>CM048747.1:60225000-60887500 GCA_026315105.1 Locusta migratoria
ATTGGCCACACTTTTCAATGCGACTTGCCGAGTATTTATGTAGATGGAGTTGTAGACGCTTAAAGATAGATATACTCAGTACTAGTAAACATAGAGGGTGAGATAGTGCATTTGTCAATCAAGAAGACATAAAAATGTTCTATTCAGGACCTCCTAAAAGTGGGACAAATGGAGTGGCAATTATAGTTGGTACAAAGCAGTGGTGGACTCAGTTGCAGGGACCGGGGGGGGAGGACCGTCCCGGGCCTCTCGAATGCGCTTTTGTTATTTTTTTATTTATTTATTTCTTAGACTGTCCCGTGCCTCTCGTCCTGGTGAGCCTCCAAATCTCAAAAGTTACTTTTTTTATAATAATAGGGCCTACATGTATTACCAAGTAGACGGGGAGGGGGGGAGGCTCATTTTATTTCTCTGCCGCACCGGGCTTCCGACAGCCTTAATCCACCACTGGTAGAATGCAGCTGCATTATCTGAAGTGGAATTTGAATGGAGTTCAGGTATTTGCCCCAACAGCAGACAAGGGTAATTAAGAAATAGAGAGCTTCTTTAATGATCCCCATTCAATAAAACGATCCTTCAAGAAGCAAGACATGAACTTGATAATAGCAGATTTCAAAGCAAAAGTGGGAAATGCAAAAGTTGATGGAGTCACAGAAGGATTTGGTCATGCTGAAACAAATGAATGAGATATGACCCTTATCGAGTTCTGTAGAGCAGTAGAATTCATAATTAAAAACACTTTTTGTAAGCTGAATCCCAGAAAACAGTACCTGGAAGTCCACCCCGACACCCCACTCCCCTTGCCCCCCAAAAAAAAAAAAAAAAAAAAAAAAGCAGAAGGAAGAGTCGGTAGAAAGCAAATTGATTATCTACTGTTCAATAAGAGATTTCAGAACAGAGAATGGCCTGTGCGCCAGCATATTCATGCGTGAATATTGGATCATTCCACAATCGTGTTATTGGCACCATACACATTAAATTTCAACGTAAAAAGCCTAAAAACTTTACGAGTATAAGATTTCATACTGAGAAATTGAAGCCACTGAAATTCAGAAAGGAAGTGGTGAAATGGAAAACAACATGCCACCCATAGACGACATCCAAGAAAGAACCTGGGAAAAGGTATACAATGCAGCAAGTTGCTACAACCAAAACTGATATATATACAGGGTGTTTCACTGTGTTTTCCTCTGTAACTTATAAAATAATAGGTGACGGGAAATTTTTAAGCGGTAGGTCAACACAAGAAATGTTACACTTTCTGCGGAGCTATGAACGTAGTTTATTGTATCATTTTCCAAAGAGTTACAGCACAGAGATATAAATTTTAAATGGAACAATAGTTTTTTTCTATCGTGCATTGGATTCGTTGAAACCAGCTGCGTCCACATCAATTTAAACTACATTCCTACCACTGTTAGTTTGGGAGGTACAACCCCTCAAAGTTTCAGGGGCAGATACCACATGCTGTACATAATACATGGCTGTGTGGTGGATGATGGATGTTATGGCGGTGGGAAGTTGATTTATATGAGATGTTCAAATGTATGTCCATGTTCCTCAATGCATAATGCAATGCGCCATCGAAAGGATCAACTTCCCACCGCCATAACATCCATCACCCACCACACAGCCATGTATTATGTACAGCGTGTGGTATCTGCCCCTGAAACTTTGAATGGTTGTACCTCCCAAACTAACACTGATAGGAATGTAGTTTAAATTGATGTGGACGCAGCTGGTTTCAACGAATCCAATGCACGATAGAAAAAACTATTGTTCCATTTAAAAAATTATATCTCTGTGCTGTAACTCTTTGGAAAATGATACAATAAACTATGTTCATAGCTCCGCAGAAAGTGTAACATTTCTTGTGTTGACTTACCGCATTAAAATTTCCCGTCGCCTATTATTTTATAAGTTACAGAGGCAAACACAGTGAAACACCCTGTATATTAGAAGTCGGAGCACTGGATGATAGGAGATACGCTACTGCAAATGGAAGAACGTAGAATACAGAATTAGATATAAAAATTACAGAAGCTGTTTTTTCTATCATTTGAATTAATAAAGCGGCCGGTTTTGGTACTTCATTGGCACCATGTTCAGGCCCCTAACCAAAAATGACAAGTACAACAGCTACAATATTGTGAAATAATAAATGTAGAATAAAGTCAATATATAAAATGTATCGCCAAGGAATAAATATGCCATAAGGTCACTATATAAAAAGATTACAAAGTTAATTTACATAATAGAAAGTGTAAAGGGTCATTATAGATAAAACAGAGGATAATAACATTAGATGCATATAATACCATGTGAAATTAAAGTGATAAACTCTTACAATTTTAAAAACAAATTATTTGCCGGCCGAGGAGACTGAGGCGCTCCAGTCACGGTCTGCACGGCCACTACGGTCGGGGGTTCGAATCCCTCCTCGGGCATGGATATTTGTGCCGTCCTAGTTCGTAAGTAGATCATAAGTAGTTTGTAAGTTTAGGGACTGATGACCCCGTAGTTAAGTCCCATAAACTATACAAACATTTGAACATTTTTGAACAAATTATTATCACAATATTATTAGTTAAATGGCCCATCATTGCAATATCCAGGAAGAGACAACGGTCAATATGTAGTTCTGAGATGTATTGGTTTATCAACTGCTCAGTCATGAATTGTGCTGCAATAAGTTAACATGTGTCCGTGTCTCTCGTCACAGAAATGGAACCGCATAATATTGCGCAACGGTATGCCATTTCTTTTTGCGTTAAATTGGGTGAAACGCAACAACTTACGGAAGCTTCGCGAGGCTTTTGGAGAGGAGGTTGTGTCAAGAGATCACGTTTTTCGTTGGCATAAAATATTTAGTGAAGGCAGAACGAATGTTGAAGATGAAGACCACAGTGGACAACTATCAATCTCACAGACGGATGTCAACTTGGCCATGGTGCGCGAACTCGTACTATCTGATCAAAGATTATCAGTGAAAATGATTGCAGAAGAACTGAACATCAATCGAGAAACGGTTCGTCTAATAATAGCTGAGGATCTTGCTAGGAGAAAGATTTGTGCAAATATGGTTTCCAAAAATCTCACACCAAAACAGCGAGAAACAATGAAATATGTGGCAGCCGATCTGTTAGAGCAAACGGAAATCAAACCAGAATTGTTGAGACGCGTTGTCACTGGTGAGGAAAGTTGGTTTTTTTTTTTTTTTCAGTACGATAGAGAGACAAAACGCTTAAGTTCACAATGGTGCTCAAAGGGATCAACCAGACCAAAAAACCCTCGCATGTCAAAATCAAAAGTGAAATGCATGCTTGTGTGCTTCTTTGATTCCAAGGGAATTGGTGATAAAAAGTGGATGTTTCCTGGACAAGCAGTTAACCATTATTATTAAAAAAAAAAAAAAAAAAAAAAAAAAAAAAAAAAAAAAAAAAAAAAAAAAAAAAAACCTTAGTAAGACTTCGTAAAAGAGTTCTTCGTGTCCGTGCCAACATTGCTGATAATTGGATTCTGCATCGTGATAATGCGCCATCCCATACTGCTCTGTCAGTACTTCAATTTTTAGCCTCAAAACAAATTTCAGTACTATCACAGCCACCTAATTCACCAAATATCGCTCAGTGCGACTTTTTTCTATTTACAAGAGTCAAAACGTCGGTCATTGGACATCATTTGCAAACAACACAAGATGTCCAAAAAGCTGTGACGGGGGTCTTGGAGGATATTACAGAAGATGAGTTCCATAAATGTTACCATCAATGGCAGAAGCACTGGAAAAAGTGTGTGCAATCAGAATGGAAGTACTTTGAAGGCGACAACACTAAACTTGACTAAAATGGAAAGCAAATTTTTTTTCACATCAGTCTCATTAGTTTATTGTCGCACCTCGTACGTACCAATATTCGCAAATATTCACTTGGAGGTTGCAAAGCAGGTGACTTTAATCATTAAACAATATACAGTGTGGTCCAGGCCAAATACCTCACGAAATAAGCATCAAACGAAAAAACTACAAAGAACAAAACTTTTGTAGCTTGAAGGGTAAAACAGAGGGCGCCATGGTTGGTCCGCTAGATGGCGCTGCCATAAGTCAAACGGATATCAACTGCATTTATTTAAATAGGTATCCCCATTTTTATTACATATTCGTCTAGTGCGTAAATAAATATGAATGTTTTATTTGGAACACCCTTTTCGCTTTGTGATGGATGGCGCTGTAATATTCACAAATATATTGCTGACAATTTTAGACGAACAGTTGGTAACAGGTAGGTTTTTTTAAATTAATCACAGAACGTAGGTACGTTTGAACTTTATTTCGGTTGTTCCAATGTAATACATGTACTTTTGTGAAATTATCATATGTTATGAGAACGCATGCGGTTACAGCGTGATTACCTGTAATTGCCTCATGACTTCTATAAATGCTCAACATTATGTACTCCAACTTCAATGCATTTGGCAATACGCGTAACGAAATTCCTCTCAGCAGCGAGTAGTTCACCTTCAGTAATGTTCTCACATGCATTGACAATGCGCTGACGCATGTTTTCAGGCGTTGTCGGTGAATCACGATAGCAAATATCCTCCAATTTTCCCCACAGAAAGAAATCCGGAAATGTAAGATCCGGTGAACGTGCGGTCCATGGCATGGTGCTTCTACAACCAATCCGCCTGCTATTAAATATTTCATTTAAGACCGCTTCAACTGCACGCGAGCCATGTGCCGGACATCCATCATGTTGAAAGTATATCGCCATTCTGTCATGCAGTGAAACATCTTATAGTAAAATCGGTAGAACATTACGTAAGAAATCAGCATATATTGCACCATTTAGATTGCCATCGATAAAATAGGAGCTAATTATCCTTCCTTCCATAATGCTGCACCATACATTAACCCGCCAAAGTTGCTGATGTTCCACTTGTCACATCCATCGTGGATTTTCCGTTGTCCAATAGTGCATATTATACCTGTTTACGTTACCTCTGTTTGTGAATGACGCTTCGTCACTAAACAGAACGCGTGAAAAAAATCTGTTATCGTCCCGTAATTTATTTTGTGTCCAGTGGCAAAACTGTACACGTCGTTCAAAGACTTCGCCATGCAAAGCCTGGTGCATAAAAATATGGTACGGGTGAAACACTTACTTGGGCATCATCATTTGTTGCAGGTCGTGGTTGACGTTTCACTTGAGGCTGAACACTTTCTGTCTCTTTAAATAACGTAACTATCCGACGAAAGGTCCGCAAATTTGGATGATGTCTTCCAGGATAACTATCAACGTACAAGCACAGGTGCGTTGGCCATTTTGATCATCCATAAATACCATATCGCCCTTTTCTACAGTTGTTAAACGGTACATTTTAACACGAGTAATGTATCACGAAGCAAATACCGTCCGCATTGGCGAAGTGTTACAAGATACAAAAAGTGTTCCAAATAAATCATTCATATTTATTTACGTACTAGACGAATATGTAATAAAAAATGGGGGTACCTATTTGTAAAAAATGCAGTTGATATCCGTTTGATCTATGGCAGCGCCATCGGTTTTCCCCCTTCAAGCTAGAAAATTTTTGTTCTTTGTTGTTTTTTCGTTTGATGCTTATTTCGTGAGTATTCGGCCCGGTCACAATCGATGGACCATCCCGTCTGTATACATAAATGGTCGTGTATCCGTATATTTCAGTTTGTAGCCAAAACTATTGACTGCAGGCCAGTGGCGTTTATGCATGTGAGTGGTTTAGAGTCTGGAATGGTGCACCAGCGAGGTTTGGTCTCGGTGAGTGTCGGTGGGCGAGTGAGGCGAGTAAAAATCAACGAAATGAAATACTCCTGGGAAAAGAAATAAACTCTGTGACCTGGGAACAAAGCCGGGCACTGCAGCTTTGAGTCTTGCATTGTGCACTATATTAATTTGCTTAGTCAGTGATGTAAGAGAATGAAAGCTTAGGGTTCGTGACTGTTTCTTATAGTCACTTAGCAGTTGTAATCGTCATACTTCTTACAACCAAAAGATTTGCCTAATGCGACTCATACTGATCAATTGCTAGAGCTTAGAGTTGACACATATGTAAATTAAAGCAGTGATTACGAGTTACAAAATTATAGAGGTTGTTAACTTCAAGTGCTTTAAAAGTGTGTAATAAGGAGTACAACAATTTCTTGCTTGTTCAGAGTGGGAATATAGTAGGGCAAGTGTTATGTTACGTCTTTGGTATTGGCAGCGATGCCATAAAGAGGACACTTGTGGTGAAACGCAAGGGCAGTTTTCGTAGAGAAGATCTGATAATTAGTTACAACATAGTCTAACGACATTAATTGCTGTGGAAGTTGTCTTCATATGATAGTTGCAACGACACTTGCGCCCCTAGCGGTGGGCAAACTTCTTTTTATCATAGGCACGTGTCATTCTTGTATGTAGTATAATGATTCGCGCATTCTTACACTTTATTCGGCTTTCTTATACACTAATATTTTTCTGTGAGTACTACTTTTGCTTCGAAAGCCAATAAACAGAAATTTCTTGCAGTTTTGTGACTGAAACGTAGCAACAATTGTGGAATAGTTCTCTTCTGTGTTGGGAAACAGTTTTGTTAATCTTGACGTCTCGGCTACAGTGCATTGTTTGACACGTTAAATAATGTAGATGCATGACACACACGTTTCTTTTGTTCCACATTCACTAATTTAATTGGAATTAATATGATGAAAACTTCGTGTTCCCGACCAGATAACGACGTCTTTATGCAGACGGCCACGTCTTCTCGTGTTTAGAAAAAAAAATTGTTCTTAAAGGGAAGGGACATGCCAGTCAATATATACAATAATATACTGCCTATAATGCCTATAGGATTCAATAGAATCTAAGTGTACCATTTCATACGTCCCACGTACCTTACAAAAGTCAAGTAACAAATAATTGGGTTGTTTTTTGAGTTATTGCCGAAATTTATGTCAGTACATACGCTCCCTATTGTAAAACTGTTACAAATCAATTTGACCGATACTACTCGCACTTATTCTATATATCGTACTGATAAATGTAGCTTGCCGGCCTCTTGGAGCGCATAATACCAGTGTATAACAAAGCTGGGCTGGAGTGATTGTATGTGGTAGACTGTGGCTACACTGCGGTTTCGTATCAAAGCGATAGCCCCTATGTTTGTGGATAGGGTTGCCAGATCTCCGGGCGCCGCCTGGAGTGCCCGGGCTTGGAATGAATTCTCCGGGTCTACGGGCCAATGACTCATCTCCGGGCTTGAATGTAACCTTCATCATAACTTTTTTTTCGACGCTTTTTAAGTACTATGCTCATGTAGCGACGATCTACATCGAACTTAACGTAACTTAAACTAAGGACGAACACAACGTCCATGCCCTAGGGGGGGGGGGGGATTCGAACCTCTGGCGGGAGCAGCCTCGCGCACCGTGGCAAGACGCCTCAGTGCGCTGGGCCATTCCCGGCCGGCTCCTCTCTAGTAATTATGAATAACTTTATATAAATGTCAATTTCTTATTGCAACAAAACGCTACTTTTCTGTTCTTCCTGTAAAAACTTTTCATTGTTGCGTCCGTAGTAATCGGCTAGCGCATTATTAAGCAAACACTGTTGCGGCAACGTGTCAACTGGCGACGTCTATTATTTGTGTTCGTTCGTTCATTGTTTATTATCAGTTTACCGGCAATTTTTGGAATACTCGGATCGTGTGAGAACAGACAAGCTTACATTAACTCAGATTAGTGAGTAATAACAGTGAAATGAAGAGACGATATCTAAGTTCGTTCCGTGAAGAATGGTTGCAGAAAGAAAATTATAAAGAGTGGCTACAAAAAGTCGATACTGATCGGTGTATGTGTAAGTGCAGAATATGCACTATCTCATTTACTTGCTGGGAGGGAGGAGATAATTAGGGTTTTTTTTTTTTTTTTTTTTTTTTTTTTTTTTTTTTTTTTTTTAGATTTCACCTGTAATCCTTGTTGGGGGGAGTTGCTCGCAGTTGGGGGCGGTGAGTCATTAGTCATTGGCCAAGGGGAGGGGGGCACGTCTGGTCTCCGGGCCTGCCTCGAGTTCAATCTGGCAACCCTATTTGTGGAAATATTTTATCTCTGATGTTTGAGATGCTAACAGGCAACTGACAGTCCAGCGAAGCGGGTTATTATCAGCTAGTTTGGAATGAAATATTTTATTAAAAATACACTGATGGATTTAACAGAAAGATGGTTTCTTTTATACATCTTCAATCCACGAAACAATATTTTTCGATTACAAGAAACGTTTCGATAACTCTGGAACATAGTCTAGACTTCACTTAATTTATCAATTTGTGTTGTTTACTTTCAAATTTACAGAATATCATTCCTTATTTCATCCTTGTATGCATTTTCGTTGGTTGGTAAGTATGATATATTTTGTGTGAACAATTTTAATACCCTTATATAGGTTTCCTTTTCACACCGTTTTGTGGCATTAACATTGTGAAATAGAATTTTATTCACAGTTGTGCAATTCTTCGTAAGTGCAGCTGTTTTGTTCAAATGATTGTAAATCTAAAGCACACACACACACACACACACACACACACACACACACACATACACATGCCCGATGCAGGACTCGAACCTCCTACGACGAAAACCGCGTGCTCCGTAGCAAGGCGCCTTAGAGCGCTCAGCTATTCCACCGCGGTTAGCTATTTTTTTAGCAATGTTATGTGCAGTTGTAGAATACCTTGTAAGTGCGGCTGTTGTTATGGTCTTCAGTCCGGAGACTGGTTTGATGCAGCTCTCCACCCTACCCTATCCTGAGCAAGCCTTTTCATCTCCTCATAAGAACGGCAACCCACATCCACTTGAATCTGCTTACTATACGCGTCTCTTGGTCTCCCTCTGCGATTTTTACCCCACACACTTCCCTCCAATGCTAAATTTACGATTCCTCGATGTCTAAGAATGTGTCCTACCAAGCGATCCCTCCTTTTAGCCAGGGTATGCCAAAAATTCCTTTTCTCACCAATTCTGTTCAGTACTTCTTCATTGTTTATGCGATCTATCCACCTAATCTTCAGCATTCTTCTGTAGCACCACATTTCAAAAGCCTCTATTCTCTTCCTGTCCGCACTGCTTATCGTCCATGTTTCACTCCCGTACAAGGCAACACTCCACACAAATGCCTTCAGAAAAGACTTCCTTACACTTAAATTAATGTTTGATGTTAGCAAATTTCTCTTTTTCAGAAATGCTTTTCTTCCCATTGCCATTCTGCATTTTATATCCTCTGTACTGCGACCATCACATGTTATTTTACTACCCAAGTAACAAAACTCATCTACCACCTTCATTGTTTCGTTACCTAATCTAATTCCTTCAGCATCGCCCGATTTTCTAAGACCGCATTCCATTATTTTTGTTTTGCTCTTGTTAATGTTCATTTTATATGCTCTCTTCAACACACTGTCCATTCCATTCAACTGCTCTTCCAGGTCCTTTGCTGTCTCTGACAGAATTACAATGTCATCAGCAAAACGCAATGTTTTTATTTCTTCCCCCTGAACTTTAATCCCTATTCCAAATTTTTCCTTGCTTTCCTTCAGCGCCTGCTCGATGTACAAATTGAATAACATCGGAGAAAGGCTACAACCCTGTCTTACTCCCTTCCCAAGTGCGGCTATGTAGCAGGAACACATCCCGAAATATTCTACTGGCATATTGCTTTCCCGCAAACGCACCAAACTGAAAAGACAATCTTTTTAGTAAATAGTATTTTAGTAAATAATATTTAATAAAGGCAATACTTTCGTCTAACGAACAAATATTTTCGAATCAGCTTCTAAACATTTTAAACCATTGTGAGAGCCTACCTCAGTCATAAATATTACAGCGCACAGTCGAGACTGAAATCCCCAAATCCTCATAATTAAAATACAATGCATTAAAAAAAGGATGCAAATTACTGTAACATAACTCGGGAAATCTACTTTGTAATTAACTGTAAAATTACTGCGGACCATCCAGAACGAAATGCTAAAAAATTAATCATGCGGCTCAAGTAGTGTAACGTGAATACTTCCAATTAAAGATTCAACTCGTGTATACATCACACAGAATATGCAAAACAACAAAGGAGAAATAATTGTGATGAAGGACTACCACTCACGTTCCCAGCTATGTATGTGCCGACGTGTTACTTGGAGAAGGAAATGGGACAGCACAGTAAAAACGGTGTTACAAAGTGTTGGACAGAAATAGTGAAGCTAATATCCTACGTAAACAGAGTGGGACTGCAGAATCTATTTTGATAAAAGATAACGTTTATGGACTTCTTCACGTATAATGAAGTAAACATTCTAATAATGTTGTAGCTTTTTCACATAAACATGACCTCGCAAGAGGATAACAGACTCACATATTGCATTTATTTCTTCTAATTATTTATAGACCAAAATCCAAGAACCGCCAGACATTACTTATTTTCTTATCTACATACATACTCCGCAATCCACCGTAAGGTGCACGGCAGAGGGTACACTATACCACTACTAGGCATTTCCTTTCCTATCCCACTCCCAAATAGAACGCGGAAGAAAAGAATGCCTATAGGTCTCCGTACGAGCCCTTATTTCTCTTGTCGTTGTGATCACTACGCGAAATGTAAGTAGGCGGCAGGAAGCTCATACTACACTCAGCTTCAAATTCCGGCACTCTAAATTTCCTCAACAGAAATTCACGAAAAACGTCGTCTTTCCTCCGGCGATCCCCAGTTAAGTTCCCGGAGCATTACCGTGATACTCACACATTGTTCGAACCTAGCAGTAACAAACCTAGCTGCTCGCATCTGAACTGCTTCTATGTCTTCCTTTAAACTGATCTGCTGCAGGTCCCAAACACTTGAGCAATACTCAAGACGTGGTCGTACAAGCGTTTTATACGCGGTATCCTTTACCTATGAAGTACATCTTCCCAAAATTCCCCCAATGAACTGAACTCGGCTGTCCACCTTACTCACAACTGTCCTTGCATGGTCGTTCCACTTCATCGTTCTGCAATGTTACGCCTAGATATTTGAACGACGCGACTTCATCAAGTAGCTCACTACTAATGCTGTATTCGAACATTATGGGGTTCCTTTTCCTAATCGTGTACGTCACCTTACATTTTTCTACATTTAGAGCTAGCGGCCATTCTTACACCAACTAGAATTTTTGTTTATGTCATCCTACATGCCATTACAGTCAATTAAAAACGACACCCTCCCATACACCACAGCATCATCAGCAAACAGCCGCAAATTACAAGTTACTATATTCGAGCTGATAATATGCTCCAAAATTCTACAGGAAACATGTGATGATACTGCTGGCCCTCTCATCTCAATGTTATCGTACGATATCGTCTGCGTCGGACCCGGAATCGTGTGGTTCAATAGTGATACATGTTGCGCGTGAAGTTAGTTAAAAACAAAATAGCCAGCCTATGAATCAGTATAGGACAGTTTCCCGCTGATACTGTGATTAAAACAAGTGATAGATTTCATTAATCAAGCAATTTGTATAAGACGTTTCCAGACAGTTCTATAAACAATAGTTTTGCCATTGTAAGTTATTTCAATAAATAGACAGACGAACTATAAAAACTTTTGTGAAAAACAAAACGAAATGAACATAAATAGCATTGTATATATGTTAGGTTCATAAACAAGTTGTGTTGACCAGTTAATTGTGTTAATTAATGTAATAGTCGAGATTTACGATATTGATTTCTTTGTATATATTGACTGACGTGAGATTTTAAACCTAGTTTCAGAATTGACAATATATTTGATAGTTCAGTATATGTTAGGAACATGTATGGTGTACTTATTAACAAATTAATTGACATTTAACATCGCACTTTGTTGTGAAACAGAAACAGCCGAAGTTACGACTTAAAAAGATATGCGGCAGCTAAAATTATTTTATGTATGGAAGTACTATCAACTAAGTTCGGTTGCATTGTGGATGTTTTGAAGTTGTAATGTTTTGGTGGAGAAGCAGTTTGATTGAAAATTAAAGAAGAATTGAAAATTGTACATACGAGCATTTATTTCTACCACGACGCCTCAGGAGATTAATGTTGCAGCGAGCAGAACCCCCATACATCGTAATGTTGAAAAGCTAAGTATCTTGTTTGTAAGAGGTAGAATGAAGTTTAATTACTTAAGAACCTAAAAAACATTTCAATGTCAACGATATTGGCCTGTAATTACGTGGATCAGTTCTTTTACCTTTCTTATAGACGGGAATCACCTGCGCTTTTTTCCAGTCAATAGGAACTTTGGGCTGAATCAAAGATTCACAATAAATGCAAGCTAAGTAAGGAGCCAGTGCCGCAGAATACTTTTTGTAAGACCGAAATGGACCAGGAGACTTTTTTGTATTTAGCTCTCTCAGCTGCTTCTCTACACCGGAAATACCTACATCTACATCTACATACATACTCCGCAATTCACCGTAAGGTGCGTAGCGGAGGGTTCACTGTACCACTAATAGGCATTTCCTTTCCTATTCCACTCCCAAATTGAACGAGGAAAATAAGAATGCCTATATGCCTCAGTACGAGCCCTAATTTCTCTTATCTTGTCTTTTTTATCACTACGCGAAATGTAAGTAGACGGCAGCAAGATCGTACTACACTCAGCTTCAAATTCCGGCCCTCTAAATTTACTTAACAGAAATTCACGAAAAGAACGTCGTCTTTCTTCCAGCGATCCCCAATTGAGTTGCCGGAGCATTTCCGTGACACTCGCGCATTGGTCGAACCTACCGGTAACAAATCTAGCTGCTCGCCTCTGAACCGCCTCAATGTCTTCCTTTAAATTGATCTGCTACGGGTCCCAAACACTTGAGCAATACTCAAGACGTGGTCGTACAAGCGATTTATACGCGGTCTCCTTTACAGGTGAAGTACATCTTCCCAAAATTCTCCCAAGTCGGCTGTCCGCCTTACTCACAACTGTCCTTACATGCTCGTTCCATTTCATATCGCTCTGCAATGTTACGCCTAGATATTTGAACGACACGACAGCATCAAGAAGCTCACTACTAATGCTGTATTCGAACATTATAGGATTGTTTTTTCTACTCATGCGCATCACCTTACATTTTTCTACATTTAGAGCTAGCTGCCATTCTTCGCACCAACTAGAAATTTTGTCTAAGTCATCCTGTATGCTGTTACAGTCAGTTAAAGACGACACCCTCCCATACACCGCAGCATCATCAGCAAACAGCCGCAAATTACAACTTACTCTGTCCAGCAGATCATTTATATAGATACGTCCATTTGGGAGGGAATGGAAATGGTGGCTCATGCTACTGCAGTGAGGTCGGGGGTTCGAATCCCCCTCGGGCATGGATATTTGTGCCGTCCTTAGTTGTAACTAGTTCATAAGTAGTTTGTAAGTTTAGGGACTCATGACCCCGTAGTTAAGTCCCATAGATTCTACAAACATTTGAACATTTTGATTACTATAGTGACTTGCAGACTGCAAGAAAATGTTCAGTACGCATCTGAGGCGCTGCCTGCTGCCACCGCGGTGTCGACCTGTTTGGTCTCTGTCGGGCGGGCTGCTGCTCCACTGCGCCGCCCCCTCGCGCCAGTAGGTCTGCCGTCGTTATTGCGTTTCGGCGGCGAGGACTGCCGGCTGCCCGCTACACCAAATTAATTTCCCGAACGCCGGCGCCGGTGGCGACGCTGCCAAGCGCAGAGCACACGCGGAACAAAGTGTGTGTTATCGCCCACAAATATATTGCCGCTTCTTTTTTGGTCGACGCATCAGTTCATTATACACTCCTGGAAAATGAAAAAAGAGCACCATGAATTCGTCGACCCTGCAGAGGGAAATTTTATTGACACATTCTTTATGTTGTATACAACACACGAACACATATGCAGAGCCTTACGCACGTGAGTACAGTCACCAGAACGTCCGCGATGTTGGCGTCAGCACCGTGTATACCCTCCATTTGCAGCAATGCAAGCTGTAATTCTTTCATGGAAACGATCGTAGAGGTTCCGAATGTGGTTATGTTGAATGGCCTGCCATGCAATTTCCACCTCGTGCCTCAGTTGTGCCAGATTTCGTACCGCTCATGCAGACCGCACAACATGATGTTTCATGCGGTCCCAAACATGCTCAAGAGGGGAGACATCTGGGGATCGTGCTGGCCATGGTAGTTGACGTACATCTTGAAGAGCACGTTGGGTGATGCGGGATACGCGTGGACCTGCATTGTCCTGTTGGAAAAGCATATTACCTTGTTGCTGCGTGAGTGGTGAAGACGGGTTAAATGATGATTTCAGTGTACCGTACACTGTTCAATGTTCTCTAGACGATCACTAGAGAAGAATGGCGAGTGTAGAATATCGCTCCTCTGGCAATGATGCACGATCATGTGTGCCGTTAGTGTCCTCCGCTCACGCCCCAAAATTGTTCAGCCCGTTTCCAATTGTGGCGTGTCGTTTTCAGTGATGAGAGTCGTTTCTGCCTCGGTTCCAATGATGGCCGTATGCGTGTTTGGTGTCGTGCAGGGGAGTGCGAAAATCTGGAGTGTACGCGACAGAGGCAAACGGGGCCGACACCTGGCATCGTGGTGTGGGGAGCCAAATCCTACACTGGCCGTTCTCCTCTGGTGTTCGTTGTGTGAAAATTGAATAGTAAGCGTGTGCCATTACGTGGTCGTAGATCGATGGTTCTTGATTTTTGTCAATGATCGTTGTCGGTAGCGGCTGGCTGAAATCTCATGGGGCGAAAACTAATTCACTACAAATGACGAAGACAACACCCAGAATTGCAGTTCTTTGACACTTTTAATGGTGCATAAATGCCCAGTTGTCTCCATTTATGGCCAGCTTACAAGTCTCATTAATTACAACCATTAAGACCAAGTACGCACATTCCACACGTCAATAATACTAATTTCACTGTCACTATGTGGAATACTCAAATCTGAGGTGTACGCTGTGGCACAATATGGATTAATCACGATAGATGCCTTCTGCACGGATAACACTGACGAACTTTTAGATAATTGTTCAAAATTAAAGTTTCAACTGGCGTGGCTTGTGCCTCAGATGGAGGCCGAAACAATACCCTGAACTAGCGTGGGTGGTGCCTCTGACAACGAATGAAACAGTACTCTGAACTGACATAGATTGTGCCTCAGATGGAGGATGAAACAATACTCAGTTACTTGCCGCGAACGCATCTTATTTATATCTTAAAACAATGATACTGCAGATGGCATATTGTTAACAGAGTTCATTACAATAATTATAATGGAAAATTAAACAATTATAGGCAACTGGGTAATGAAAGATTGCGTAAATAATACTGATTAAATTAATATACAAGTTTCGGTTCAATTAATAGTATTTCATTCACGTATTTAACAAAGTAGGTTTACCAACAATACTTTCGTAATTAACAGTAATTATACAAAACCTAATGAGGGCAAAGCTTTCCTAACATTACAAGTGAAACATAGTAATACCTACTTTAATATAATGAGAAAAGAATTTAATTAGTTTTAACAAAAATACTAATTAGCATAATGAAATAAATCGCAATTTGCGATAGTTATGGCTTCACTGTACTAGGTTTAGATGGAATACCAAACTGCGGCGAATGAAAATTTCTGCCCGGCCGGGATTCAAACCCCGGGAACTCTTGCTTACTAGGCAGACGCGTTGACCACTCCGCCACCGAGGACACAGTGACCAGCCCGACTACAGAGGACTCTTCCCTGCACGTCTCCCGTCACACCCAAATCTCCATTCGCCACACTTTCTCTTTCCTGTTACCACAGCCGCAGTTTGGTATTCCATCTAAATCTAGTAAAGTGAAGCCATAACTATCGCAAATTGCGATTTATTTCATTAAATGAACTCTGTAACGTCGTTAAAATATATAATTAGCATAATATCTGAAATATAACAATACGCCTTTGGTATTAATTAATTTATATTTTCTGATGAAACAAACTTCTGCGACGCCAAATAACAGAAAATGACTTCAGTTATGTTATAAAAAAGAATAACAAAAGTTTTGGGAAAGAAAATGATAATATACGAATTACATTCATATCTATTATTATGCAACAGTGGTATCGGGATGTTCAGTAATGCTTGCAGATGGGAATAAAACCCGACATGCTTCGTTACACACGGTACACTGAAACCATCATTCAATCCGTCTTGCCACTGTTCATGCACCAACAAGGCGATGTGATTTTCCAACAGGACAATGCCCGTCCACACGTATCCCGTAAAACCCAACGTATTCTTCTAGCTGTACGTCAACTACCCCGCCCATCATTGTCCCCAGATCTGTCCCCCATTGAGCATGTCTGGGATCGGATGAAACGTCATCTTGGCGCGGTCAACACAATCGGCACGAGATCTGTTCCAACTGAGGCATCAGATGGAAATTGCATGGCAGGCCATACCGTAAGACTTCATTCGGCACCTCTACGATCGTCTTCATGAGAAAGTTACACCCTGCATTGCTGCAGAAGGAGGGTATACACGATACTAGCGTCGACATTGTGCACGCTCTGATAACTGTACTGACGTGCATATGGTTCTGACTGCGTGATCGTGTGTTGTATATGTCCTCAAGAAAGTGGCAATAAAATTTCGCACTGCTGGGTTGACGAATTCATGGTGTTCTATTTTCATTTTCCAGGAGTGTACTCCACACAAATTGTAGTTTGAATTGGAAAAATTTGGTATAATTGTTTTTAGTGGTTTAATTTATACTAACTTAAATGCCCGTGCTTCGCAACGGTTGTTAAAGAGGGGCCTGTGTATATCATCGGTTTTAGGGTTCCGGACCTAGTTCAGCAAAAACAGACTGGATCGCTCTGTCAATAAACTCGGTTCTCATAGCCAAGATGTCAAATTTAAGTGGAAGTCATTGACGAAAACGTTGAATGTTCATAAAGTTTTTCATACAAAAAGTGAAATTAATTTAAGTCCGTACTCTGTAAAGATGTAAATTCAATGTTAGGTTGTGTTCATAAAGTTAAGACTACAGTATTTAATTGTCTGTTTGGCGTAAACTTCTGAAAACACTTCTATCGTTGAGATGAGAAATAGTAATAATAATAAATAATAATAACAGCGCCATGTATTGGTTCTATGGTGTAGCACTAAACTGTTTATCCCTCACAGTAAGTGAATGCTGAAGTATTTGTGTTACAGTGCAGCACTGGGGACAATGTAGTTATTCTGTATGCAGTTCTCCCCATTATCGAAAACTCGACGAATGCTGAAATTCTGATAATTCAATCAACACAGCAGTTTATGTCTGTTTAAATAAGACGTCATGGTGGTGTTAATGTGCGATAAAGTAAGCCTGGGTAATCGTTGAAGGAATGGCGTCAGCTGATCGTCTGTATAGAACCTTCCATTAAATATAGTGTTTCCAATGAATTGTCTTGAATGTGTTAACAGCATCGGCCACTGTTGCAGCTAATACATGTTCCCATGTCCTGCAGTGATTACTTCGTAAAGCACGAAGTTGAAATCGATCATATATTCAGAAGTCGGATTACAACTAAGTGCAATTGTCTCTGTTAAAGAAGACGTCTCTCTCTATCTTAATGTAGTCCACACCAAAAGTGCGTAACTGCAAATTTTAATCACAATATTGTACCGAGCAATTATGGAAACAGAGACTTTCTGATGCGTCTTTCGCATTGATCTCTATTTGTATAGAGATCACTGGTATTTCGTATGCGGATATTATCTCTGGTGGCAGGCAGAGAGCAGAAATATCTCTGGAGTGATCATTCAAATGCGCAGAACAGATTTTGTGTCCTCAACCTTAAGGTGGAAATGTCAAATGGTATTGGGAAAAATCTACTAATCGCTGATTTCATCTTCGTTCCTTTTTGTTAAGACGCTATGTGTATATGGCCCTTTTAGCGACGCTTACTCAACTTTCCTGCTGCTTCTGCGACACATTTATTTACATATTATTTCATGTTATGTGGTTGCTCTGCGAAAAGGAGGTGGGGCTTCTTTGCAGACAATGCGGTACAAACCAATGGTAAAGCAAATGTGTGGAAAGGGTGGATTTGTGTCAATATCCCGTGGTAATTCCAGCTTAATGTTGAGAAGATGAACAGAACGCATTGCTCACTCCATATATATTTCTACTCTATATACAATTTAGTGGTTATACCCATCAAAAGATGCACTTCTTTTCTTTCCATGACATTGCAAAGCATATGGGATACAGCAAGGAAGAAAAAAAAATGTTGTGTCCTACCTGGATTAAATTTTACTTGCAGTGGCAGCGGTTTATTTTGCTGTCGTTGGCAACGAACCTTTCGCGCACAACGTCGCCGCCGTAAGTAAAATTGTACCCCTTCCTGTAGTCTATTATGCCTTAGTTAAGAGAATGGAGAAAAAACGCAGCAACGCCGTAATTAGTTATTTGGTGTACTATGTAACTAACATTACCCCACTTTGTCCTTTCCTGTACTATGGCGTTTTCGAGGCATTCCTAAACAGAACACACTCAAAATGTAATGAGGATACACCGAAATCAGAAAGGGAACTTCATAAATTCGATTTTCCTTGCAAACAAATCGTGTGTAAATTGGAGTATCGATAGACGCAAAGGAATGTCGTTATGTTTTATCCAAATTTTCCCTGTCAAAAGAAGTAAAGAAATGTCATTAAGTTGTGAATATACGAAGCGTAATCAGCAACTCGCTGTTCAATATTAGTTTGTATATGCAGAGATTAGATTGTGGCTCTTAATTCAAAATACTTCAGTTACTGAATGAATACGCACAACACGATCGTGTATCGTCTCTTTGCAGCACTACAAAACCAACAGCACCTTCAATGGTGCGTTGCTGTTCTATGGCAAAACCATCGAAAAGAAATAAAAATTAAAAAATGTAGCAGCGCCAAATGTTAGTTCTTTGGTGCATTACGTAACGTGTACTGTACTACACCGTTTTCTAGGCATTCCTAAACAGAATGAAGTCAAGATATAATAAGTACGCACCAAAATCAGAAAGGAAACTACATAAATTCGTGTTTCCTTGCAGAGAATTCTTAGTAAATGAAAACATCGATAGACGCGAAAGAACGTCGTTATGTTTTAACTTCAAGTAATACCTGTGAAAAGACGCACTTTTTTTTCTTTCCATGGTATTGCTAGGCATGCGGGATACAGCTAATAAAAAAAATATTTTTTTGTGTTGTACCTGAGTTAAATTTTATTTGCATTGGCAGCGATTTAGTATGTTAACGTTGGAAACGAAATATTCGCTTTAAAGGGATCATTAATATACTGATCGGAACAAAATCAATTACTTATATCATTATCAACACAAAGAATTATTCTCCTCATTATACATGACTGATTCGACATCAATACACTACACCGCTGTCGTAAGGAAAATCGTAGACCTTGTTTTAGTGTATTACACCTTAGTTATGTGAATAAAAAACGCAGCATCGTCATTTATTAGTTATTTGGTGTACTATGTAAGTAATAGCGCCTCTATAGGGTCTTTACTATACTACGCTGCAATTCAAACGTAGCATACACCAGAAACTACAAATTACGATATCTTTTCTTCCCCTGATCCGATTTTGATAAAATGTTGCTCCAAGGTACTCTCAGTTGACCTATGAAACCCCATGAAAGTTCGTATAGTACTCTTGGAGATTTGCTGTACTACGCCATACTTCTAAGCATACTAAATACAGAAAACTTCAAATTACGATATCTATCCTTCCTCTGATCCGATTTTGATTAAATGAAGCCTATGTTACTCGCCAAACTCCCGTGGAAACCCATGAAAGCTCGTGTACTACTTTTGGAGATTATCCTTAACAAATATACATACACGATGACTTTTAAACAAATGATTAAATTATATTTTTATTTTCTCTGATATATGCTCAAGTTACGTTTTGAAACCCCATGAAAATTCGTCAAGAAGTTTTCGAGATAAAGGTGTTCAAAGATACAGACAGACATGACGATTTGAGATAAAAAATTTCAAATTACGATATTCATTTTTTCCGTGATCCGATTTACATGAAACGTAGTCTCTATGTTGTCTAGAGTTACGCTTAAATTACCTATGATAACCCCCATGCAAATACGTGAAGTAGTTTTGGAGATAAGAGGTTTTTAATAGAGAAAATAATTGCTTTATGTTGACCCAAACTTTCCTCGTGTTGCCTGTGAAAACCGCATGAAGATTCGTCCAGTATTCAGTACTTTTGAAAATAGAACTGAACAGCGACAGGCCTACATTTACAGATTTATAATTAGTACACATTTTTGGGGGGTACTGTATTCGAATCTGAAGTTGTCCAACAAAAATTTCCTCAGAAAATATAAGAAATCTTTTTAAAAATCACGTTTTTGGTACTTTTCAGATTATACATGCAATGCAAGCTATTTACACAAAAAGTGGTCCTGTATTAAACAAAGAGGAGAAAATTACCAACAATTTACGCACAAACATTTTTTTTTCTTTTTAAGTCGTACCAAAAAAAAAAAAAAAAAAAAAAAAGTTCTCTTTCGGAGGAGAAAGCAGGAAGAAAGAAATTTCGCACATAGATCTCGCCAGAACGAAAAGCGCCTTTGTTGTAATGATTCCCACCCCAATTCGTGCATCAACCCGTCACACTTTGTCCCCTCTATTGCGATAATACAAAACTACTTGCCCTTTTCTAAACATTCCCTATGTCCACCGTTACTCCCACTTGGCGGGAATCACACAATGTGCAGAAATACGTCTTTAGTTACCTGTTGCATTGTCTAAGTGTTCTGACAACGATACGCAGCCTGTCTTCGCTTCCATATTTTCTCTGTGTTCTTTCCAATAAAAGTTGTTCGTAATTCTAATTCCTGGCTCCTCTCAATCCTTTTGGGAACGCTATGTAGAATGAAGTAGTACTTTCCTACATTTGTGAATGTCGGCTCGTCAAATTTTGTAAGTTAGCTTTATTGGGATACTTGAAATGTGTTTTCGAGCGTCTACTATTTCTTGTTTTTCAGCTTCATCGTTAAGGTCTCCGATCATTCAAACCCATGGCGATACACGTATAATACCCACACACAGTCCTGTATGAAATGCGTTCAATTCACTTGAGCCAATGTAAGACTTGATGCTACTTTGACTATGTTGACTACGCTGCCTTGACTAAGGGGCCAATGCCGTCTAGTACTCTTTGTAAAACCGGATTGGTAGCTCATCTGGACTTGGCGACTTGTTTGTTTTCAAATCTCTCAGCTGCTTCTCTACACAAGCTTTGCCTATTACTATGTCCTCCATTTAGGAGTTAGTGCGACCATCAAATAAGATATGTTTGCATGGTCCTCCTGCATGAATGACTTCTTAAATGTTAAATTTAAAACTTCGGCCTTAATTTTGTTGTCTTCTATCACCACCCCAAAATGATCAACGAGTGACTGGCTAGAGACATTTTATCCGATTACCGATTTTACATAGGACTAGAATTTTTTCCGGTTCTCGGCAATATCTTTTGCTAAGATTGACAGTGATAGTTTTTGTATGCTTCGCGCATTGCTCTTTTTATACATACGCGAATCTCTTCTAGCTTTTGTCTGATTTGATTTGCTTGACCTTAGAACTGAGAATGCATCTGCCTTTGCTTTCTCAGCATTTTTCGAATATTACCATTATACCACGGTGGGTCTTCCCATCTTTAATCCACTTTGTTGGCACATATTTCTCCAGCGCCTTAATTCCTCTATGTCCACTGACCGGAACTAAATGATGTCCACTCACTCCTTAAGTGGGACGCTAACAGTTCCTTATCTGTACTGTGTCGCCCTTCATTCCGTGGGGTGCCAGTCATCGGAACCAGTTGCCCCCCCCCCCCCCCCGCTGCCCTGGGGTAGCAGCAGCAGCCCAGAAACGAGCCGCCTCGGGACCGGCCAGCTGCCCTCCCAGCACTCGGCTGACACCGCAGCCGCCGGTTGACCTGGCCGCCTTTCGCGGCGTGGGAGCCGCCGCTGCCACAGCCGCTACCCCGCCAAGTCAGGTGCCATTGTCGCCACATTCCCTGGTCGCCGTCCTTGAACCAATGCATCAAGATCATCGTATCCATCTCCCTCTTCTCTTTTCGTTTTACTATCTTTCTCTCCCTGTCCTTCCCCATCACCAAAACTCGCTCGGCATGTTCACTTCACCCTCAGTCTCCACTACCACCACCACCACCACCATCATGTACACCACCCCATCTCAAGCACAGACTACCATCACATGGAGTCCATCACATCTTCTGCCTTCACAAGACCTCCCCCTCTGTCATTTTATCCGTCACTACCACTGCTTCACAATCCATCTCTCCATCACCCCCTCCTCCTCAGCCTATTCTCGCTCTTCCTCTCACGTCACCCCATGACCTCTCCACACTATCAGCTGCTCATATCTATCACCGCACCACAGTGACGCAGATGCAACAGTCACTGATCCTGGACCATCAGCAGTCACCCCCTCCCGACTTCACCGTATGTTTCTCTATTCCCATCATCACAAAAAAAATCAACATCCAAGCGGACCTGCGTGGAACCCACTCCTGTCGTCCCAACACACCCCCTTCCCACCACTGCCTCCACCCACTGCTTCCTCGACTAGCTCTATGGACACTACCACTCTCCCCCATCATTCTTCAGTCCACACCACCTCCACCTATGTTCTCTCCAGTACTGATCCCCACTTGATTGGAGCTCAAGAAGTACTTCACCACAGCCCCCATCAGCCAGCTTATTCCCTGCAATGACTCTGTCCTTGTAAAGTTTACTTCCAAAACCTTTCACACAGACATTCTCCAACGCCTACTCCAAGACTACATTAGTCCCCACACCAACCTTACCACCTACCACACCGAATCCTCTCCCTGCCAACCCCAATATTCCCACCACCTGCCCACCCTCACTGCTGTGATCACTGAACTTAGCTGATAGACACAGAGAAGGAAGTTTTTGACTAACTTAATGCCCACCATGATCTCTCCATGCAATCTGCCAAGCAGATCCACAACTCTTGCAGCCCCACTTACCTGATGCAGGTTTTAACCGAATCCACATCCACTGTACCCCACCTCTTCCTTGAGGAGGGTGTTGAGCTATGATCGCTGGTACAAGGTGGGTCCCTCCCGCTCCCACCCCCCCCCCAGTCTTATCGTTGTGCACCATGTCTCATGTACAATGACCACTGTACCCAAAACTGTTGCAACCTCCCTCCCCACCTTTCCTCACTGCAAATCGTCACACTACCTTAAACACTGTCCCAATCTCGCCTTCCCACCCACCTGCAACATATGTGGCGGCCCCCACCCCACATACTCCTACAAGTGAAGCCTCCACCACTCCAGAAATCTCCAGTTCCATCGACCCACCCATGCATCCTAACAACTCCCTACGCCCCCTTCCACAGTCGAGAACGTCATCCAATTTGTCACCACTGTCCAACACATCCATCCTTTTCAGCATCCTCAACAAATCACCCTACCAACCCACACTGTCTTTCAGTTGGAAACCACTCCCACTTCACCTTCTCCCAGCAAGTTACCCTAGTATAAAGTACACTTTTAACCTCTTTCCATCTCCCCTAACCCACCCCCCACACTCCCCATGGCGCGCCCATCCTACACTCTCCTCTACCACAACGTTCACTCCCTTCCCACCAACAAACAACTCATTATGCACAACCTTTCCCAGCACCACAAGGACACCTTTCTCCTGAACAAGACCTTCCTTCAACCCCATCGTCCCATCAGCACTGCTCCTTACCTCCTCCATCATACCGACGGCCCCTCTCCTCACTCAATGCAGAGTGGCGATTGGCCACCTCTGTCATCACCCTGTCCGGTTACCACCTCACCTCAATGATCCCACTGAGCACCTCATCCTTAGCCTCGTTCTGCGACCCTCCTAAACTTGTCGATTATTCTTTTGCCGACTGGGATGCATACCAGCATTCCAATCACAATTGGTTGCTAGCCACCCATTTCCCGTCAACACCCCCACTGACATTGACCATGCTTCCTTCTTTCACCAGAGCGTTGGTGACGTACAAGCCCATATCCCCACCAAAGTCATTCATCCCCACCGTTCCACTTCTCCTCCACATGCTGTCCTTCTCCTCTGTGAATCCTGTTGTCTCTATCGCTCCTTCTTAAAACCCATGACTGCGACACACTCATCTGACTCATCTGCCACTGGCATCCGAAACTTTTTGTCCACGAATATACGCCAGGACTGGTGTCAGACATTCACCTGACTTAATACAATGCTTCCAATCTACTCCTCCAGGTACTGGTAGGCCTTCCTTACTGGCAGTCACTTTGCACTCCACTACCCACTTCTTCATGATGACCGTCGTTTTCCCAACGATGCCAGTAAGCCCAAACATTTTTATTCCTACTTCTCCAAAGTTTTCTCAATCCCTGACAATCCCACGTTTTGAATACTCCCTCTTTCCTGAGCATAGCGATACCTCTGTGCCCCCACTCACCCCTGACTTCCAGTACTTGGACTGCATTCCTTTTTCAGAACTTAACACACCAATCACCACCCCCAAACATACAATTGACACTGCGCACCAAACGCAACATTGTGTGACCTACAGGCACCTACATGCATGTCCCCCCTCGTTCCATATTGCCCTTGCTTCCTTCTATAATTGTTACCTGTACTTTGGCTTCAACCCCGACCTGGGGAAAATCTCCTGAATTTTAATGTTTCCCAAACAAATGTTTGTAAAGTCTATGGGACTTAACTACGGGGTTATCAGTTCCTAAACTTACAAACTCCTTATGACTAAGGACGGCACAAATATCCATGCCCAAAGGGGGATTCGAACCCCCCGACCGCAGTGGCCGTGCAGACCGTGACTGGAGCGCCTCAGTCCCCTCGGCCACCGCTGCCGGCTGTTTCCCAAACCTGATAAGCCACTGTCCCAGACATCATCCCATCAGTCTCATCTCCATGTTAAGCAAGGTCTTGGAAACCATCATCTCCCACCATATCCAGCAGTATCTCTGGGAACAGGGAATGCTCCAGCTCGTTAAACAGTGAGGTAGTCATGTTCAGGGTTCTGGTGATTACTTTTGAATGAAGACTTCAATTAGAGTTACAGCGTCATTTCGTACTTTTTCATTTGAAGAATGAGGTGCATTCAAGTTCTAAGGCCTCCGATTTTTTTTCTAATTAACTACTCACCCGAAATCGATGAAACTGGCGTTACGTCTCGACGTAATCGCCCTGCAGATATACACATTTTTCACAACACTGACGCCATGATTCCATGGCAGCGACGAAGGCTTCTTTAGGAGTCTGTTTTCACCATTGGAAAATCGCTGAGGCAATAGCAGCATGGCTGGTTAATGTGAGGCCACGGAGAGTGTATTTCATTGATGGAAAAAGCCAAAAGTCACTAGGAGCCAGGTCAGGTGAGTAGGGAGCATGAGGAATCACTTCAGAGTTGTTATCAGTGAAGAAACTGTTGCGTAACGTTAGCTCGATGTGCGGGTGCGTTGTCTTGGTGAAACAGCACATGCGCAGCGCTTCCCAGACGTTTTTGTTGCAGTTCAGGAAGGAATTTGTTCTTCAAAACATTTTCGTAGGATGCACCTGTTACCATAGTGCCCTTTGGAACGCAATGGGTAAGGATTATGCCCTCGCTGTCCCAGAACATGGACACCATCATTTTTTCAGCACTTGCGGTTACCCAAAAAAATTTTTGGTGGTGGTGAATCTGTGTGCTTCCATTGAGCTGACTGGCACTTTGTTTCTGGATTGAAGAATGGCATCCACGTCTCATCCATCAGTCCCCCCAAAACAATTCTCTCCACTTTCTCGATCATGTCGTCAGACTGGACCGGCCTGTGCAAGCCCGAGGTTGTTTCGGTTTGTTGTCACACGATGTTCTGCCTTCATTAAACTGTCGCACCCACGAACGCACTTTCGACACATCCATAACTCCATCACCACATGACTCCCCTCAACTATCGATGGATTTCAATTGGTGTCACACCACGCAAATTCAGAAAACGAATAATTGCACGCTGTTCGAGTAAGGAAAACGTCGCCATTTTATGTATCTAAAACAGTTCTCATTCTCGCCCCTGGCGGTAAAATTCCATCTGCCGTACGTGCTGCCATCTCTGGGACGTATTGACAATGAACGTGGCCTCATTTTAAGGCAATGTGCTTGATTCTCTCTCTTTCCAGTCCGGAGAAAAAAAATCAGAGGCCTTAGTTGAATGCACCTCGTAATTCTTTCAGTACCGAGTATGTTATGTATTCTGATACCTTGAGTTTGTTTCTGTGACACCACTGTATTTTGTTTTTAATACCGGTACCAGTATTCCACTGGCTCTCTCTTCTATTTGAGATTTGCTATTTGCAAGACTACTACTAATAGAATATGTGACAAGAAAAAATAATCTGAACTATCATCCCCATCTAGAAGTTGAAGGAGGAATTCGTTTGTAAAGTTCCAGAAGATGGGCAGCGTATCAGGCCTTGAGTACAGTGTTTGGTAATTCTGGTAATTACTTTACATCTGCCATTGGACTACTCAGTGATTATCAAATGCCCCAGCAATGCAAATCTTAATTACAGTAGAGTCTCGATAGATCGAGTTTCCAATAATCCGAGTCTCATCAAAAATAAGTTGCAACGATCTTCTACTTTGTTTTCTTTTTCTTTACTGAGATTATCTATATCTATAAATGTGAATGTCTGTTCGGTGTACGTTTATCACGTCTGAACCACAAGACATAAAGAGCTAAAAATTTTTACAGTTATTAATGTCTACCCGAGGAAGGCTTTAGGCACAGTTTTATGGCGATCGGATAGATATTTATCTATATATATTAATGTGTATGTCTGTTCGGTGTACGATTATCACGTCCGAACAAGACGCAGAGACTTAAATACTAATTTATACCTGAGGAAGGTTTTAGGCATGGTTTAATAGCGGTCTGATAGATATTTAGTAATTTGAAGAATATAACGCGAAATGCGGAACAATAATTACTCTTCGAAAATTATATTTTCTCTTTGAAAATGGTTTTATTGGTGGCATTGCTGCTTGAGGGTTGATAATGATAAAAGTGTGGAGTATGTTGGGATGGAAAGTTATCGGTGTATATAAAATTGTGTGTGTTAATATTTCGCTTTCCAGCGAAAAGTACATAACGCAAACGAATGGTCTGTGTGTAATTGTTGTCCAAGGTCTCCCGCTATACATCATAGCAGTTCCATGCCGATAGCTGTAAAGTGGTGGAAGATATGATGGTTGAAAATCGTCAAATTATTAAAAAAATTCTGACTGAAGGCAGCGATGACGTTTGCAACTCTATAGCAAGGAGGTTACATACAGCGAAACGTGATGCCACAGACCATATCTTTGGTCTATGCGTGCTACAATGTCTTCAGCTCTTTCTCTGTAAGGATAAGCATACGAATAATTTTATTTTTTTACTTGAATGTTGATTAAAAATGTTTGTTTCTAAATAAGGTATTGTATTTCATTTCATCCTTCAAAACCAGTCTCATAGCACACTACTGAAAGATAGCTTATCTATCATAATCAACCAACACGCGAGCGGAGCCGCAGGTTTAAGCTAGTAAATAATAAAAACAACACTGCAAAAGATAGGGAGAGAACAGCTCAGTGACAAAGCAGGCAACAATGCAATCAACTCCGGCGATTAGCTCCGCTGCCTTGTTGCGAGAACATCTATTATCAGTATGGCACGAAATTCCCCGACTGCTGCCGGCTGCTGCCGATCAAAACGAGGGAGTTCACACGCTGCTGTAGTTCCCACGCAGTAATACCTGTACAGTACACTGTTGTGTTTCGTTTTGTCTGTTGACTGTGTTTTCCATTTTATCTAAAATGAAAAGCACTAAGACGACTTAACAAAGGAGAAACAATAAAAAAAAACTTGGTCTCCAATATGGTGTCGGCAAGTTACTGCTGGTGACTGGAGTAGAAACCGAATTAAATTGGAAGCATTTTCTTCACAGAAATGCTCTCACGAATCTCTCAGTTGAAGAAAGTATAAAGAAGTCACACTTCGAAAAAAAAAAGTGAACCATTGTTCATATGGTTCACCCAAAAGAGACAAAGAGTACTCCGATTCTGGCCTAATCTTGCAAGAAAAAATTTTGTGTTTCAGAAACTAGCTGCTGGAACGAGATGACAATTTCACCACTACTGTGGGCTGGCTCGACGTGTGGAAGAAGAGGTGTGGAGTGCATCGACTAGAACAACTCTCTGGTGACGCTTAGGACGTTTCAAAATTTATCATCGAGTTTAAAAAAATAACTGACAAAAATTAATGAACGAATATACAACTGACGAAACTGGGCTAAATTGTAAAATGTTACCATCGAGAATATTTACTTATCATAAAGAAATAAGTGCTCCTGGACACAAATAATAATTTCGTGTGACTAATTGCCAGGTGCAAGTCTTTCAATTGGACGGCATTTCGGCGACTTGCGTGTCCCTGGTCTACCCCAGTTATCCAATCGGGGAAAGGGGACCTACAGATTAACACATTGGCTGCCGTGTGTCCGCCGGCGGCCACAAACGGTGGTTCTGACGTCACCGCGGCAGTCAACATGTTAAAATGGAATCCGAACAATGTGTCGTTTCTGCATTGTTTGGGAGGTGAAGGATGGGTTAAAACGCAGACAAAAAATCCGAGGTCCGATCGGGTTTCGAAATCCAGTTCAACACTTTACCCCAAGACCACTGTGTTCGACCCTGGGCACAAAACAAAGCAAAGCGGCCCATACTTATGGCAGCTTCAAATGCAACTGGAAACCACAAACTAAAACAGGTTGTGACTGGGAAGACTGCCAGGCCAAAAATATTCAAGAATGTAACCATCTCAGCTCTTCTGGTTATCTGCACAGGTCAGAATAATGCCTGGATAAATCTAGATATCTGCAAGAACTGGTTTTTTGAATTCATTTGTACCTGACTGCAAGTTAATTTTAAAAGCAAGGGGATTGCCATGCAAAGCAATTTTGCTGATTGATAATGCATCCTCACATCCAAATGCAGAAGAACTGCAGCGTTATGGTATCCACACCTTGTTTCTCCCACCAAACGTTATTTGTTTGATTCAGCCCATAGATCAGGGCATTCTGGAATGTCTACAAAAAAGTATCGACAGTGATTGCTACAGTCAATCCTGCATTCCAAAGACAACGAAATCATTGTAAGAGCTTTGAAGAAAGTGACTTTGAAGGACGTCATGTACTGGATTTTCGAATCAAATTGAAAGTCAGTTTCTAATTATGGAGCAAAATTCTGCAGAAAACTACGTCAGACACAGAAACTGAACATTTATCAGATGAAGACAATCAACAGTTGTGTAATTTAATCAGTCGAGGTGGAAGTAGGTGAGTGGTTAATTTTGAACAGTTGGAAGTGACAGACTCTTCTATAAGTGACATGGTTAACATACCATTGCAGTGTTAGAGTTATGAGGGTGACGAGACAGAGGCTGCACCAATGATGAGTTGTACTGATTGCTACAATGCTCTTGGGGCCGCTATATGCTGTGTGGAACAGCAGCTTGAGTAGAGATGTTCAAATGTTCGTAAATCTATTGGGACTTAACTGCTTTAGTTATTAGTCTCTAGGCTTACAAATTAATGAAACCATGTTAAACTAACCTAAGGACACACACACACAGAGGACTCAAACCTCCGACGGCGAACAACCGCGCACACCACAGCAAGACGCCTTAGACCGCTCGGCTACTCCACCATGGCACTGAGTAGAGGCCACACCAGTTGACATACAGCACTGTTCCTGAGATGGTGGCATGACATTCAAAAATGTTCAAATGTTTGTTAAGCTTATGGGACTTAACTACGGGGTCATCAGTCCCTAAACTTACAAACTACTTATGAACTACTTACGAACTAGGACGACACAAATATCCATGCCCTAGGGGGGATTCGAACCCCCGACCGTAGTGGCCATGCAGACCGCGACTGGAGCGCCTCAGTCCCCTCGGCCAGCGCGGCCGGCGGCATGACATTGCCATGAGGAAATGTTGCAGCTTCGCCAAACAAGACTCTTCACCATTACTTCTCTAAATAATTATTGGCATTCTGCCAATGCAAATGCATATGTAAATACCTTTAATAAAGTTGATATTTTAACCTCTATTACTTACAAAATCATAATATTTCTTTTTTCATTTAAATTTAGATAGTCCGAGCTTTCAACAGTTCAAGGTGGTTCTGGTCTCATTCACCTCGAACTATTGAGAGTCTACTGTACATATGTGGTGTCTGTTGTTTCAGAAATGTGTCAAAGAACAGGCACAATTGCTGAACCTGCAGCTATTATCAGACAATGCACAAGGGAATTTACGACATTAGCTGCCAGTGGGCATCAAAATAAATCAACGGGGGAAACTGAAAATTTGTGTAGTCAGGATTCAACCCCGGGTCCTCTGCTTACTAGGTAGTCGCGCTGACCACTGTGTCATTGGGACACCTTGATCACAAGTATCATACATTCATTTAGGTTGGTCACAACATCTGCCCTTCCTGTATGTGCCTATATATCTTCACAGTGCATTCCACTTTAAATTCACTAATACCCAAACATCAGTAGCCTCTATTTCAACGTTCAATCAATAACGGTAATCATTTCACTATTGGCGTGTGTACTTTGATCAGGAAACAAGTTCTTATTGGAGCCTGCAATTTCGCTGTCGCTTTAACAACAAAAACAACAGGACCAAACTGCAGTGGTCATCAGTCTGTAGACTTACAAAGTACTTAAAAGAACTTATACTAACTACACCACACACATCCATGCCCAAGGGAGGACTCAAACCACCGATGGGAAACAGTCGTGCACTCGGCAGCAAGGCACTTTGGAGCACACGGCCATTCTTCCCCCATGCCACAAAACAATGTCTCTTTCTTTTGTTCTGGGTACTTCTTCCATTGCAGGCAAGCTAAGCACTTTGATACCACTTCCAATTAACAAAATAAATGTTACTGCAGGTACATCATGATCTATACTAAAACTTCCTACCGTTTCCCAGATTTACCAAATTGGGTCTACCGTCACAATACCCATTTTGTTTTCTCCTGGGCTGCCAAAACCCATCGATCCCTTAACCAGATCAGTTAATATTGTCCCTGGTTAGTGTTGACAACACCATTCCTCTCAGTTTGCCTACAATTTAGATTGTTATTATTATTATTATTTCTATTTCTGTGATTTTCATTTCACAGCCCCCGTACCTATATTCACTTGATAGCCTACTGGCATCTGTCATTTTGGTCTCTGTTATTGCTGTGATTACAAAAGTTTACAGGGTTACTCCTCCAATTATCCCCATCCTCTACTTTCTCAAGGAAAACGAAAACTGTTTCATAATTACTGCTTATGTATCTCTTTGAATCATTGGGTAGCTTATTCCAGATTCTGAGTGAAGGTCTTGCAAATATTCTAATTTGCAGACTCAATTTTCATAAAATTCTCACACTGCGGTTGGCATGTTCATGTCGTAATGTGTCGACACCACAAAATTGCACCATACACTCTCCTGTTTCTGCTCAGACCAGTATTCTTTTAAGAATTTGGTCCTCAATTCCTGAAAAGTCATGTTAGTAACATTGTGAATCAAATCATATCTCTTGGTTCCTCGTGCAAACACGTCCTAACTGCATTAACATTCGTTTGTCCATCCATAATGTTTGCAATGCCGATTCACAACCTTTTATAAAATCTGTCAAATGGACTCCAACCTGCTTTTTGAGTAGGTCAAAACGCATATCCTTTGCTAACAGTTTCATACAATGATGTGATATTACTAAACTTGCTTCTCTCTGCAGTATTTTGTTCAATATTTGTTGTTCTGCTCACTACTTCAGCAGTATTGTAACCATTTATGCCACCAGCTTTTTCTGTTTGCTCATTTCACACCCACATTTGATAGGCCTACTACTTTGAAAGTTCATTTGATTGTTCCTTTTGTCCTATTGTTATCTTTCCATGAGTCCTATTGAATGACTGGTTCAATGTTTTTTTGAAACTCAAAACAGCTCTATTTATATCTTGAACGTGCAACAGTAGTGTCATCACATTCTGCTTTAGTGTTTTAAGTAATGAGATATTGGGCTTGGAGTCAAAGGACACTGAATAAGGTAGCATTTGTGAGTACTAAACACTAATATCCTCCATTCCCATGGTCTTGTACTCTCAAAGTATACCTCTCTCCATGTCCTTCAGGTTCCAAGTCCATCCTCATGACCCTTGCATCATGTGCACCGCAGCACGGTGCCACCCCCCCCCCCTTTACCGAATACATCCTAACAAACAATTACTTTTATTTTGAAGGAAAAGTATACAATCAAATCCAGGACATATCCACAGGCACTTGTATGGCACCCTCTTATGCCAAGCTATTTATGGGCTGTCTAGAGGAAACCTTTCTAGTCTCCCAAAACCCCAAACTCCTGGTCTGGTTCAGGTTCATTGATGATGTTATCAGGACAGGACGTACTACCCTTGTTTCTCCTCAATGTCAACTCCTTCTCTCCCATCAGTTGTACCTGGATCTCTTCAACCTGGCATGCAATCTTTCTGACCTTCCTGGATTTTTACCTTCGCCTTACTAATGGCTCCATACATATTTCTTTTCACATTAAACCTACTAATTCTGACAGTATCTGCACTTTGAAAGTTGCCATTCACTTAACCAAAAAAGAGGCACTCCCTTGCTATATATGGACAGTGAATCTGCAAAGATGAGAAGTAACTTCACCAAAATGCTCAAGCCCTCACAAAGGTCTTATCCTACTGACTTAAGTCTGCAAATAGATACCCCAGGCAACATCACCCATCCTCCCTCCCTGCCCGGTAACTAGCCACAGACATTCTACCCAAGAAACTTCTGAGCTTTCCTCCAGTGGTGTTACATCACCCACCAAACTTCAACAACAACCTAGTCCATCCCTATGTCACTCCCAATCCCAACCCCTTTCCACAGGGATCATATTCCTGTGGAAGCCTTTGTTCTCAGATAAAGTGTTTCAGGATTTTTATTTTATTTTTTTTTATTTTTTTTTTTTATTTTTTATTTTATTTATTTTTATTTTTTTTAGGAGAAATCACAATGAAAACATAGTTCACACAGGGGATATTCTGCAAGGAAAAAATTTATTTTTTGTCCCACATGTATAATTTTAGCAACAAGTCTACAATAGGATATGAATTATGGTTCAATGATTTTTCAGTGCCCTGTTCAGACTTGTGTTTTTTTATTTAGTCAGAGATGATTTACAATTCCATAATCAAATATTTTACATAACTGAACAGCAAAGTAACATTCAATATCTATCACAGTTATTATGTATGCAACACATACAAAAATATGTTCCAGACATTTTATGTAATCATATTTTCATAAGTGTGCAAATAGTGACAGTGAAAGTTACTTTCACAAATCTGGCTTTAAAAACATACACTACTATAATTCAATAAATTAATTTTAAATTTGCACAGTACATTAAATGCTTTGATAATTATGATTTAACTGTAATTAACCATTCAAGCATGTGTTATCCGGGCCTCTGTATTCAATGTGGGGAAAGGTATGTACTACCAAATGTAAAACACATTTTTCTTTCTTTCATTGTAGTTCCTAGAAAAACTTTTGGGTGCCTTGTTCTTCTCATAATATGTACAACATTTTCATGTTTACTGGCACAAATAATCACTCATAAAAGTATTTTTGAGAGGGTAAGAGGAAAAGGGGAGCGGAGTTGAAATGGGTCAACAACAGCCTTCTGAAATTTTCGATCTGAAGTGAAAGGAAAGGTAAAGGGTGTGATTCCTATGTTGCTGAAGGGATTTCAGAATGCTGAAAGTTTAATATGGGAATAAAACAGATTATAATCAGTCGAGAGAATTGTGTTATTACAGATAAATTATGAAGACTGAATTAGTAGGTCAAATAACTAATGAAGAGGTACCGATACTGAAACTAATGAGGAGATATTAAATTTATCGTTCAATGTTAGTAAAAGTTGATATAGGTTATAAGGTGCATCATGAGTTATCAATGACAAGGTCATTTGGTAAGGATGGGCTATGTGTAAGGTATCAATTGTAAAGGAAGACCAAGTCTGAAATAAAGTAAGCAGGGCCAATTGGATGTAGGCTTCATAAGTAATGCACATATAAAAATCACAAAGGAAGGCTAGGATGAAGAGCTGGAGATACCAGTATTTAATTTTAATCTTTAAAACTATTTATAAACAAAATAATTTGTCCATTTCATCTGGGTAGTACTGTGTGTACTATCTTTCAGAATTTTTTCATGTGAAATTTAGTAGCTACAGCATTTGTAGTGTATTGGGAACATAAAACTAAAAACATCCAATAAAAATCATGCTACATGTGTGTTTCAGAAAATTGCAGAATTCACAGCTGAAGGGTTAACAAGCTTAATGTCAAATTCATCAGAAGGCTAGAGACTACTAGCACTTTCTGAATAGAATAGAATAGAATAGAATAGAATAAAGAACCACTGAAATGGAATGATTGTGCACTAAAAGGACATTCTGTAATAGTGCTTAAAATACCATTAATAAGGATTCCTAAATGAATATGTAGTTTTGTCTATAATCATCAAGACTACCAAGTAACACGAAAATGAAATCATATATTCTTATCATTATAATGAGTACTATTTATTACTGAGTGTTCTATACACACATAGGAAAGTATCTTTTATTTCATAGATATAGCTCTGAATTCCCCCCCCCCCCCCACTACTGTCATCAAAATACAAACAAGCTGTAATTATTTAAAAATAAGTTTGGGAAAAAAATAGATTAATGCCCACCACAAGTACACTGAAGATTGATCAAACTAATTAATTGTCCACAACAAAAAGCTTTGTGTTCACATAAACAAACATAATAGCCTCTATCACTCAGCTATATGTTCTCATTTTACACTCCCAATATTCCAAGAAAGCAAAAATGAAGTTCAGAAATTTTTCATCAATTTTATGAATTACCTGTTTCAGAACTCACTTGTTAGAATCTTTTTTTATGATCAACAGATATGTCACAAAGATATTAGTGAATGGACCATACTGAAAACTAGAGCTCAAATTGAAAAGAAAAGAAACTGTGTCTTTGAACAAAAATAGCAGTGTACAAAATAATCAAAGTTTCATATTACATGTTTTCCATAAAAGTACCAACATGCCTCAGTCTGAGAAATGGAATGTTACATAAATTGTGGCTGACAGACACAGCTTACACATAATGTAAATATAAAATATAAATGTTTGTAAAACACTTATGAGTAATGTGCATTAACAATAGGAGTTCATGATATATTAATTACTAAGAAACAAAAACAGGAACTATCACAAATTTTGAGTCAGGTACAATGGATATAAAATGATTACATTTTTATCTACAAGCATCTTCACATATAATACTATTAACTTATGATCACAAATCTGTTATTTACATATATACATATATTAATGTGATCAAATTTTGTACTGCATACATCACAACTTCAAAAATTATGAGCAAAGCATACCAGCTTTAAATTCTATCAATCTGTTCCTGAGTCTGGTTTTTGTACAGGACATCCTAAAGCAATATATACTACATAATCATAAAAGATAACAATATGACAGAGGCATGTAATAAATCTTTATTTTATGCTTATCAATTGTAAAATGACCCTCTAATATTTCCTGAAAAGATAGTAATCATGATAATCTTTGGAAATTTTCATCTGAGACTTTGCTGTCTCAAGCACCACTAAACGAGTAACTTACTGCAATCTATCTTTTCAGAATTTTTTATTGGCTAGTTTATATTGTGCCTTATTGTAAACTTACAAAAAATCCAGATCTGGTAAGCTCAACACAGCTGCTTACTGTACTGAATACTCCGTCATACAATAAAGCAGACTGATCATGTACAGCTCATTACATTTCAAGCTGCCACAGTGTAAATGTTTGCTGCACAAAACATTCTATTACATTTTCAATGTTAATTTTGAAATAAAAATTTAACTATTAATTCTGTGCAAGTTTAGACACAAAAATTATTTTATTACCTCCTTCCAATACTGTTTCATTATCTAACAGTAAATTATCCAATTCTAGTACCATAAATATTTTACTTAAATGGTAACAATCTGAGTGTCACAGGGATGCAGCACCTTTGTTCTCCATGTATTCACACCCAGTTAGTTAATTCATCAGTTCGTTCTGAATTAATATCCTCTCCGTCACCGACATAAAATAAGATGGTCTACACAACGTAAAAGTTTGATGCTGGGTATACATGTCATAGTGTTATTTTAAGGAGCCTATAACAATACATTTGAATAGCTCTACTGTTTGCTTGCATGAAACACATAACATTCTTTGAGTGAAATATAAATAAAATAACTTCCAGCAAAACACACACACACACACCACACACACACACACACACACACACAAACCAGAACTGTGGCTAATTAATAATCAAGCCACAAAACATTACTTTTTATACACACTGAAAACCATTATTTTTGGCAACACAGTTGACATAATGGCATTTGTTTACTAGCTAGTCATTACAGCATTCTAAGGGGACTCTAGTTAGTAGAGCAGTATAACTTTTGGAATGCCAGTTTATGAAACCAAAAACATTATTTCTTTTTCAATTCTTTTAAGACAATAATTACAGATGACATATGTTCATTTCATATTTTAAATAGATACTTATACACCCCGACAATTATTTCTTAACTGATTTTTCTAAGTTTACAAAAGCATTATCATGCCTGTGGTACAGTCCATATTTTAAGTATAACATGCTCACCCTGCTAAAATATAAGCCTGAAAAATGAAGCTCACATTTAATATTATATACATTCATTTCATGAATTCTTGACTAGCATAGCTTTCCAATCAATACCCTTGAAAAAAGGATGTGACTTCAGTTTTTCAATCCCATTAATGCCAGAACCGAGTCTTTCTTCAGGATCATATCTCAGAAGCTGTAAAATATGAAGATACAGTTAATGTTAAATAAATATAAATTTCTAGGTACCTAACAGGCAGATAAAATGTTAAGATAGATGGTTGCTTAGCTACTCTCCTCCCATAGAATACAGCAATGTATTATATAATAGAGTTGAAAAGTAACATGGTTACTTTCAAATATATGCTTACAATATATAAGAATGGATGTGCTTGCATCATAGTAGAAGATAGGTCAGTGTATAGAAATTAACAACAGAAGAGACTTACAACATACAAAACACAATAGCACATGGGAAAACTGTACTCAATGAATACACTTCACTCTGCAAATCTACTGTTAATTCTCTCTCTCTCTCTCTCTCTCTCACACACACACACACACACAAGTATGCATGTATATGTACATACAAAATGTAAATATCGAAAACCTGTCCACAACACTGCTACACTCCTACACTCTGTCATCAGAGAAATGCAACACTACACTAACAGTAAACACCAGAATTTCACAAGCAACCCATCAAAACAAAACATTCACAAAACAAATGAATAGCTACCAGCTGTATCCATATACCAAATGTCAACATTAGTGTAATGTACACCACAAATAATATGTGCAAAACAAGTGATAAATACACCACAAAGAAAATATGAAAAACCAGGAGCTAAGAAAAGGAAAAGAATCACAAATAATAACACAAAAGATTTTTTCAAACTCAAAATTGAAAAACAAGAAATATAAACTCTTTGTTTTGCCTTGCAGATGACAAGTTGTAAAAAATTATTAAAACAATTTTCCATTGTTACAACCTCTCTGTATACAACAGCATCATCCGCAAAAGCCTCAGTGAACTTCCGATGTTATCCGCAAGGTCATTTATATATACTGTGAACAGCAATGGACCCACGACACTCCTCTGTGCCACACCTGACATTACTCTTACTTTGAAAGACTTCTCTCCACTGAGAATGACATGCTGCTTTCTGTTATCTAGGAACTACTCAATCCAACCATGCAATTGGTCTGATAGACCATATGATCTTACTTTGTTCATTAAACGTCTGTGGGGAACTGTATCAAATGCCTTGCGGAAGTCAAGAAACACAGCATCTATTTGAGAACCCATGTCTGAGTCTTGTGGACGAAAAGCGCTAGCTGGTTTTCACACGATCACCTTTTCCGAAACCCATGCCGATGCCTACAGAGCAGGTTTCTAGTCTCCAGAAAGGTCATTATACTCTAAGGTTATCAACCTCAGTCTTTAGAACAAAAATGAAAATGGCAATTTGGCTCTTAACAGCCATGAAAAGTGCAAGGCGCTCGCTGATTAATTTGAAAAACTTTTAAACTGCCAGAACAAGTGAAAAATTCTATTGACAACAAACTGACGACACCAACTGTAACTCTAAAGAACCTGACAAAATTGATATAATTAAACAAATTATGAAACTTTAAAATAGTAAAGCATCCGGAGACAGTGATACAATTGCAGAACTACTAAAATCAGCTGGCCCTAACACTACAAAAGAAATCACTGCCTAAAAAGGGGATTAAACTGATATCAAGGAATCTCTTCTGATCACATACAAAATTATATTGCAATGTTTACTTGATCCAGCCCAAGAAACAGCTGGAACCTAAAATTGATGAATACCAAGCAGCTTTAGACCAAGCCATTCGAACTTGAGCACTTGGTGCTTGCGCGCCCCGGTGCCGTGCCAAGCGGCACCTGTGCTCCCCCCCCCCCCCCCCCCCCGCCCCCCACCACTCCTTCCTCACCATGTAGCAACACCTGTGACAGAGACAGTGCACACTCACACGTCTTCTTAATCCTGCTGAAATATCCATTTTGAATCTTATCAAATGGTGCACTGTTAATTTATCTTGTGGACATTCAGCATGAGCAGAAAAGGTTCAGATTTAAGAGTGCCATTTTTGTTGTTAACTGCGAAGATTCATTTTCCCCTTGCACCAGATGGAAAAACGCTTCACTATAAATATCAAAGCATTGATAGAGGACCGTCACTATGAAAATAAACATTCCATAACACACGATGGGATTGTTGGCCAAGACACAATGGAACTGATTACTAAATTGAAAACAGAATTGCCACAATATGATGAGATAAGAGAAATAGAAAAATATAGCTATCTGTAATTTCACTTATATCTATACCAAGTTCTGCTATTCCTCTTTAGATATTGTTGTGATACTTCTGACAGAATGCATGGCACAGTGGTTAGCATCGCAGATCACTGTGTTAGCTGACCCAAATTCAAATCCCGCCACGGGCAGATAAATTTGTTTCTTTTTATTTACTATTTCTAGAATGTTCTAAATGTTTCTTATGTTTGATGTAAGATCCAGAGAATTCCTTCTATGTATAAATAGTGAAACTCTCCAAGCAAGAGTCAGTCTGTACTGAGCGTACACTTGTGTTAGCAATAAAAATGTTCTGTTATCTTCCAGCCTTCGAATTCTGGACAACCTACAGTTTTCAGCGTGACACTTTATAGTGGAGGCGTCGTAGATGTATTGTAGGATATGCATCATCATGGCTCCGATTAGGCAGCGTAAGAGCCATCACAGTGGCCCAGCAGTGGTTTGAAAATAATGAAAACAAGCTCGATAGCTGGGAAAAATTCCAAACCGAACTTAAGATGTTTGGAGACCACCAGTGGCAAGTCTGTTTATCAGAAGAGCAGTTGAAGAACAGGGCCTAACGACATGGTGAGTCAACACAGTCGTATATACAGTGTGTTTTGGCACAATGTCACAAAGTTAACCTGAATATGATGGTGGCCGATAAAGATTCACACCTGATGAAGGTCATTGTGGAAAGCATGTATCAAACTCTTCTGTTAAAAGACATTTCGATGACAGAAAAGTTTATTCAATGGTGCCAGAAAACTGAAGAGATGCAACAGAGAAGCATTGGACAAAAGATGTACAACAGATTCCTGTCGTAACTTCAAAAGGTACTCAACTGCCCTTGATGAGAGTAATGACACTTGCAGCATAGCTCAACTTGCAGTTTTCATAAGGGGTTCACAAGGAGAAAAAAAAAGAAGTTACTGTTACCGGCGAAGTTTGAAAAGTATCAAATCCCAAAGAGATATTTCAGTAGTTGTAGAGGAGATTACAAATGATATGCAGTTGTTACTAGAGCACCTGAACAGGATTGTAACTGAGGCATCCCCTGCAATGTTATTGGACAACATGTTCCTCTCCTACCACTGCCATGACTGCCCTGTGTCTTGCTCAATCGAGTGCCCCACACCACCGGCGCTGCAGAAGAGCGCTGGTGCTTTTGCCAGTGCCGGACAGTGCTCGTGAAGCACCAGAGTTGGAAAAGTCTGCTTTAGACCAAACAAATCCTATGCAGAACAAATTATTAATTTAAAACTAATCCTTAGGCACCAAAGATTTTCCAGAAACAATACGGAATGTGCATTATGTTTTTTTTTTTTTTTTTTTTTTTTTTTTGTTTTTTTTGTTTTTTTTTTTTTTTTTTTTTTTTAAGGCCTGTGATTCAGCTGATCATGAATCATACATAATAAAACTTGAAAGTTTAATTCATGGGAGAAATACTGGAACCATTTGATATAAAGATTGCTGTTAAACAGGGAGACAGATTTTCCCAATTATGTCTAATTGTGTTTTGAAACAGGTGATTACAGAATGGAGGGAGCAAAATTTGAATCCAAATACAGACCAATCAATCAATCAGGTTAGGTAGAAATAGATCTTTGCTGATGATCAGACAGTTTTAAATAGGAATGTTACTGCAACTACATTCAGGGTAACAGAAAATATTGATAATAATAAAAAAGTCACTTTTTAAATTCAGAAAACTTTGGTAATTCAGCACTGTAATCAAACCTGAATGTCTTTATGGAGCAGAAAGTTTAATTTTATATAGAAATAGGGATATTAAAAAAAGAAATGAATGCACAAAGATTATTAGGAAAACATTAGGCCCAAAAAATATTGAAGGACTAACTTATAGGCTGAGAAGTAATAAGGAAATAGAAGAATACCCAGACATACATGTGATATGAGACAACAAAGACTTAAATTTTATGGGCATGTACAAAGAGTGGCACTCACTAGGTTGACAAAATGAATAGTAGAATTCTATGGGAACAGGAGAAAGGTCAAAACTGAGTCAATTAAATGGATTTCTGTGGGAAGGAGGTTCTTAAGAACTAGCCAGAATAACTCAGGTAGACATTACAGCTAGAAAAAAAAAATCAGTCAAAAGATATTTGATTGTAAAGTTGATCAAGGAAAATTAGAAAATTAGACTGGTCTGATGAAGAAGGAGACTTCATTCTGAAAGGATGAAACAAGATTGGACTCAAAGAAAGGACAACCATCAACAGCCACATTGATTGATTGTACCTCATGGTCCTATTGAGGCTATATGTGTGTAATAATAACCTTGTTGCAAGTTGGAAACACTGCATACTTGTTAACACTGTGATAAGACCACAATACACAACTGACATACAAAGACTTCCATGTTGCTTAGTAGTGTATTATACATTCCATTTTGCAACAGTCAGCACAGGTGATCACTGTAATGCTCATCTCTCAGACATCTGAAGATGCCAACTTGATGGTGTGCAGTTAGTCGGAGCATCTGTGATGAAAATGGTTGCATTGTTTAATGTTTCACTCATGGCAGTATACTTGGTAATGCCAGAAAAAAAAAATGTAAAACATCACTGATTAAGAGGGATACTAGGTAGAACCCAAAGTTAACTGACAACAACAGATGAGCATTAAAAATGACTGTGGCAAGACAACATAAAATGACTATGGAAAAGTGACTGCAAAATTCAACATTCACTTGAGTAATACTGCTTCAATAAAAACAGTACACCTGGAGTTGAACATTCCTGGAAGGGCTGCAGTTACTAAACCATTAATAACGAAAGCCAACACAAAGCTGCATAGGAAGTAGTCCCATGATAATGAAATGTGGATATGTGATGACTTTAACCATGTGATGTAGTCCAAAGAATTATTTTTTACATTGCTTCCTACAAACAACCAGGTTTATGTACAGAAAACCCCAAATCAACTTTATGATATGGCATGCCTGCTTCCTACAGTCTATGTCTACATACACACCTGCATCCAATCTCCGCGAGCCACCGCATGGTGTGCGATGGAAAGTACTTCAAACTCTGGTCCTATCATAGTTGTGCATAGGGTTCATGGAAGAAACAATTGCCGGTATGCCTCAATGTTTGCTCTAATCTCTCATTTTATTCTTGTGGTCATTTCACAAGATCTTCATAGGAGGAAAGAATATACTGGCTGACTTCTCGAGAAAAGCATGCACTTGGAACTTGGACAGAATGGTACCGTGATATAGAATGTCTCTTGCAGCATCTGTGAGTGCAGTTTCCTTATCATCTCTATGACGCTTTCATATTTATTAAATGAGCCTGTAACAAAGCATGCTGTTCTCCATTGGATCTTCCCACACTGATGAGCAACACTCAAGTGTCAGCCAAATGAGTGTTTTGTAACCTACTTCCTTTGTTGCCAGACTGCATTCCTTGAGGATACTTCCAAAGAATCTAAGCCTGGCACCGGTCTTACCCATTATTAATTTTATAAAGTATTTTCATTTCAGATTGCTCATTATTTTAACTGGTTCCAGTATTTGTCCTGCTATTGCACAGTTATGTAATAAATGTTATTTCTTTCTGTCTAAATGCAGTACTTCACATTTTTTGTGTTGAGGCTCAATTGTCATTCCCTGCACTGTGTGTCAATCTGCTGCAGATTATCCAGTGTTGCGCCTTCTCGATATACACCACCATCATATGCAGAAAGCCTTATTGGATTTTCAATGTTTTCTACAAGACCATATATATAGCTTCAATACATATTTTGAAAAGAACAATCCTGTATCACTTCCCTGGGGAATGCCAGAAATAACTTTTATGTTTTAAGACTTCACTCCATTGAGAATGACATGCTGCATTCTGTTACTAGAAATGTCTCAATCCAGTCAAACATGGGCTCTACTTGGGGGTCTGTATCTAATAGTCTTTGGGTATCATGTATGAATAGCAGAGCTGCGTTTCACACAGTTGTTGCTTTCAAAACACACATTTCCAGTCTCCAGAAGTGCCATAATACTTGAACAAGAAACGTGTTCCAAAATTCTGCAACTGATTGACATCAGAGATACAGGGCTATAGTTTTAATTGTCTGATCAACAACCCTTTTTTAAAACAGAAATCAATTTCTAGGAATTTTGGAAAGTAGGAGGCGAGGTACCGGCAGAAGTAAAGTTGTGTGGACAGACCGTGACTCATATCGGGATAGCTCAGTGGTAAAGTCCTTGTCCAAGGTTTGAGTCCTGATTCCAGCACCAAATTTTAATATGCCAGGAAGTTTCAAGAAAAAAAGTCAACATTTCATTCCGCGCGAATTTTTAGTTGCATAACGCTCCTCACTATATTTTTATGCAAGTATGCAGTTAAAAAATCTGATTTTTGGACTTATGACAGTACATCATCTTAGCTTTCAAATAAATCATTCACCTCTTCATAGTTCATAACAGTCGTTTTGAAATGATGCTATTTGTCCAGTGCGAGTGGTTGGTTTACAAATTGTGTTTTGAAAAAGTTGGACAGCAGCGGCTTACTGTTCTATGCATTTTAGACCATCCATAACAGCGACTGAAATGGAGCTAAAAATAAAGAAAAGTTAAAAAATGTTAAGTCACTTGATATCTACCAGTTTTCACAAGTAATTGTGGGTTAGCTGAGTGGCGTCATGCCGCGAGTGCAAGCCTATGAACTGGGCTTGTGTTGAACTTAGCGTGAAGCACTACAGTGCCGAAAAAATTATTTGCTGGCCACGTATGCTGGTCCCTCATGATGTGTTAATAATCCATAACCAGAAAATAACTACTTTTTCTTGGGTGGTGACCGATTACAATGCACAATGATCTGGTATGGTTTTACGTAAGGTAATACTTCACTTAATAAGACGTATACAACTAGTTTGTTGTTTACATCGTACAATTGATGGAATACATATTTCGTGTTTCAAATTACAAAAGTAGAGTCAATTTTTCTGTTGATGGACGGAAATAAAATTTTCTGAAATTCTGCTTAATGACTTCCTAGTTGGAGATGATAAATGGAAGAAGCCCAAATATATCTTACATTTATTGATGCATCTACACCTAAGGTGACCATTACACTATTTAGCCTTCTTTTAAGTTTTGCATTTGTAGCTCTCAGAATATGTTGTACCACAAGGTGAAACAATTTGTACACAGGATCTCACATACAAGCACTATCCCTCACGCCAAAGACTAAAGTAGAAATGAACTAATTAAAAAGGAATACAGAACAGTAAAATTAAAGATATTTAGTTACCTTCTTATAAGGATGCTGTAACTTATGGCCATATGTTTCAATTCACTTCCACTTTCAAAGAACTCTACACTGTTCTCAGAATTTTTATTTATTTTGTTAGGAAGCTGTCGGATGGGAACGGCTTTTCTATAAACATTTTCTGAATCACCTGATGACAATTTTCTTTGTCTCATTAGTACTTTCATTTCAATTTTTCTACTTTAAATGAAAGAAAAATGCACAGTTTTAGTTTAGCTTGACACTGCAGATCAGTAAAGGATGAGAAGCAGGTGTCATTTTGATTCATGTTGTTTGTGATTTCCCCCCCCCCCCCTTCCTTCTTGGTGGGCTTGTGGCCAGCAACAAAAGATCATCACCCACTGTCAGTGGAAGATCGAAGGAAAGACAGGTGTGACCAATAGTTGTTCACTGCCCTCTACTTCAAACCAGCGAACTGTTAATTGATTTTCTTATTTTACTACTATTGTTTGCACACTGTAGTGACACAGAATTATAAGCACATAAAAAATATGTGGTATTGACTCATCCCATTAATGTCAACTAACATTCCTTATGTGAACAACTAAAAAAACTTTCTGAATTTTTTTATTCATATTACAGAATTAATAGTAATAGAAGAAAAATAAACATCTTTTCATAAGTGAAATAAAAAACAATAAAATTTAAAAAATCATGCAGAGAACCTTCAGCTGGAAGCAAGCTGGAGATGTATGATACTTGTGCCACAGAAGCAACGTTGTACACCAAACGGTTCGTGCCAGTGCCGACTCGTGTCAGGAATGTTAAACATATCGAATGTTCACATCAGGAAAGACTCTCCTAAATGTTAGTGTAAATTCATGGGATGAGTTCATTATCACTTATTTCTTATGTGCATAAAATTCGACAAGTCTCTACAGTGTGAGGACAATAGTAACAAAATAACAAAATCCATGAACTGTTAGCTGGCTTGTTGAAGTAGACAGCAATTGATCTTCAGCTGAGAGAGGGTGGGGATTCTCTATTGCTGGTTACAAGCCCCCCTCCCCACCTCTGAAAAAGATAATTAAAAAAGAGAGAGAGAGAGAGAGAGAAAAGAAAAGAAAAGTGACATGATGTTCATCCTTTACTGATGTGCCCTGCAGTGTATGAGGTAAAACTAAACCAGCATATGTAGAAAAATCGAAAGTACTATCTTGCAGACAAAGAAAATTGTCTTCAAATGATTCAGCAAAACGTTCGTAGAAACGTTGTTCCTGTCGGACAGGTTCCTAAAAGCAACTTAGTTCATTCTTACTTTAATCTCAAAACATGAAGGTATTGCATTTATGTGTGACAAACTGTATACAATTATTTTCACCTTGTGGTACCACATTTTCCAAAAGCTACAAAAGGAAAAATTTTCAAAAAGGTATATTTTGTGTATTTGGAATAGATGCATCTATAAATATAAGTGTTTTGGGCTTCTTCTTCATCAACAACAAGAAAGCCGTTAACTGTAATGCCAGAAAATTTTATTTCAGTTCAACAGCAAAGTCGCAGTTTACTTTAATTTGTTGTTCTCTTCTAGTTCCAAACATGAAATATTAATTTCATGAATTGTATGATGTGAACAAAAAACCAGATGTATGCCTCTCATGAAGTCAAGTATGATCTGATGTAAAAACATAGCAGATCATTGTCCATTGTTATCAATCGCCACCTAAGAAAAATTAGTTCATAATTGTTTTTTGGTTACGGATCATTAACACATCAGGAGGTGTCCAGAAATTCAAATTTTTCGGCTCTGCAGTGCTTCACGCTATGGTCAACACAGGCAGTGTTCATACTTTTGATTGTGGCATGACACCGCTCAGATAACTCACAATAACTTGTGAAAGGAGGTAGATATCAGTGCTACTACCATTTCAAGAACTTCTCTGTTCTTTTACCTCCATTTCACTCACTTTAATATATGGTCTAAAATGCACAAAATAATAATCAATCTGCACACTATCTAACTTTTTCAATACACAATTTGTAAAATGCACATACTTAAAGTGTGTCATTTGAAAACGACTTATGAATTACAAAAAGGTGAATGTTTTATTCAAAATCTAAGATGTTTTACTACAATGTGTCTAAAAATCCGATTTTTTAACCGTATACTGTCATCAAAATCATGTGAGGAGCGTTACAGACCTGAAAACATGCGCAGAATGAAAAGTAGACGTTTTATTTTTTCACAGGCAAGGCAAAGTTTGTAAGGAAAAATTAATTTCATAAAACGACCATGCAACATGTTTCCAGTCATCAACAATCCATTATCGATGCTGACAGGCCCAGCGAGGCAATAAACTTTCTGTTGTACAGTCATCAAGGGTACAAGAGTGGGTCTTGAATGGTTTGCATGCTGACACTTGTTATAGCCCAGAATTAAAATCCATAGCAATTTGTGGAAGGGTTACACTTCTGTCACTTTCAGCAACTCTCTTTAGTCATTGTTCATCCCAATCTTCAATAATTTTTATTCCAACTACAGCAATGTTTGAGACTTAATGTGTTACTGCAGGCTGCTCCCAGGATGCCCTGTGGAGTCTGGGCACTCGCAGGCACCCACCAGCTTGCCCAGCGAGCAGGCGCTTGGGGCTACGCTGCCCACAAAGCCCCATTTCATGACGCATATTCTGTGCGTACTACTGTGTTATGTTTATGTGCCTTTTGAACAGTTAAGGCTTGTACTTGGTAGCGGACTAGTGATGACAATGAGTTCTAGAAGCCACCTGTTTACATTTTCATGAAGTTGGGAAGAACAGTTTTTGTTTGTCCAGAAAGATGGCTTGTGTGCCACAAAGCTCTAAATATGACAAAAAAATACAATATGCAGTGTCACTACATGTCTCTTCATGTGATGCAGTATGATGTGCTGGACAGTAATGAACGAAAGCAATTGATTGCCACATTGAAGGGCGAAGTTCAGCAACAGGGAAATCTAACACAAGAGAAATGAATAATTTTTTGTATACTACCTGACATAATCGGGATGGAGATGTTACCAAAAAAAAAAAAAAAAAAAAAAAAAAAAAAATTATAACAACATACCTTCACTTTAAGTTGGACAAGTCATAATAGCTGGTCACTTTTGACATCATTGTTTACAGACATTTAGACTGTGTAATGTATTTTACGATTCGAAGATAATGTCCACGGGCATTTAAACCGGTCACCATTTGTTAAATTACCAATAAATAACCATGAATGATAAACAGTGACGAGTTGGCTTAAAAAATTTCGAAGTTCTGGTACCTTATTATAAAAATAAATAAATAAAAACTGAATAAATACTACTTCTATGCACTCTGTGTATTTATTGATGTTGTTTTACATACATTTTATGCAACTATTGTAGATTGCTGATGCTGATGAAAAAGCAACTAATGCGGAGCTTCAAGCAAGCTACAAAGCTGCATGTATCAATGCAAGAACTGTAACACTATTCTCAATAGGTTGATTTGTGAAATCACACCTGCTCAATGTCATAGGGTGCTTCGCACCAGCAGACATTATGAAATTTGAAGGACTGCCTCTCCAAGCACACAATACCTCATCAGATCCGCAATATGATACCATCAGAAGCATAAGTGTCAGACATTTATAGCTTTTTTGTTAGCTCTTGAGGAAACCACAGGTGTCACAGATGTTGCTCAGCTCGCAATATTTTTGAGGGGCGTTAATTCCGAACTAGAGATTTCCAAAGAAATGCTACACGTGATGCCAATGGAGTACACAGCTTCAGGTCACAATATAATTGAGATTGTCTGTGTGTCAGTAGAAAACATGTGCTTTCCATGGGACAGGCTCTGTTCTGTGGCAACATATGGTGCGCCGCAAATAGTTGGGAGACAACAAGGTTTCGTGACTTGTCTGAAGGAAAAAATTAAGACAGAATTACAGAAAGAAATATCAATCATACACTGCTTTGTGTACCAGGAAGCCCTTTGTGTTGACTTCGAAGTGCGCCGATGTCATGAAGGTCACGGTGAAGTGTGTAAATTTTCTAAGACACCATGGTGTCAACCATCGCCAGTTAAAAGGCTTTTTGCTCGACCTGGAAGCAGCATCTGGTGATATCCCTTCACACTGTAATGTACAGTGGCTAAGCAGAGGCCAAGTTCTTGATGTATTTATTGCAATTCTGGAAGAAATTGCTTTATTTATGGAAATGAAAGGAGAGACGCAACCGTCGCTCACTGATGAGAAATGGATAGCAGATCTGGCCTGCCTAAATGACATTACGATACATTTAGAAAGCTTAAATATAACTTAAAATAAATTTTCTATTGTTGATACATGTGATAAAATTAATGCATTCTTGAAGAAACATCATCCATTTGAAAGGCAACTTGGTACTAGAAAGTGTTCAATTGCCTGAAAACATAAGTTTCGGTGATTATCAGAAAGTTCTTTTACAGCTTCATCAAAGTTTTGAGCCAAGGTTTCAGAACACACAATGTCTACAAATTTAGTTCAAATTGTTTAGCACTCCATTTTCAGTTGTACCAGACACTGTTCCTTCAGAAATGCAAACAGAAGTAAGAGAGTTGTAAGACAGCACACTGCTCAAAGACAGATACTACAACACTACGAATTTGTTCAGATGGTATCACCATCTTCATGCAGAAGACTTTAACAAATTACACAGGAATGCAGCTGACATCATATCTATCTTTGCTCAATGTATTGTTGTGAACAACTATTTTCCATAACGAAGAGAGTAAAAACTGCAGAACAGTCCCAGCTTCACCACCCAACACTTAAAGAGTATTCTGCGTCTTACGTCAGCTCAAGGACTAACACACAATATCTTTGCAATCATGAACATACAGAAATGTTTTTCTAAAACTAAATCAAAAGTTGTTATGTTTGATTTGTATGGAAATTATGATCAGCCATCCTGCGTTTGCTTGTACACAGCCTCCTCCTTAGCTTGTGTTTCGCACACAGTGCTTTGTCAACTGCTTGGCTAGCCCTGACCACCTGTGCCATGGGTCAGATCTTTCTCACCCCTGCCTACTGATGCCTGACAGCTCACAGCTGAACTCTCAAGCTAGAACAGCCTGTGTTACTGGATTCCCGATATTCACAATTCACTCATGAAATGGTCGTACAGGAAAATTCCCACCTCATCACTACCTCAAAGATGCTGTCTCCCACCACTTGTGCACAGACTATAACATCTCATCCAAATTCACTTAAATCATGATATTCTGCCATTGTAGCAGCAGTAACTGATTTAACCCCTCAATGATGGGTGAGTGTATGCCATCCACTGCTCATCACTCCCTCAGCATGTGCGACATCATATGACGTCCGTGCATTTTTATTCTGTTTTGCATTTCTGCTGATGCAGTTTGAAGGACAAACGCTGTATGGCAGTGCCATACATTCCTTAGCTTCATGTTGATGGAGTTTACATTAAGTTCTTTGCATGGGTTGCAATTTTTTAAGAACGTTTTTGCATGCCAATTTTTTAAGGTTGTGCACAACAACTGGGCTGCCTGAAGATGATGTTCTGTGAATTTTGATGGGTGGTTATTATGATGAAGACGAGTTTTTATTGTCTTCTGATAATTCTTCAGAAGATGAATTACAGTGCAGTCTTACCTGACTGGAAGTAAAGTGACAGTGTTTCTGCCCCAACTGCATTTACATTTAGTGCTCCTGAAGGAAGGCCAAAACTGTGAATTCCAACTAATGCAAGGCCATTAGCTTACTTTGAATCATTCTTTGAAAATGAAGTAATAAAAATGATAGACAAATAATAAACAGACACTTTTACATAAGGGCAGAGAGAAATATTTTCTCTGATGATATTGAGATTTGCAAAATGATATTGAGGAAATCAGAACTCCTTTAGATTCATTATTACTTATATGGATAGAGTCTAAAAGATTATTGAGGAAGTATTTTAGCTGTGCTTTGGGCTTTCTAACTCTCGTAAAAATCTTGTAAGCAATTAATTCTTATAGCTTGATTAAAACTCATTGTGCCTAAAGTGATTTAGCCTATTAAATTCTTATATGTTTAAGTGTTTCACTACTATTTTCAGAATGTTATTTCAAGTACTTCATTGAAAACACTTGCACTATTGGTGAGACATGCGCAGTAGGTGTAATGCTGCAGGTGCTGTCAGATAGAAGGCAATGTCATGTTTGAGGGGTTGATGTCTGCTTGGGATACATGCTGTCTTATATAGGCATTGCCAACCGCAATGGTATCCTCTGAGTGCTTACATATCTATGTGTGCATATGCATGCCTACACCAGTTTATTGGCTCTTCACTGTGTAAAGACACTTTACAAATCTGTTTGTCAATGAGTTGCAATGGTTCTCAGAAGCCAATAGTGGAGTAACTCCTTACTAATAAATAAACATTGTGTGTATGTTAGGTATTATTATTATTATTATATTATTATTATTATTTTGTCATCCAGACCCTGTACAAGCAAGTACAATCACTTAATACTCCAAAGGGTTCTTAAGTGGATGATATACCTGTCAGATTAAATGAAAGCAATTTTTTTTGGTTCTCCTATGGGTAGTTTATCATATTTTAATGGAGCAATTAATGAAATCAAGTGAACAGTAAACATTGCAGCTTATTCTCATTTCCCGCATTTTCAAGAATGACTAAAGGACAGATCTACATAATTATACCACAGACATCAATCATCTGCAGAAATATGGGACATGTTTTATGAAGAATAAAAATCTCCTCTAAAACCACCAATGTGAATAAAGTACACATCTTGCAAAACTTTAATCACTCTGTTTCTCCATGAGATCCAGAGTGATATATACATTGGCATTCAGGCTGATACCTTGTGCCTTTATTTGGAAGGTATGTGATACAAGTCCCCACGACTATTTATTGAAAATATACAAGCTTACTGAATATCAGCAAGAGAGCACAACAAACATATATAAACACGATTGCAGAATAAATAATCTAATGGATAATGGGGAAGCTACATGAGGCTGTTTCCAGATAATGCAGTTATTATAAAGTTACCACACAACAAAACTGTATCGAATCTTATGAAGAGCTGCAGATTTTTTATGATTGGTGGAATAAATTACAACAGACCTGAATATAAATAACATAAAACTGTGTTTAAATACATAGAGAAATCCATTCTGTAGGATCACACTATTGCTGATTACTGGTAAAATACTTTGCAGTAACAACCAACAACAACCTAAAGTGGTATGACCAGATGTAACTAAGGGAAGGAAAAGTGTATGTTGAGGTGAGATTCTCTGGAAGAATTTTAAGAAAATGTAATTTATCCATGAGAGATATGGCTTACAAACCATGTGTTTGGCTAATTCTTTAATATCCACTAAGACACTTATAGGGTGACATAGTACAAAAGATAAATTAATCTGGGTAACTGCAAGTAATAAATATCTTGGTTCACTGAGAAACGAGTTCCTGCCAATGGAACTTAAACTAACAAAACAATGAACTTACCTCTGTTAGAATTTCTACTGCTTCCTTTGAAACATAATCTGGAACATTTAAGACTGTGTGACTTTGAATTCCTGCTGGATGACAAGAACCCAGAGTCTATAACAAAAGAAATGTGTGTTCTCAGTACACAGGAAGATCTTTATTTGTTTACAAACCAAATTACAGTATGGCTGACATTCTACCTTTCCTGTCAGTAGATCAAAAAGAATGGCACCAAAGCTCCACCAATCAGCAGCCGATGTAACTGGAAATATGGACTTTACTTCAGGTGCACAGTACAAGGAGTTTACAGCTTCTTCATCAATAACAGAATCAACTGCTTCCAACTGACACATATAAGAGACCAACAGAGAACCTCTTTCCCCCAACAAAATGTTGTCTGGGTGCAAATCCCTGAAAAAGAGAAAATTATTTTTTCATAGATTCACAGATATAGGTATGTTGAAGTTTAAATCATAATTTTTTTTTTATCGCTAACTCCTACATACTAATTACAGCAGAACCTCGTTTTTTACGCTTTTCAGGGGACTTCAGTGATATGGTGTAAAATGCAGGAAAATGTAAAATGCAGGAAATAATGTTTTAAATGGTAAAATATGCTTACTGGATCATCCTTGCATTTTCGTAGTTTGTGTGTGATATATGTACATAATAGACATCTAAATACTACCCAGGAAGTTGATTATACAATAAAGGTTATCCAAATTTTTACTATTTTAAGCGCCAGGAAAAACTGGTAATTTTATGGGAAGTAGAAATTTTTGACGTAATTTCATTCATTATAATCGAGGACTCCACTATTTTAAGCACGAGGCAGAACTGGTAATTTTATGGGAAGTGGAAATTTTTGACGTAATTTCAGTCATAATCGAGGATGCCGCTATTTTGAGCACCAGGCAAACTGGTAATTTTATGGGAAGTCAAAATTTTTTGCGTAATTTCATTCATTATAATAGAGGACGCCACTGCTGGGCTATAACACATCTTCAAAATTACCTGAACCGCTTCGATAGATATCGTTTGGACGCCGCTGTCAGGCTATGTAACACATCTTCAAAATTACTGACTTTTATCCGGAATCAATTATTTACATAGTAAAACCCCTACAGTTCCGTTCGTTTTGTATTTTTTTATGTTTCACACGGCAATATTCGAGAATTTATTCGCGTTCTCGAGTACAAACATATGCATAAGTAGTTTTTGTGACGTTTGCATAGGATCGGCATCTCTCACTATTATCGCTTTCTTGAGGTTGTGGGTATTATGATACCCAACTGTGACCGATAAAGTTCTTTATTAACCAGAAATATGTATCACAAAAACAATGCAACTATTTATCCTCACTTCAACAAAGCAACTGGTTCTGATTGTTTGAGTACTCGCCAGCCGCTCTGGCAAAGCAGCTAGCGGAAAGACGAACTACACTGCCACAAATCAGCTTTATTCTCTCGTTAACAAATCATTCTGTTTGTCTGAGTACATGCCAGGCGCTCTGCCAAAGAAGCTGGTGAAAAGAAGAACAAATCGGCGTGTCTTTAAGTCAACAACGAAACGCGAAATATACGTTTGAATAAAGGCAAAGTGTCAAGAAACTCGAATGCGAATAATTTTTAAGCGCTATACTTTAAGGGGAAAGCCATGCTAGTGTCAATTTATGTACATTACATCATTTTTCTTCACGAACATGCTTTCAAAAAGTGTAAAACACGGGAAAAGCGTAAATATGTTAATGCAAAAACGATGGTGAATTAACATTGTAAACATAGGAAATTTGACGGGACCGACAAAAAATGGTGTAGATGGTGGGAAAACGTAAAAACCGAGAATGTAAAAACGAGGTTTTACTGTATAATAAAAGTGGAAGTTGTCTTTGCTGCTGCTGTTATTGTTTTTGGTTGTAAATGTTTCTGAGATGGTATCATACTTTTTGGTAGAACTATTCTCAAGAATCTTTATTCATTGTAAACCATTTTACAATGATGTTGGATTCATAATTTTTACAGTAGGGTAGAGTGCGGCTAGTGTGGACAATTTTTATGTTTCATATTTTATCTTGAACATATTTAATGCAGGTTTTTGATATTAACTGTTTTAGTATTAAACAGAATCTACCCTAAAAGAATCAGTGAAGTAATTCTGTGTATCTTCAATATTCTGACCACCAAATCAAAAAAACAAGATGTCTGCAATCTGTCCACATGTACCCCATGGTGGGCTAAGTGTGACCATTGTTTGAAATTCGATGGGGTTAAAGTGGACAGTTTCTTTTTTTATATAAATAAGGCCATATTTCCCAAAAAAGTTGTATTTACACCTTAATGCATGTTATACATATCAAAATTAACATAAAGAATTTTTTGTTGGTTTTTCTTTAACAAATATTGTGCATTTCAAAATTGACATTGAACTGGAACATCCTTCCTTGTCTTTGGGTCCCAGTTGTTTTCGCAGAAGGCAAGAGACATGTAATGTCAGACCTCTCCACTACTGACTCGTCTGGGACAACAGGGAACACAAATCCAGATCCTCTTTTTTTTTTTTTTTTTCCTCAAAAATAAAACAAACACTTCCGATTTCCCATCTGTACTCTTAACTCGGCCTACATAATATTTCAAAGTCTTCTTTGTGGCGAAACGAACCAAAACAAAATCACCAGACCTCAGTTCATCATCTGTTAACTTTTGTAAGATTTGGGCTTCATCATCATCTGTTTCACAGCATCCTTCATCCTCAGATTCGAGCACACTTGATGGAAGGCTTTCTGATTCAGTGTCTGTATCGTCATAGATCTTATTTTTTCCTGGTATCTTCAGTTACCTCTTGTCCTGGAATAATGTTTTCTTTAAAGATGGTCTCATTTTAGCCATTGCTGCTGCTTCCAGCTCATCTTTGACTGGAGTGCTTGTATAAACGGCTGATTTCTTTGCCTTGATTTTGTTTCTCGCCTCGCAGCTTTTGGGAAGGGTCTACATTCTTCAGGAGTTGGTATTTCAGTTAGGCTGTACCTGAAGTGGAAGGTGAATCATCACACATAGTTGCAGGTTCTCCAGGTGAAGGTGTATCACAACTTGATGTAGAGGTTGCTGGCTGCTCAGTAATGTCCGATGGCCTAAAATCATCTTTGTTGTATGCCAATCTATTAAGTGGCCACAACCCAGACACCTTGAAGCCAGATGTGATATTTTTTTGAGTAAAGGAAAGTGAAAATCCTATTCTAGAAAATATAGCAATCTCAGTTCGTCGAATACTCCTCTTTTTGAACAGAACTTCTTTTATAGCTCTTTGAACATTTCCTTCATCAATATTAGCTCTGTCGGTTTTGCGTATGTATTTCCTCACCATCTATAGTATAGATAATGCTCTTAAAGTAATTTTAATGGTAAAAATACAAGGCTGGCACGTGACCTTTGGTACCACAAATAAGTGGGGTAAGAGTGGACACTGTCCACTTTGACCCCATTTCATCTGTCCACAGTTACCCCAAGGGGCCATTTTGGATATGAAACCAAACTCTAGTGAACATATTTTATTTAAATGAAATATTATACAAGAGAAAGATAGGTCACTTTTCATAGAATCATATACCACAACTTTTAATATTCTCAGTACAAACCTTTTGCAGTTATCTGGAAATTTGTTTATCACAAAAATCGAATACAAAAGTACAGAAATCTTATTTCCACTTCTGTTGCCTACAACAATCACCAGACTGGCGCGATATTTTGTTTAATTGTTTAGTACATTTTGTGGTACTACCAACATGAAAATAAAAAAAAAATCCAAAGATTATATCCTTGAAATAATTGTATGTCCACTCTTACCCCGTGTCCACTCTAGCCCCACTCTCCCCTACATATACACTGTATAAAGTACAATGAAATAGCATAGAACATAAGATTAATAGGGTTTATGCAGTATATAATGAAACAATTGAAAGCAACATTTTTCTAAAAACTAATATAATCGTCTGATAAACAGAAGTATTGTTTAATATTATAAAAAAGGATGATTTATTAACCAGTTGTGCCACTTGTTTTTAAAAGTATTTATATCCATGGTCTGAGCAGAGATTGGTAACTTATTGAAGATTCTGATAGCATTCACTTTGTGAGAGCTCCCAGTCATTGTTAAATGCCTAGGTACATTTAACCCTGGTGTTGTGGTCATGAACTTCCCCCCTCGTAACAAGTTCTGCACATTGTTTTTATTATAGAGTCCTACAATATAGATATATAAATTCACAATAGTGAGTATTTTGAGGCTGGTGAAGAATGGGCGACAGTGATCCAAATAAACTTTCTTACGCATTAAACAAAATACTTTCTTTTGTATTTTTAATATTTTATCAATGTGAAAAGAATGTCCCCATATAATAAGACTATATGATATGTGGGATTGGAAAAGTTCAAAGTATGTTATCCTAAGGTACGCCAAGCTTACCATGTCTCTCTTAGTTTCAAAAACAGGTATGACAGCCAAGATATCTTTTTGCATACATTATTTGTATGTTCATGCCAATTAAGTTTAGAGTCTATATAATTACCTAGAAGTTTTACCGACTGGTTTTCTATATCCCTTGTCATAGTTATTAGGAGCTGCTGTGTTTTGTTGAGATGACATAATAGTTTATTAGCAGTAAATCAGTCCCAAGTTATATTAAGAGATTCTTTTGTTATGTGATTGTGCTCAGCAATATTTTGATGTGACCTAAACAGTATAGGATCATCTGTGTAACATATGAATGGGTGTGGTATGTTACTGGACAAGTCATTGATTGCTACAATGAAAAAGAAAGGCCCAAGACTAGATCCCTGGGGAACACCTGTGTTAATTTCCAGTAAAGATGACTGTATATCATGACTGAAACAAATTCAATAAGGCTTTAGGATTCTCCCATTGTTTTGTCGAATTTTTTAAAGTGCTGAGGTATGTGAACTGTAGTGGAAAAAAAATTCTAATTGTGCGCTATCCATGCGGGATGATATCAATTCATCAACCACTTGACTTCTGTTTCAACAAATCATTTAAGGTAAAGCTTAAATCACACGTACACCGACTGCCTTTTGAATAGTGACAGACAATTGACACCAACGGGTCATGTAAAACGTGCAAGTGTGCCAATGGAATGATGAAACATGGAGTGGGTTCCAAATCATATTGCATAGCAGGCATTTAAAAATGTTCGATATCGAATGCACTATGTTGTACGAGGGATGATGCTCTGAAGTATGAAGGAACTGAATAACAAGGAATCAAGTGATAGTGATTCAGAATTACCGTACCTGTATCTAATGGCTATTATAAAATTTCATAAAATTTGTATTTTAAGGGTAATAAAATTGGTTTATATTTCCCCATTTAGTTTGCCGTACATTTGAAGTCTCATCTAAAAGCTACTATGTAAAGCCAACTGGCAAGCCTGTGTTGAGTCAATATGCCTGATGCTACAACCACTGCCTTCATGATACAACTTACTTTTTTTCTCTTAGGGGCAAGGGATTGTTCCTACGAATCGTGATTCATAAATTCCACACTCCCTTCACCATAAGAATAATACAAATGTAAACATTATGACATGTAATCTTTCGTCACATTTAAATTCCGTCTGCCTAACAAATCTGAAAGAGAACGGCAAATGCGAGAGAATATACGTATCATGTTATTGTTTACATTTTTATTATTCTTGTGCTGAATGGGAATAGTTAGAAATGAAGCATGGCTACTGACTTCTAATTCTTCTATGAATAAAAATTCTGTGCAGACAAGTTACATGATCTTAAATTTTTGAAAGAAAAAAATAAAGCTACAAAATACCCTTGCTTAACCTCTGGGACCGTGGTATTAACAAGTACACACACGTCGAATAAACTCGCATTTATGAAATGCCTGATACGTAACTATAAAATTATTTAACATTTACACATCCTATTTTTTAAGAATCTGTTTTTCCAGCTTCCAAAATATCTACTCATCTTTCGAGGAAAAAAAAGTAATCCTTTCCTTTCTAAGACTTCATAATGCATTTTTTTTTTCATCAAAATGAAACAGTTTGTAATAGAGTGAAGGAGGCTTATTGTCATTCAGAGAATCTAAGCAACATATATCTCTAAATGTTTAATAGCCTATAAATTTCTTTTAAGCGGAAGGAGGAGTATTAAAAAACCCTTAAGATTTAAAATAAAATTCTAAATGAAATTTTAATTTCTTACTTCTTACTGTAATACTGTCATTTGGGATCCATCACAGAAGGCTTTATCTTCATCATTGGCTGTGATAGAGTAGTAATTCTTTTTTAATACATGTACTGGAGTTGACAGATTATTTGGGTTCGAGATTCGGAAGATACGATTCAAGTTCGGAATTCAGCACATGTATTCGGTTTTGATTTGGTAAAATTGGGGTTCGACCCAAACCTATTAAAAACTTTAAAGCCACAGATGGTGATGCAGCTGTATGTTTAGTTACGCATTTTGAAAATTTCCATCTAAATATCTGCACACATTCTCCGCAATCCACCCAAAGGTGGGTGGTGGAGGTTACACAGTACCAGTACTAGTTACTTGCTATCCTGTTCCACTCACATATAGAAAGAGAGAAAAATGAATGCTTGTATGAATCTGTACGAGCTGTTATCTCTCTGATCTTATCTTAGTAGTCTTTACGTGAAATGTAGGTTGGCGGCAGTAAAATCATTCTGCAGTCCACCTGAGATTCTGGACCTCTAAATTTCAATAGTGTTTCTGGAAAAGAACATCGCCTTCCCTCTAGTGCATACCATTTGAGTTCCCAAAGCATTTCAGTAACACTTGCATATTGATCAAATCTACCAGTTACTTTACCTAGCCGTCTACCTCTAAAATGTCCTTAGATGTTTGTTCCATTTCATATCACTGTGCAGCATTATGCCTAGATATAACTGACACAACTCAGTCAAGAAGCAAGCTACTAATTTTGTTTTCAAATATTACAGGATTATTTCTCCTGGTCATCATCATCATCATCATCATCATCATCATCAACAACAACAACAACAACAACAACAACAACAACAGTATCCAGGATTGGGGTAAAACTTCATACTATACATATGGTGCATACTAAATGTGAGGTATCGATTTGTTCAAATGTTTGCTTAAGGGACTTAACTGTTGGGTCATCAGTCCCCAAAACTTACAAACTACTTGTGAACTACCTTATACTAAAGACGACACAAACATCCATGCCCGAGGGGAGATTCAAAACCCGACCATAGCAGCCGTGCAGACTGTGACTGGTGTGCCACAGACTGCTCGGCCACTGCGGCCGGCTGAGGCATCAATTTCTGCAAGGCCATGATAGCATAAATTTGGATGAACTTTTACCCCAGGCCTTGATTCTGAAAACAATTTTCGAAATGTTTAAATAAATATACAGCCACATCACCACTTATGTCCCTTATATTTTTAACAGTGTTCTTAATAGCACTGTTTAATGATTGAAAATCAACCTAATATAACTAATTTTTACCACTCCCACCACCCCTTCCCTTTACTGCATTCCAAGCTGCAACTCTCAGCCTTTACACTCCGCCATGCAATGCAGTACATTTTTGTGCTGGAATAACCACAAATGGTGGGCAAGTTGTCTGTGTGTGATTGTGTAAATGTATTTGTACCTACACCTATTAAATGTGCTTTACTATGAAGCAACAGCAAGTAAAATGTGTTTCACAGCTTGTGCTGTAGTTGCTAGAACAATGAATAGGTCATATGGCACACATTAAAACATATGGCTCTAAAACAAAATTTAGCCTGAGAGCAGTTGGTTACTGTGGGCACAATGTTGTGCTTAGTCAATTTGTAACAGACAATCAGGGGTCAACAGGTAATTTCCAATGAATAGTGTAATCAAAATTATCAAATCATGTTGTGATGAATGAGAAGCCAGTCACATAACCCTAGGGAGAGATTAGTCAGACAGAGTTAAGTCCAGTGTTAAATCCACTGACACTGAATGATCAATGTTCTTACGTATTTCAACACGGAGTTTGTATGGGGGAGGGGGGGGGGGGGGCAACAATACCTGTTGTTGTTGTCTTCAGTCCGGAGATGTTTGATGCAGCTCTCAACCCTACTCTATCCTGAGCAAGCCTCTTCATCTCCTCATAGGAAAGGCAATCCACATCAATCTGAATCTGCTTACTATATTAGTTTCTCGGGCTCCCTCTGCAGTCTCCCCCCCTCCCCCTACAATGCTAAATTTATGATTTGTTGATGTCTAAGAATATGTCCTACCAATCAATCCCTTCTTTTACTTAAGGTATGTCAAAATTTATTTTCTCCCCAATTCTGTTGAGTACCACCTCATTAGTTATGCAATCCACCCACCTAATCTTCAGCATTCTTCTGTAGCACCACATTTCAAAAAGCTTCTATTCCATTACTGTCTAAACTATTTATCGCTCAAGTTTCATTCCTGTAAAAGGCACCACTCCACACAAATGCCTTCAGAAAGGACTTACTTACACTTAAATTAATATTCCATGTTACCAAATTTCTCTTTTTCAAAAACACTTTTCTTCCCATTGCCATTCTGTATTTTATGTCCTCTGTACTGTAACTGTCATATGTTATTTTACTACCCAAGTAACAAACGTCATCTACCACCCTTATTGTTTTGTTACCCAATCTAATACCTTTAACATCGCCTAATTTTCTAAGACTGCATTCCACTACCCTTGTTTTGCTCTTGTTAATGTTTATCTTATATGCTCCTTTCAACACACTGTCCATTCCATTCAATTGGTCTTCCAAGTTCTTTACTGTCTGACAGAATTACAATGTCATCAGCAAAACACAATGTTTCTTTTTCTTCACCCTGAACTCTAATTCCTTTTCCAAATTTCTCTTTGCTTTCCTTCACATCTTGCTCAATGTACAAATTAAACAACATTGGAGAAAGGCTACAACCCTGTCTTACACCCTTCCCAACCTCTGCATCCCTTCCATGTCCTTCAACTCTGATAACTGTTGCCTCGTTTTTATACAAATTGTAAATAACCTTCCATTCCCTACATTTTATCCCTACTGACTCCATAATTTGAAAGCGTTTATCCCATTCAACAGTGTCAAAAGCTTTCTCCAAATCTACAAAAACTATAAATATAGGTTTGCCTTTACTTAATCTATCTTATAAGGTAAGTCATAAGATGGGTATTGCATCCCTTGTTCCTACATTTCTCCTGAATCTGAAATGATCTTCCCCGAGGTCAGCGTCTATCAGCCTTTCCATCCTTCTGTAAATAATTAATGTTAAAATTTTGCAAGCATGACTTATTAAACTGATGGTCCATAATTTTCAGACCTGTCTGTGCCTGCTTTCTTTCAAATGGGGATTATTACAATTTTCTTAAAGATTGGGGGTATTTCATCTGTCTCATACATCCTACTCAACAGCTTTATCATGGCTGTTTCTCCCAGAGACTTCAGTAGCTCTGAAGGAATGTCATCTACTCCAGGGGCCTTTCAGTGCTGTGTCAAATTTATCTCTCAGTATAGTAGCTTCCATTTCATCTTTATCTATTTCCTCATCCCTTCCTACAATATTCTCTCGTAGTTTATTTCCTTTGTAGAGCCACTCTATATAAGTATTCCACCTTTCAGATTTCCCTAATTTCCTCAGAAATGGTCTTCCATCAGAGTTCTTGATATTCATAAAGCTAGTTTTCTTGTCTCAAAATGTCTCTCTTATTTTCCTGTAGGCAGTATCTATTTCCCCCCCTAGTTATGCATGCTTCTACAGATCTGCATTGGCTTCTAGCCACTCCTGCTTAGCCCTATTGCACTTCCTGTCAATCTCATTTCTTAGTCGTCTGTATTCCATTTTACCTGCTTCATTCACTGCCTTTTTATATCTTCTCATTTCATCAATTGAATTTATTATTTCCTGTGATAGTCAGGGATTTTTTGTAGGCGTTGACTTTCTACCTATTTGGTCCTCTGCTGTCTTGACTATTCCATCTCTAAAAACTACCTATTCCTCTTGTTTTATTTCCCCAGTTCTGTTGCCTAAATCTCCCTCTAAAATTCTCAAGAACTTCAAGGTTCCTTCAATTTATCCAGGTCCCACCTCAAATTCCTATCTTCCTGCAGTTTCTTCAATTTCTATCTACGGTACATAACCAATAAGTTATGGTCAAGGTTTATATCTGGCGCTGGATATGTCTTACAGTTTAAAACCTGGTTCAGAAATCTATGCCTTACCATTATAAAATCAATCTGATACCTTCCACTGTCTCCTGGTCTCTTCCAAGTATACAACCTTCTTTAATGATTCTTGAACCAAGTGTTTGTTGTGATTAAATTATGTTCTACTATACAAAATTCTGCCAGATGGCTTCTTCTTTCTTTCCTTTTCCCCAGTCCATATTCACCAACTATTTTTTCCTTCCTTTCCCTATTACCAAACTCCTGTCCCCCATCACAATTAAGTTTTTCTCTCCCTTAACTCTCTGAATAATTTCCTTTACCTCCTCCTACATTTCTTTGATCTCCTCATCATCAGCAGAGGTAGTGGGCATATAAACTTGTACTACTGTAGTCAGTATTGGCTTTGTATCCATCTTGACTATGATAATACAATCACTGTGCTGCTCATAGTTGCTTACCCACATTCCTATTTTCTTATTCATTATTAGACCTACTACTGTAATACCCCCAACAGATTTTGTATTTATAATTCTGTACTCACCTGACCAGAAATCCTGTTCCTCTTTCCTTTGAACTTCACTAATCCCTTTTATATTGAAATTCAACATATCAATTTCTCTTTTTAAATTTTCTAACCTCCCTACCCAATTAAGGAATCTAACATTCCACACTCCAATCTATAGAATGCCAGTATTGTCATTCCTGATGGCAACACCCTCCTGAATAGTCCCCACCTGGATACCTAAGAGGATGCCATCATCATATACAGTAGAACCTCGTTTTTCCGCTTCTCAGGGGACTTCAGTGAAATTGTGTAAAATGCAGGAAAATGTAAAATGCACGAAATAATGTTTCAAATGGTAAAATATGCTTACTGGATCAGCCTTGCATTTTCATGGTTTATGTGTGATATATGTACATAATAGACATCTAAATACAGGGAGTTGATTATACAATAAAGGTTATCCGAATTTTTACTATTTTAAGCACCAGGCAAAACTGGTAATTTTATGGGAAGTAGAAATTTTTGACGTAATTTCATTCATTATAATCGAGGCTGCCGCTATTTTAAGCGTCAGGCAAACTGGTAATTTTATGGGAAGTAGAAATTTTTTACGTGATTTCATTCATTATAATCGAGAACGCCACTGCTGGGCTATAACACATCTTCAAAATTACCCGAACCGCTTCGATAGATATCGTTTGGACGCCGTTGTCAGGCTATGTAACACATCTTCAAAATTACTGCCTTTTACCGGAATTAATTATTTACATAGTAAAACTCCTACAGTTCCGTTCGTTTTGTATTTTTCGATGTTTCATACGACAATATTCGAGAATTTATTCGCGTTCTTGATTACAAACATATGCATAAGTATTTTTTTGACGTTTGCATAGGATCGGCATCTCTCACTATTATCGCTTTTTTTGAGGTTGTGAGTATTACAATACCCAACTGTGAAAGATAAACTTCTTTATTAATCAGAAATATGTATGACAAAAACAACACAACTATTTATCCTCACTTCAACAAAGCAACTGGTTCTGAATGTTTGAGTACTCGACACCCGCTCTGGCAAAGAAGCTAACGGAAAGAGGATCTACACCGCCACAAATAAGCGTTATTCTCTCGTTAACAAACCGTTCTGTTTGTTTGAGTACATACCAGGCACTCTGCCAAAGAAGCTGGTGAAAAGAAGAACTACATTGCGACAAATCGGCGCGTCTTTAAGTCAACAAAGAAACGCGAAATATACATTTGAATAAACGCAAAGTGTCAAGAAACTCGAATGCGAAAAATTTTTAAGCGCTATGCTTTAAGGGGAAAGCCATGCTAGTGTCAATTTATGTACATTACGTCATTTTTCTTCACGAACATGCTTTCAAAAAGTGTAAAACGCAGCAAAAGCGTAAATATGTTAATGCAAATACGAGGGCAAATTAACATTGTAAACATAGGAAATTTGACGGGATCGACAAAAAATGGTGTAAATGGTGGGAAAACGTAAAAACCGAGAATGTAAAAACGAGGTTTTACTGTATTCATACAGTAGAGTTTCATGTTCTCAGGAAAATTAATAGCTGTAGTTTCCCCTTGTTTTCAGTCATTTACAGTAACTGTATGATAAAGCCACATTAACTGATGTTACAAGGCCAGATCAGTCAATCATCCAGACTGTTGACCCTGCAACTACTTAAAAGACTGATGTGGAATCTCCACAGATATCCCTCTGCTGTTGTTGCACCTACAGTACGGCGATGCATCATTGAGGCACGCAAGCCACCTGACCTCAGCAGTGTCTGTGGTTCGTGGGGGTTGGCACAATACCTATGTAGTATTTCCACTGCAGAACACCTATGTAGTGGAAATACAGGGGTTTTGGCAGTATCTGCAGCCTAATTCACCAACAATTTGGTGCTTCTGGTGGTTATCCAATAAATAATCCAATATAAAAAATGCATGGAGCACTTTGCACCCTCTAACCAACATGTATATCACCTTGAAGGAGGACATTATACCATGAATCATGAATGCCACGAAAAGGAAATTGTTACTGATGAGCTAATTCCAAAGCTTCTGTTTTGTCATAGTCAACATTCACCCACAATGGGATCAGTCAGTCACAAAACTCACCAGTATTAATAGAAAATTTGATGTGAATTTCTCAACTAATAAGTTTAGTACGTGAAATCACTTCTCAACATATAGAGGAGACAATGAGTCGCAGACAGGCACACTGAAAAGACTGTTAAACATTTAAGTTCTTGGCCAAAAATCTGTCGTCTCAAACAGAAAACATACACCATCGCAAATCACACATACATGACCATTTTCAGCATCTGACATGACCAGCCTAGGAGACTGCTCACATGTGTGTGTGAGAGTCGTACTTGTATGAAGGTTGTGTGTGTGTGTGTGTGTGTGTGTGTGTGTGTGTGTTTGCAATTTATTTTCAGGTAATTATTTTTTTTTGCCAAAAACTTAAAACTTTATCAGTCTTTTCATTTTGCCTGTATGCAACTCAGCATCTCCTCTAAATGGTGATTAGCAATATATCCTTTTCATAATACTGCTGCTATTCTATCCTTGACTCTCCATTGATGAAGTTACAATAGACAACCATCTTAATGGAGCATGTGGACAGTATTCACTTTATAATAAAAACTGAAACATATTTCCAGAAGACTGAAGCCCTGATGCACCCCTCTAGAACAGCAAGACCCTACTCTCACAGTTTGTCACAGCAGTTTTGTTGCATGATTGGTACGTCATTTGACATTTACTCAGTAGACGCTTGATCAGTTAAACACCTATGTTTAAAGAAATGGAAAGTGAAGAGTTATTTCTTAATATATATTGGGAAGAAAAATTGTTGTAAAAGAAAAGATCTAAGGAACACCAGAGAATGGAACACAATATTGCATTACTTGAGTGAAAGTTTGTGAATTTTCTGCTTCTGAAGAACTTTAACTGGAAGCTGAAAGATTTGTTGCATTATTTTTCACTGTGCCCATATGCAACTGAATGCCCCAATGTTATGAATGGCAATCTATTATATCCATAATATTTTTCCTTCATAAATATATTATTATTACTTCTTTGAATGATATCTTTTTACTTAAGAAATATTGAACAAGCAGTAAAAGTATTCATAGATAGGACTGATGACCCTGTAGGTAAGTCCCATAAGCTGTAAAAACATTTGAACATTTGTATTCATAGAGCAATCATCTTACTCAAACATAATATACAAAAGCCATGAGTAAACACCTATTGCCAAGCATGAAAATCCAGACCATATGTGCAAAGAATTAAAAAGATATATTTACCTGCAAATGATTCCCCATTGATGGAGGGATTCCAAACAAAGTACTAACTGTGCAGCCCACTCACGAACTGTAGCTTCTGGAAGCAGTGGTCTGTGACAGTCATTCATTGAAAGAAATCTCGACCACTGATGACCTCGATCCAGACTACCAGACATAGTCCTTGCACGACCTTCACACATATCCTGTGAAACAAAGAAAGCTGAAATTTTATTCCTTGCCGAGACATTCATAGTATTATCATTTCTACTGAGCAGCTTATGATGTGCTATAACCCTAGAACACAAACATTCATAGTTATTACAACTGTCAATTCTTCAATGTTTCTTGAAAAGTGTGGGAAGGTGACAAGCTCTTCCATCTTGTCCGTACCTTCCTAGGTTTAGCGGTTGATTGATGTGCTTATGGCTGCCAAGAAGAAACTCCATGCACTGCTTAGGAAACAGTGGCAGCTTTTCTGAAAGTTGTCATTTTTACCATTGTTTGTAACTTAGTTACATCAAATAAAAGTCAGTAATGCTCACCATATGGGTTTATGATAACATTCACAACAGCACCCGTGGAAAGAAGAATGTAGTAAAGATGAAACATTTTCTAATATGACTGAATGAAGAGCTGCTCTCACCATGAATGCAAAGCAGGCTACACATACCAAGAATACCAAATGACCTGCACCTTACTATACAGTCTGTCCTTGGAATCAAACCCCATAATGAGAACATTGGTGGAAATACGGGAAATCAGCTGCCTGAAGAGAACTATCTGTCACATATGTCTGTAGAAAGAGAGAAGAATGACACCAACATTTTGTGCTGTTTGTTGTAAGGCATTTTACAAAGAGGATCGAGTGGAATTATGCACTAATTGTTCAAAATAAATGTTTTTATTATTGTCAAAAATAATTATTTCTATGATTATAGACTATACCCTGTATTATTTATTAGTGGTAATTAATTAACAACAAAAATGGTGTTAACAAGTTTTGCTTTTTCTTTTGTTATGTTATAAAATTTATGAATGTTTGTAACATTAGGTACATGAAGAATCTTTGTGTTCTAGGTTTAAAATAACAGGTAATATTATATCTTAATTTTTAAACATTTCAAACTGAGTACTGATTCACATCTGCTTTTTTCCACTGTAGATGCTGTTACAAAGCTAAGAGACCTATATTCCTCCTCTTTTACCTTTAAAATTAACTGAATTTATGTTTCTCAGAGGGTAAAAAACATTATTTGGCTTGTAAATCACATACTTCCCAAAAATCATTTACTATGACACTTCAAGCATTTTACATAGCTGCGAGAGTGGTGTCAGTGGAGTTTTTACATTATCTACATAGAAATGAGATACAAGTGGATTTATATGCATGTTTGGAGTGGATAGTTAGAAGTGTTAATAGTTACATAAAAAATTAAGTTGTTTTGAAATTTTAATATAGCCTGAAGAAGTAGCTAATCCTGAATGAAGTGTATCTCACCCAAAATAACTGTTACTGTAGTATTGTTTTTGTATTGCTCTTGTTCATTCTACCAATATATGTTGGCCAATTTAAGATACATTTTGTGGCAACAAAAATCTAAGTACTGTTATAATAAATATTGTGAATTACTTCCAAGCATCAAGTTTTGTGTGAATTCAAAGACATATCAATTAGTGAATATAGCAGCTGTCAGAAGCCTCTTGTTCATGTGCACCTGCCTCACTTGTCAGGTGGGGAGCATCCACTGATATTTCTGCATAAGCCAGCCTGGAACCAGAGCTGGCCTCAATGATATCACTGCTTGTTAATGTTTAATGTTTCCTATTATGCCAGAATAAAGTTGTGTTTGCACCAGTACAGAGTTTGTGGGTTATGACAAACTGGTGATAACTTTGGAATGTTCCAACATGTGCATAGGCATTCAGAGTGTTTTGGTAAGCAACAGGCTCATACAAGCAAAAGTACCAAGAGCAGGTATGGAACATGTAATACAGGAGTTGATGGAACAGCAACAAGCCCTTATGACTATTTTAGTAGAGTAACAGTACACCCTTTCAGCCACCCTTGCTAAAGTGTCTATGACTGTGTCAATTTGTCTGACTGCTTTTCAAGCCTATGGCAATACAGTGGAATATTTTGACAATTACAAAAGAAGGTTATGACAACATTTTCTGAGTTTTGACATAACGGACCTCAATCTTCCATAAAATATTTGTGGCTTGTAAACTGAGAATATTTTATGGAAAAAATGCCATTGCAAAAGACTTCAAGGACGGACCCCAATCTGTTTAAATCACAATTGTTTATCTTGGATTTCACGCAAAGTATATAAGTTATAATGTCAATTAGCATCTCTTTCATATTATTGCATGTGTAGTTTACTTTTGAGATGTGATTGTATACATGAGCACATTGTCACTGAACAGCTGAAGTTTTACAGGTGACAAGAGAAACCACAACAGTCGTACAGGGAATGGCGCCTGAACTGCACGGACTTAACTATAAGTTCCAATTCAGTACAGTAGCTCATAATGACAATTATACTGAAATTATGGTTCAGGATGCTATTGTATATCATACCCCGGATAAGGACTTTCACAACAATGCCCTTCATGGTCACAACCCACAGGGGGGGGGGGGGGGGAGGCGGGGGGGGGGGACAAAATATCAAATTATGATGATGATTTATGGCTCCCACCACCTGCAAATGGGTAGTGCGTTTATTTATTTATTTTATGGTAGTGGCTCATACCAGAGTGACAAGCTTTTTAGGTATGCACGGATTTCAAGATTTCAGATTTTGGTGACTGACAAAGTGAACCTGATTTCAGACTAAGTGCTTTATTCACAGTTGGATTCCTAATGCGAAACATTTTCTGAACTTTTTTCTGATGGAATGGGGTGCTCCACAGAGTTTTCAGCCCACATATCATAGAAACCCATAGCCAGGCCTTGTTTTTGTTGAGACGGGCCTAGTCCAATAGCAATCAAGGAGCTAGTAAAAGCAGAGCTAGAAACACTTCAGTCTTTTGGGGGTCATTTATCCAGTGATGTCTAATTAATTATCTTCCCCGTATGTATTGTAAAAACATCATCAGGAGCTGATGTGTAGGAGGTGTTAGCAAAATTGTCTGGGAGACAATATTCTTCCAAAATTGATATGCCTGAAGCTTATATACAACTGACCCATGATGAAGACACTAGGCACACTCTGGTAATGAACACCCAATACGGGTTGTATCAGTGCCTACACTTTCTTTTCAGTCTGTCTAGTGCAGCTATATTTCAACATTTTCTGGAGCAACTTATAAAGTTAATTATAGGATGTGTAAATTATTTACATGTTATTGTAGTGACAAAAGCTTCAACAGAGGAACACCTTGCCAATTTACAAAGACTTGTTTTGGTGCTACAGGTGCACGGCTTACACTGCAACTCAGCAATATCTTGGAATCTGAAATCTCTTGAGAAAGGGTCAAATCACTGACGGACCACATCACAGCTATCACAAAAATTCTATGACCCACATCTGTTAAACTGCAAGTTTCCACAGAAAACAGTGTACTATCACAATTTTTCATTTCATGCATTTTCGTGTCCAGATCAATCCCCCCCCCCCCCCCCCTACTTAGCCACCAGCATGGCTTTGTCATTGGCTTGTAGCAGGTCACAAACTGCAGGGCTCTGGCAATAGTCGGCATGTAAACAGATATGCCTCATCCTGAACCTCTCCGCATTCACAAAGAGCATTGTCATAGTTAGTCAGCAGGCCCCACCTGCGCAGATTAGTTTTACATCTGGGTACACCAGCATTCATCCTGTTTAGTGTTCTCCAAACTGTATAAGTAAGGTTGTTTCCAGGTGCCATTTCCTCTTTTGGCATTATTGGCAGCGTGGTTTGTTCATTCTTCCATTTACAGACTAGGTTATCTTCCTGCGAACTTTCAAGGATATTAGTTCTTGCGATGAAGTTGTTTTTAAATTTAAGCCTCCGAGCCTGAGTGACATGCCCATTCAACAGGTGTCGGTAATCTTTCTCTTTCTTTGTTCTCTCAGCATCTGCAACCACCTGCCTTTTTTTCCTGGGCAGGGCAATTCCAGCAAGGAGGTACATATTACCTGTTGGTGTGGGTCTGAGAAAGCCTGTAACAATGTGCATAGTCTCGTTGACACTTACATCAACCTGTTTAGCGTGCACAGTTGCATCCCATACTGGTGCTGCATATTCTGCTGCTGAGACACACAGAGCAGGTGCTGATGTTCTCAGTACTGATGGCTGAGCTCCCCATTCATAGTTTGTCAGCCTGCGGATGATGTTATTTCTGGAGCAAACTTTGGCCTTTGTATTTTGGCAACGTTGTTTGAAGGAGAGTGTTCTGTCATGTGTAACCCCAAGGTATTTAGGAGTTGGACAGTGCTCTAGCTTCTTACCCTGCCACCTAACATCGAGATCAACTCCAGCATCTCTATTGCATATATGGGAAGTGCATACTTGGGTTTTGCAAGGGTTTGGCTTTAGGTGATTGGCATTGTGGTATTGAGCTAGTTCTTCAATCCCACTGGATAGTTTTTGAGATACTTCATCAAAACTGGACCCCTGGACAGCCACAGCTGTGTCATCAGCATATACAAACAATCGTGTGTCTTGAGGGATAGGTTGGTCATTAGTGTACATATTATACAAGGCTGGAGAAAGTACACTTCCTTGTAATAAGCCATTCTTCTGCAGTCGCCATTTGCTATTCTTGCCATTTAGAGGTAGATAAAATCTTCAATTCTGCAGAAGGCAACCAATAACCATTGTCAACCTACAGTCCCCTGTGAGATGATACAATTTACACAATAACTTTCTGTGGTTTACTGTATCATACACAGCAGTAAGATCTATGAAAGCTGCTCCAGTTATTAATTTTCTTTCAAAGCCATCTTCTATGTGCTGTGTTAAAATGAGGATTTGCCCACAACAAGATCTTCCTGGTCTAAAACCGGCTTGTTTCTTCATGATATTTCCATCGATTATTTCATCCACATGGTTAAGAATCATCCACTCCTGCATCTTGTAGAGATGGCAGAGAAGTCACACTGGTCTGTAACTTTTAGGATCCAATATCTCCTTGCCAGGTTTTAGTAAGGCCACCGCTCTCACCTACCGCCATTGTTTCGAGATCTTAAGCTCCTTAATACAGGCATTAATCATGTACAGTAACCAGTTTCGAACTTTGGGCCCAAACTGATTTATCTGCTTCATTCTAAGGTCATTATTTCCAGCGGCCTTATTCAGTTTCATACTCTGGATGGCATCTTCCAGTTTGGTTGTTGTGAATGAAGCATTGAGGAGCCCATTACCTTTCTGTTCTTAGGGTGTAGCTCTTTTCCTTTCTTTTTTCCCTCCTGTTTTCCCATTCTTCAGAAGTTGGCTAGCGATCTGGGCAGTTTTTCATAAGGGGCAGTTATGCTCACTCAACTGTTACACACACAGTTGCACAAAAATTTGAAACAGTTTTTCAAGCTTTGGAGAGCAAAGTCCTTGCAGTCCCTGTTCAGTACCATTTTCTCTGGATTAGCATCTCATTTTAGCAACAGATGCCTCAGAGTATGGACTTGGTGCAGTTTGGGCACACCATTATGCAGATAGGTGGAGGGACCCATAGCTTTCGCATCCAAATCTCTGATGACAATCCAACAAAAAATCTACAAATAAAAAACCAGGCCCTTTGTGATTGCCTATGCTTTAAAAAAGATTCATTTTTTTATGCACTAATTTCACTTTGTTATGGGCCACAAGCCATTAGTTTCCTTGTTCAAGCCGCATACTTCATTGCCAGATCAGAGATCGGACAACACATCGGATTTAGCAATCGACATAGTTCCTGCTACCATTACGAGATACATTTTCAAACTATGTCACAGCATGCAAATGTGGACAGACTCTCACAGCTTTCTGTAGGTCCCAATCCCTCTTTTGATCATGGCAAATTATTGTGCTTTCATTTAGATGAGGAAGGTCAAGTGATGGTGGTAGGATTTTTGATCACTAGTGGAATTATCACAGCTGAAGGAACCACAAACCACATCATTCAACAGGTCATGCTGTTTGTGCAGAACAGGTAGCTAGAGCAGCAGATTCGTTGTGGAACTACTACTCTCTCCATTACCAGTTGTCTGTTTTAGAAGGTATGGTATGGAACGTCACAGAGAATGTGGCACTTCGGATGATTATTCTGGTGACATTCCACGGAGAGTTCTATGGTTTCTACATCAGGATCATTAGAGAGTGACCCGAATGAAGGGTTTAGCCAGGCAGTGTATGTCCTTGCTGGCAATGGACAGTTATATTGTCCATCTTATAGCAGTACACACATTGTGACATTCATCAGGCTCCACCTAAGGCTTCTTTGTCCCAATGGCCCTTGAGAGCAAACACACACAGACTTTGTGGGCCCTTTTCTCAATTCTTATTGACACATTCCTACTTTTGTTTTCAAATCAAATGTTCAAATGTTTGTAAAGTTATGGGACCTAACAGCAGTTGTCATCGATCCACTTACAAACTACTTAAACTAAGTTATCCTAAGAACAAAGCGCGCGCGCACACACACACACACGCACGCACGCACACACACACACACACACACACACACACACACACACACACACGTCCCAGGAAGGACCCGAACCTCGGATGGCAAATGGCTGCGTGCATCGCAGCACGGCGCCTCATTGCACACGGCTATTCTGCCACGGTGTTTTTGTTTTCCTTATTTATTGTGTTACATTGATAGGGAAAATGAGCCCTGCAGAATAGAATTGTTACATGACCACCGACCACATGATGCTCCACCTGCTACTGCCTCCCCCCCCCCACCCCCTTTCCAATGGCCAAAGGTGTGGAAACTGATGCACTTCACATTAGGCTCACTCAAGTGGGCAGTAGTTTTGACCTTTCAATGTGGGTACCAGCATTGCTGAACAATTTTGGGGCCCATTACCTTTGTGTTGTCCATACGACAGGATTGGTAGTATGCCAGCTACAACCCCAGCCTTCTGGGGGAAACAACCAATCCACAGGAACAAGCTGCCTACCTGCAAGCAGGATAGCCCCAGATGCCTCCTCAGGCTGGTGGCCCCACAGACGCTGTCGAGATGGAGATGCTCTGGACAACTTATTCCCCAGTACAATCTGCAGCATGAAGCACGGAGCTTAAGCAAGGGTATGCCGTCATTTATGAGTATTCCACCCCTAATCTGCTGTGCTGGCACATCAACTCCAGCAGATCACATTCATGTATCATTGGTGCGGATGTGATTATCAGACAGCCTCATGCCACCTTCTTGCCGTGTGTGTGTGTGTGTGTGTGTGTGAAAATGGTCGGGAGAAGTACTATGGCCTACTACCAAAAGTGAAGTGTGGTTTTTGTGAGAGTTCAAATGCATGCCAATTAATGAAAATACCAGCCATCAGAAGCCTCTTGTTCATGCACTTCACTTGTCAGGTGGGCAGTGCTCCATGGAACTTCCACATAAACTGGCCTTGAATCAGAGCCAACATTAATTATGTATTCCATCTCAATGATATCACTTCTGTTTCATGTTGTGTTTCCTGTTTTGCCAGAATAAAGTTGAGTTGATAGCCTTGAAGAGTTGGTGAGTTATTACAATAAAAGTAAGTAGAGGCCTAAGAAAAATTAATAACCAATTAATTAAAAACCTGATACATCCTGGTGGATTAAAACTGTGTACCGAAACTGGGATTCTAACATGGGACTTTTGCATTTGTAGACACGTGCACTACCAATTGAGCTATCCCGGCATGCTTCACAGTCCATCCTCACAGCTTTACTTCCACCAGTACCTCACCTCCTATTTTCTTCACAGACGTTCTCCTGTGAACTTTGTATGACTTGCACTCCTTTCTTTAAAAGAGCTAATCGATGGGAAAACTCTTGACAGTTTTCAAGATTGCAATAGATGAAAATGTGATGTATTCTTAAAATTTCATATGCATATTGTGTTAATCTAACTTCAATAATAATAAAAATTAAAAACAAAGTTTCTAGCAGCTAGAAAATTCAGTAACATTATTAGAAAACTCATTTTCACAATTATCCAGATTTACTCTTATTAACTTGCTGTCTGTTAAAAGCTCTAAAAACAGAAGCACCAATAAAATACAGGAGAATAATGCTCTTAAAAACAGACGCACTAACGGAATTTTAAAAAATGACCAGTAATGAAAATGCACAAAAGTTAAATTATGCTACTTAGAGCTCTGAACAGTGTGACAGAAGCTGGCACTAGACTGACTGGTAACTAGCTGTAGCAATGGTCTCTGACTTGATTTGGAATACACAATTCAGAAGCAAAAACTCTACACAACAGTATTTGCCAAATAAGCGAGAATAAGCTCTTAAAAAGGAAGCACTAATGAAATCTGTCAAACACGCATTTGCCTCCTATTACATTATCTTGTACAACTGTTCCTCCTAGGAACACAGTCATACGTCTTCTCTATATCTATAAAATGTAGATACAATTCCCTACTGATTGTGGACTTCTGAAAGAATGTGCGGCTCCCAGCACGCACACACCTTGTGGTAGCCTAGCTTTTCATTCAAAATTCCGTCAATTGAAGCTTCGGAAGCCTCAGGAATTTGAGCAGCCAGTTGCCGGATGGTGATTTGCCAATCATCGAGCAGGATTTGCTCAACTTTTGCCACAACTTTGTCGGAGATCAACAGACTTCTGCTTCGTTGTTTCTCATGATCGTCCATACGGCAGCCAATGAACTCCCTACATTTGCGGAAATGCTGAATGCTCATAGACGTTTTTCCATGCACTTCACACAACTGCCAATGAATTTCTAAAAGTGGTAACTTTCTTGCATGCAAAAACCAGAAAACCATGCAAATTTCACACCTGGCAGTGATGTAGATGACAGGCTCCATCACATATGGCTGTCAGGCCAGTAGTGACCATAGCAGAGTCACACTGATAGTTGGAATCAGTGGCGGAGGGTCTGGTGAACACGGCGGTGTTGCCAGATTTTACCCTGCACCAAACACAGTAAAGCGTACAGAGTCGGTAACCTTACTTTTGAAATAACCCTCATACAACCTTTTTTCATGATTCTTGAACCCAGTGTTTGTAATCATTATATTATGTTCTGTGCAAAATTCTACCATGTGGATTCCCCTTTCATTCCTTTTACCCAATCCATAATTACCTTCTATTTTTCCTTCCAGTTCTATACCAACAATCAGATACATTTCTCCGATCACAATCAAGTTTTCCTCTCCCTTAACCATTTGAATAATTTCCTTTACTTTCTCATACATTTCTTCGCTCTCCTCATCATCAGCTGAGCTAGTTAGCATATAAACTTCTACTACTGTGGTCGGTGTTGGCTTCACATTGTAACAAAGCATGTTGGGATTTATTCCCATCTGCTTGCATTATGGAATCTCCCAATACCACTGTTGCATAATAATAGATATGAATGTAATTAGTCTATCATCATTTTCTTTTCCAAAACTTTTGTTATTCTGTTTTCTAATGTAACTAGCTGAAGTTATTTTCTATTATTTGGTGTCGTAGAAGTTTGTTTAATTATCAAATATTAATTAGTTTGTGCCAAAAGTGTATTGTTAGAATTGAGATAGTATTCTAATTAGTATTTCTGATAAAACTAAGTAAATTCTTATCTCATAATATTAAAGTAGGTATTACTATGTTCAACAATTAATGTTAGGAAAGCACTCATTAGTTTCTGTATAATTACCATTGATTATGAAAGTATTGTTGACAACCCTATTAAATTATATTTGGATATGAAATACTATTAATCTAACAAAGACTTGTATATTAATTTATTCAGTATTATTTACGCTAACTTTTACTGTAGACAGTTGTATGTAATTGTTAACTTTTTCATTGTAATTAATTTAATGTACATAATTAACAATACATAATTGTCAGTGTAATTGTTTGGAAGGTTGCTTTCGCGCCATGTAGGGGAGTCTTGTTACATCTTTGTTAAGAGACACAATCCAGGCTAGTTCGGAGTATTATTTGAAGTATTGTTTCATCATTGATTGGAGGCATGATCCACGCCAGTAGGGAGTCTTATTTCATGATATATCTGAGATACAAGCCACGTCACTTTGAACTTTAATTTTGAACAATTATGTAAAAGTTCATCAGTGTTAGTCATGTGGAGAGTGTTTCTACCATTATGAACAAAATCTAAATTCTTCCATGCCACACTATACACCTCTAACTTCAATCCTTTTACAATTTTGTAACCTGCCTACCTGATTAAGATAGATAATATTCTACACTGTGATACGTAGAATGTCAGTGTTGCCTTTCATGATGACAACATCTTCCTGAGTAGGCCCCGCCTGGAGATTGAGTGAGGGACTATTTTATCTTTGGAATACGATGATGCCATCATCACTGGAGAGAACACATAGAAAATATTGTGAAGAAGGCGAACCAAAGGTTACGTTTCATTGGCAAAACGCTTCGAAGATGCAACAGCTCCACCAAAGAGACTGCCTATATCACACTTATGTGTCCTCTCCTGCAGTACTGTTGCCCAGGGTGGGACCCTCACCGGGTGGGACTGACAGAAGACATTGTGAAGGTTCAGAGAAGGGCACAGCTTGTTTTGTTTTATCACGTTACTGGGGGGAAAGTGTCAAACAAATGTTGCATGATTTGAGGTGGAAATCATTAAAAGAACAACATTATTCAGTGAGATCTATTTGCGAAATTTCAATCACCGACTTTTACTTCTGAATGTGAAAATATTTTGCTAGCACCCACCTACATAGGGAGACATGACCATCCTAATAACAAAGAGAAATCAGATCAAAACCAAACGATTTAGGAGTTCTTTCTTTCAGAACACTATTGGAAAATGGAACAGTAGATAAAGGTTATGAAAGTGGTTAATGAACCCTCTGCCAGGCACTTAAATGTGATTTGCAGAGTCTCTGTGTAGATGTAGATATATTCATACAGTAGAGTTGCAAGTCTTTGGAAAAAGTAATGGCTGTAGTTTCCCCTTGCTTACAGCCATGCCCAGTAACATTATGGCAAAGCTACCTTAGGTGATTTCACATGGTCAGCTCAGTGGATTATCCAGACTGTTGCCCCTGCAACTACTGAAAAGGCTGCTTGCCCTCTTCAGGAACCACACATTTGTCTGGCCTCTCCAAAGATACCCCTCCAATGTTGTTGCACCTATGGTCCAGCTATCTGTATTGTTGAGGAACACAAGCCACACTACCTTGACTATGTCTGTGGTTCATATAATTAGAAATTGTTCAACAAAAAATGAAATTAGGTTCATTTACTCATGATGATTTCTTACAAGAGAACCAATGCCAAAAGAGATACTTATTTACAAATAAGCACACAAGTACATGTGGACATGAATTTAAAAAAAAAAAAGAAAAAGAAAAAAACAGGCACATAACATAAATTAACCCCTTGTGTGTGTTACAGTAATTATAAATACCATGACTGTATTAAACAATTAAAGAATTTTAACATTTAGGATAATCCAAAAAGAGAAAGTACAGGTTGGAATTCAATAATATATTAAGGAATGTTTACGACTCACTGCAAAGATGTACAATGAGCTGTGACAGGTACATAAAAAAAAAGACACACACACACACATATATACAACACTTAAGCTTCTCAGAAAAGAGAGCATTTACATAAACACACAGGCACACTTCACAGACACACAAATATCATCTCAGGTAACACACTCCACTGTGATTTGGAAGGTGGATGATCGACTTTGGTTTAATGGGAGAATTTTAAGAAGATGTGTTTCATATGTAAAGGAGGCCATGTATAGAAAGACGACTAGTGGAGCAATTCTCGCACACCGCTTGAGTGCCTGCAATCCCCAACTGATTACTTTAAAGAAAGCATAGAAGAAATTCAGGAGTGGGCTGCTAGATTTGTTTAGTGGCAGGTTCCATCAACATGCAAGTGTTACAGAACTGGTTTGGAAACTCAAATGTGGAATCCTTGGCGTGCAGACAACATTCTTTCTGAGGAATACTGAATAGGAGTTGACTGCAGAACAATTTTACTGCAGCCACCTTACATTTTGCAAACAAACTACACAGATAGGAGAAATTACAATTGATATGAAGCAGTTGTTTCAGAGTGGGTATATTTAAAAGAATGTTTCTGAATAAAACCAAGAAAGAGATGGTGTTCACTTTTGTAATAGTGTAAGTGTAGCTTACTGCTTTATGCTCCTAAAGTACTGAGTTTAATGATCCAACAAGTACAGATAATTGAAGCTCTAGAAATGAGAATGGTAAGAATTTGGCTAGATACACATTAGAAGATCATACAAGTAACAATGAAATAAGAGAAGTTTCACGTCATATGATCAGAAGAAAAGATCCAACAGTATAGTAAGAAATCGAATGAGCATCTAATGTGTGTAGATCGAAGCTGAAGATCAAAGAAAATGTAGAACTACACATCTAATAGCAGAAGTGAAATGGCTATGTAGAGGATTGTGTTATCAGTTCTAAATTGCCAAGTTTTGAACAGGAACAGTTAAAGACGTCAGACCCAAAAACATATATGATAATGATGGTGATTATTATCATACAGTGGGTGATAGTTTTCAACAGTGCAATTACGAACAAACAGGCACACATACTTACATCAGTACTGAATCTCCGTTCTGATCGACTGTTAACAGAGCGTCGTCTATTGTTTGAAGTCCGAATTTCTCTAGTTCTACCAGCTGGATCTGAAGACTTCCCACGAACTGCATACTTTGATGTTTTCTTGTCCACTTTAGTGTAGGCTTCTCTGTCATTGGTATCATTTAGTTGACTAGTATTCTTCACAACATTATTCTCATTTTCTGTATCTTTGTACAAGTTTGTGCTCCCTTTCTCAGAGAGTGAGGTGCAAATTCCATTTGAATCTGAAACTGGACTGTCAATGTGTCTTAGCTCTCCTTCACTTTCAAGTAGTGTTTCATTGACAGATCTGATCAATTTTTGAGCATTGTCTAACAAATCATAAGTTTCTAACCTCTCTAAATTCTTCCACGAGAAGGAAAATGCATCTGTTGCTGAATTTGAATTAGAAGATGTCTGGTCATCCATTTCCTTATTTGCAGCTTGTTTGTCCACAGCTTCGTATTGCTTCTCCTTTTCACCAGCACTTGAATATGTGTAATCTGGCTCTTTTGTTGAACACGCACTTGTAATAGGACATGTAATGGAATTACCATTGTCATCTGTCAAATTACCTTCAGTTCCACCAAGAAATGCATCAAGATTTCTTAAATCCTTTCCAACAGAAGAAGAATCATCTGTATAATGTACAGATACTTTTTTTGATCCAGACTCATAATCACGTATCAGATCCAAGTAACTGTTATCCTGACTTGAAACTGAACCAGTGTCTTTGTCTTTAGCAGTTTCTTCCACTTCTTTCACTTCCTCAGGCGAAGACAAAATATCTGTCTCATACCCATCTTGTTTTCCTTTGTGTGTGACATTTTTACCATAATAAGCATTGCCGTTACTTGTAATATGTATAGGAGTATTGGGTAGTGATTCAAAATATGAGCTGATATGGTCCCAAAGTCTTCCACCACTGGAAAACACAACAACTTATTTTAGCAGTAGTAATAGCAGTGACAGTAATGACTATTAGTAACACTCACTAGGTGCTAAAGTACAACAACAAAATATGTTACTAATAATTTACTTTCAAAAATATAAATTATATTAAGTTATGTACACCTCAGTTACATTTGAAGCTAGTCACATTCTAAGAAGAATGTTTCAATTTTCTTTTGATTTGTGATGTAAAGGAGAATAATACATTATACATGCACAGCAATGAATATTATAAAAGTACATAGTAGGAATAAATTATTAAATTTGCACAGTCCTAAATATTTATCATTTTCTGTGTACCCACTGACTCAGTAGCACCCAAGACAGGACAAAGGGAATCACATTCTCTGTCAGGATTTCAACTAACTCTCATAATATCCTAAAATGAAAAATACCATCGAACACAAGTATTCTTTGTTGAGAATATACAATGGTTGTCCACAAAGAAAGTTCCGTTTCTATTTCTAACTGTGGCAGCGCTACAATCATAGTTCCGAGCATGTGCGGCAGTTACTCCAACTCGAGGAGAACACATGTACGCCATTTTCAGATCGCTGCTGCGAATATGTGCTTTGTAGTGCTTCTTTATAATGTCACCCCTAATTGAAAATGCCACCACAAGATCACCAAATGACAGTGTGGTAACAATGGGGAGCCTAACCCAGTTTACAGTGGTGAATTGGGTAGTGAAATAATGGCACTAATGTCAGTTAATAGGGTTAATGGGCTATCCATCACCACAATTCACTGAAAAGTTTGTTCAGGCTTGCTGATTAGAGTTGACAAGACAATAAATAGCTAATTCCCATGGTTTCTATATTGACATGTGGAAGTTGTGGTCAACACTGATGACATGTGACTGTTCTGAAAAGCATAGCAAGATGCTCATTGCCTTAGGCAATCTGCTCACTTGTGTTACATAAAACTAAGAGTTGTGTGAACGAAGTGGCATCTGATATCCTTCCTGATGATGATGATGATGATGATGATGATGTATTTGTTTGTAGAGGCCAGGTTGGAATGGTTCTGCAACAGCAGCCTCCTCTTGCCATGGTGCACTCGGTTCCACTCAATGGAACTGTACACTGACATCATACCAAGCCACAAGATGGTGGCTCATAGCAAGTAAAACAATAAACAATGCTGTCAGAATCTGTGGACAGATTATCTGCAAATAGAAGGCCCCATTGACAGAGCCCCTTCTCAGGAGCAGAATGAAGGATGGCATCCCGGAGAATGGCAGTTGTGTAAGATATCCAGCAATGACAGTCATACGCTTGCAAGAATAGCAAGGATGACAGTAAACTAAAGGTATTAACAGAGCCTCGAGTTGGTGATCATGAACAACACAAAATGTTGGTGGTGCCATGTCTTGTAAATGATTCATTTGTGTGCACATGCATAGTACAGAAGGAATAGTGGTGATTGCTCCTCAAAAAACAAAGAATCCACTAACACATCCAACATGGTTATTTAGTCTGCTGCTGCTGTAGAGTTAACTGAACTGAAGCCTTCAAGGAAGAACCAATCAGCAGAAAAACCGCACAATGAAAAACATGGGAAATCCTATCCTCGTTGCCACTTGTGTTTTAACTAAGAACACAAGTGTGCACTTAGATTTATATCAGAGAAGCACAATGAAAAATAACGTGGAATATTTAATCTAATCAGGTACTGAAAATTTAGGACAGAATTATATGAAAAATGGTACTTCTTTACAATGTCACTGAAATGGCAAGATTAGTTAAGTAAAAAAAGGAAATAACTCTGGCAGGCCATTACCACATAAGTCTATTTTAATATCATTTCTGAATTATTCTCTTTTTCTGCCACCGGGTAATCAAAAAAGTATTGCAATGTATGACAAAAGAAGAAAGTACAAAAATGTTCAGGAAGAGAAAAGAATATAAATATATAAAAGACAAAGACAGTCTGCATTACTTCCGTTGCAACAAAACTTATGAAAAGTAATAGGAATTTTACTTACCTTGCATGCTGTAGTATGAGGAATACAGAAGACTCTGTATCAATGTAATGGTACATTTTTACCATGTATGGCACATTCTGTGGGAGAATTGTTTTCCTGTTTTGATCCGCAGGACAAGGTGACTTGTGCAGAACCTAGGAGTACATTTTTGCAGCAATCAGTCTCATAGAAAAAATATTATAAATGGGAAATCCAAGATAGAGTAATAATATAAATTATAACAGACTCACTTTTAGAAAACACACTGAACTACAGACAGGTAAATTTAAGAGTACACAGTTACATCTCTTAGCTATCAGCCAAAATCATTTGTCAAACTGAGAAAAAATACACACATTCTAAATAGTGAAGGATGAGTTGTAAGGGTAGATCCCATCTGCATAGTTTGTCCATTGAAAGAAAGATGCATCAACAATTTTTTGAGATGGCCTTGACTGCCCATATCACACTCTCCTGTGCAGACATGTTTATGGACAATTTAGTGAAAATGTAAACACACTTAGCCTCTCAAAGCCCCAAACCCTTGGTAAGATTCTGGTTCAATTACAATATCTTCATGATCTGGAGTCAATGACCAGAACATGCTGTCCTCATTCCTTCACAATAATGACACCTTCCTTCCCATCTATTTCATACTGTTCTCTTCAATGCAGCATGCCACCTTCTAGAATGTTGTCCTCCTCTTCAATGGAAATGTCAGCATACAGTTCCATACTAATCCCACCAACCAACTACTAATAATACATCCTCTTCGTGTGCTGGCATGGCAACAATAAAAACACCTGTGCTGAGCATGCCTGGTCTACACTCCACAGTCCCTCCCACATTCATATCCAGCTACCTGGTTGACTCAACCTCCCCCCCCCAAACACACCCCTTAGTCACCATTTAGCTGTACCCCCCCCCCCCTGCACAATAACTGAAAGTAATGTTAGCTGGAGTTTCCCAGCACTATGTATAAACAAAAAGGGTGTGTATGCAATAGTGTATATGTGCTTCAGCTCATAAAAGGATTCACCTGAGAGCCTGCCAATGAATCACCAGTTCTGCTTTTCACTGAGAGGTCTCTCCACTCCCAAGTACAATAATACTACTTTTTATGTAAATATTCCAAAATAAATGATAATGTAACAATTTACTTTTATACGCTTTTACATGTTCTTTCCGACTGCAACACTTTTTCCTCTTTATATCAAATGTGATTTACCTCTACCCTTGGCCCTCTTTGTTCCTCTAAGGGTAGACTAATTCTTGCTGATGTAGTGTTACTTAAAATGTGATAAATACACAAAATAGAAATAAGTACTAACAATCAGTCAGAACTGAAATGATTGCTAGGCTGATTGTACGTGCCCGCATAAAACATGAACCAAATTACAGTTGATTTATAATTTCAAATAAAACTGTTTATCAGTCTTTTTGATACTAATCAGTAAAGTAGTGACCAAACTCAAGACCCTATGAAAATTATAGAAAGAAACTTTCCTGGCGGAATAAACAAATATAAAAAATAGAAAACGGATGACTTACCCAAAGGACAGGCTGGTCGACAGACACAAATAAAATCACACACAAACACAGATACAAGCTTTCGCAACCGTTGGTCGCTTCGTCAGGAAAAGAGGAAGAAAGGAGAGGAGAAAGGGAAGCATATGGGTTTTAAGGAAGTGGAAAAGGAGTCGTTCCAATCCCAGGACTGTAAGGACTTACCTTAGGTAAGTGGTGGTGGTGGTGGTGGTGGTCATGATCGACATTGTCATTATGAGTCAAAATTTACAGATCTCATTTGTAAATTTCTTTCCAAACAGTGATTCTCATTATTCCATAAAATGAAAAAAGTTATTAATAGTATAGAAGTAGTTTAAGAAAGACAGAAGGATTCTAATCATTTATAAATGTGTAACAATTTACATAATTAAAAATTACTTCACTCACCTTAATAACATAGCACCTGTTTTCTTGTCTATTTAAAGCCAACATCACTCGATCAATAATTCCAAGAACTTTGTAGGACTTCAGTTCAGATGAATGTCTTGATAGCTGATATTCAGATTCCTAGTATTAATCAAATACATATTATAGCATCAAAAAGCACACAAAACTTTGCTGTTCATCAATAAAAAGAAATATTATCACAACCCAAAAATGATGTTAAATACAAGGGTTGGAAGTTAAATAGCGGAAACTATTTATTCACAACCGATACAAAAGCGTTACAAGTTTGCACCTGTTACTGTCCTTCAAAGTAGTCAACAGCATTGTGTAGAACCTGTTGCCAGCAATGTGGAAGGCGTAGTATACCATTAGCAGAGGCTGTTCCGTTGATGGAGTGAATGAAGGGTCTACTACCTGTCGAATCTCTGGAACAGTTCTGAAGTGAATGCCTTGAAGTGGTTCCTTCATCTTCAGAAACAGCCTTGCCACACATGGATGGCGAATTTGCAGTGATGAGAAGTCCCTTATCCATTATGCGGAAGGCCTGACAAAGGCATTCACAGACAGACATTACCCTCCTGACCTAGCCCGCAAACAGATTTCTCGTGCCATATCCCCAAGCACTACCAATCCTCCCCCAACCCCCAGTAACCAGTCACAATAGTGTCCTCCTTGTCACCCAATAGCACCCCGAACTGGAACACTTAATCACATCCTTTGTCAGGGCTTAGATTCTCTGTCGTCGTGCCCTGAAATGAGAGTCATCCTACCCAAGATCCTTCCAATCCCTCCTAAAGTGGCGTTCCGTCGCCCACCCAACCTCCACAACATCCTAGTCCGTCCCTATTCCAGTCCCAACCCCAACCCCTTACCACAGGGATCATATCCCTGTGTAAGACCCCGATGTAAAACCTGCCCAATCCACCTACCAAGCACTTCCTATTCCAGTCCTGTCACAGGCTTATCCTACCACATCACAAGTCAGGCCACCTGTGAAAGCAGTCATGTGATATACCAACTCTGCTGCAATCATTACACAGCATTTTGTATTAGTATGACGACAAACCAGCTGTCCTTCAGGATGAATGGCCACTGCCAAACTGTGGCAAAATGCAAGATAGGCCACCCTGTGGCAAAAGACGCAGCTGAGCACAGCACTCTGGATTGCAATGGCTGCTTCACTACCCGAGCCATCTGGATCCTCTCCTCCACTACCAGCTCTTCTGAACTGTGTAGATGGGAGTTGCCCCTTCAACACATTCTACGGTCCCACAACCATTCTGACCTCAACCCAAGATAACTTCCCATCCCTGCACCCTGTGCCTAACATCTCCCTCCCCCCTCGTTCCTTCGACACCTATTATCCTGTATCTCATGTCTTCCTTACAACTGTGTGTCACCAGCTACAATATTCCCTTAATCTGAAGATGGTTGATTTGCAGCAAGCAACTTGCCAAAATCAATGCAAACCAACCAAGCACCGCAACAGCCCTCCAACGACCACCGTAGCAGTTCAACTACTACAGTAGCTGTGGAAGGGCTGTTGCAGTGCACTGATGCTTCGCACTGATAATGGAAAGTCACTTGCCAAAATCTAAATATGCAAAATAAAGCAGTTTTTTACAAAAGGAATGACTGACTGTTGCAAATCATGCATTTGAAAATTTATTACTCTTCTGAAAGACCCTGTATATATGTTACCTCTATGGCGAGCAACAATCTGTCCTTTTAAAAGTGATACAGTGTGGCTGGCCAGTATTTACCTTAGCTCAGTACTGCCTGTAGTCTCACACAAAAATGCTGAAAATGGAGATAGAAATAAATGTGGCCACTAGCTTTCAGAAATATATTCCTTTGTCAGGTAAGAAAGGAGGGAGAAGAGAAGTGACAAAAGGGAAGATTACTCACTGCCTAGGTTGTGAGTAGAGAGAAACTACTGGCCGTGCTGAGCTAAGGTAGAGTATTGGCCAGGCACTATCTCTTTTGAATAAATGTCATCCCAGTGGAGAATTTTATCAGATTAATCTATCCTTTTCATAACACAACACTCCACTGTTTCATTATTGTGAATATCTTTTCAGCACTTCTACAGAATTAAGAAAAAATAATTTGTAAAATAGCTTACATTCCAGTGAAAAGACTCCTGCAATTTTGGTGCTAAATTTTCATTGTACAATTTTTCTGCTTGGAGGAGGTATTTGGCTGTTTTATCACGTACAAACTTTTTCCGCTGCAAATCTGGATCATCTGTCAAAAAAAAAAAAAATTAAAAAATTCTTGAACTGGTGCAGAAGGTTGAATGAATGCACATAATGACATCAAGAAATCTGATAAAATGTTTTCCTATTGTTTGTATTCAAATGAAAATTACCCGGAGTTAACTAAATTATTCCAACAAGCAACATATTAACTGGAATCATGTAAAACTGAATCTGAAAAAATATTTGTTACAGATGAATTTAGTTGAGATGTAATATCAAACAGAAAGAAGAAAATGACATACAAAAAGATAGTTAAGTATTATCTCATGTGTTCCTACACTTCTAAATCCAAACTGATTCTCCATAAGGACAGATTCTACCTTTTTTTCCCAATAGCATGTAAATAATTTGTGTCAGTATTTTACAACCATGAATTATTGAACTGACATTTCCGTAATTTTCACACTTGTTGTCAATTTATTGGAATTATTATATTCTTCTTGAAGTCTGAGGGTATTTCCCCCATCTCTGACTTCTTGTACACAAGGTGGAACAGTTTCTTCATGAGTGGCTCTCTGAACTACATCAGCAGTTCTGATGGAATATCACGACTACAGGGTCCTTGTTTCGGCTCAAATCTTGTAGTGCTCTGTCAAATTCATCTTGCAGTATCATATCTCCTATTTCACCTTCATCTACTTTCTCTTCCTATTCTACAATAGTGCTTTCAAGTTAATTTCTCTTTCATAGGCCCTCTATATACTCCTTTTGCTTTCCCTTCTTTGCTTAGTACCATTTGTCCATTTGTGTTCTTGATATTCATGTGGCTGCTTTTCTTGTCTCCAAAGTCTCTTATTATTCTGAAATTGGTATGTACCTTTCCCCTAGTTACACATTCTTCCACAAACTTGCATTTACCCTTTAGCTACTCCTGCTTAGCTAATCTGCACTTCTGTCAAACAAAATTTATAGCCATCTGTATTCCCTTTTGCCTGCTTGAATTGCTGAATTTATATTTTTTTTTTTCCTTTCAACAATTAAATTCAGTATCTCCTGCATACTCAAGGATTTCTATTAGGCCTTGTCCTTGTGCCTGTATGATTCTCTGTGGCCTTCAGTTTACACAATCCACTGTGAGATATTCACCTCTAACGTCAGCTTAAAAACCGGTTTTTTTTTATTTTGTGTGTGTGTGTGTTTTATTATAATTTTTGTGTCCTATACATATGGACAGAAATGTAATGTAGTTTGTGTCTTGTGGAGCAAAGTAACTACAACATAAGTGCAATTTTGAAAAATTGTCTTGTTCTCCAAAATTCTTTAATCAATTACGCAAGTTTCTTTTGCAATACTCTTCTATGACTAACCATCATCATCATCATCATCATCATCATCATCATCATCACAACCTTTTTGTCCTTCATGCCTCAAATGGCTTTGTACACCACATCACTTATTACATGTACATTTGTATTATTCTGTCAGGTGACTGTGTTTATGATTCAAATGTTTAATAGTAGTAAAATTTAAATATATATTGTACGTACTGGAATATTTGCACAATTTTATTTCTGTTCTTACTGTGCCATTTCAGCACATAAAACTTAGTGTACATGTAACTTAAATTTATGTTTTATTTTCTTCTTAATATTATTGTTTTCTAATCCCCCTCCCCAACCAAATTAGTAATGTATCTTCTCATATAATTTCGACGAGTCTTGCAATATGTGTGCTAAATTCAGCACAGTCTATCTAACAACTTGGAAGCATTAGTAACTTCAATTACAATTAAGTTAATCAGAGATCAAACTGGCTCTCACAGAATGATTAGAACATTTTTTTTTTTTTTAAACTATTAGCTGGTACCCACATTGTTGCTGCTGCAGAAGAAATAATTGTAAAAATAACATTTGAAATTTGAAAGTGTTAGCTTGTTGGACTAAGAATGATAGACACAAATATTCATTTTAACTGTACTGTGCTTATAGCCTTCACACAAGTGCAAACAGTAGCACGATACACACTTCTGTAAGGAAAATGTTGTTTGTCGATTCACTGAAAAAAATAAAAAAAATACTGATTCCAATAGAAAACTATGGTTAAATGTAACTCACATTTATCAGCATTTAAGTAAGTGGGACACAATAAATTGCCGATCTGTTTGTTTGTGTTACACTCAAAACATCTCACTACTTCAATGGCCCCTCAAATACATTTTCCAGTACAACACGCGCACCACCTGCTGTAAGTTATCTGTACTATATCCATAACCTTTGTGAAAGAACAAGAAGTAAGTTGATGAAGTTTTATCACAATCAGATGAACGTTATGGCAGTGCATAAAATACGAACAAACGAACAAATATATATGAGGATTCCAATCTTCTTTGCTTTCTACAGTTCTACAGTATGTCTGCCTAAGTGTACTTGCGTCTGTGTAAATGTGTGGGTTTGTGTGTATTTGTTTACCCTCCTTTTTCCCCCCCAAGGTAAGTCTTTCCTGTCCCGGGATTGGAATGACTCCTTATCCACTCCCTTAAAACCCTCATCATTTCCTTTTCCCTCTCCTTCCCTTCTGCCTGACGAAGCAGCTAGGCTGCGAAAGCTTGTATGTGTGTTTGTGTGTAATTTTATTTTATTTGTTTCTATCAACGAGCCGGTCCTTTTGGTAAGTCATCTCTTTTCTATTTTTTTTATTTTTGATTCCAATCTTCCATTAGTCCATCCTCTCCCTTCTCTCTGTTCACCTGCTCCTCTCCCTGCCGCCTCCTGTCCCTTTTCTGTCCATTTCCTCCTCCCATTCCCTCAGTTCATTTCCTTTCACTTGTGTGTCACTATCTCCCCTCTGTCATTCTCCTCCCCCCTCTCTCGGTCTCGTCCCTCCCCTATTTGGCCATCTCCTCCTCCACCTACTCCTCTCCCTCCAATACAAGAACACATACATATATGAGCCATGTTTCATGGTGTAATGGTCATTAGGTGTCAAATTTGCAAGGTACCCTCCGCCGTGGTAAATTCACTGGCTTTCAGATATAAAAATCTCCTCCATGAAAACACACATTTATGTGCTGACTTTAAAAACAATGACCAGTTAAACAATTTGGATGTTTGTTGTAATGAAACCTCCACCACGCACCTACGGAGGCTTAATAAAGGTAGCCCATGTATTAATTCGGGGTATAAGCTATCTTAATTCCACATTTCATTCAATTCCATCCAGCCACTTCAACGAGAAGGGTAACAAACATGTTAACCAACGCACCATACAGTGGCTTCCTAAAGGTCACTTATGTGTTATTCAGGGTATAAGCTATCTACATTCCAAATTTCATTGAAATCCATCCAGTAGTTTCAGTCTGAAAAGAAACAAATGTATTAACACATTGTAAGGTACCCTCACCACACACCGTATGGTGGCTTATGAAAGGTAGCCCACATATTAATCAGGGTATAAGCTACCTCTGTTCCAAATTTCATTCATATCCATCCAGCCATTTCAATGTGAAAGCTTAAAAAAAGAATTAACTGATTGTAAAACACGATCCGCCATGTACCATATGAAGTTAATTGTAGTATGCCTATAACCTTTGAACAAGTGCAGGCAATGATTTGACAAAGTTTTATCGCAATCAGATGTACAGTATGGCTTGCATAAAATACAAACAAAAAAACAAACAATCAAACTTTAAATTTTTTATATTAGATTTCTTCAAAATAATATACATCCATGCCCCCACAAACACCAATATTCAATAGTTCAGTTTCAGAAAACTGTGAAAAGACTTTCTGACCAAACGTAAACTACCACATCCAGGTAACAATGAATAGGCAGAAATAAATAAAACAATTACACTCAAGTGGAATTTTATAAGCTGTTTCACAAACTTTAAGACTGAAAACAATTCAATATAAAATCAATAGAGAAGAATGTAAAGGCATAAAAAGGTCAAAATGCAAGATAAAATTTATAAATACTTTGAATCATAGAATAAGTTGTCACTGAAATATTTCCAAACTACAGTTCAAAGGAACAAAAATGGTAAGTAATAAAAACAAATGACAGAAATGTCTCTCTCATGAAATATAAATGAAGTGAAGGTCATATAAAATTAAGTATCTTGAAGCATAATAAAAGAAAACAGAGTACTATTTAATTTTTTTAACAATGTCAAAGCAAACAGTAAGTAGGCGTGAACACTTACTTTGTACCCCATTCAGAAGACAAGCAATTCCTGTTTTGTAACACGTAAAAGCTGCTTCATGGTTTCCATTCGCCTCCTGTTGTTGGGCTAGAGTTACGTGATGTGCTGCTTCAAAGATATAACCAGCTTCCTGACCAGAAGTAGTACCAAATATGTCACCCAGAGCTACATCCTGCCGATTGTAGTTAACTCGTTCAGGTGCAACATTTATTTGCTCAGATTCTTTCCCATCTACTTCCAAAGCTTGGCTATCATACAGGGTCAGCTTACTAGCATCAAGTATCAGACAATTTCCGTCACTAGAAGCTGTAATAGCTGGATCATTGATGTATGATGTGACATCATCTTCTGTAACTGAAGATGTTGGCATCGAAAGCAACCAGCTATTGCTGACTTGTGATGATGTTGCTCTAATGGTTCTATCTGGAGATTGTAAAGGATCAAAAAATTGTAGATCTGAACCCTGAAACAAAACAAAAAAACCAAAAAAAAAAAAAAAAAAATAGTGAGAACCACTTCAACAATAAACAGAAAGTAGCTCAAACCAAATAAAAACAAAAAGACATAAAAAAGGAGATTCTGCAATTATTTCACTTGCGCAACAACAAACTTTAACATTAAATATTTCAACGCCAAAGTTGCAAAAAATGTTGTTCCTATTATGGACAGCTAGTCTTGTGATGGCCTGAGCCCATTCTCAAGCCTTCCAGCCAGTGTGATCTTTAACATACAAAAAGGTTTTTTCTGCAACTTTTGCTGTTGAAATATTTAACATGAAAGTTCATGAAAACCAAGCATGCTGGAATTTCCAAAAGCTTTAATTTTTATAGCAATATTTTCAGTGAAGTCTGTACTTACAGTAGTTGCCCAGAAAGTAATACATAGCATTTTTTTTCCTACCCCCCCCCCTCCCCTCCCCCAACCAAAAAGAATGTTCCAAAGGCAAAGCAAGGCACATTATCTACTTGAAGTTTCCTGAGCATGTGCCAAATATTTCTGCTTTTAATTTTAAAACATGTATTAAAAAGGGAACGGGAGCGATTAAAATCCACACAGACAGTTTTCTCCAAGGAAAACCTGAAACCAGTGGTGTTAAACCATTCCTCCAACCACCTGATCGTCAAATGTAATTGACGAGCTGCTGTTGCAATGGAGGAGGATGCACAGAATATGGAGAAGTCGTCCACAAACAAGGAAAACTGTACAGGTGGTCGCACGGTGGATGTAATGCTGTTTATGGCTATGGCGAATGCCATTATGCTTAAACCACTCCCTTGCGGGACACAATTCTCTTGTTTAAAGCGGTCAGACAAGCCACTCCCAACCTTCTACCTAAAATACCTGTCAGAGAGGAAATATCGGATAAAAGTGGGCAAATGTCCACGAAAACCCCACTTGTAAAGTTGCTGTAAAACAAGGTGTCGCCAGGTAGTATCAGACACCTTTTCCAGGTCAAAGAAAACACCGATTAGGTGTTGCTTCCGTAGGAAAGCTTGTTGGATCACACTTTCAAGCAGGGTGAGGTTATCCAGTGTAGATCGGTACCTCCTAAACCCGCATTGAGAGCGGCTAAGTAAGATCTTCTTTCGAGGACCCATACTAAGCGCCGGTTGACCATACGCTCCAACGTCTTACCAATGCAACTCGTGAGGCTAATGCTCCGATAACTACCTGGGTCGGTGCGATCTTTCCCCGGTTTTAAAATTGGAATTAAAATGGATTCTTTCCAAGAACATGGAAAATTCCCCATAATCCACATTTCGTTAAAAAGATGTAAGAGGACCCCCCTTTGACTGGGGTGCCAACTGTTTCAGCAGTCTGTACGGTATCTCATCATAGCCAGGTGCAGAATCACTAGCTGCTGACAATGCAGATTCCAGCTCCCACATTGAGAAAGGTTGGTTGTAGTCCTCAACGTTGGAGGAACGGAGGTCAAAGCCAACCCTCTGCTGTATCGTGTGATATTGACGGAAGACTGGATCCTGGCAAGAATCGGATGTAACAGCTGCATAGGATTCTGCCATAACTTGGGCAATGTCCCTGGGTGATTGTAAAAGACATCCCTGCCCTCGAACAGCTGCTATTGGTAGTCGGGAGTTCCGTCCCGAAATCCTCCTAATGGCTTCCCATACTTTCCCTGTAGGCATGGACCTATTGATGGAGTTCAGGAACTCCTGCCAAGACCTCTGCTTACTCTCTTTAATAATTCTCGTAGCCCATGCCCTTGCCACTCGAAAATTGGCCAAATTCGCATCAGCTGTACATCATTACTGGCACTGTCACGACTGTATCAAGATGCTCACTACTAATGCTGTTTTTGAACATTATGGGATTGTGTTCCCTACTCATGTGCATCGCCTTACATTTTACTACATTTAGAGCTAGCTGCCATTCTTCACATCAACTAGAAATGTTGTTTATGTCATCCTACATGCTATCACAGTCAATTAAAGATGACACCCTTCCATACACCAAAGCATCATCAGCAAACAGCTGCAAATTACAAGTTACTCTGTCCATCAGATCATTTATAAAGATAGAAAATAATAGTGGCCCTATCACACTCCCCTGGGGCATGCCTGACGATACACTTGACTCTGATGAACACTCGCCATTGAGAACAAGGTACTGTGTTCTACTACTTAGGAAGTCTTCCAACCAGTCACAAATCTGTGAACCTATTCCATATGCTGGTATCTTCATTAGCTGTCTGCAGTGTGGCACAGTGTCATATATGCCTTTTTGAAATCGAGAAAAACACAATCTCCCTGTTGCTTTCATCTATGGCTCGCAAAATGTTATGTCAGAAAAAGGCAAGTTGATTCATAGGAAGAAATTTATCCATCTCAAGGAAATTTACTATACTCCAGTTGAGAATATGCTCCAAAATTCTACAGGAAACTGATGTCAACGATACTGGCCTTTAATTATGTTGGTCAGTTCTTTTACCTTTCTTATAAACAGGAGTCACATGCGCTTTTTCCCAAGCACCAGGAACTTTGCACTGAATTAAAGATTCGCAAAAATGCTACCTAAGGAAGGGGCCATAGCTACAGAATACTCTCTGTAAAACCAAATTGGTATTCCATCCGGTCCAGGAGACTGTTTTGTATGTAGCTCTCTCAGCTGCTTCTCTACATTGGAAATAACTATTACTATGTCCTCCATTTGGGTGATGGCCACTACTCAGACATGTCTCATCATGGACATGTGAGTCTCCATCTTTAATGTGCAGCTGCTAGAGGAATGGGCCGGACCACAGCAGTAATTCATCTGACACCCTGTAGTGACACAGCTCACACGTGTGTGTGGCCCTAACCTTACCTTGGATGTGCACAACAGGGTTCTACAGTAAGCTTTCTACACATCATGTTTTATTTCATTGCATCTTTTGCTTTGATTTAGTATGCCAGCAAGGAAGAACTGGGAATAATTAGTCAGTGTGATAACTGGATCACAAAATGTGAAAATTAGACGCCTATATGTAATCTTAATATTGGCTAAACAACAAATCTGAACCAACTGAAATGTACAGCCACCACTTGCTTTAAGGCAGGCTTTGTTTTGCAAGTATAGTTTGTAATCTAGAAGACAGAAATGTTCATAATAATGCATTGTGTCTTTTCACACATCTATCTCTTTCTTTTTTTTTCTTCGGTGTAGTAAGTGGTGTCATTAATAAGAGAGTTGTAAAATAATAATGAATCTCTGATACAGTAGAAGAGCGCTCTTCTATTTGTGTGTTTTTTAACAGCAGACTACAGTATGAGGTGCTTTCATTCATTTTCTCTCAGTAGATAAAAGATTTAAAAATGCCAAAAATACAGAAACAAACTATTCTGACCCAAATCAACAGCAGAATACTGAAAGTTCATTGTTGTAGATACAGTTGTTATGATTGTTTTTGTTTCAGACTTGAACAATAATTTGACAAAATTTTAGTCATATTAGTGTCATAGCTCTCTTAAAAATTCTACAACTTGTAGAGCCACCCCAAAATTTGACATGAGTAAAAGTAAGCCAAGCATGTCTGATTTTTCATGTTTATATCCCCATTGTAATCAACTCAAAGAAAATACATATAGTTGTGAAGTTGAAATTTACTCCATTTGCTTGTAACTTCTTCCTTTTTCACACCTGTTAACATACTATACCTTCTTCTTCCTCTCCCTATTTTTATCTTCTACTTTTCCCTCCATTATCCTCTGAAGCAGACAATTCCTGCATAATATATGTCCCACCCAATATGTTTTCCTCTTCTGTATCATTCTTATGAAGTTGCTTTCCTCTTTAACACTACTCAACACCAACTCATTTCTCATTGTCGGTCCATTTTACTTTCTCCATTCTTCTCCATAGCCATATTTCAAAACTTGCTAAATATTTTTGTTCTTACTGTCCACATTTGAAAACCATAAGACACCACACTTCATACAAAACATTTTGTGAACCTCTTCCAGAAATTAATGTGGATGCTCCTGGCTGTCTGTACATCTTTCACTCTCCCTTGTATATTCTGTAATTCACTTATATTGGACATTTTCAAGCTTCCCAAACATTGGAATGGTTGAACTTATTGTAGTTGTCTTCCATCTAGTGATATATTGATCAAGTCGCATTCTTTTCTGATTTTCATCACTTTGTTCTTTTCAATGTTCACTTTCATAACGAATTTTTTCCCCACCCTTACAATATTCTCTATCATTTTAGAGCTCTTCTTCTGTTTCTGCCAGTGCAATCATATCATCTGCACACTTGATAGTTTTTATTCTTTCTCCTCCTCCTACAAGTTCTTTTGCTTTTTCCAAGGCCTTATTGATTAGTTTCTCGGCACATATATGAAAACTTGTTGGTGACATACAACCATCATCTCACACCTCTTCCAATAGTCATTCTTCAGTTTCATCTTCATCTATTCAAACCACCGCTTTCTGTACTGAATATGGATGTTTTATCAGCTCTCTAACATTCTAATCACTACCTGTTTCTTTGAGAATGTTCAACAGCATGCACGAGTCAATTCTGTCAAATGCATTTTCCCAGTCGACAAAACAAACATATATTTATCTATTCACTTCTAAAAAAATCTTTCTGATAACATCCACAAGACATCCATCTGCATCTCTGGTCCCTCTTCCTTTTCTAAATCCAAACTGATGTACTCCTATATTCTCCGCTATTATTCTGTCTATTCTTCTCAGCACTAGTATAGGCACAGCATTGGTAACATTGCAAACAAAATTAGTTGTCCTATAATTTTTACATTGTCTGGCGTTGCATTTCTTTGCTAAGGAAACCATTATCATATTTAGGTCTTCAGGCCAGATACCTGTGTCATATACTCTGTTGATCAGATTTGTAATTCTCGTTATAGCCCCATTCCCTAAGGACTTCAATTCTGTTGCTAGTATTTGATCACAACCCAATGCTTTCCATTACTTGATATCCTGGGATGTCTTCTCCACCTCCTGGTTTTCTATTATTGGATCCATCAATTTTTGTAACATTCTTGTTCCTTCTCTAAGTCCAATCCTTCATGATTAGATGTAGAATCATGTACATCTATATAGGTATATAGGCCTTCCAAACATCTTTGTTACCTTGTTTAACATTCTTTGCTTGCCACACCCCCCCCTCTTTGGTTGTTTTTTTTTTTTTTTGTGGTTCTTTCATTGTTATATACTACTCTTCCTTATAATCATGTTCTGATTTATCACCCTCAAAGCCATGATCAAAAGTTGGTCAGCCTAGCAGTAGAACACAATAAACACATTTAATATCGCAAATAAAGTCACCCTCAATGGATTAGAAAAGTAAAAGCAAGCAACAAACAAGAAGAGGGAAAAATAATAATGAAATGCCACAATCTGAGGAGTCTGATCATTAAGAATGGGCAGGAGAGAGTGGAAACAGAAAAAATTAAGCTACATATGGGTAAATACAGAAATACAGGAAAAGGAAGAAAAGAGAGCAAGAGAAATAACAAAATATTATAGGAAAACAGAAAACATCGTCTGCATTGAACTATGAAAAGGAAATAAAAGACAACTACAGAGGTTAGAGGAAGTGGACGTAAGATATGTAGTGGAAATCAAGAGAGTTGTCACAGAAGCTGTCACTTACTAAGGTACAAGAAACAAATTTTTGGATAAAAACTGAAATTTGTCTGAGTAATAAAGTGGACAAAATCAAAGCTGTAGAATTTCACAAAATGTTTCAAGAAACATTATGTGGAATCTCTCTCTGTATCATCTATCACTTGGGACTGCAGTTTGGGATGAGTATTGGGTTGAAAGGTTGTGTTAGTGTGTGTAGAGGCAAAAAGGGGCAGGAAGCAGAAGGGGGTAGTGGTGTAATTACTTAGCCACAGGTCTAATGGAGGCAGAGACTGCAACACAAGCAGGTGGAAGGTAGTAGCATGTGTGGGGTTTAGGGATGTGATACGCGTGAGCATCAAAGGTGGTGTGTTGTATAGTACACATTGACAATGACGCAAAGGTGTGTACTGGGAGGTGATGATGGTACACAGGAGGAGGAGACTGTTGGATATAGGGTCTTGGTGCAGTGGGCTAGTAGAGATTGAATGCAAAAAGATTAAGGGTGCCTGGATGTATTGCAAGAATAGCTGCTACTGAGGAGGTGGGGAAAGGAGGCGGCTCCTGATAGCACAGTTTGTGATCTCCCGATCATTGCGCTCAGTGGTATGGCATGTTCTGCCATGAAAGGACAACTCTGTTCTTGGCCACAATGCAGTGGTGGCCATTTATTGTGGTAGTCAGCATTACTGGATTTTTGCCTTTGCCTGTCTGAAGGCTTCATCAATACCTCTGCCCATATCAACCCTACCAACCATCAACCACAACTTCAGTGTTTTTGTCCAAAAGCTGCAGAGTACTCATTCTCTTCCATGTGCCTATGAATGATTCAATACCACTACCATCCAGTGAGTGGCTTCTTTTCCACCTACCTAATTTGCATTGTACCACAACTTTTCTTGCCACATTTCCATTTTTTACTGAAACTAGAGGATTTTTTATGAAGCACAAAATTAGTGGATGGCAATTTTTTATTGTATTTGGCTATTGGGACAGGTACTCATCCTTACCATTTGAAGCATGTCTTATAGCAGCAGAGAAATGAAGAACTGAGAGCATATTTTCCTACACTGCAAAATTTCTTACCTGCAAAGGAGTACTAAGACCACTGATAGCAGAATCAGTATCTGTAAAAGTTGTCCTTTCATCTGAACTATGTGAACTCCATGATATTGAATCAGGGACCTGGGGAAATTTCCAGGTACCTTCTAGCTTCAGGCAAGGACTCTCTGCGTCAGTCCTGAAAAAAATCAATACAACTTTCACTCATTTTCCCACAAAAGGCAATCAATGACTTTTAACTGGATTTCCAGCATATAAATAACACAAAAAAACCATCTACAAATTATTAGGCCAATCATTTGATAACCAAAATCAGAGAAAAGATTGAAGGTAACTGAATTATTCAAGAATCACATTGAAAAATCACCCAGGCTGAATTTTACAGGAATGACAGAAGTAAAGTATACCCCAAGTTGCTGGAGGAGTGAAGTGTTCCAAACGTTTGAAAAAAAGCACAGGTCACTATCATTTTCAAGAAGGGTTGTCGTACATATGAATAAAACCACAGGCCCGTATCTCAGGTGATCTTTAGTAGAATGTTGGGACATGTTTTATGATCCCATAACATGACACTTCCAGAGAGACAAATTCTCCTCTGTATGAATCAACTAGGGTTCACTCACATGAATCACATCTTGCTTTGTTCACTGATGCGACTTAGAAAGCAGTAAAGACCAGTATCCTCATTTATGTCATGTTCCTATACTACCGGAAGATACTCAACACTGATCTGTAATGGTAGATAATGAAAAAACCATGAGCATATAAAATATCAAACCAGTTGTATGATTGGATTAAAGAGTTTCTAACAAACAGTGCACAGTATGTCATTTTCTAAACAGAGAAATCTTTGGATGTTGAAACACTCCTGGTCTATTTTCATTTGTAAAGTTATTCCCAAACAAGCTGTTTCAACTGGGTTACATACTTAAGCTGTTAGCCAGCAATACCACACTCGTCAAGGCCAATGTTTCTCCTGATTGAGTTAACTTTAGGTTTCTCCACTAGGGAGGTAATATATTTTGTATATGGAACAAATATTTGTAGTTAGATGTTCACAGCTTTATCTTACAGTCATAAAACTGATTAGAGTTCATTCAGTACAATATAAGTCACATTATCAACACCATGCATTTCAAACAATATTGACAATGCAGTTGATGCAAAGAATCTGATCCTTATTTTTATAGTACAGTTCACTGAGTGACCAACATCCAATGGATGGAGACACTCACCATGTGGTATTTACGTAACAACAGTTGAGTAGCTTGTTATCAAAGACGGACATCTGTTTGCAAATAACTGAGATAAACGCCATTTTTATTACGAAACGTTGAATTAATACCTATGCATGCTAATTTGGTGATCATTTGTAACTAAATGATGACCAAACTATCATGCATACATATTAACTCCACATTTCGTAATAAAAATGGCATTTATCTCAGTTATATGTTCCTGCAATACCACTGTGCTGAAACTGTACCCCAAACAAAGATATACAGCAGTGTTCAAGCATTGGCCATAATGCCAGCTGCCACAATAATCCCAAGGATGTAGCCACAAAGATGACATTCTTGAATTTCTATGGTGTATAAAGTCTCTCTCCCCCCCTTTCTCCCCTCTCACTCCCTCCCCCTCCTGACACAGTGAAACAAGATTCATTGGAGGACATTACTATGACTCTCTGTTGGTAATCCCAACAAACATGGCCCCCTACACCAAACACCTCAACTTGTCAATGGGGTGGCTAAAGTGGGAAGCACAGAACAGGCTCACACACATTGAAATCAACCTAATTTAATCACCACAAATGGTTCTAGCAGAGACTGTTCCTAGGGCTGCAGCAATATGCCAAGGTGTGATATGTCTATACCTATTTGACACTAGGACCGTGTATCGATCCCCTTGTGGGTTGGTGACACGGTTTCCCATTTTCACCTTCAGCAGCCTTTTCTTAGTCTTGAGACGACACTTTTGGGCACACCCACTCCTGTGGCCACAAAGCAACACTTTGACCTACTTCCAGTTGCCCAACTATTCACTCACAATCTTAAGCTCTCAAATCATATCTTACATACCTGTTGCCATGCCACACATAGACACTAATTGGTTCCAGAACAACATGCATCAAACACCATTCTGCATGAACTGTCAAATGCATACAGAGCAATTGTGTACAGGCTTTCCTGCAGTTAACATGTTGCACCCTCTACTATTCCTCTTACAGTTATTTGCTGGGAGTTTTTAGTAACTGTTCCACAACAAATTTGGTTGTTACATAACAATTACCAGTTGTTCTGCAGCAATCATCAATTGTTGTTCATAGCAATTCCACTCCCATGAACCACAGACACTGCCGAGGTGGGGTGGCTTACATGCCTCAACAATACAGATAGCTGTACCATAGGTGCGACCATAGCGGAGGGGTATCTGTGGAGAGGCCAGACAAACGTGTGGTTCCTGAAGAGGGGCAGCAGTCTTTTCTGTAGTTACAGGGGCAACAGTCTGGATAATCCACTGAGCTGGCCTTGTAACATCAGTTAATGTGGCTTTGCCACACAGTTACTGTAACGGCTGAAAGCAAGGGGAAACTTCAGCCGTTATTTTTCCCGAGGACATGCAGCTCTACTGTATGAACATATGATGATGACATCCCAGCGGGTAAAATATTCTGGACGTAAAATAGTCCCCCACTCGGATCTCTGGGCGGGGACTAGTCAGGAGCATGTGATCATCAGGAAAGACAGCATTTTCATTCTACGGATTGGAGTGTGGAATGTTAGATCCCTTAATTGGGTAGGGAAGCTAGAAAATTTAAAAAGAGAAATGGATAGGTTGAAGTTAGATATAGTGGGGAATAGTGAAGTTCTGTGAGAAAAGGAACAGGATTTCTGGTCAGGTGAGTACAGGATTATAAACACAAATTCACGGGGGTATTACAAGAGTAGGTCTGATAATGAATAAGAAAATAGGATTGCGGGTAAACTACTATGAGCAACACAGTGATCGCATTATCGTAGTCAAGACATGAAGGAACATCAAGGAATTGTGAATTTAGTGTTGGAGGGAAATGTGTGGGGTAAAAACTGCAGAGGATGACCAAAAGATGGATACAGTAAGCAGATTCAGACATATATAGGTTGCCGTTCTTATGTGGAGTTGAAGAGACTTGCTCAGGATAGGGTATTGTGGAGAGCTGCATCAAACCAGTCTCCAGACTGAAGACAACAACAACAACAACAACAACAACAACATAGCAAATCTCAGGCTGTGTACATAAAATATCTTGGCTACATAAAAAAGGATGAATGGCCACTGCCAAACTGTGGTCAAAAACAAAGTAAACTGCCCTGTGGCACAACATGCAGTAAAACATATTATGCTTGATTTCAATGGCTGCTTCACAACCTGGGCCATCAGAATCTTTCCACCCATCACCAGCTATTCTGAGTTATCTTTATATTACATTATCCAATTCCAAATTTATCCAGATCTCAACCCATGATAACCCCCTTTTCCTCCAAAGCCAATAGTTCCTACCCCCTCCATCCTCCATTCCTAAGCTGCATTTTGTTCCATTCATCTAATACATAGAGGCTCCGTAAGGCCGTGCTTTACCCATTCCCACCAGCATGACAAAAACTTCCCGTCCCCCTCTTCTCCCCTCTCCTATTCCCTTGTTGCAGAGCATGATTTTGAGTGTGGCAGCCGGAGATGACAGTTGTGTGACTGTGAAGTGTGCCTGTGTGAATGTTCTTTATTCTGAAGAAAGCAAATGGCCGATAGCTTAAGTGTGGTGTGTGTCTTTCTTATGTGCCTCTCGCTGCCCGTTGTATGTCTGTATGGTGAGTTGTAAACTTTTCTTATTACATTACTAGCTTATATGTCCATGCTTTGGAACAGTTGTTAAAGAAGGGCATGTGCTTATCATGGCTTTTTAGGGTTCCAGACCTCAGTTAATAAAAATCCTTGTTGGATCACTCTGTCAATAAATTCAGTTGTCCTAGCCAAGATGTCAAATGTAAGTAAATGTCATTCTCCAAAATGATGAATCTTCATAAAGTTTTTGATACAAAATTAAACATGCTAAAAGAAGCAAAGAAATGTCATTAAGTATTTAATTCACAAACCTAAATCAGTAACACTATGTTCAATGTTTGTTGGTATTTGCAGAAATAGGATTGCTTAATTCTATCACAGACGTTCGCTTCCTTGCTGTACTACCCCATACTTATTTCACAGCAGCAGCATCTATTAGTTCTTTGGTGCACTACAGAGACTCTCTCGCTTGTTTGCTCCACTATGCCATCCATACTTAGAGCATAGCCTACATCTAAATATTTTTGTGGTCTCACTTTTATGAAACAGAGCTGCTCCATGCAAATCCATAAGTAGTTTAGGTGATTAAGTGTTTCTAATAGATGAACAGGCATTTACTGAAAACACTTAAATTAGGGTTCTGTCCAAGTGGTTCGGCCGAATCCATTATTCGCCGAATCTGGCTTCGGATTTGAGATTCAGCGCAGAATTGCCAAATACTACCGAATTCCGACTCCAAAGTGTTACATGGAAACATTCAGTTACAAATGTTGTAGTTTACTTTGCATAACAGAGCGCTTTTGTTTGTGTTATTTAGCTGAAAGACAATGTCATAAAACGAAACGACCTCACTTTGAATAGTTCTGGTAAAAGGCATTAGGAACTGCCACAAGTAACTTTTCCTGTCTAATATAAGCAGTGCTTCACAAGCTTGCGCTCGTAAAAGAAAATAAATTAATTAATTTAAAAAAAGCCTTTCAAATATAAGTAGCAACAAAAATAAATTTCTTCGTGTAAATACCAACAATACATAAGGCTTTAGCATTCTTGCACGAGTTACCTCATTCCGATTTCACGTATTGTTTCATCGAATTTTGTTAAGTGCTGAGGTATGTGAACTGTAATAAAGCACTAGGATTTCAAGAAGAAAGTTATTTCTTATGTGGGGAAAAAAAAAAGTTGCAATCGTGCACCATCCAGGCAGGATGATATCAATTCAGCAACCACTTGACGTCTGTTTCAATAAATTGTTTAAGGTCAAGCTTAAACACATGTACACTGACTGCATTTCGAAAAGTGACAGACAACTGACACCAATGGGATGTGTAAAACACACAAGTGTGCCAATGGAATGATTATACCTGGAAGTGAGTTCCAAATCAGATTGCGTAACATGCATTTAAAAATGTTCAAGATTGAATGCACTAGATTGTACAAGGGATGATGCTCTGTAGTACGAAGGAACTGTGTAACAAGGAATCAAATGATAATGATTCAGAATTACCGTACCGGTATCTAATTGATATTATAAACATTTCGTGAAATTTGTATTATAAGTCTAATAAAATTGTTTTATATTTCTGCATTTAGTTTCATACAATAGCAGTTCATTTGAAGTCTTATCTAAAAGCTACTGCGTAAAGCCGACTAGCAAGCCTGTGTTGCGTCAATATGCCTGACGCTACAACCTCTGCCTTCGTGCTACAACTCGCATGTTTTTCTATCAGAGGCAAGGGATTGTTCCTATGAATCATGATTTGTAAAATCCACACTCTTTTCCCCATAAGAATACTACAAATGTGAACATTGCGCCATATAATCTTCTGTGTTAGCTGTTATTACAATATATTCCGTCCGCCTAACAAACGCGAAATACAATGGCAAACGCAGAAGAATACAGTTTACGTATCACGTTAATGTTTACATTTGTATTATTCTTATGCTGAACAGAAGCATATAGAAATGAAGTATGGCAAATGACTTCTAGTACTAATTTCTAAACTGTCGACAAATAAAAATTCTGTGCAGACAAGTTACGTGATCTTAAATGTTTGAAAGAATAAATAAATCTACAAAATACCCTTGCTTAACCCTCCACAATGCGCAATCTGCATGTTAAATACTTTTCACAGTTCTGTAATGTCTTCATGGCACTAACAAGTACACACACATCAAATAAATGTAGATTTCTCTGTGTCTGAATGTCCTGTTCGTCACTCGTGGAATGCCTGATATGCCACTATAAAATTATTTAATATTTACACATCCCATTTTTTAAGAATTTATTTTTTGACTTCTAAAATATCTGCTCATCTTTTCAGGTTTTATTTTTGAGTCTTCTCATTAGAAAAAAAAAAAAAAAAAAAAAAAAAAAAAAAAAAAAAAAAAATTGTAATCCTTTCCTTTCATCATTTTTTATGTCATCAAAATGAAACATTTTGTATTAGAGCTAAGAAAGTTTCTTATTATCTTTTAGTCCATCTAAACAACATATCTATTAAAATGTTGCATACAAATTTCTTTTAAGTGTAGGGGGTATTAAAAAGTCCTTAAGATTTACAATAAAAATCTAAATGAAATTTTAATATCTTAAATTTTACTGTTAATAGTGTAATTTGCGATTCACTCCAGAAGGCTTTATCTTCATCACAGGGTGTGATAGAGTAGTAAATTATTTAAATACATGTACTTGAGTTGACAGATTATTTAGGTTTATGATTCGGAAGATTTGATTCCGGTTCGGAATTCGGCACATGTTTTATTTAAGATTCCGTATTTGGATTCGATTCGGTAAAATTGGGGTTCAACCCATCCCTACTTAAGATTACAATGTATCTTTTTTCCGTGATCTGGTTTTGATGAAATCATGCCTATATGTTGCCCCAATCTTAGTTCAAATTTCCTGTGAAAATCGCATGAAAATGTTTCGAAATGTGTTATAAACAGGCATATCTTCATGAATATGATGTAGTTTACATCATACTTAGTGACACTGAACATTTTAAACATTTATTTCATGATCATTCATATCTCTTGACAATGAACTGAGGCATGGAAAGCTGAAATAAGTAATAAGTATTTCATTAACGAAGCAGAAAAATAACTGAAAACAATTATTATTCTTACAGTTGGCTCTCTTTCCACTAGATGCACTATTGTCCCTTCGTGGGACTTAAACTTCCATAGCAGTTGAACGTATATGTTAGACTGTAATATCAGTATGCAACTGCATCAAATTTAAATTCATTGTGTTGAATCCTATCTATTAGTTTCCTGGTGCACTATGAAAGTAACAGTGCGTCTATTGGTTCTATGCTGCATTACGCCGTCCTTTCCTAGCATGAAATACACCTAAAACTTCAAATTACAATATCTTTTACTTTCCTGATTTGATTTTGATGAAATGAAGCTGATATGTTGCCCCAGGCTATTATAAATTTATCTGTGATACCCCATGAATGTTCATTTAGTACTTTTAGATATTTGCCATACTACACCATGCTTATAAGCATAGTGTGCACATAAAAGTTCAGATATCTTTTCTTTCCCTGATTTGATTTTGATGAAAAGAAGCCTATGTTATGCTTCAAGCTATTCTAAAATTACGTCTGAAGCCCCACGAATGTCCGTGTAATACTTTTGAAGATTACTCTCTACAAATAGACACATGCAATTGCTTTCAGAAAAATGTTTAAATTGTGATATCTTACTTTCTCTGATCCGATTTTGTGAAATGAAGCATTTATGTAACCGCACAACTCCCTCACATTACCTGTGATAAACTTCTGAAAATTAAACTACGAGTTTTGGAGATTAACATGATGAAAGAGAAATATAGACATGACGGTTGTAGTTTAAAAAATGTTAGATATTATTTTTTACAGTGATCTGATTTTCATGAAACTAAGTAGGCTGAAGTTACCAGTGCCAATTCATGAGGTAGTTTTGGAGATAAGTGTTTTCTAATAGATGAACAGACAGACATGGCGGTCACTGGAAACATTTAAAATTACGACATCTCTCTTTTTTTCGTGATTCTTTTATGATGAAATCATGCCTAGATCATGAATCTATCTTCGCATATGTTTCCTATGAAAACCGCATGAAAATTCGTGCAGTGATTGGAGCAAACAGCGACAGGTCTTTATTTACAGATTTATTATTCTTTCAGATGGGTGGTACAATTGTATAATTTTGCAGGAATATATTGATTTGCATAAGTGCTGTATGTCAGTAAAATCTGTTGTGAATGCAGTTAGTAGTAAAGAAGTAATAGATTAAAACATGATGCTTGATGGGGTGGTTTTCCATGAATGTTACTCTTTAGGTCCTCATATCTCATGAACTACGTGTCGTACTGCGAAACAATTTCGAACGTACTTTCAGTTTTAAGTATGTATACCGTCTGCAAAATTTCCTGCAAGTACAATTTGTAGTGTAGCAAGTATAAATTGTAACGTCATACTGAATGCCATAGTTTTGCTCCATGGACTGTGGAAAAGTAGTAACCGAGAAACTTTTTTCTTTTCATCATTTTGCTATGGTTGTCAGCGAGAAAAAGTTTTATAAAGGTTTGAAATTATGTTTAAAGATTGTTGCAAGTCGCTAAGTGCTTTCATTCTTATGTAGTGTATTCATAAAGTCTCGTCGCATTATATGACAGTTTCTTGCTACTCTTATTGTTTATGGTGATATATCTCCTGAACCATATCTCATATGTGGTTCGTACTCCTACAGCAACTGTTATCTCACAGAAGTAATACGTGTACCAAATTTGGTTGAAATCAGTCCATTGGTTTAAGAGCAATTGTAGAATTATCGCATGATGGGGCCGTTTCTCTCGGCTGTCATTGTTTATGACAACATACCTCCTTACACATGAATCATAGGTGGTTCTTACTCCTGATAGTAAGGATCATGTGTACCAAGTTTGGTTGAAATTGGTCCAGTAGTTTAGGAGGAGATGTGGAAAACACACACACACACACACACACACACACACACACACACACACACACACAGCCTATTTTTATAAGATTGATTACATCATTTTCAAAATGTTTCCTACTAATTTCGACTTTTGACAATCATTTATTAACGAAATTTTTGAATTGATTTGTTTCCTTTATTTTCATATAATATTTTGAAAGTCTTTTTGGATGTATTCTAACTTAAGACATTAGCAATAACACATATTTTGTAGATACAATGCAGTCTAATACTCTATTTCCTCGAAATAGTGGTAGCCACCCTAACCACAACAAATTTTGAAGACCTGCAGTATTGTTTATAATTTTTTATAAATGGTTGGACAGATAATGATGCCATATGAGCTGGAAAGGGTTAAGTTAATGATTTAATGACACACACACACACACACACACACACACACACACACACACACAAAACTTCAGCTTTCAGCCATTAGTCTCATCAGAAGGGAAAAAAATTAAAAACATAATACACAGGCTCACTTTATAAAAACACAGCAGTCATCTCCAACTGCTGTGGGAACCGTGTAATGCTTTGCAGTGATGGTATGGGAGAGAAGGAGAGACAGTATGAATGCAAGGCAGTAGTTGAGATCGATACAGTGTGGCCTATCAGAGCATGTATGTACGAGATGGGTGGAAACAGATACAGCTTAGGAATGCAGTGGGAAGAAAAAGGGGGGGAGGGCAGCTATTGTATTGAAACTGTCCATGCACAGCTGCTAATCCATGTTGATGTTTTCAATTATATAACTGTATGTATTATTATGTAACTTCATTATATATTGGTGATATCTGCCGACAGTGTAGTGAACCGTAATTGATACCTGTATGAAGGATATATAAGACACGATCTCTGACATCTGTTTTGTGTGGTGCGACCACTTTGAATTTAGCACTGAATAGTGGCTGGTAATCTCTCATTGTTTTGGTCATATGAGGTGGCAAACATTTATGTAATATTGTACAGTTTTGTTATTTTTTTGTGATGTGAAACATTTACCGCAAGTCTGTGAATAAATGCATGCTTTTACAAGTTGTCCCCGATTCAGTCTGTTAATAGATGTACTAACACCAAGACAAAACTGGACCTCTTTCTTGCAACAAAGCACAAAGGGATCATAACCTTATACAACAAAGCCAAATTCATCACTTAGAAAAGAGCATCAACAATTGTAAGACAAGTTTTACCTTCACTTGATCTCTCAAAGACGACCAACATTTTTACGAGCCATTCTGTATTTAGAAGAATTGTGTAGAACAGACATCCATTATTTTCAGTTTCGTAAGTTTGGAGATGGTGAAACTTTGTAGTTCAGATAGCTGGTATGCGTGGGAGGGGCGGGGGGGGGGGGAGGATCCAAAGACCTCTGGTTTCTCTCAGGTTCACTGACAATATTTTCAATGATTTTGACTTAAGGCCGGGAACCCCTATTCAGCTTCCTTCACAACCTCATCTCCTCCTCTCCCATCCTCTTCACACGGTCTTCCTAAACACAGTGTGCACATTCCTGGACATTAATTTCCACCTCACTGATGGCTCCATCCATATTAAATAAATCTACCAACCATCAATAGTACCTACACTTTGCAAGTTGCCATCCCTTCCAAATACAAATAAAACCCTCCCTTGCAGCTTAATAATACTTGGACTGTGTATCTGCAGTGAGATCTCCATTAGTCAAAGTCTCACAAAGGACGTCACAGACAGACAATATCCCCTACCCCCACCTAGACCTAGTCCACTAACAGGTTTCCTGTGCCGTATCAATAGACACATCAAATCTTCCTGCCATCCCTAATAACCAGTTGCAAAAGAGTGACCCCTTCATCACCCAATACCTTCAGGACTGGAACAACTGCAGCACATCCTGCTCCACCTATGAAAACAGCCATATGATTTAACAACTGTGCTGCAATCACTGTATAGCTTTCTTTACTACCAACCAGCAAGACACTAGGATGTTTGCCCACTGGCAAACAACTAAGGCCAAAAAAGAAGGAAAACACAATACATTCCAGGCCTCAACCTATGGTAACCTAGTTTCCTCACACAAAAGTTCCTGTGTGTGTGTGTGTGTGTGTGTGTGTGTGTGTGTGTGTGTGTGTGTGTGTGTGTGTGTGTGTGTTCTCCCTCTCCCCCAATGCACTGCCCAACTGCATGTTTTTCCACCCATCTAGTACCGCTATGTTCTGAAAAGCTGTGCTGTATCCATCCCTACCTTCACTTTGAATCTGTCCTGTCCCACCTCCCCTTCCCTCCCTATTCATCCCTTCCCTTCCCTCCCATCACTACTGAGCATTACTCGCAGACACAGAAGCTGCAGATGACAACTGTATCTCCGTTAAGTGTACCCGTGTGGTTACATAACTGAAGTGTTTTTCTCTGAAAAAGGCTAATGGCGGAAAGCTAAATTTTCTTCTCTATCTCCCCTCCCCCCCCCCCCTGTAGTGGCTACCCATACATTGTAAACTATCCTCATCGTTATTGTTTTGAGGTCTTCAACCCAGAGACTAGTTTGATGTAGCTCTCCACCCTAGTCTATCCTGAGCAAACCTCCATCTCCTCAAGTACAACAACCCACATCTATTTGAATTTACTTACTATTTTCGTCTCTTGGTCTTCTGCTGCGTTTTTTATCCCACACACTTCGCTCAAATGCTAAATTCACGATTCTTTGATGCCTGAGAAATTGTCCTACCAATTGATCCCTTCTTTTAGTTAAGGTATGCCAAAAATTCCTTTTCTTCCCAATTCGGGGTTCAGTACCTTCTCATTAGTTATGCCATCTACCAACCTAACCTTTAACATCCTTCTGTAGCACCACATTTCAAAAGCCTCTATCATTTTCATGTATGAACTATTTACCATCCATGTTTCACTCCAGTACAAGGCAACACTCCACACAGATGCCTTCAGAAAAACTTCCTTAAGCTTAAATTAATATTCAATGTTAGCAAATTTCTCTTTTTCAAAAACACATTTCTTCCCATTGCCATTCTGCCTCTGTAATGCGACCATCATACGTTATTTTACTGCCCAAGTAACACAACTCATTCACCACCTTTATTGTTTCATTACCTAATCTAATTCCTTCACCATCGGCTGACTTTCTTAGACTGCACTGCATAACCCTTGTTTACTTTTGTTAATGTTCATCTACCGCGCGGGAGTAGCCGAGCGGTCTGGAGCGCCACATTATGGATCGCATGGTCTCCCGCATCGGGGGTTTGGATCCCCCATCGGGTGTGGATGTATGTGTTGTCCTTAGGTTAGTTTAACTTAGGTTAAGTTGTTTGTAAGTCTAGGGACTGATGACTAACAAAGTTTGGTCCCATAACAATTACAAACATCTGAACATTTGAATGTTCATCTTATACACTCCTTTCAACACACTGGCCATTCCATTCAACTGCTCTTCCAAACACTTTGCTGTCTCTGACAGAATTACAATGTCATCGGCAAAACATAATGTTTTTATTTCTTCGCCTTGAACTTCAAATGCCTCCTTCAAATTTCTCCTTGCTTCCCTTCAAAGCTTGCGTAATGTACAAATTGAATAACATTATACAGAGGCTACAACCCTATCTTACTCCCTTTCCAACCACTGCATCTCTTTATGCCCTTCTACTCTAATAATTGTGTATACCAATCAACATTGTCAAAAGCTTTCACCAAATCTACAAAAGCTCGAAATGAAGGTTTGCTTTTCCTTAATATGTCTTTTAAGATAAGTCATAAGATGAGTGTTGTGTCACATGCTCCTAAATTTCTCCTGAATCCAAATTGATCTCCCCTGAGGTCAGCTTCTACCAGGTTTTCCATCCTTCTGTAAATAATTCGTATTAAAATTTTTGCAAGCATGGCTTATTAAAGTGATGGTTCTATAATTTTCACACCTGATTGCACCTGCTTTCTTTGAAACGGGATTATTACAAGTCTGAAGGTATTGCACCAATCTCATACATCTTACACAACAAGTGAAATACCTTTGTCAGGGCTGGCTCTCCCAGAGACTTCAGTAGCTCTGAGGGAATGTCATCAACTCCAGTGGACTTGTTTTGACTTTTGACTGTCAGTGCTCTGTCAGATTCACAGCTCAGTATAGTATCTCCCATTTCATCTTCACTTGTTTCCCCTTCACTTCCTACAATATTGTCTCAAAGTTCATTTCCCTTGTAGAGCTCCTCTATATACTCGTTCCACCTTTCAGCTTTCCCTTCTTTGCTCAGAACTGGTCTTCTATCAGAGTTCTTGATATTGATACAGCTATTTCTCTTTGCACTTCCTGTCAAAACAATTTCTTAGTTGTCTGTTCTCTATTTTACCTGCTTCGTTTACTGCAGTTTTATATAGTCCCCTTTTATAATTAAATTTAGAATTTCCTGTGATATCCAAGGATTTTTGAAGGTGTTTTCTTTCTACCTATTTGGCCCCCTACATTCTTCACAATTTCATCTCTCTATTCCCCCATTCCTCTTCTATTGTTATATTTTCCCCAGTTTATGTCAACTGTTGCTTAAAGCTCCCTCTAAAATTCTCAAGAACTTCAGGTTCCTTCAATTTATCCAGATCACATCTCCTTATTTTCCTACCTTTCCGCAGTTTCTTCAGTTTCCGTCTACAGTTCATAACCGATAAGGTATGGTCAGTGTCTATATCTGCCCCTGAATACGTCTTATAATTTAAAACCTACCTCCAACATCTATGTCTTACTATTAGGTCATTCCGTGGAAACTCGCGGGGGATGATAAGATGGGCATTTCAGAATTTGATCATACTTGGTACATGGGTACCTACATATCTTAATAGAAAAACTACCCAATATCACTGTCCTATCTCCAACCATTGTTAATAAAATTATGTTTGAAGTCTGAAAGGTGTGTATGCGATCAACAGTCGGGCACCAAAATCCCCATCTTCAGAGAGCTACCGCTGAGTGATGAGTTGACCTATAGACCTCAATTTTTTTATGCATCACATATGTAAAGCACTAAGTTGATATATGGTATAAAAAGTGAGAATCATCATTTAGATTGTTCATGAAAAATGTTGAAAATACACTTTTTTCACACTATGGCTTAAATTCACCATTTTTTAAACAACAGTAAAGCCCCAATTTTGATACTATAACTCTTCAGTCCTAGTATTAATTACAACAAATAATGGAAGGCATATAGCATTGCATTTAATAGTTCTTACTTCCAGTTAAAGTTGACTCCATCAGAAAAAAATGGTCGAATTTGATGACTCTACATCTACATCTACATAGATACTCTGCAAATCACATTTAAGTGCCTGGCAGAGGGTTCATTAACCACCTTCATAACTTTTCTCTACCGTTCCATTCTCTAATAGCGCGCGGGAAGAAAGAACACCTAAATCGTTCCGTTTTCGATCTGATTTCTCTTATTTTATTGGGATGGTCATGTCTCCCTAAGTAGGTAGGTGCTAGCAAAATATTTTCACATTCAGAACTAAAAGTCGGTGATTGGAACTTCGCAAACAGATCACGCCGCAATGAATAACGTCTTTCTTTTAATGATTTCCACCCCAATTCGTGCAACATTTCCGTGACGCTCCCCCCCCCCCCCCCCCCCCGTAACGTGATAAAACAAAACGAGCTGCCCTTCTCTGAACCTTCTCAATATCTTCCGTCAGTCCCACCTGGTGAGCGTCCCACAAGGGGCAACAGTACTCCAAGAGAGGACGCACAAGTGTGATGTAGGCAGTCTCTTTGGTGGAGCTGGTGCATCGTCTAAGCGTTCTGCCAATGAAACGTAACCTTTGGTTCGCCTTCCCCACAATATTTTCTGTGTGTTCTCTCCAGTCAAAGTTGTTCGTAATTGTAACTCCTAGGTATTTGGTAGAATTTACGACCTTAAGGTTTGACTGATTTATCGTGTAATTAAAGTTCAGCGGATTTCTTTTAGTGGTCATGTGTATTACTTCACACTTTTCTTTATTTAGTGTCAATTGCCAATTTTCGCACCAAGTAGAAATTTTGTCTAAATCGCTTTGCAGTTGCTTTTGATCCTCTGTTGACTTCACTAACCAATAAACGACAGCATCATCAGCGAACAGTCTAAGGGAGCTATTCCGATTATCTCCTAAATCGTTTATAAACACGAGGAAGAGTAGGCGACCAATAACGCATCCCTGTGGAACGCCAGATATCACTTCTGTTTTACTCGATGAATTTCAAAGTCCTAGATGGATACGTAGACAGTTGAATATGAACTTGTTTTTTTTTGCTGAAATGTTTATTTGGTAGCAATCTTGGGTGCAAAGAAGAATATCGTAACTCATTTATTTTCAGCACTACTGGGTATTAGAAACTTAAAACCACGGGTATTCCTTGAAACAGTGTTCTCAAACTATATGTAGTTGGCCTGAAGGACTGATCTGTATAATAGTGATAGCTGAAAACAGTTATTAAGTATTTACTTAATAAATATGATATATTTAACTTTTATCAGCTTGGTTGCACAAATGCAACAATATAAAGGGTATCCATAACTGTATATTAAAATGACAAAACCACGAAATAAATTTGATAATTAAAGCAATTATATAACTGGGTACTGTGGCTTTATAATAATGGGCACTGACCTTGCATATAACACTGGAGAAGGGGACTCAAATTATGTCTTTCAAAATGAGCCATTTTAATAATTGTGACTCTGCAGGAGACATACAGATAATTTCAACATCTCTGAATTCATGGGATATCTGGTAAATGTGAGCTATGTAACACTTCTCATCACATCTGAAAGCCACATACTGCCCCACTTAGAAGTGTTCAAATGAAGAATTTTTAGGATTTCCCATAGCAACAGTGGTCCCATTTGCATTTGTTAAAAGCCTCTTCATTAGAATGGTGTTAGTAGCTATGGCCAGAAATGCATGGTGCAACCGTGTTCCTGGAACAGTCTTCACTGCACTTTATATGCCTTCCAAAAAAACTTTGCATGACTTGATCTCCTGTGAAGACACAAAGAACATAATAAGGGCCTGGATTATGTTGAGTGACCAGGTATACAGGTTTTCTGGTGTAAAGATTTAATTGGATGGAAATATAACCCGCAAGCTTGCTCTTCTAGCTAGGCGTTTTACAGTCCCTCCAATACCAGCAAAGGGGCTCTTCCCTTGGCATGTAGCAAAAAAGTGCCATTCTGCTTCAATACCAAAAACTTCTTGATGGTAAATTAGGTTTGTGAGGTTCTTGGAATTATTATACTACAAAGCAGCACCATTACTGAAGTATATTCTCTAGTATTAAATGCAAGGTCAATGTTCCAGTGCCCGATTATATAAGTTAGATGGTAAGTGTTATGAAAAGATCTTGTCTCTCACCTTTAGATCAACTTTTTGTGTTTTGAGAGCAGTATTTTAGAAATACAAGGTTATAGCAACAATGTGTTTCTTTTTGCAAATTTGATTGTGAGTATGTTCTTTGCAAAGTATTTGTGTATTAGGCTAAATGTTGAGATATGTTACATATACATATATTTCTTCATGAATTTCATTATTGCTTTAATTATCAATTTTATTTCATGGTTTTGTCGTTTTAATATATAGTTATAGACTGTGGATACCTTTATATTGTTGCATTTGTGCAACCAAGCTGATAAAATATAATTACGTAGGCTTCCGCGGCCAGAGTCAGATGACATCAAAGAAATTGTTAAACACCCCAATAACATGAATAGAGAAGATGGACTCAGGCTTGCCCCCTCTTGGCTACCGGCCATCACAGCGAAATAGGCCGCACTGACATCACAACACGCGAGCGTCACCAGTAAGCTACTGCCGCCGCGCGGCCCACGGCCAGCAGGAGAGAAACGGAAGCCCTCACCCCATTCGCCGATGAACATCAACCATGTCTCGCTATGCAAGAAGCAATAGGCAACGGCTAACCCCCACCCCTTCCACCTCAGCATCCTATCAAAATAAAGTTCCACTCTTCCGCAATACATTCACCAATAACATCGCTTATTTTAAAAAATTATGACGTAATGTCTAAATGAAAGTAATATAAAGTGTAGTAACAACCAGCTCACACCAGTTACCCAGATGAAGGCCACTGTAACGTTGGCCGAAACGTTGGTTATTTAAGTAATAGCCTTACATCATGACGCGGTACCATACCCAGAAAACTTTTATGTCAAGCTGATAAAAGTTAAACATAACATATTTATTAAGGAAATGCTTAATAATTGTTTTCAGCTATCACTGTTATATAGGTCGGTCCTTCAGGTCAACCACATACAGTTTGAGAACACTGTTTCAGGGAATACCCAAGGTTTTAAGTTTCTAATACCCAGTAGTGCTGAAAATAAATGATACATGTATATGGCATTTTCATGTTACTGCTTATCTATGAAGTGAGTTACGATATTCTTCTTTGCACCCAAGATTGCTACCAAATATGTAAATATTTCAGCAAAAAATCAAGTTCATATTCAACTGTCTACATACCCATCTAGGACTTTGAAATTCATCAAAGTCGACCAGTTTTTTTCTGATGGAGTCAACTTTAACGTAAGAACTATTAAATGCAATGCTATATGCTTTCCATTATTTTTTGTAATTAATACTAGGACTGAAGAGGTACAGTACCAAAATTGAGGGCTGTACTGTTTTTATATGCAGAGTTATGATTTTTTTTTAAATCGTGTATTTAAACCGCAGTGCGAAAAAAGTGTATTTTTCAACATTTTTCATAAACAATCTAAATGATGTTTCTCACTTGTTATAGACTAGATTAGATCAGATTAATACTTGTTCCATAGATCATATATACGACATTTCATAATGATGTGTAATGTGTCAGTTTAGTAAATATTGTCTACACTTGACAATCAATATTTTAAGTATTTTTTATTACATTTTTTGTTGTTTTAAGTTTTGTCTAAAAATTCATCTCCATTGTAGAAGGAGTTGCCATTCAGAAATTCTTTTAATTTCTTTTTAAATAGTAGTTGGCTATCTGTCAGACTTTTGATGCTACTTGGTAAGTGACCAAAGACTCTTGTAGCATCATAATTTACCCCTTTCTGAGCCAAAGTTAGATTTAACCTTGAATAGTGAATATCATCCTTTCTCCTAGTGTTATAGCTAGGCACACTGCTGTTACTTTTGAATTGGATCAGATTGTTAATAACAAATTTCATGAGTGAATATATATACTGTGAAGCTACGGTGAAGATCCATAGATCACTAAATAAATGTCTGCAGGATGCTCTTGGACGGGCTCCAGCAATTATTCTGATTACACACTTTTGTGCTATGAATACTTTTTTCCTCAATGTTGAATTGCCTCAGAATATGATCCCATATGAAAGCAATGAATGAAAATAGGTGTAGTAAGCTAATTTACTGAGATGTACGTCACCAAATTTTGCAATGACTCTAATAGCATAAGTAGCTGTACTCAAACATTTCAGGAGATCTCCAATATGATTCTTTCAATTCAATCCCTCGTCAATGCAAACACCTAAAATATTGAATATTCTACCTTAGCTACAGATTTATGGAGAGTCCATTTGTAGAGACCCACTTAATAACTTTCTGAAATATATCATTTACAATTTCATCAGTTAATTCCTGTTTGTCAGGTGTGACAGCTATACTTTTATCATCAGCAAAAAGTACTAGCTTAGCATCTTCGTGAATGTAGAATGGCATGTCATTAATATATATTAAGAACAGCAAAGGATCCAAGACCGAACCTTGTGGGACCCCATTTTTGATAATTCCCCAGTTAGAGGAATTAATTGTTTCATCTGTATCGTGTAAACTGCTCATTTTAACTTTCTGCACTCTTCCAGTTAAGTATGATTTAAACCCTTTGTGCACTGTCCCACACATACCACAATACTTAAGCTCATCTAGAAGAATCCCACGATTTAGACAATCAAAAGCCTTTGAGAGACCACAAAAAATCCCAGCTGGTGATTTTCAGTTATTCAAAGCATTTAATATTTCATCAGTGAAGGTATAGATAGTATTTTCAGTTGAAAAGCTTTTTTGAAAACCAAACTGACATTTTGTTAGAACTTTATTTTTACTAATATGTGAAGCAACTTGAGAATACAAAACTTTTTCAAATGTTTTGGATAAAGCTGTCAGACGTGAGATGGGGTGGTAGTTGTTGACATTGGACATAACCCCTTTTTTACGTAAAGGTTTAACAATAGCATGTTTCAGTCTATCCGGGAAAATACCTTGCTTTAAAGAGCTATTACAAATATGACTAAGAATCCTACTTATCTCCTGGGAACAAGTTTTTAATACCCTGCTGGAAATGGCATCAATTCCATATGCCTAGTAGTGGTACAGTACACCCTCCGCCACGCATCTTACAGTGAATTGCGGAGTATGTATGTAGGAGTAGACCATTTACTCTTGAGAGAGTTTATTATTTTCCTAATTTCTGAAGGAGACGTGGGTGGAATTTCAATTGTATCAAACTGTGTGGGTATGGCCTCTTCCATTAATTGATATCATATATCAACTTAGTGCTCTACATGTGTGATGCATAAAAATTGAGTTCTATAGGTCAACTCATCACTAAGCATTAGCCCTCTGAAGATGGGGATTTTGGTGCCCTACTGATCACATACACACCTTTCAGACTACAAACACAATTTTCTCAACAATGGTTGAAGATAGAACAGTGATATTTGGTAGTTTTTCTATTAAGACATGTAGGTCCACATGTTCCAAATATGAACAAATTCTGAAATGGTCACCTTATCATTCACCAAAATATCTGTGATTTTCCATGGAATGACCCTATTATAAATCAATTTGGTGCCTTCTGGTGTCTTCAGGTTTCTTCCATACATACAGTCTTATTTTATTATTCTTAAACAGGTGTTTGTTATAACTAAATTATGTTCCGTGCAAAATTCTACCAAGTGGTTTCCTCTTTCCTTCTTTTTCTCCAGTCAATATTCGCCTACTATTTTTCCTTCCCTTCCTTATCCTACTACCGAATTCCAGTCCCCCATCACAATTAAGTTTCCCTCTCCTTTAACTGTCTGAATAATTTATGCTATCTCCTCATATCTTTCTTCAATGTCATCATTGGCAGAGCTAGTTGGCATATAAACCTGTACTACTGTGGTCTGTGTTGACTTCTTATCTATCTTGACTGCCATAGTGTGATCACTATGCTGCTCATAATAGTTTACCCACATTCCTATTTTCTTATTCATTATTAGGCCTACTCCCATAATACCCCCAACTGATTTTGTATTTTTAATCCTGTACTCGCCTGACCAAAAATCCTGTGCCTCTTTCCACTGAACTTCACTAATCCCCACTACATCTAACTGCAACCTAACCTTTTTAAATTTTCTAATTTCCCTACCCTATAAAGGAAACAAACATTCCATATTCCTATCCACACAATGCCAGTGTTGTCTTTACTGATAACGATATCCTCCTGAGTACTCCCTGCTCAGAGATCCGAATGGGGGGGGGGGGGGGGACAATTTTACCTCTGGAATATTATACCCGGGAGGATGCAATCATCATATACTCACACAGTAGAGCTGCATGTCCTCATGTGAAGTAAACGCTGTAGTTCCCTTGCTTTCAGCCATTCACAGTAACTGTATGGCAAAGCCACAATAGCTGATGTTACAAGGCGTGCTCAGTAAATCATATAACTGTTGTCCATGCAACTACTGAAAATGCTGCTGCCCCTCTTCAGGAACCTCACATTTGTCTGGCCTCTACACAGATACCTCTCTGCTGTGGTTGCACCTACGGCATGGCTATCTGTATCGTTTAGGCATGGAAGCCACCCCACCTTGGCATTGTCTGTGGTTCATGGGGATGGTTCTTTGTACTAGTCCAATGTAAAAAAAAAAAAAAATAAAAAATGGAATAGTGCACAACAAACAGAAGATAAAAATTCTGATGATAAAGTTCTTTGAATAGTCCTGTAACATTAACGTAGAAGAACTATGAACTACAGTTTCCTTCCTGTCCTTCGAAATAGTCACCTTCCATAACTTTCAAACACTGAGGTCTTTGATACATGTCCTGGAAACTTTCGAGGAAGCCTTTGTTTGGAATTGTGTTCAAAAGCTTCATCATGTTTTGATGGATGTTAGTAATATTATCAAATCTCTCTCTCTCTCTCTCTCTCTCTCTCTCTCTCTCTCTCTCTCTCTCTCTCTCTCTCTTTTCCCCCAAAGGAAAGCCAATCCTGTCATACAGGTCCTAGCAAAAATGGGGGTGGTGAAACTTGAATATCCACTATACTCGCCAGATCTCAATCATCCAGACTTCTTCATATTCCCTCAATTCAAACTCACTTTGAAAGCAAAAGAGATTTGATGATATTCCTGTCATCCAACAAAACATAATGAGGCTTTTGAACACCATCCCAATATAATACTTTGTGCAAAGTTTTTAGCACATGTATCTTACAGCTCAGTAGTGTATAATTAGGAAGGTGACTATTTCGAAGGACAGTTAGGTAACTGTAATTCATAATTCATCTACCTTAATGTTACAGGACTATGCACCGAACTTTACTGTCAAAGGTTGTTTTACATACTTATAGCACTGATTATAGGTTAAGAGAAAAAAATTTCAATATTATCAACTGTGACATAAGAATAAAACAAACAAAAATAAATAAATCAATAAAATAATGCTTTAAACAGTATTACAATGTGTTGTAAATATTTGTAAATATTTTAACATCCAACAGCAGAAAAACACATATATAACTTACAATGTTTTTAATTTCTTTTTATTTATTTATTTTTAGTATGTTTAGATAAGTAGCTCTTACAGCAAGGTGCAGTTTTTATTCAGTAAAGCAGAAGTTCAATACAGAGGCGTCTTAGATTCCAGGAAGCTTAAACCTTAAATAACCAGTACAGTTCCAAATCTTGTCTAGTGCATTGTTACTTGCCTCAATTTCTCTCTGAATCCTGGGAACGAATATTCCTTGCAACTCTACAGATTTAGAGAGAAAATGTGGTGATTTTTTTTTTTTTTTTTCAAACAATGTAAAATCCAGGCTGGAACTCAACCATACAATGAGCACAATTTGCAACTCACATCAAAGACGTCTGTCGAGCTGCAGCAACGGGCACATAAAAAAAAAGACACATCTACATAAACAACTTTAGCGCTTGGCCACAGATACAGTGTTCTGAGTCAGAAAGCAGCAGCCTGAAATGCCGGTGTGAGACTGTGAAGTGTGCCTTTGTGATTGCATGATGAGAGTAAATGTCTTTTTCTGATGAATGCTGTGACCAAAAGATTAATTGCATGTGATGGGTAAAGATGTCTTTTTTTATGTGCTTGTCAAGCCTCAATGAATGTCTTTGAGATGAGTTGCAAATTACTCGTATTACATTGTTGTTTATCTTTTTCCTACAAAAGCTGAAAGAAACAAGGATATTCATACATTAATCATTACTCATGCACTAACCTTGGTACAGTATTTTCATGGGGCATTCTGCTGCCCAGGGAGTCCAATAATGATGAAGTATTATTCGTTATTTCATCAGTACCTGTCACTAAAACAACAGGAGTTTCCTCTACAATATTTTCTGTCACTGTGTACCCAGACTGAAAAAGAAGAGAAAATAGTTTTAGCATGAAAAATAATTTATTGGTTCACTTGAAGGAATTAATAATATCATTCATACAATATACTTAATATTGTTCTGTTGGAAATTTTTAATTTTATCATGAAGCAGCTGATAAACTGAAATGCTATTTTCCAATAAAAATTGGCAGTTGGCTGCTCGCTGGTGCAACCTTTGCCACATGAAGTGGGAAGCGGCCTAAAATGGTTATGAGGGTTAAATACAGAAAAGCTACTATGTGTGCTACTGAAGCTACTACTTTTGTAAACAATTTAGTTTCTGTATGAATGTAGGCTTTTGCGGTCATTACTTGTCAGTACTCCCTGAGGAAGGCTCCTGCAACGGATCCGAAACATTGGAAAGATTTTATCATCATGACGTGGCAAATAGCTCAGAAGAATTTTAATGTTAAGTTTCTGCTCAAAAATATTGAAAAGAACATGGTCAAATCTGCATTCAGTGTCAAGCAACTGTAAATAGTCTAAGAGTTATAGCAGTCAACAATCTGAAGTTCGGTTTGAACACCATAGTGCTTTACTAGGCATGGTGTTGTTTGGAAATGGTATGCAGTTGCCTTTCTACAACCTTCAAATAAACTTATACCCAGCCAGTTATAGGGAGACCTAAAGTTTAATGTGGACTTTGAACCATGATGAAACTCATCATTTTTCACATCATCAACATTGCCAGAGGTGAAATACATGAAAAGTGACAGATAAAAATCCTAGGACTAAGTGGGCATCAAACCCATGACCCATTTATAGTCTGGCACCCTACCACATTGCTGCCATCACACATTTACAAAATCTATTTTTTTATATTATTATTATTATTATTATTATTATTTAACTTCAGTTCTTGCACATTTTCTAGTCTTGCATCATAGCCTGCCCTCATTTATTGGAGATCTTATGGAGTTTTTAAATTAAGAAGCCTACAGAAGCAGTAGTTAATTCAGAGTGGTTTTGCTGAAAAAATGTTGTCTCTTAATGGGTTTACTTTATGTTCAGTGGACTGAAAGACATATGTGATTGTGCATCAAATGCAGCCATTGGATTGAAATTGTTTTTTAAGTGTAGAATGAGAGCCTCACAGCATTACAAAGTGCACTAAGTATTATTTACACAGATGAAGTACACACCTGTTCAAATTCATTTGTTTTTCATGTTTCTGTTTCTATGCTTGTCCTGCCCCAGATGACAGGCCACATATAAAAGCACCTATGTAATTTACCAACTGTGCTGCAATCCTGCAGTTTTATATATTGGCATGACCAGTAACCAGATGCCCATTAGAATGAATGGCCACTGCCAAATTGTGGCCAAAAACAGGGTAGACCAATCTGTGGCACAACATGCAGCAGACAATATGCTCAATTTCAATGGTTGCTTCACAACCCGGGCCATCTGGATCCTACCACCAGCTTTTCTAAACTACACAGATGTGAGCTATACTTACAGTGCATTCTCCAATATCAAAATTAACCACGATTTGAATGTCTGACGTAAAGAATATTCTGTGTCCCCCTTTTTCAATTTGGACCTCTTACATGGCAAAGCACTGGCAAACTCAAATTGATGATGCAAACCTGTGCTTCTCACATATTTGTGCAAGTGCTCAGGTGATGGAAGAACTTTAATAGGCATTCAAATGAAAACTGAACACTACCATAACAATATAGATTTGCTTTATAGATAAGGTCCGCCTTGAGCAAACACAAATGTTTTTTGATTTTTCCCACACATGTTTTGCTGGCATTGCAGCATCATCAGTGGTATGTTTAATTCATATTGTCTTAATACCACATGTAGTTAAGTTTGTGGTTCTTCAACTCACAAAACATCACTGAGATTTTTTGACAGTTTGTTATTTTGGTGGATATGCGCTGTTTTTGCGTTGTGGACAGGCACTGTGTCACTTTCACTTCACTCAATGTTTATGTTATGTTATGTTTTAATTGTCAGGCCATTTGTCAGACATTTGTCTTTCTAAATGTGTTTGCGTTTGGATATGTGTGAGTGTGTGTGTATTTGTTTACCTTCCTTTTTTTCCACTAAGGTAAGTCCTTCCACTCCTGGGATTGGAATGACTCCATTTCAACTTCCTTAAAACCCATATCCTTCCCTTTCTCCTCTCCTTTCTTCCTCTTTTCCTGAAGAAGCAACCAACGATTGCGAAAGCTTGTATGTGTGTTTGTGTGTGATTTTATTTGTGTCTGTCGATGAGCCTGTCCTTTGGGTGTATATATAATGTTTAAGTAAAAATAGAAAATTTACATGTACAGATGCATTTTTACTGAAACATATTCTTTTTTTCCATGCATTATTCTGCTGAAGTCATTACTTTCATAAAACTCCAACACTAGTGCCTTTATTTGTGAACTCAACTGCTTACCCTAAGCCTGCTGAAGCTCTGCGAGCACTGCTTGGGTTGCTTTTATTTTCCTAGCTTGCTTTACCATACATGTAGAAACACTGAATTCCTATGCAGTATGCTCAGTAGACCCACTAGAAGGTGCAAGGATAAGAACAGCTACTTTTTTTTCTGGAGTTTGGATATGGCACATTTTTCTTTCAAATTGTGCTCAATTTTGTCCAAATGAGAGCATTGCTGGCATGATTTCTGTTCCTTTGGAGCAGATAGTTCTTCCTCTTCCACTATTAGTGTCGGTGCTATTTTGTGTTTTAATTCTGTTTGCGCTTCTTGTGGTTTTCTTCTACCATAGCCAGGCCTGTCTCTTTTCCCAACTCCATGTGTCTTCATGGGTAACAAACCAAGAGCCACTGAAGTATTTAATTGCTCATCTGATGTGGTTGAAGGTGGAGATACTTTCCACCACTATCATATACATTATCAACATACATTTCATTTTTCAGCTGTGTGACACATCATGAACATAATTTCTGCTCTGGTTTCATGCCTAGTCCCATGTACTAATTTACTGTCAATATTGTTTTTATATAACTTCTTGAAAGCTAAACCTCAATGTCTTCTTATGAATCCAAAATGGGTCAAAACAATTTCTTTGTAGGAAAAAATACTTACCCAGGAACACTTTCATATGATGATAACAAACACTAATGTTTCTCTGAACTGCACTTCTAATGCCCACAGGATGCATCCTAGATATCCACAGCAACAAATCTTGGTCTAATTCATCCAGATCATGTACAAAGCGAATGTCACATTTAGTTCCATATGTTGTTTTATGACATTCAGATTCTAGTGCTATCTCAATACTGCAACTTTTAAAGCGGCAATAAAAAGGACCCACTGAAGATGCTACAACTGTAGTGAAATATGTTTCAGCATATAGAAACAAAAACTAGTGTTTTGCTCAAGTCAGATCCTTAGACAGAAGCAACTAAATATTTATAAAGCAAACACAGACCAAAAAAGAGATTCAAACAAGATGATTATTTGTTACTGTAAGTAGTCAATTTCAAACTCTGCTTAAAATACAGATGATAAAATAGATAAATGCAGTGATTTTTGTCATCACTGAATAAACTAATTTAATTATTCCCTTTGCTCAATTAATGTTACCTCTTAAACAATAGTGGCAAAAAAGTCTCAGTGGGTCTATAAATGAAGTATTTGCATGCAGCATTATGTGGAAAACACTCACCTCAAAAAATTTAACAAAAGCACTGCACTTGTATAATGCAGTGTGCTGAGATGCAAACTCCAACAAAGACTCTGCACATTTCCTCCTTTCCTCAATGACATCATCTTCAAACCTGTAAATTAAGACTGAAAATACTCCTGTGAAAATATTTAAACAGTTGTATCTTACAAGAAAAAAGTAATACCTACCGCCCAAAAAATTTTGCTTTCACAAATGGTGGGAAAGTGTCCTTTAGATATAACTTCTTATGTTTTATCTGCAATTGGTTATGAAGTTTCTTAAAATCATTGTACCTCTTCCATACAACTGTTTTTGCCAATGTTTCAGGGGATGACTCCGGATATATCTAACAAAGCAAAAAAAGAAAAAAATTAATAATTATTTAGACATTTAAACAAAAAAACTAAAGAATCACCGATAGTAACACAAAATGAAAAAAACAGAAAAAAAGGGACAAAGGGACAAGCTTTCGGAACAGAGTTCCTTCGTCAGGTGGGAGAGAAGGGAAGAATAAAGGATGGGAATAGAAGGGAAAGGTGGTTCACGACCTAGGTCATGAAGGTGGTGTTTCGGAAGTGTGGGCGTCAGAGATACTGCATGTATGTACTGAGCCAAGCCAGAGAGGATAAATATAACTAAAAAGGAAAGATCAAGTAGTAAAGAGAAGAGAAGAGAGTGAAATTAATGATGCTGAGGGGTGTAGGAGGGGCGGGGGGGGGGGGTGTCTAAAAAGTTTTTCATAAACAGGGAAATATGGATGGATACACACACACACACACACACACACACACACGGAGAGAGATAGAGAGAATGACAGAGAGAGCGAGAGGGCGGTAGAGAGAGAGAGGGGGGGGGGGGGTAAGGAACGGATAATGAATAGGTGAGCTGAGGATGGAGGAAGGGAAGGGGTTAGCGTAGATTTAGGCCAGGGGGGTGGCGGGAGGAGAGGATATGTTGGAGGGCAAGTTCCCACCTCCGTAGCTCTGAGGGACTGGTGTTGGTTGGTACTATCCAAATGGCACGTGTGGTGTAACACGTGCCCAGGTCCCTGGAGTTATGCTGGAGGGCATGTTCTGCCACAGGATATTGGGTGTCCCCCAGGCGAACAGTTCGTCTATGCCCATTCATCCGCTCAGCCAATTTGTTGGTAGTCATACCAACATAAAAGGCTGAACAGTGGACACATGTCAGCTGGTATATGACATGCGTTGTCTCACATGTGGCCCTGCCTTGAATTGGGTAGGTTTTTCCTGTGGTGGGGCTGGAGTATGTGGTAGTGGGAGGATGCATTGGACAGGTTTTGCAGCGGGATCGGTTGCAGGGGTAGGAACCATTAGGTAGGGAGGGTGGTTTTGGGATGTTGTAAGGTTGGACAAGGATGTTGCGGAGGTTGGGAGGACGGCGGAAGGCTACTCTGGGTGGTGTGGGAAGAACAGTTTGGAATGATGGTCTCATTTCAGGGCATGACTTGAGAAAGTCATAGCCCTGTTTGAGGAATTTGTTGAGGCATTCCAGGCCAGGATGGTACTGGGTGACTAAGGGAGTGCTTCTGGGTGGTCTGGGGTTAGGAACATTGTTTTTGGAGGGAGAGGAATGGACAGCTCGTGAGATCTGTTTGTGGACGAGGTCTGTAGGGTAGTTTCGGGAGAGGAAAGCATTGGATAGATTGTTGTTGTAGCTGGTGAGGGATTCGGAACTGGAACAGATACGTTTCCCACGGATGCCCAGGCTGTAGGGAAGGGATCGTTTAATATGGAAGGGATGGCAGCTGTCAAAGTGGAGGTACTGTTGTTTGTTAGTGGGTTTAATATGGACTGAGGTGTGGATGTGAGACTCAGCAAGGTGAAGGTCAACATCAAGGAAGGTGGTTTGAGTTTTGGAGAAGGACCAGGTGAATTTAAGGCTGGAGAAGGAGTTAAGGTCGTGGAGGAAGTTCAGAAGGGTTTCTTCACCGTGAGTCCAGACCATAAATATATCATCTATGAATCTATACCAAACCAGGGGAGGCAACTTCTGTGTCTTAAGGAATGCCTCTTCCATGCGGCCCATGAAGAGGTTGGCATAGGAAGGGGCCATCCTGGTACCCATAGCTGTCCCCCTGATTTGTTTGTAGGTCTGGCCCTCAAAGGTGAAGTAATTATTGTTGAGTATGAAATTAGCAAGTGTGACAAGGAATGAGGTTTTTGGGAGGCTTTCAGGTGGGCGTTGGGAAAGATAGTGTTCCAGAGCTGATAGACCATGGGTGTGAGGGATGTTGGTGTACAGGGATGTAGCATCAATGGTGACAAGGAAGCTATCACGTGGGAGGGGCATAGGGATGGATTTGAGGCGTTCCAGAAAGTGGTTTGTATCTTTGATATAGGATGGGAGCCTGCAGGTTATAGGTTGGAGGTGTTGGTCTACCAGAGCTGAGACACGTTCTGTTGGAGCTTTGAAACCTGCTACTATGGGACGGCCAGGATGATTCTCTTTATGGATTTTAGGAAGTAGGTAAAAGGTAGGCATGCGAGGTTCAGGCGGAGAGAGAAGTTCTAAGGAGGCAGTGGTGAGACCTTGTAACGGACCTAGGGTTTTAAGAATTTTCTGTAGTTCAGCCTGGACTGAGGGAATGGGGTCATAAGGAGTAGGTTTGTAGGTAGAGGTGTCCGAGAGTTGACGCAGCCCTTCTGCCACATACTCCCCTCGATCAAGTACCACAGTTGTGGAACCCTTGTCCGCTGGGAGAATTACAATGGAGCGGTCCGCTTTCAGCTCTCGGATGGCTTTGGATTCAGCTGGGTTGATGTTAGGAGTGGTTGGTATGTTGTTCAGGAAGGATTGGGAAGCAATGCTTGATGTGAGGAATTCCTGGAATGCCTGCAAGGGATGGTTTTGAGGAAGAGCAGGAGGATCTTTTTGGGAGGGAGGTCGGAATTGTTCAAGACAGGGTTCAACAGCGGCTCTGCTGCCTGGGGGTTGTGACTGGGTGCTGAAGTGGTATTTCCAGTTGAGGTTACGGGTGAATGAGAGGAGATCTTTGACCAGGGCAGTGTGATTAAATTTAGGTGTAGGACAGAAGGTTAAGCCTTTAGACAGGACAGATATTTCTGGAATGGACAGGGATTTGGATGAGAGGTTAAGGACTGAATTGGAATTGGTATTGGGTGGTTTCTGCATGTGGTGACGGTTGTGATAGGTTCTAGGAGGGGTGTGTGCTGGGATTGGAAGATTCAGTAGGGAAGCCAGGCTTGGTTTGTTGCCAATGAGTGGGGGGTTTTGAGGGTGGTGGTGTGGTGGGTGGTTGTGGATTATGGGAAGAGGGATACCACTTCTGATATGATGGACCAGTAGTTTGGACAGTTTTCTAAGGTGTTGTGCGGCATTCAGTACAAGTTTACAGTTGGCTTGTTGTATTATGGATCCAAGTGTGTTATTTGAGCCAGGTGCTGAGAGGAGAAGTATTTTGGAGAGAGAGAGGAGTTGTTGGGAGTGGTGGTTACACAAGGCAACATACTGTTGGAGGATAAGACGGGTGAGAGCTAAGGACTGCTGAATTTGAAACTGTAGGAGGGACTGATGGAGACAAGGATTGCATCCAGAGATGGGAACTTTTAAAGTGAGTCCTTTGGGGATTGTTCCAAATGACAAACAGGACTGGAGGAAAAGAATGTGGGATTGCAGTTTGGCTATAGCAAATGCATGTTTGCGGAATGACTGAAGGTACTGTGGTATAGGGTTGGGATACATGGTGGATAATAGGTTTGAAATAATAATAATAATAATATGTTATATATCATACACATACACACACACGCACACACAAAGGGGTATAATAGGATGAAAATTTATCGAAAATATTTAAAAAAAAAATCAATATATAAAAAAGTTCAACGAAAGAATTTACTACGAAATTGTAATTACCATGTGCCGATGAAAAATTATCGTAGAGGGCCGAAAAAAGGGTTTTAGGCGGCAGAAAAACGATCGCTAGCTGCACATAAAAGGTAATTACCGTCCACTAAAGATCGCTGGCGGCACCTTAAAACTCACCAGCGGCACAAAATTTATGGTCAAACCGTAGATAAACAACCAAAAACGCCATTATATAGTAGCCATAACGAAAAAGTCGCTGGGATTATGGTCGAAATAAATTGTAAACAATGCCACAATGTTGGATTGTTGCAACAATATCCAATAAGGGAGGCGTTTCTTTAAAAAATGACTGTTTAGTAAATGATCAAATAAAAGGATTCTTTCGTTGAACTTTTTTATATATTGATTTTTTTTTTTTTTAATATTTTCGATAAATTTTCATCCTATTATACCCCTTTGTGTGTGCGTGTGTGTGTATGTGTATGATATATAACATATTATTATTATTATTATTTCAAACCTATTATCCACCATGTATCCCAACCCTATACCACAGTACCTTCAGTCATTCCGCAAACATGCATTTGCTATAGCCAAACTGCAATCCCACATTCTTTTCCTCCAGTCCTGTTTGTCATTTGGAACAATCCCCAAAGGACTCACTTTAAAAGTTCCCATCTCTGGATGCAATCCTTGTCTCCATCAGTCCCTCCTACAGTTTCAAATTCAGCAGTCCTTAGCTCTCACCCGTCTTATCCTCCAACAGTATGTTGCCTTGTGTAACCACCACTCCCAACAACTCCTCTCTCTCTCCAAAATACTTCTCCTCTCAGCACCTGGCTCAAATAACACACTTGGATCCATAATACAACAAGCCAACTGTAAACTTGAACTGAATGCCGCACAACACCTTAGAAAACTGTCCAAACTACTGGTCCATCATATCAGAAGTGGTATCCCTCTTCCCATAATCCACAACCACCCACCACACCACCACCCTCAAAACCCCCCACTCATTGGCAACAAACCAAGCCTGGCTTCCCTACTGAATCTTCCAATCCCAGCACACACCCCTCCTAGAACCTATCACAACCGTCACCACATGCAGAAACCACCCAATACCAATTCCAATTCAGTCCTTAACCTCTCATCCAAATCCCTGTCCATTCCAGAAATATCTGTCCTGTCTAAAGGCTTAACCTTCTGTCCTACACCTAAATTTAATCACACTGCCCTGGTCAAAGATCTCCTCTCATTCACCCGTAACCTCAACTGGAAATACCACTTCAGCACCCAGTCACAACCCCCAGGCAGCAGAGCCGCTGTTGAACCCTGTCTTGAACAATTCCGACCTCCCTCCCAAAAAGATCCTCCTGCTCTTCCTCAAAACCATCCCTTGCAGGCATTCCAGGAATTCCTCACATCAAGCATTGCTTCCCAATCCTTCCTGAACAACATACCAACCACTCCTAACATCAACCCAGCTGAATCCAAAGCCATCCGAGAGCTGAAAGCGGACCGCTCCATTGTAATTCTCCCAGCGGACAAGGGTTCCACAACTGTGGTACTTGATCGAGGGGAGTATGTGGCAGAAGGGCTGCGTCAACTCTCGGACACCTCTACCTACAAACCTACTCCTTATGACCCCATTCCCTCAGTCCAGGCTGAACTACAGAAAATTCTTAAAACCCTAGGTCCGTTACAAGGTCTCACCACTGCCTCCTTAGAACTTCTCTCTCCGCCTGAACCTCGCATGCCTACCTTTTACCTACTTCCTAAAATCCATAAAGAGAATCATCCTGGCCGTCCCATAGTAGCAGGTTTCAAAGCTCCAACAGAACGTGTCTCAGCTCTGGTAGACCAACACCTCCAACCTATAACCTGCAGGCTCCCATCCTATATCAAAGATACAAACCACTTTCTGGAACGCCTCAAATCCATCCCTATGCCCCTCCCACGTGATAGCTTCCTTGTCACCATTGATGCTACATCCCTGTACACCAACATCCCTCACACCCATGGTCTATCAGCTCTGGAACACTATCTTTCCCAACGCCCACCTGAAAGCCTCCCAAAAACCTCATTCCTTGTCACACTTGCTAATTTCATACTCAACAATAATTACTTCACCTTTGAGGGCCAGACCTACAAACAAATCAGGGGGACAGCTATGGGTACCAGGATGGCCCCTTCCTATGCCAACCTCTTCATGGGCCGCATGGAAGAGGCATTCCTTAAGACACAGAAGTTGCCTCCCCTGGTTTGGTATAGATTCATAGATGATATATTTATGGTCTGGACTCACGGTGAAGAAACCCTTCTGAACTTCCTCCACGACCTTAACTCCTTCTCCAGCCTTAAATTCACCTGGTCCTTCTCCAAAACTCAAACCACCTTCCTTGATGTTGACCTTCACCTTGCTGAGTCTCACATCCACACCTCAGTCCATATTAAACCCACTAACAAACAACAGTACCTCCACTTTGACAGCTGCCATCCCTTCCATATTAAACGATCCCTTCCCTACAGCCTGGGCATCCGTGGGAAACGTATCTGTTCCAGTTCCGAATCCCTCACCAGCTACAACAACAATCTATCCAATGCTTTCCTCTCCCGAAACTACCCTACAGACCTCGTCCACAAACAGATCTCACGAGCTGTCCATTCCTCTCCCTCCAAAAACAATGTTCCTAACCCCAGACCACCCAGAAGCACTCCCTTAGTCACCCAGTACCATCCTGGCCTGGAATGCCTCAACAAATTCCTCAAACAGGGCTATGACTTTCTCAAGTCATGCCCTGAAATGAGACCATCATTCCAAACTGTTCTTCCCACACCACCCAGAGTAGCCTTCCGCCGTCCTCCCAACCTCCGCAACATCCTTGTCCAACCTTACAACATCCCAAAACCACCCTCCCTACCTAATGGTTCCTACCCCTGCAACCGATCCCGCTGCAAAACCTGTCCAATGCATCCTCCCACTACCACATACTCCAGCCCCACCACAGGAAAAACCTACCCAATTCAAGGCAGGGCCACATGTGAGACAACGCATGTCATATACCAGCTGACATGTGTCCACTGTTCAGCCTTTTATGTTGGTATGACTACCAACAAATTGGCTGAGCGGATGAATGGGCATAGACGAACTGTTCGCCTGGGGGACACCCAATATCCTGTGGCAGAACATGCCCTCCAGCATAACTCCAGGGACCTGGGCACGTGTTACACCACACGTGCCATTTGGATAGTACCAACCAACACCAGTCCCTCAGAGCTACGGAGGTGGGAACTTGCCCTCCAACATATCCTCTCCTCCCGCCACCCCCCTGGCCTAAATCTACGCTAACCCCTTCCCTTCCTCCATCCTCAGCTCACCTATTCATTATCCGTTCCTTACCCCCCCCCCTCTCTCTCTCTACCGCCCTCTCGCTCTCTCTGTCATTCTCTCTATCTCTCTCCGTGTGTGTGTGTGTGTGTGTGTGTGTGTGTGTGTGTGTCCATCCATATTTCCCTGTTTATGAAAAACGTTTTAGACACACCCCCCCCCCCCCCCCCGCCCCTCCTACACCCCTCAGCATCATTAATTTCACTCTCTTCTCTTCTCTTTACTACTTGATCTTTCCTTTTTAGTTATATTTATCCTCTCTGGCTTGGCTCAGTACATACATGCAGTATCTCTGACGCCCACACTTCCGAAACACCACCTTCATGACCTAGGTCGTGAACCACCTTTCCCTTCTATTCCCATCCTTTATTCTTCCCTTCTCTCCCACCTGACGAAGGAACTCTGTTCCGAAAGCTTGTCCCTTTTTTTCTGTTTTTTCATTTTGTGTTACTATCGGCGGTACAGCACTATGGTAAGTACTGGCCAGCCATTCTATCTCATTTGAACAATATTTATTATCTCTGAGGAGAATTTTCATCATTAATCAAACTAAAGAATCCCACTAATTCATTAATATGAGCTGCTTTAATACAATCTTTTTAAATACTTCTTTTATCTTTCGTTGTACAAAGCATTCAGCATTTATAAATGTAAGGGAAGCATACTTTAAAAATTCAAGTTACAAACAAAGATACATGATTATTTTTTGTTTGTTTATAAGAACATTATTTCTGTAATCTACAATAACAGTATGTAAGACATTGGTCACAACATTTCATATGTAGCCTGTAGGCTACAGATGAAAGTGTTTTCCATGAATACATATTGAAAATTTACAACACGCATCATACAATTAAATAAGTTTGTTACACTTTTTCATATTCCTCAGTGAAGTAAAAACAGGGCTCATGTAAATATATATTTAAGGATTCCCATAGGGACTCCCTTCTTGTGTGAGTAAGTGGGTGGTGACCCCTTGGGACCTTAGGTAGGTCTGACATTACTTCCACTTACTAGTGTCAGCCTTTTCCTATTTGTCTTTTGTATTGTCTTTTGTATTGGCCTCTTGTTCCTTCAGTGCCAGTGGTATTAGATTTCAAGGTGTAATGAAGTCTTTCAGTTTTCCTCTCTCTACATCTAAAATAACTCTGGGGAGCATGTAACCCATAGAGGAGGTGTCTCCAAGTGACACACTAGGGAAAAGGTCATCAGATTTGTTGTGCAGGAGAAACACCTCCCATAGACCAAATGAGAGAGGTACATCTACATCTATACTCCACAAGCCATCTGCCAGGTTGTGGCAGAGGGTACCTTGAGAACAACTATCTGTTCTCCCTCCTATTCCAGTCACATATTGTTTGCGGAAAGAAAGATTTTCGATATGTCTCTGTGTAGGCTCTAGGATGATTTTATCCTAATGATCTCTTCCCGAGATATATATAGGAGAGACCAATATACTCCTAGACTCCTTGGTAAAGGTATGTTGTTGAAACTTCGACAAAAGCCCTACCGAGCTACAGAGTTTATCTAACATCTCCACAACGCTTTCCCAATTACTAAATGATCCTGTAATGAAGTGCACTGCTGTCCATTGGATCTTCTCTACCGCCTCTATCAACCCAACCTCATACGGATCCCACACCAGTGAGCCGTATTCAAGCAATGGGCCAACAAGTGTATTGTAACCTAATTCCTTTGTTTTCGGAGTACATTTCCTTAGGATTCTTTCAATGAATCTGTCTGGCATCTGCTTTACCAACAATTAATTTTATACAGTCTTTCCATTTTATTAGGTAGAGCATCACAGCTATGGATAAAGCAGCCAATTTAGTGAAGAAAACATTGATAACAAATCCTGACTTAAATGTTTACGTAAAATTGAGGAGTGTATTTACTTTTATAACATTGCAAGGGAGGTTACAATACAGTGGCAAGTTGTGACAGGTGCCAAAGAGTTAAAGTAATTAACAAGAAAAACGTAGGGTTTTTATGCAAAACACCTTTCTTAAAGAAATTTTGGAAACCATGGATCTCAATTTGTATGGGCTTTTACCAAGATCAAAAGGGGGGAGTGGGAGGTTGTTACATTTTTGCTATGGTAGACATATTTTCTAGATACAGTACATTAAATTGATCCTTAGAAAATGCCAATGAGACATGTGAACAAGCCATGAAGGCCAGGAAGAGAGCGAGAGCATTATACATGCTGGATAGACAATCTGTGATAAAACAGGAAGCACTCAATACCGTAAGAAGAGAGACAAATCAGATTCTGAGAACAGAGAATTGAAAGTTCATGAGCAACACGATTGATGAGATTGAAAAGGCTAATACAATATCAGGTAACAGGAAAAGTTACAGACTTCGAAACAAGTGAGGAATGGTCACAGAAACAGTCCTTTAGTTATTGATAAGGATGGAAATACAGTATGTTAACAGGTAAGTAAAATATTCTGAATAGGTGGAGAGAATATTTTGAAAAGTTATTACATGCTGAAGACCCTGAGAGCATCTTTCCAGAAGAAGGAAGTACAGAGAGTGTAGGAGAAGTGGCAAAAATTGATGTGACTCTATAGGTTATAGAAACAGCAATGAGGAAATTACAGAATAATAAGACACCTGAAGATGTTGAAGGCAGGAGATGTAACTCTTCAGAATGATTATGTTTGAGAACATTATGAAAAACAGTGATCTTATTTACAATTATTAATTAAAGTAACAATAACAAATCAGTCTAGAGCGCAATTTATTTTATTTCACTGGTAATCGGTTTCAGTCACTTACATGACCATCATCAGACCACAACTGTAAAGATACATAATATATTATTATAGGGATAAATTATTTCTAAACCCAGTATTTAAAATAAGAATAAAGTATGTCTGTAATGTTGGGCACCAGTTGCTAACAGTTGGAGCAGAGTATGCACTGATATGAAACTTCCTGGCAGATGAAAATTGTGTGCCGGAACCGGAAACTGAACATGGGACCTTTGCCTTTCACGGGCAAGCATTCTACTACTGAGCTATCCTGACAAACTCACGGTCCGTCCCCACAACTTCAATTCTGCCAGTACCCTCCTACTTTCCAAATTTCACAGAATTTCTCCTGCAAACCTTGCAAGACAAGCACTCCTGGAAGAAAGGAATGGTGGAGACATTTCTTAGCCACAACCTAAGGGATGTTTCCAGAATGAAACTTTCACTCTGCACCAGAGTGTTCACTGATATGAAACCTCCTGGCAGATTAAAATTGTGTGCCGGAACTGGGACTCGAAACTTGGACCTTTCAGTTAAAAAGTAACAGCAATGTGCATAGCTTTAACACCATGAGAAAGGATGATCGTCACTATGCAGGGTTAAATCTGACTTGGGCACAGAAAGGCGTGAATTATGCTGCCACAAAAGTCTTCGGACACCTACCAAACAGCATCAAAAGCCTGACAGATAACAAACTATGTAACAAAGCATGTTGGGATTTATTTCCATCTGCTTGCATTATGAACCTCCCGATACCACTGTTGTGCAATAATATTGCCGTGAGACACTATGTAAACCGACTGCTGGCGTGGCACAGGCGTCACAGCCTGCGGTGCTGAAGGTCGCCGGTTCAATCCCGACCACCGGCAAAAATTTATTTCTTTGTAATCAACAATACCAGAATGTTCTATATCTTTCTTATGTTCACTTGTAAATTCTACTTGTTTCTTATGTTCACTATTCTTCTAATTTCTGGTATATTCGGTCTGTGTATAAATAGCAGAGCACTCTGCCCGAAAGGCACTCAGTGCTGCGTGTATGTTAAGTTCGTAATAAACGTACTTTCAGTATAAGTGCTGTGTTTAGTTGCCTTAGAAGTCAAGCCTGCTTCCATGTCAACACGACATTGATTGGTAGAGGCGCCCAGTATCCTGTGCAACAGCTGCATAACCGTGGCTCCGATTAGGCAATGTAAAAGCCATCGCTTACACGAACTGGAAACGGAATACAAAGGATACACCAAGTACATCTTCCAAAAGTTTGTATCATCAGAAGAACCATGGACATGAAACCTGCGGTAAGCCAACTGCACATCAGACACCTGTTGGTGCTCTCTGGAGACACTGGACAGGACCGCAACAAATGGCTAAAAGGGTTGGACCGAGTCGCCAAGTACAACAGGTGGGATCATACGATCTGCTTGGCCAAGGTTTATTTCTACCTGGACGGAACAGCCCAGCAATGGTTTGAAAACAACGAAGACAAGTTGAATGACTGGGAGACATTCCAGGAAGAACTTAAGATGATGTTCGGTGACCGCCAGTGACAAATCCACTCGGCAGAAGAACAACTGAAGAAGCGGGCCCAACGACATGGAGAGCCGACACAGTCGTACATACAGAATGTTTTGGCCTTGTGATAGTGAATCCGAATATGACTGAGGCCGACAAAACCACGCACCTGATGAAGGGTATTGCAGAAGACATGTACCAAGCTCTTCTGATAAAAGACGTCGCTATGATGGAAGAGTTCTGTAAGTGGTGCCAGCGTACTGAAGAGATGCAACAAAGGAGGGCTGGACGAAAGAAGTAAGACAGACTCCCCAATGTAGTCCCTATGTTCGTTGTGGAAGACCAGCATAACTTCGCTTCTCTCATACAACAAATTGTGAGAGAAAAATTACAACAATTTACGGCAGTCGGGACTATTAGACCAAGCGAGCATCAGATTATGGCCATGGATGTAAGCTCTGTAAGTGACGAGGGAGCCAACGCCGCTGAGGAAGAGGTATTTCAGACATTAGCTCCTGTTTGCCTCGCCAGATGAACCCGACGTGAAGAATAGCGTCGCCCTGCTATGACTTACATGACTTATGCTGCAGTGGCCAAACGGCAGCCTATGAACCGACTGACGCGGCCACAACAAATTCCCCTGGCAACTATGATGCCGCACAGAAGAACAGATGTCTGGAGGACAGAAGACAACACACCACTTTGTTTCCACTGTGGGCACCCTGGACATGTCGTACGCTACTGCAGAGAGAGGAGGTGAGTATTCGACAATTATTTTGCTGCAAGACGTCAGCCATCAGAGCAGTTCTATCCGAGGCAATCACCTGCTGATGAGTTCAGTCGACCTATGGGAAGAAGCCCATCGCCGTACCCCAGACGAGGTTGCTCCCAGACGCGTTGCAGCCGTTCACCGTCACCATACAGATGTACCAGCCTCTCCCCTAGCCACCGCGCCCAGGAAAACTAAGCGAAGCGACCATCTACGGAGGTGAGGCCGCCGCAGATGAAAATCGTCCATGGACGACAGTCACTACGATGTCGGGGAATCTCATCGAAGTCATAATCGACGGCCAACCTGTCTGGGCACTTGTTGATTCAGGAGCGTCTTTCTCTGTATTCTCAGATAATTACCACCGCACACTAAAGAAGACAATGTTCTGTGATACTGGGGCAACCGTGCTGAAGGTCGCGAATGGGAAGTACGTCCAGCCAGCAGGAACTTGTGTCGCAAGATTAACCATCAACAACAGGACCCAGCTGTTTGAATTTGTCATGTTAACAGAATGTAATCACAATGTCACCCTCGTATGGGACTTCCTTCAGGCATCCCAAGCTATCATTGACTGTGGAAGATCTGAGCTGCAAATTGACGAAGTTGTTCCGACGGATAAACGTAATACAGAATTTTCTGGGAAGTTATTTGCCGTTGACAATGGGATGATCCCGCCGTTGACGATGAGAAGAGTTGCAGTCACAAATACAAATGAGCGATTAAACTGTGAATTGCTTTTTGATAGTAAAAAGTTTATCAGGCTCACCAAAGAAATTTACATACCAGTGGCTATCATAAGCATTACCGGAGGTCGAGGAGAGATTTAGATCATGAGCAGTCACAACTTATCCCTAAGGGAATGTGTATCGAGACAGCTAAACCAATCCAGGACAGTGAGCTCAACATCGTCAATGAAGACCCATGCTCTGCTGTTAGTACAGACAACACGCCAGAGGAAACAAACATGTAACTGCCAATAGGGTCCGGACTGACCAAGGAACAACACCAGTGGGTGTTAGCTATACTACGTCAATTTTCAGGTGCATTCACATGTCAGCAGGGGAAAAGTCAGACGAAAAGGCCCACAATAAGGCACAATATAAATACTGGGTTTCATCCACCAATTAGCCAGTGTCGTATAGAGTGTCGCCAGCTGAAAGACGGATAATTTGGGAGGAAGTGGAGAAGATGTTGCAAGATGACATTATTCAACCTTCGGAGAGTCCTTGGTCGTCTCCGGTGGTCCTTGTAAAGAAGAAGGATGGCACATGGTGATTCTGTGTCAATTATCAGCGGCTGAACAAAATCACAAAGAAAGATGTCTACCCAATGCCGTGCATTGACGACTCCTTCGACTGCTTGAAAGGAGCTAAATACTTCCAAACTATGGACATGCAGACAGGTTACTGGCAAATCGAGGTTGACGAAGCTGACAGGGAGAAGACGGCTTTTATTACACCTGACGGCCTCTATGAATTCAAAGTAATGCCATTTGGATTATGTAATGCTGCGGCCACATTCGAACGCATGATAGACAACTTGCTTCGACACCTTAAGTGGACGACGTGTCTTTGCTATTTAGACGATATTGTCGTTTTCTCGAAAACATTTAAAGAACATCTGAGTCGCCTGTCAAATGTGTTGAAGTGTGTTCTGGCTGCAGGACTCCGCCTCAATCCAAAGAAGTGCCTCTTCGTCACCAAAGTGATAAAAATCCTAGGGCACCTAGTCAATGGAGAGGGTGTCCGTCCTGATCCAGATAAAGTAAGGACAGTCAAAGAATTCCCAACTCCTCAGCACATTCGTGATGTGAGAAGTTTTCTCGAGCTGTGCTCATACTACCAACGTTTCATAAAAAGGTTTTGTAACAAGGCACGTCCATTACAAGAACTTCTGCAGAGAGGGACAGACAAATGTCTGTCTAGGTGTGTTTGCGTTTGGATATGAGTGAGTGTGTGTGTATTTGTTTACCTTCCTTTTTTTCCCCCTAAGGTAAGTCCTTCCATTCCTGGGATTGGAATGACTCCTTTTCCACTTCCTTAAACCCCATATCCTTCCCTTTCTCCTCTCCTTTCTTCTTCTTTTCCTGAAGAAGTGACCAACGGTTGCGAAAGCTTGTATGTGTGTTTGTGTGTGATTTTATTTGTGTCTGTCGACGAGCCTGTCCTTTGGGTAAGTCATCCGTTTTCTATTTTTTATGTTTGTTTATCCCACCAGGAAAGTTTCCTTCTATAATTTTCGTTTCAACAATATATATAAATGTAATAAATCTATTATAATTTTCTTTTCCAAGACTTTTTTTATTATTTGTTATAATGTAACTAGATGGAAGTCATTTTCTATTATTTAATACCAGAGAAGTTTGTTTAGTTAGCAAATATTAATTAATTTGTGCCAGAAATATATTGTTAAATTTCAAATAGTATGGTAATGAGTATCTCTGTTAAAACCAAGTAAATTCTTTTCTCGTAATATTAAAGTAGCTTTTATTATGTTTCACTAGTAATGTTAGGAAAGTTTTGCCCTCTTTAGTTTCTGAATATTTACCGTTAATTACAAAATTATTGTTGAAAATATTTTGTTAAACACATAAATGAAAAACTATTAATTGAACCAAGATTGGTATATTTAGTTACTCAGTATTATTTACGCTATCCTTTACTGTATTTATTTGCATGTTTATGGAGGGAGGGGGAGTTGCCACATTAATTAAAAACTGCTATAAATTCAAAAATATTTATATAAATACTGTCTAGAGCAGCATTTAGAAGATTGTGCAACAGAAGTAGAGTTCCATAACAGATGCTATATAATAGTAACTATTTACCGAGCACCTGTAGGAAATTATAATCTATTCCTAAATCATTTAGAAGCTCTATTGGGTTATTTAACAGGAAGAAATAAAGAAATCCTGGTTGCTGGTGATTTTAATACAGATTTTCTTATGCAGTCCCCCAGTAAATATTTATTGCAGTCAGTAACTTTGTCTTTAAACCTAACTCATACCGTAAACTTTCCAATTAGGATAACTAAAACCTCTAGGACAGCAATTGATAATATTTTTATACACAAATCAAAGGAACAAAATGACACCATAAAACCAATAATAAATGGCCTATAAGATCATGATATGCAGCTCCTTGTATTACGTTTAGTTTCTAAACAGATTATGAAGACTGCAAAATCTGCATACAGGATAGTAGTCAACCCACCAAAAATTGAAAATTTTAGAAAACTCCTCAAAGACATGAACTGGAAACACGTATATAGTGCTCATGGCATGAATGAAAATATAACATATTTGTATTGTATTACGTTTAGTTTCTAAACAGATTATGAAGACTGCAAAATCTGCATACAGGATAGTAGTCAACCCACCAAAAATTGAAAATTTTAGAAATCTCCTCAAAGACATGAACTGGAAACACATATATAGTGCTCATGGCATGAATGAAAAATATAACATACAGTAAAACCTCGTTTTTACATTCTCGGTTTTTACGTTTTCCTGCCATTTACACCATTTTTTGTCAGTCCCGTCAAATTTCCTATGTTTACAATGTTAATTCTCCCTCATTTTTGCGTTAACATATTTACACGTTTCCCGCGTTTTACACTTTTTGAAAGCATGTTCGTGAAGAAAAATGACGTATTGTACATAAACTGACGCTAGCATGGCTTTCCCCATAAAGTATAGCACTTAAAAATTATTCGCAGCCGAGTTTATTGATACTTTGCATTTATTCGAATGTATATTTCGTGTTTCATTGTTGACTTACGACGCACCGATTTGTGGCGTTGTAGTTCCTCTTTCCACCAGCTTCTTTGCCAGAGCACCTGGCGTGTACTCAGAGAAACAGAACAGTTTGTTGACGAGAGAATAACGCTGATTTGTGGCGGTGTAGTTCCTCTTTCTGCTAGCTTCTTTGCCAGAGCGTCTGGCGTGTACTCAAACAATCAGAACCAGCTGCTTTGTTAAACTGAGAATAAAATAAAGAGTTGCATTGTTTTTGTGATACATATTTCTGATTAATAAAGAACGTTATCTATCCAAGTTGGGTATCGTAATACCCACAACCTCAAAAAAGTGATAATAGTGAGAGATGCCGATCCTATGCAAACGTTACAAAAATAGGTATGCATATGTTTGTACTTGAGAATGCGAATAAATTCTCTAATATTGTCGTGTGAAACATCTAAAATACAAAAAGAATGGAACTTTTTGAGTTTTACTATTTAAATGATAAATGCCGGTAAAAGGCAGTAATTTTGAAGATGTTACATAGCCCAGCAGTGGCGTCCTTGATTATAATGAATGAAATTACGTCAAAAATTTGTACTTTCCATAAAAATTACCAGTTTTACCTGGCGCTTAAAATAACGTCGTCCTCGATTGTAATGAATGAAATTACGTCAAAAATTTCTTCTTCCCATAAAATTACCAGTTCTGCCTGGCGCTTAAAATAGTGGCATCCTCAATTACAATCAATGAAATTACGTCAAAAATTTCTACTTCCCATAAAATTACCAGTTTTGCCTGGCGCTTAAAATAACGGCGTCCTTGATTATAATGAATGAAATTACGTCAAAAATTTCTACTTCCCATAAAATTACCAGTTTTGCCTGGCGTTTAAAATAGTGGCATCCTCGATTATAATGAATGAAATTATGTCAAAAATTTCTACTTCCCATAAAATAACCAGTTCTGCCTGTCGCTTAAAATAGTGGCGTCCTCGATTATAATGAAAGAAATTACGTAAAAAATTTCTACTTCCCATAAAATTACATTTTGCTTGGCACTTAAAATATTAAAAATTTGTATAACCTTTATCGTATAATAAACTTCGTTGGCGAGTATTTAGATGCCTATTATGTACATATGTCACAAATAAACTACGAAAATGCAAGGCTGATCCAGTAAGCATATTTTACCATTTAAAACATTATTTCCTGCATTTTACATTTTCCTGCATTTTACACCATTTCACTGAAGTCCCTTGAAAAGTGTAAAAACGAGGTTCTACTGTATTTGTATTACGTTTAGTTTCTAAACAGATTATGAAGACTGCAAAATCTGCATACAGGATAGTAGTCAACCCACCAAAAATTGAAAATTTTAGAAAACTCCTCAAAGACATGAACTGGAAACACGTATATAGTGCTCATGGCATGAATGAAAAATATAACATATTCATTAATAATGTTAGTATCATGTTTAAAAACTATTTCCCTCTAAAAGTAACTGAAATCAAACAGAAGTCTATAATAAAACCATGGATTACACAAGGAATAAAGATTTCATGTAAGACAAAAACGAAAATGTATCTATCAGCCAAGAGTAGTTCCAATGATAATGATTTAGCTAAATATAAGGAATACTGTATTATATTTAAAAAAGTTATTCAGGCATCTATACAAATGCACTATGAAAAGAAGATAGAAACATCAGGAAACCAAATAAAGACAATATGGGATATAGTGAAAGAGTAGACTGGTAGAACCAGAAAGGAACAAGAGCAGGCAGCATTAAGAGTAGATGAGACATTAGTAACTGATGGGCAAAGTGTAGCAAATTTATTTAACAAGTATTTTATATCTGTTGCTGATAGTATGGGATTATCTGGATCAGTAAATAATGCCCTTGAATATTTGAAACTAGCATTTACAAATAACTTCAGGTACATGAATATGTCACTCACTTCACCACAAGAAATAATTTCCATAATAAAATCTTTAAAAACAAAGCATTCTAGTGGTTATGATAAAATATCAACAAAATTAATTAAAATGTGTTCTTGTGAATTTAGCACAATTTTAAGTTATTTGTGTAACCAGTCTATTATAACGGGAACATTTCCTGATTGGCTAAAATATGCGGATATTAAACCTCTATTCAAGAAAGGGGATAAAGAGATACCATCAAACTACAGACCAATTTCACTTTTGCCTGCGTTCTCAAAAATTCTAGAGAAGGCAATAATGTACAAGCAGCTTCTCAACCACCTGACCACAAATGATATATTGTCCAGAACACAGTTTGGATTTCTGAAAGGTTCTGATATTGAGAGGGCTATTTAAGATAATGAATTGCAAGCAGCAGGTATTTTCTGTGATTTGTCAAAGGCAGTTGATTGTGCGAAAACATAAAATCCTTTTAAGTAAATTAGAATTCTAAGGTGTCACAGGAAATGCTGCAAAATGGTTCAAGCCGTAACTCACTAATAGGAAACATGGGTGTCAGTGCAAGTGACTAGTGAATTAAGCCAATAGTTATCATTGGATTGGGAAGAAATTACATGTGGTGTCTCACAAGGATCCATTTTAGGGCCATTCCTTTATCTTGTGTACATTAATTACCTCTCATCAGATACACTGCCAGAAGCAGAAATCGTTTTGTTTGCAGATAATACAAGTATTGCAATAAAAAGTACATCAAGCATAGTTATAAAAAGGTCTGCTAATGATATTTTCAAGAACATCAATAAATGGTTTAAAGTCAATTCATTGTCATTAAACTTTGAAAAGACTCACTACATGCAGTTCAGAACATGTAAGAGATTTCCCACCAGCATATGCATTAAGTATGAAGAAGAGCAGATAGAAGAGGTTGACAGTATTAAATTCCTGGGAGGAGCACACCACAGAACTGCAGAAACGACTCAAAAAATCTGTATTTTCAATACGAGTGTTATCAGACATATGAGACATAAAAATGAAAAAAGCTTGCATAGTTTGCTTACTTTCATTCCATAATGTCATATGGTATAATATTTTGGGGTAACTCTTCAAGTCAGTCAAAAGTCTACAGAGTCCAAAAGTGAGTAATACATATTATTTGTGGAGTAAATTCACGGACGTCCTGTAGAAGCCTCTCCAAAGAACTGGGTATATTAACTACTGCCTCTCAGTATATTTATTCCTTAATGAAATTCATCATAAATAATATATCCCTTTTCCCAACAAACAGCTCAATTCATACATACAATACTAGGAACAGAAATGATCTAAACAAGGATTTAAAAGTGCTTACCTTAGTTCAAAAAGGGGTCCACTACTCAGGAACACACATTTTTCAATAATTTACCATCAAGTATAAAAAATTTAGCTAGAAATAAAGCTCAGTTTCAGAGGAGCCTAAAAGACTTTCTAGTGGCCAACTCCTACTCCATTAGTGAATTTCTAAATTGTACCAAATGATGCATGTATCACTATTCATACTATATTAGTATTATTATATTATCAGAAAAAAAGAAAACACTTTAAAATATGTGTGTATCTGTATTTATATTATTAGTATTATCTATTATACAGCTTGTAAATTTTGTTCTTTGACGAGGATCTCCTCTACATAACCAAAAAACAAATCTAAATCTATAATTGTGTACTTTTCAATTATAATTTATTTAATGTACATAATGAACAATATGCAATTTTCAGTGACAGTGTTTGGTTGATATAAGTAGGATGCACTCGTGTCATGTCATAGAGTATTGTTTCGGCAGTTGTCAGATATACAACTTGTGTCAGTTCCGAGTATTGTTTATTGTTTCGGCCACAATCTGAGATACAAGCCACGTCAGTTTGGACTTTGAATTTGAACAATTATGTAAAAGTTCTTCAGTGTTACTAGTGTAGAAAGTGCATCTACCGTGATTAATCCATATTTGTGTCACACTGTCCACCACAGACTTATGTATTCCACACACTGACAGTGTAAATTAGTATTATTGATGTGTGGAATGTACATGCCTAGTCGTAATGGTTGTAATTAATGAGACTTGTAAACTGACGATAAATGGGGACAATTGGGCATTTATAAATCACTAAAAATGTCAAAGAACTGCATTTGTGTGTTGCCTTCATCATTTATAGTAAACCAGCTGAAAACTGGGCTTTGCCCGGGTATTTAGTTATTTCTTCTAATCATTTTTCAGGTATATATTCATTTATATAAGGTATGTATGTCTGTAAAATCCCTTGGGAATACATTTAGTAGTAAAGAAGTAATAGATTAAAACTTCGTACGTGATGGGGTGGTTATCCATGAACGTTACTGTTTATGTGCTCATATCTCATGAACTATGTGTCATACTGTGATACAATTTAGAAGTAACACTCAATGATGTGTGTGTATATAGTCTGTAAAATTTCCTGTGGGTACTATTTGTAGTGTAGAAATTAAAAATTGTAACGTCATACCGAAAGCTGTAGTTTTGGTCCATGAACAGCAACTGTTATGTGCTCATATCTCATGAACTACGTGGCGTACTGTGATACAATTTAGAAGGTACATTCAACTATATGTGTATATAGTGCCTGTAAAGTTTCATGCAGCTACAATTTGTACTGTACAAATTATAAATTGTAAGATCAAACCGAATGCTGTTGTCTTAATCCATAAACATTGGAAAAGTAGTAAGCGAGAATTTTTTTTCTCCTTTCATCATTTTGTTATGGTTGTTAGCGAGAAAAAATTTAATATAGGTTTGAAATTATGTTTAAAGTATTCTCGTATATTTATAAAGTCTTGCCGCATTATGTGGCAGTTTTTTGCAATTCCTATTGTTTCTGACATCATATCTTCTGAACCATGTGTTGTATGTGATTCTTAACCCTTCTGCAATTGCTACCTCACAGTAAGAAATGTGAGTACCAAATTTGGTTGAAATCAGCCCAGTGGTTTAGGAGAAAATGAGCAACACTGTCGCTAAATGCAGCAGTTTTCGCACATCTCATTGTTTATGACATCATATCTCGTGAACTATGTATCGTACATGATTCTTACACTTACAGCAATCGTCCTCATGGATAGAAGCTTGTGTGTACAAAATTTTATAAAGATTGGAACAAAAATGTAGATTTGTGTGCAACACGTACACACAAACATATGGACACAGTGCTTTATATATTACATTAGTTTTCGCCCCCTGATATTTCAGCCAGCCGCTATCTTCAACATCGAGAACCATCAACCTATGACCAAGTAATGGCACAACTATATTTAAATTAAATAATTTCTTAATCCCAACTCCTTCTAACCACTGGATGAATTTTTAGATATAAATTAGTAAATCTAAACAAAAATAAAAATTAAAAACAAACAAAAAAATAATAAGAAACATATTTGTGTCATGTAACATGTTTTCCATGGAAATCAACAGCAGAATACTGCATTAACACTCAAGCTTGCCATATATAAGCGCGAGCGTTACTGCAATATTCCGCAGTTGATTTCCATGGCCAACGGTTCCTAGCTCGCCCACAATCAGCTGCCATGACTATAAAATTTCACATTGTTATTATTTTACTGTTAATTACCATAATATCAAATTCTTTACATCCTTCTTAATATTTGTAATATTATTGTATTGTAATTGGCCTGAAGATGGTCTCACAGGTAGACTGAAACCGGTTGCCTAACAATATAAAAAATTCTCTTGTGATCGAGACTGTGTTTTTAAAAAAAAGAAATTCATTAATGATCGCTGTTTCTCCATAAATGTTTTCTAAGTCCCAGTGTTGTTGTATGGAACAGAAACCCTGAGCACAACAATGAAAGATGAAGAGAACTTGGTGTTTGAAAGAAAAATCATGACAAAGACTTTGGGCCAGTCTGTGAAGAGAACTCATGGAGATGCATAAAGAACCAAGAACTGTATGACCTGATGAGACAGCCAAACATCGTACAAAAACTGAAATCATGGAGAATAAGTCCAGCAGATCACAGTGCTGGGAGACCAAACACCTCACAGGCAAAAGCCTGATGGGACCCATCCAACTGCATACCTACCAACTTTTGAAAACGGCTATCAGTAACAATCACATCACAATCACATACACCAGCTTCACCAAATTAATTCTTCTGGGCTGCAAAATACAACAATTCGTGCTTCAAAGACGATACTTCAATGAACTACCTACTTACATCACAGGCCATCACAGGCCAATGTTGCTACATAACAATCAAGAAATCCATGTCAAATAGCAGCATACATAACAGGACCTCCATGATAAAGTAAACAGATATGAGACAGTTGATAAAGGTTTCACATTAAAAAAAAAAAAAACTCACTGGATGTGGGTGATTTGAACTCTTGTTATATTTTTCTTCGCAAGGTTGAAAACACGTTCATGTTCTGCATTCCTATGCAGTGTGGTGGACTACAGAGAACAATAAATACAAGTGAATTTTTAGAGAACTCCATTGCTTCCACAAATTCTTCCTAATCGTGTCCAATCAGAATCACTTGCAAGCACTATCATTTGCAACCAAACTGTGATATACCTAAAGAGCTGTAAATTGCCTCATAAGCTCATCCAGCACCTCACCTGTAGTTAAATTCTCTTCCTTTCATAATAGATAGGAAACTTTTCCAGAAAAAAACAAATGGAAGAAAACTGTGCATCTTCAATTCTGACTAACCTTAAGTGCAAACTTGTTATTGTTGTCACAAGCAGTATGTACAAAAATAGTTTCTCATTAATGAAAAAAAGGGATTTATCTGTATCCTGGACACCGTTCATTATGTTCAAAGTTGAATGCCATCACTTATTTATCATCACTTCTTTAAATTTGCAGAGCAGAGCCTGTTGACACCTAAAATTCACATGGAAGAACTGTTATCCTGGCTTTAAATTCAATTCTAATGACAACACAGACATCACATTGTTAAAAATACCAATCATATTAAAGAACAAGTTATTGACAACCATAGACCTGCTTTCGACCTACGAAAACAATCAATTGTATGGAAGTGAGGTGATTATCAAAGTTAACGTTCAAATACACCTTGTTAAAATCATATAAGCTTGGGGATCCCATTGTGATGGGGAACTGCAGCACGACAATAAAATTATGATCCCTGAGTCGTGGCTTTGTATCACAGTAGGTGTATTTCCTATTAAAATTGAGCTCATTTAAGGTGGCAGATGGGCAACAGCTTGTTACTCAAACAATTGAAATGCAAAAAAGACAAACATGTAAACCTTAAATATGATGGCATAATAGTGAAAGTTAAACAGAGGCTTAAGCCAGACTTATTTATTGAATGACTTTATACAAAATGGTTACAAATGCGTACAAAATTCAGAATAATTCTATGTACTGTCAGACTAGCATTTAGACTAGGGGTGATAATTATGTTCAATGGGCCTATATGGAGAAAAAGGGGAAACAGACAACAAAATGGTTACAATGCCGTTGTGTAAATGTATGTTACCATATGGTGTGCCGAGTGCTGTGTGCAGCCATCAGAAGCTAATGAAATAAAAAAGGGTGTGAAATAAATTGTGGTGTTTATCTAACTCGTGTGAATTCCTGATGTCACTTGCCTAGGAATCAGCCTGTGTCTGATGTACAGGTCACTGAATAGGCAGTCGATCAGCAAGGAAGCTGTGCACCGCTTCTTCACTGCGACTGTGAACAAGTGAATTGTAGTCTCGACAGTAGGTACAGACGATTCTCCAATTATCCCTCCACACAATGTACAAATACATGAAAAGCAGAATTAAGTAAGTAACAATTCAAATGAATAAGACACAGAACATACTAGACAGGCTGAGCACACACACATCGTAAACTGCTCTAAAAATCTTACTAGTTGTAAAACGGTAATCGCGAAGAAGTATTAAGCTTCGCCTGCACGTCGGCAGACTTTGAGATAAATTATAAGTGAACAGAGAGTTTCTGAACACTGCCTAAATTTGCTACCAGGATCGAAATGCATAGACAAAAACAGAACAGTTCCCAAGAAAAATCTCCAGAGTAGTCAATTAGAGACTGCTCAAGTAGAGGTCGGTGCGGCTCCGTAGCACAGTGGTAGAGTGCCAGACTACAAATCCGAAGGTCGCGGGTTCGATCCCCGTCAGGTCCTAGGATTTTTATCTGTCACTTTCCACTTCTTTCACCTCTGGCAGTGTTGCTAATGTGAAAAATACCGAGCAGCACCGTGGTTTGGAACCCACGTTAAACTGTAGGTCCCCCTATAACTGGCTGGGTAAGTCAGTTCGAAGGTCGGAGGAAGGCAACGGCAGACCACCTCCAAACAGGACCATGCCTAGTAAAGCACTGTGGTGTTCAAACCAATCTTCGGATTGTTGACTGCTTTACCTTTTTACCAAGTAGAGGTCAGTCAAAAAGTGCCCTCTCCAGTGCTAGCTAGCTCAAAAATGACAAATTTCCTCGAAAACTGAGTGCTCGCCTATCACCGTCATTTCGAAAGGGAGCCTATTAGTGGCAGAGGACACTCCCTCTATGTCTTACACGGAGTGTACAAGAAAGTGGCGCTATATGGTCTACCACAGCCTGCAAAAAGATCCCTTCAAGGTCATGCTCTTTGTCAGGTTGTTCACCTGTTATGCGAAAAGTTAGGTGAGGTGTCCATGTTTGCGTAACCAACTCCCCCTCAAGCCACCTAAGCCATTGGTGTGAAGTGGCTATTGTACGAATGCAAGGTGACCTTCTGCAGGCAGTTTCTGGAAGGACGCCCACAAGTAGAGTGGATTCGAAGAATGCGTACATCGCATAGTCACCCTCTCTACTAATTAAACCTTTAACTAGTAGTAAAAATAATTATGAGGTTATTAATTGAGATACAATCTATCCTCTCTTTTAAATTGAACCAAATAACATGGTGTACGTTTTGGAGCAAAATTCTGCAGAAAAGTATGTCAGACACAGAAACTGGACATTTATCAGAGGAAGACAATCAACTGTTGTGTAATTTAATCAAAAGAGGTGGAAGTAGGTGAGTGGTTAATTTCGAACAGTTGGAAGTGACCGACCGACCGACATGGTTAACATACCATTGCAATGTTAGAGTTATGAGGGTGACGAGACAGAGGCTGCACCAATGATGAGTTGTACTGATTGCTACTCTGCTCTTGGGGCCACTATATGCTGTATGAAACAGCAGCCCAAGTAGAGATGTTCAAATGATTGTAAATCTATGGGACTTAACTGCTTTAGTTATTAGTCTCTAGGCTTACAAACTAATTAAACCATGTTAAACTAACCTAAGGACAACACACACACACACACACACACACACTGTTTTTCTTGTTTCCAAATGTCTCTTTTACTTTTCTGAAGGTGGTATCTATTTTTCCCCCTGGTTACACATTCTTCGACAGATTTGCATGTGCCCTCTAGGCACTACTACTTCACCATTTTGCAGTTTCTATTTCATTTTTAGTCATCTGTACTCCATTTTACCTGCTTCATTTACTACACTCTCCTTTCATCAATTAAATTTAGTATTTCTTGTGATATACAAGGATCTGTTTGTAAGTCTTGTCTTTCTACCTATTAGATCCTCTGCTGCCTTCACTACTTTCTTCCACTTCTGTCAATTATTGCCAAAAGCTCCCTCTACGGAGACTGCAAGAACTAAGAAGCAGAGCGTCTCTGCCAAATGTCAGATTCTTCCACCTACATACCCTGCCACAATGATCCCATCCCAAAAATACAACAGAAAAAGAAAAGAAAAAAAATCTCTCTCCTCAAATCCTTAGGTCCATCCGAGGGCCTCTCCTCTGAGTTTCTCTCTCTCCTCACCCCTCCTTTCTACATGCTCCCTAAGGTCCATAATCCCATCCTCCTAGATGTCCCGTGTGGCCAGTTATGGCACTCCCACTGAAATAATCTCTTCTGTTCTTGTGAACCATCGCCTTCAACTATTACCCACAACCTGCCCTCCTATATAAAAAACATCAATCATTTTCTCCACTGACTCTCCGCAGTTACTGTTCTTTTACCACCTCATACCATGTTCATCGTATCTGATGCCACCTCCCTCTACACCAGCATCCCCAATGCTCATGGCCTTTCTGCTGTTGAACAATGCCTTTCACAATCGCGACTTACTGCAAGCCCACAACCTCCTTCCTCGTTACCTTAATCACATACATCCTCACCCACAATTACTACTCCTTTGAAGACATTACCGACAAACAAATTTGCAACACAGCCACAAGCTCCTATCCCAAGATCTTCATGGGGCATCTATAGGAATCTTTTCCAACTATCCAGAATCGCAAACCCTACATCTGGTTGAGATTCACTGATGATTTCTTCATAATCTGGACATTCCTTCAAAATCTCAACACCTTCTCCTCCAGTCGCTTCACCTGGACCTACTCAACCCAATGAGCCACCTTCCTCAAGAATGACCTCCACCTCTGTCCACATCAAACCCACCAACCATCAACAATACCTCCATTTTTCCAGCTGCCACCCATTCCACACCAAAATGTCCTTTCTATAAATACTAGTCACCCATGGGTGTTGCAACTGCTGTGACAAGCTGTACCTCTCCTAAATTGCCAAATGCCTCACTGAGGCCTTCACTGACTGCAATAATCATCCAAACCTTATTCAAAAACAGATCTCACATGCCATGTCTGTCCAGTCCCCTGCCACCTCTCCCACACCTACCATCCAGCCACAAAAGAGCACCCCTTTTGTGACCCAGTACCACTCAGGACTGAACAGTTAAACGACATTCTCCGATAGGATTTCAACTACCTTCTATCCTGCCTGGAAATAATAAATGCCCTACCCAATATACTCCCACACCCCTACAGTGGTATTCCGCTGCCCCACCAAACCTACGTAATATCCTCTTCCATCCCTGCTCCCAACCCCTTGCCCCAGGCCTTGTATCCCTGCAATAGACCTAGATGCAAAGCCTGTCCTATCCACCAACCCACAACCACCTACTCCAGTCCCATCACATGCATTTCCTATCCAATAAAAGGCAGGACAAATTATAAAAGCAGCCATGCTATCTACTGAGATGCAACCACTGTGCAGCTGTTTACGTGGGCATGACCAGCAACAAGCTGTCTGCCCAGAAGAATGGCAATCGTCAAAATGTGGCCAAGAGACAGCTGGACCATCCTGTTGCAGAACATTCAGCCCTGCATGATGTGGCTACTTCAATGACTGCTATACAGCCTGTGCCATTAAGAACCTCAACAAAATCACCAGCTTTTCTGAATTGCACAGGTGGGAACTCTTCCTACAATATATCCCATGCTCCTGCAATGCCTCACACCTAAACCAACTTTCGCAAGTTCCTGCCCCCCCCCCCCCTACTCCCCTCCCTTCTCTGCCCATACTCTAACCTCATGTAAATCTCCCATTGTGCTATGCACTCCCTTCCCTTCTTCCCTGTATGTCAGACAGCACTGACATATTCCCCCACCCCCACTGTGCATACCCCTCCTCCCTTCCTCACCACCACCACTAGCTGCTTTCACCTGAACTGTCCATAGTCTCACAAACTCCATGTCAAATAGCAGCATACATAACAGGACCTCCATGATAAAGTAAACAGATATGAGACAGTTGATAAAGGTTTCACATTAAAAAAAAAAAAAAACTCACTGGATGTGGGTGATTTGAACTCTTGTTATATTTTTCTTCGCAAGGTTGAAAACACGTTCATGTTCTGCATTCCTATGCAGTGTGGTGGACTACAGAGAACAATAAATACAAGTGAATTTTTAGAGAACTCCATTGCTTCCACAAATTCTTCCTAATCGTGTCCAATCAGAATCACTTGCAAGCACTATCATTTGCAACCAAACTGTGATATACCTAAAGAGCTGTAAATTGCCTCATAAGCTCATCCAGCACCTCACCTGTAGTTAAATTCTCTTCCTTTCATAATAGATAGGAAACTTTTCCAGAAAAAAACAAATGGAAGAAAACTGTGCATCTTCAATTCTGACTAACCTTAAGTGCAAACTTGTTATTGTTGTCACAAGCAGTATGTACAAAAATAGTTTCTCATTAATGAAAAAAAGGGATTTATCTGTATCCTGGACACCGTTCATTATGTTCAAAGTTGAATGCCATCACTTATTTATCATCACTTCTTTAAATTTGCAGAGCAGAGCCTGTTGACACCTAAAATTCACATGGAAGAACTGTTATCCTGGCTTTAAATTCAATTCTAATGACAACACAGACATCACATTGTTAAAAATACCAATCATATTAAAGAACAAGTTATTGACAACCATAGACCTGCTTTCGACCTACGAAAACAATCAATTGTATGGAAGTGAGGTGATTATCAAAGTTAACGTTCAAATACACCTTGTTAAAATCATATAAGCTTGGGGATCCCATTGTGATGGGGAACTGCAGCACGACAATAAAATTATGATCCCTGAGTCGTGGCTTTGTATCACAGTAGGTGTATTTCCTATTAAAATTGAGCTCATTTAAGGTGGCAGATGGGCAACAGCTTGTTACTCAAACAATTGAAATGCAAAAAAGACAAACATGTAAACCTTAAATATGATGGCATAATAGTGAAAGTTAAACAGAGGCTTAAGCCAGACTTATTTATTGAATGACTTTATACAAAATGGTTACAAATGCGTACAAAATTCAGAATAATTCTATGTACTGTCAGACTAGCATTTAGACTAGGGGTGATAATTATGTTCAATGGGCCTATATGGAGAAAAAGGGGAAACAGACAACAAAATGGTTACAATGCCGTTGTGTAAATGTATGTTACCATATGGTGTGCCGAGTGCTGTGTGCAGCCATCAGAAGCTAATGAAATAAAAAAGGGTGTGAAATAAATTGTGGTGTTTATCTAACTCGTGTGAATTCCTGATGTCACTTGCCTAGGAATCAGCCTGTGTCTGATGTACAGGTCACTGAATAGGCAGTCGATCAGCAAGGAAGCTGTGCACCGCTTCTTCACTGCGACTGTGAACAAGTGAATTGTAGTCTCGACAGTAGGTACAGACGATTCTCCAATTATCCCTCCACACAATGTACAAATACATGAAAAGCAGAATTAAGTAAGTAACAATTCAAATGAATAAGACACAGAACATACTAGACAGGCTGAGCACACACACATCGTAAACTGCTCTAAAAATCTTACTAGTTGTAAAACGGTAATCGCGAAGAAGTATTAAGCTTCGCCTGCACGTCGGCAGACTTTGAGATAAATTATAAGTGAACAGAGAGTTTCTGAACACTGCCTAAATTTGCTACCAGGATCGAAATGCATAGACAAAAACAGAACAGTTCCCAAGAAAAATCTCCAGAGTAGTCAATTAGAGACTGCTCAAGTAGAGGTCGGTGCGGCTCCGTAGCACAGTGGTAGAGTGCCAGACTACAAATCCGAAGGTCGCGGGTTCGATCCCCGTCAGGTCCTAGGATTTTTATCTGTCACTTTCCACTTCTTTCACCTCTGGCAGTGTTGCTAATGTGAAAAATACCGAGCAGCACCGTGGTTTGGAACCCACGTTAAACTGTAGGTCCCCCTATAACTGGCTGGGTAAGTCAGTTCGAAGGTCGGAGGAAGGCAACGGCAGACCACCTCCAAACAGGACCATGCCTAGTAAAGCACTGTGGTGTTCAAACCAATCTTCGGATTGTTGACTGCTTTACCTTTTTACCAAGTAGAGGTCAGTCAAAAAGTGCCCTCTCCAGTGCTAGCTAGCTCAAAAATGACAAATTTCCTCGAAAACTGAGTGCTCGCCTATCACCGTCATTTCGAAAGGGAGCCTATTAGTGGCAGAGGACACTCCCTCTATGTCTTACACGGAGTGTACAAGAAAGTGGCGCTATATGGTCTACCACAGCCTGCAAAAAGATCCCTTCAAGGTCATGCTCTTTGTCAGGTTGTTCACCTGTTATGCGAAAAGTTAGGTGAGGTGTCCATGTTTGCGTAACCAACTCCCCCTCAAGCCACCTAAGCCATTGGTGTGAAGTGGCTATTGTACGAATGCAAGGTGACCTTCTGCAGGCAGTTTCTGGAAGGACGCCCACAAGTAGAGTGGATTCGAAGAATGCGTACATCGCATAGTCACCCTCTCTACTAATTAAACCTTTAACTAGTAGTAAAAATAATTATGAGGTTATTAATTGAGATACAATCTATCCTCTCTTTTAAATTGAACCAAATAACATGGTGTACGTTTTGGAGCAAAATTCTGCAGAAAAGTATGTCAGACACAGAAACTGGACATTTATCAGAGGAAGACAATCAACTGTTGTGTAATTTAATCAAAAGAGGTGGAAGTAGGTGAGTGGTTAATTTCGAACAGTTGGAAGTGACCGACCGACCGACATGGTTAACATACCATTGCAATGTTAGAGTTATGAGGGTGACGAGACAGAGGCTGCACCAATGATGAGTTGTACTGATTGCTACTCTGCTCTTGGGGCCACTATATGCTGTATGAAACAGCAGCCCAAGTAGAGATGTTCAAATGATTGTAAATCTATGGGACTTAACTGCTTTAGTTATTAGTCTCTAGGCTTACAAACTAATTAAACCATGTTAAACTAACCTAAGGACAACACACACACACACACACACACACACACTGTTTTTCTTGTTTCCAAATGTCTCTTTTACTTTTCTGAAGGTGGTATCTATTTTTCCCCCTGGTTACACATTCTTCGACAGATTTGCATGTGCCCTCTAGGCACTACTACTTCACCATTTTGCAGTTTCTATTTCATTTTTAGTCATCTGTACTCCATTTTACCTGCTTCATTTACTACACTCTCCTTTCATCAATTAAATTTAGTATTTCTTGTGATATACAAGGATCTGTTTGTAAGTCTTGTCTTTCTACCTATTAGATCCTCTGCTGCCTTCACTACTTTCTTCCACTTCTGTCAATTATTGCCAAAAGCTCCCTCTACGGAGACTGCAAGAACTAAGAAGCAGAGCGTCTCTGCCAAATGTCAGATTCTTCCACCTACATACCCTGCCACAATGATCCCATCCCAAAAATACAACAGAAAAAGAAAAGAAAAAAAATCTCTCTCCTCAAATCCTTAGGTCCATCCGAGGGCCTCTCCTCTGAGTTTCTCTCTCTCCTCACCCCTCCTTTCTACATGCTCCCTAAGGTCCATAATCCCATCCTCCTAGATGTCCCGTGTGGCCAGTTATGGCACTCCCACTGAAATAATCTCTTCTGTTCTTGTGAACCATCGCCTTCAACTATTACCCACAACCTGCCCTCCTATATAAAAAACATCAATCATTTTCTCCACTGACTCTCCGCAGTTACTGTTCTTTTACCACCTCATACCATGTTCATCGTATCTGATGCCACCTCCCTCTACACCAGCATCCCCAATGCTCATGGCCTTTCTGCTGTTGAACAATGCCTTTCACAATCGCGACTTACTGCAAGCCCACAACCTCCTTCCTCGTTACCTTAATCACATACATCCTCACCCACAATTACTACTCCTTTGAAGACATTACCGACAAACAAATTTGCAACACAGCCACAAGCTCCTATCCCAAGATCTTCATGGGGCATCTATAGGAATCTTTTCCAACTATCCAGAATCGCAAACCCTACATCTGGTTGAGATTCACTGATGATTTCTTCATAATCTGGACATTCCTTCAAAATCTCAACACCTTCTCCTCCAGTCGCTTCACCTGGACCTACTCAACCCAATGAGCCACCTTCCTCAAGAATGACCTCCACCTCTGTCCACATCAAACCCACCAACCATCAACAATACCTCCATTTTTCCAGCTGCCACCCATTCCACACCAAAATGTCCTTTCTATAAATACTAGTCACCCATGGGTGTTGCAACTGCTGTGACAAGCTGTACCTCTCCTAAATTGCCAAATGCCTCACTGAGGCCTTCACTGACTGCAATAATCATCCAAACCTTATTCAAAAACAGATCTCACATGCCATGTCTGTCCAGTCCCCTGCCACCTCTCCCACACCTACCATCCAGCCACAAAAGAGCACCCCTTTTGTGACCCAGTACCACTCAGGACTGAACAGTTAAACGACATTCTCCGATAGGATTTCAACTACCTTCTATCCTGCCTGGAAATAATAAATGCCCTACCCAATATACTCCCACACCCCTACAGTGGTATTCCGCTGCCCCACCAAACCTACGTAATATCCTCTTCCATCCCTGCTCCCAACCCCTTGCCCCAGGCCTTGTATCCCTGCAATAGACCTAGATGCAAAGCCTGTCCTATCCACCAACCCACAACCACCTACTCCAGTCCCATCACATGCATTTCCTATCCAATAAAAGGCAGGACAAATTATAAAAGCAGCCATGCTATCTACTGAGATGCAACCACTGTGCAGCTGTTTACGTGGGCATGACCAGCAACAAGCTGTCTGCCCAGAAGAATGGCAATCGTCAAAATGTGGCCAAGAGACAGCTGGACCATCCTGTTGCAGAACATTCAGCCCTGCATGATGTGGCTACTTCAATGACTGCTATACAGCCTGTGCCATTAAGAACCTCAACAAAATCACCAGCTTTTCTGAATTGCACAGGTGGGAACTCTTCCTACAATATATCCCATGCTCCTGCAATGCCTCACACCTAAACCAACTTTCGCAAGTTCCTGCCCCCCCCCCCTACTCCCCTCCCTTCTCTGCCCATACTCTAACCTCATGTAAATCTCCCATTGTGCTATGCACTCCCTTCCCTTCTTCCCTGTATGTCAGACAGCACTGACATATTCCCCCACCCCCACTGTGCATACCCCTCCTCCCTTCCTCACCACCACCACTAGCTGCTTTCACCTGAACTGTCCATAGTCTCACAAACTCCATGTCAAATAGCAGCATACATAACAGGACCTCCATGATAAAGTAAACAGATATGAGACAGTTGATAAAGGTTTCACATTAAAAAAAAAAAAAAAACTCACTGGATGTGGGTGATTTGAACTCTTGTTATATTTTTCTTCGCAAGGTTGAAAACACGTTCATGTTCTGCATTCCTATGCAGTGTGGTGGACTACAGAGAACAATAAATACAAGTGAATTTTTAGAGAACTCCATTGCTTCCACAAATTCTTCCTAATCGTGTCCAATCAGAATCACTTGCAAGCACTATCATTTGCAACCAAACTGTGATATACCTAAAGAGCTGTAAATTGCCTCATAAGCTCATCCAGCACCTCACCTGTAGTTAAATTCTCTTCCTTTCATAATAGATAGGAAACTTTTCCAGAAAAAAACAAATGGAAGAAAACTGTGCATCTTCAATTCTGACTAACCTTAAGTGCAAACTTGTTATTGTTGTCACAAGCAGTATGTACAAAAATAGTTTCTCATTAATGAAAAAAAGGGATTTATCTGTATCCTGGACACCGTTCATTATGTTCAAAGTTGAATGCCATCACTTATTTATCATCACTTCTTTAAATTTGCAGAGCAGAGCCTGTTGACACCTAAAATTCACATGGAAGAACTGTTATCCTGGCTTTAAATTCAATTCTAATGACAACACAGACATCACATTGTTAAAAATACCAATCATATTAAAGAACAAGTTATTGACAACCATAGACCTGCTTTCGACCTACGAAAACAATCAATTGTATGGAAGTGAGGTGATTATCAAAGTTAACGTTCAAATACACCTTGTTAAAATCATATAAGCTTGGGGATCCCATTGTGATGGGGAACTGCAGCACGACAATAAAATTATGATCCCTGAGTCGTGGCTTTGTATCACAGTAGGTGTATTTCCTATTAAAATTGAGCTCATTTAAGGTGGCAGATGGGCAACAGCTTGTTACTCAAACAATTGAAATGCAAAAAAGACAAACATGTAAACCTTAAATATGATGGCATAATAGTGAAAGTTAAACAGAGGCTTAAGCCAGACTTATTTATTGAATGACTTTATACAAAATGGTTACAAATGCGTACAAAATTCAGAATAATTCTATGTACTGTCAGACTAGCATTTAGACTAGGGGTGATAATTATGTTCAATGGGCCTATATGGAGAAAAAGGGGAAACAGACAACAAAATGGTTACAATGCCGTTGTGTAAATGTATGTTACCATATGGTGTGCCGAGTGCTGTGTGCAGCCATCAGAAGCTAATGAAATAAAAAAGGGTGTGAAATAAATTGTGGTGTTTATCTAACTCGTGTGAATTCCTGATGTCACTTGCCTAGGAATCAGCCTGTGTCTGATGTACAGGTCACTGAATAGGCAGTCGATCAGCAAGGAAGCTGTGCACCGCTTCTTCACTGCGACTGTGAACAAGTGAATTGTAGTCTCGACAGTAGGTACAGACGATTCTCCAATTATCCCTCCACACAATGTACAAATACATGAAAAGCAGAATTAAGTAAGTAACAATTCAAATGAATAAGACACAGAACATACTAGACAGGCTGAGCACACACACATCGTAAACTGCTCTAAAAATCTTACTAGTTGTAAAACGGTAATCGCGAAGAAGTATTAAGCTTCGCCTGCACGTCGGCAGACTTTGAGATAAATTATAAGTGAACAGAGAGTTTCTGAACACTGCCTAAATTTGCTACCAGGATCGAAATGCATAGACAAAAACAGAACAGTTCCCAAGAAAAATCTCCAGAGTAGTCAATTAGAGACTGCTCAAGTAGAGGTCGGTGCGGCTCCGTAGCACAGTGGTAGAGTGCCAGACTACAAATCCGAAGGTCGCGGGTTCGATCCCCGTCAGGTCCTAGGATTTTTATCTGTCACTTTCCACTTCTTTCACCTCTGGCAGTGTTGCTAATGTGAAAAATACCGAGCAGCACCGTGGTTTGGAACCCACGTTAAACTGTAGGTCCCCCTATAACTGGCTGGGTAAGTCAGTTCGAAGGTCGGAGGAAGGCAACGGCAGACCACCTCCAAACAGGACCATGCCTAGTAAAGCACTGTGGTGTTCAAACCAATCTTCGGATTGTTGACTGCTTTACCTTTTTACCAAGTAGAGGTCAGTCAAAAAGTGCCCTCTCCAGTGCTAGCTAGCTCAAAAATGACAAATTTCCTCGAAAACTGAGTGCTCGCCTATCACCGTCATTTCGAAAGGGAGCCTATTAGTGGCAGAGGACACTCCCTCTATGTCTTACACGGAGTGTACAAGAAAGTGGCGCTATATGGTCTACCACAGCCTGCAAAAAGATCCCTTCAAGGTCATGCTCTTTGTCAGGTTGTTCACCTGTTATGCGAAAAGTTAGGTGAGGTGTCCATGTTTGCGTAACCAACTCCCCCTCAAGCCACCTAAGCCATTGGTGTGAAGTGGCTATTGTACGAATGCAAGGTGACCTTCTGCAGGCAGTTTCTGGAAGGACGCCCACAAGTAGAGTGGATTCGAAGAATGCGTACATCGCATAGTCACCCTCTCTACTAATTAAACCTTTAACTAGTAGTAAAAATAATTATGAGGTTATTAATTGAGATACAATCTATCCTCTCTTTTAAATTGAACCAAATAACATGGTGTACGTTTTGGAGCAAAATTCTGCAGAAAAGTATGTCAGACACAGAAACTGGACATTTATCAGAGGAAGACAATCAACTGTTGTGTAATTTAATCAAAAGAGGTGGAAGTAGGTGAGTGGTTAATTTCGAACAGTTGGAAGTGACCGACCGACCGACATGGTTAACATACCATTGCAATGTTAGAGTTATGAGGGTGACGAGACAGAGGCTGCACCAATGATGAGTTGTACTGATTGCTACTCTGCTCTTGGGGCCACTATATGCTGTATGAAACAGCAGCCCAAGTAGAGATGTTCAAATGATTGTAAATCTATGGGACTTAACTGCTTTAGTTATTAGTCTCTAGGCTTACAAACTAATTAAACCATGTTAAACTAACCTAAGGACAACACACACACACACACACACACACACTGTTTTTCTTGTTTCCAAATGTCTCTTTTACTTTTCTGAAGGTGGTATCTATTTTTCCCCCTGGTTACACATTCTTCGACAGATTTGCATGTGCCCTCTAGGCACTACTACTTCACCATTTTGCAGTTTCTATTTCATTTTTAGTCATCTGTACTCCATTTTACCTGCTTCATTTACTACACTCTCCTTTCATCAATTAAATTTAGTATTTCTTGTGATATACAAGGATCTGTTTGTAAGTCTTGTCTTTCTACCTATTAGATCCTCTGCTGCCTTCACTACTTTCTTCCACTTCTGTCAATTATTGCCAAAAGCTCCCTCTACGGAGACTGCAAGAACTAAGAAGCAGAGCGTCTCTGCCAAATGTCAGATTCTTCCACCTACATACCCTGCCACAATGATCCCATCCCAAAAATACAACAGAAAAAGAAAAGAAAAAAAATCTCTCTCCTCAAATCCTTAGGTCCATCCGAGGGCCTCTCCTCTGAGTTTCTCTCTCTCTCCTCACCCCTCCTTTCTACATGCTCCCTAAGGTCCATAATCCCATCCTCCTAGATGTCCCGTGTGGCCAGTTATGGCACTCCCACTGAAATAATCTCTTCTGTTCTTGTGAACCATCGCCTTCAACTATTACCCACAACCTGCCCTCCTATATAAAAAACATCAATCATTTTCTCCACTGACTCTCCGCAGTTACTGTTCTTTTACCACCTCATACCATGTTCATCGTATCTGATGCCACCTCCCTCTACACCAGCATCCCCAATGCTCATGGCCTTTCTGCTGTTGAACAATGCCTTTCACAATCGCGACTTACTGCAAGCCCACAACCTCCTTCCTCGTTACCTTAATCACATACATCCTCACCCACAATTACTACTCCTTTGAAGACATTACCGACAAACAAATTTGCAACACAGCCACAAGCTCCTATCCCAAGATCTTCATGGGGCATCTATAGGAATCTTTTCCAACTATCCAGAATCGCAAACCCTACATCTGGTTGAGATTCACTGATGATTTCTTCATAATCTGGACATTCCTTCAAAATCTCAACACCTTCTCCTCCAGTCGCTTCACCTGGACCTACTCAACCCAATGAGCCACCTTCCTCAAGAATGACCTCCACCTCTGTCCACATCAAACCCACCAACCATCAACAATACCTCCATTTTTCCAGCTGCCACCCATTCCACACCAAAATGTCCTTTCTATAAATACTAGTCACCCATGGGTGTTGCAACTGCTGTGACAAGCTGTACCTCTCCTAAATTGCCAAATGCCTCACTGAGGCCTTCACTGACTGCAATAATCATCCAAACCTTATTCAAAAACAGATCTCACATGCCATGTCTGTCCAGTCCCCTGCCACCTCTCCCACACCTACCATCCAGCCACAAAAGAGCACCCCTTTTGTGACCCAGTACCACTCAGGACTGAACAGTTAAACGACATTCTCCGATAGGATTTCAACTACCTTCTATCCTGCCTGGAAATAATAAATGCCCTACCCAATATACTCCCACACCCCTACAGTGGTATTCCGCTGCCCCACCAAACCTACGTAATATCCTCTTCCATCCCTGCTCCCAACCCCTTGCCCCAGGCCTTGTATCCCTGCAATAGACCTAGATGCAAAGCCTGTCCTATCCACCAACCCACAACCACCTACTCCAGTCCCATCACATGCATTTCCTATCCAATAAAAGGCAGGACAAATTATAAAAGCAGCCATGCTATCTACTGAGATGCAACCACTGTGCAGCTGTTTACGTGGGCATGACCAGCAACAAGCTGTCTGCCCAGAAGAATGGCAATCGTCAAAATGTGGCCAAGAGACAGCTGGACCATCCTGTTGCAGAACATTCAGCCCTGCATGATGTGGCTACTTCAATGACTGCTATACAGCCTGTGCCATTAAGAACCTCAACAAAATCACCAGCTTTTCTGAATTGCACAGGTGGGAACTCTTCCTACAATATATCCCATGCTCCTGCAATGCCTCACACCTAAACCAACTTTCGCAAGTTCCTGCCCCCCCCCCCCCTACTCCCCTCCCTTCTCTGCCCATACTCTAACCTCATGTAAATCTCCCATTGTGCTATGCACTCCCTTCCCTTCTTCCCTGTATGTCAGACAGCACTGACATATTCCCCCACCCCCACTGTGCATACCCCTCCTCCCTTCCTCACCACCACCACTAGCTGCTTTCACCTGAACTGTCCATAGTCTCACAAACTCCATGTCAAATAGCAGCATACATAACAGGACCTCCATGATAAAGTAAACAGATATGAGACAGTTGATAAAGGTTTCACATTAAAAAAAAAAAAAAAACTCACTGGATGTGGGTGATTTGAACTCTTGTTATATTTTTCTTCGCAAGGTTGAAAACACGTTCATGTTCTGCATTCCTATGCAGTGTGGTGGACTACAGAGAACAATAAATACAAGTGAATTTTTAGAGAACTCCATTGCTTCCACAAATTCTTCCTAATCGTGTCCAATCAGAATCACTTGCAAGCACTATCATTTGCAACCAAACTGTGATATACCTAAAGAGCTGTAAATTGCCTCATAAGCTCATCCAGCACCTCACCTGTAGTTAAATTCTCTTCCTTTCATAATAGATAGGAAACTTTTCCAGAAAAAAACAAATGGAAGAAAACTGTGCATCTTCAATTCTGACTAACCTTAAGTGCAAACTTGTTATTGTTGTCACAAGCAGTATGTACAAAAATAGTTTCTCATTAATGAAAAAAAGGGATTTATCTGTATCCTGGACACCGTTCATTATGTTCAAAGTTGAATGCCATCACTTATTTATCATCACTTCTTTAAATTTGCAGAGCAGAGCCTGTTGACACCTAAAATTCACATGGAAGAACTGTTATCCTGGCTTTAAATTCAATTCTAATGACAACACAGACATCACATTGTTAAAAATACCAATCATATTAAAGAACAAGTTATTGACAACCATAGACCTGCTTTCGACCTACGAAAACAATCAATTGTATGGAAGTGAGGTGATTATCAAAGTTAACGTTCAAATACACCTTGTTAAAATCATATAAGCTTGGGGATCCCATTGTGATGGGGAACTGCAGCACGACAATAAAATTATGATCCCTGAGTCGTGGCTTTGTATCACAGTAGGTGTATTTCCTATTAAAATTGAGCTCATTTAAGGTGGCAGATGGGCAACAGCTTGTTACTCAAACAATTGAAATGCAAAAAAGACAAACATGTAAACCTTAAATATGATGGCATAATAGTGAAAGTTAAACAGAGGCTTAAGCCAGACTTATTTATTGAATGACTTTATACAAAATGGTTACAAATGCGTACAAAATTCAGAATAATTCTATGTACTGTCAGACTAGCATTTAGACTAGGGGTGATAATTATGTTCAATGGGCCTATATGGAGAAAAAGGGGAAACAGACAACAAAATGGTTACAATGCCGTTGTGTAAATGTATGTTACCATATGGTGTGCCGAGTGCTGTGTGCAGCCATCAGAAGCTAATGAAATAAAAAAGGGTGTGAAATAAATTGTGGTGTTTATCTAACTCGTGTGAATTCCTGATGTCACTTGCCTAGGAATCAGCCTGTGTCTGATGTACAGGTCACTGAATAGGCAGTCGATCAGCAAGGAAGCTGTGCACCGCTTCTTCACTGCGACTGTGAACAAGTGAATTGTAGTCTCGACAGTAGGTACAGACGATTCTCCAATTATCCCTCCACACAATGTACAAATACATGAAAAGCAGAATTAAGTAAGTAACAATTCAAATGAATAAGACACAGAACATACTAGACAGGCTGAGCACACACACATCGTAAACTGCTCTAAAAATCTTACTAGTTGTAAAACGGTAATCGCGAAGAAGTATTAAGCTTCGCCTGCACGTCGGCAGACTTTGAGATAAATTATAAGTGAACAGAGAGTTTCTGAACACTGCCTAAATTTGCTACCAGGATCGAAATGCATAGACAAAAACAGAACAGTTCCCAAGAAAAATCTCCAGAGTAGTCAATTAGAGACTGCTCAAGTAGAGGTCGGTGCGGCTCCGTAGCACAGTGGTAGAGTGCCAGACTACAAATCCGAAGGTCGCGGGTTCGATCCCCGTCAGGTCCTAGGATTTTTATCTGTCACTTTCCACTTCTTTCACCTCTGGCAGTGTTGCTAATGTGAAAAATACCGAGCAGCACCGTGGTTTGGAACCCACGTTAAACTGTAGGTCCCCCTATAACTGGCTGGGTAAGTCAGTTCGAAGGTCGGAGGAAGGCAACGGCAGACCACCTCCAAACAGGACCATGCCTAGTAAAGCACTGTGGTGTTCAAACCAATCTTCGGATTGTTGACTGCTTTACCTTTTTACCAAGTAGAGGTCAGTCAAAAAGTGCCCTCTCCAGTGCTAGCTAGCTCAAAAATGACAAATTTCCTCGAAAACTGAGTGCTCGCCTATCACCGTCATTTCGAAAGGGAGCCTATTAGTGGCAGAGGACACTCCCTCTATGTCTTACACGGAGTGTACAAGAAAGTGGCGCTATATGGTCTACCACAGCCTGCAAAAAGATCCCTTCAAGGTCATGCTCTTTGTCAGGTTGTTCACCTGTTATGCGAAAAGTTAGGTGAGGTGTCCATGTTTGCGTAACCAACTCCCCCTCAAGCCACCTAAGCCATTGGTGTGAAGTGGCTATTGTACGAATGCAAGGTGACCTTCTGCAGGCAGTTTCTGGAAGGACGCCCACAAGTAGAGTGGATTCGAAGAATGCGTACATCGCATAGTCACCCTCTCTACTAATTAAACCTTTAACTAGTAGTAAAAATAATTATGAGGTTATTAATTGAGATACAATCTATCCTCTCTTTTAAATTGAACCAAATAACATGGTGTACGTTTTGGAGCAAAATTCTGCAGAAAAGTATGTCAGACACAGAAACTGGACATTTATCAGAGGAAGACAATCAACTGTTGTGTAATTTAATCAAAAGAGGTGGAAGTAGGTGAGTGGTTAATTTCGAACAGTTGGAAGTGACCGACCGACCGACATGGTTAACATACCATTGCAATGTTAGAGTTATGAGGGTGACGAGACAGAGGCTGCACCAATGATGAGTTGTACTGATTGCTACTCTGCTCTTGGGGCCACTATATGCTGTATGAAACAGCAGCCCAAGTAGAGATGTTCAAATGATTGTAAATCTATGGGACTTAACTGCTTTAGTTATTAGTCTCTAGGCTTACAAACTAATTAAACCATGTTAAACTAACCTAAGGACAACACACACACACACACACACACACACTGTTTTTCTTGTTTCCAAATGTCTCTTTTACTTTTCTGAAGGTGGTATCTATTTTTCCCCCTGGTTACACATTCTTCGACAGATTTGCATGTGCCCTCTAGGCACTACTACTTCACCATTTTGCAGTTTCTATTTCATTTTTAGTCATCTGTACTCCATTTTACCTGCTTCATTTACTACACTCTCCTTTCATCAATTAAATTTAGTATTTCTTGTGATATACAAGGATCTGTTTGTAAGTCTTGTCTTTCTACCTATTAGATCCTCTGCTGCCTTCACTACTTTCTTCCACTTCTGTCAATTATTGCCAAAAGCTCCCTCTACGGAGACTGCAAGAACTAAGAAGCAGAGCGTCTCTGCCAAATGTCAGATTCTTCCACCTACATACCCTGCCACAATGATCCCATCCCAAAAATACAACAGAAAAAGAAAAGAAAAAAAATCTCTCTCCTCAAATCCTTAGGTCCATCCGAGGGCCTCTCCTCTGAGTTTCTCTCTCTCTCCTCACCCCTCCTTTCTACATGCTCCCTAAGGTCCATAATCCCATCCTCCTAGATGTCCCGTGTGGCCAGTTATGGCACTCCCACTGAAATAATCTCTTCTGTTCTTGTGAACCATCGCCTTCAACTATTACCCACAACCTGCCCTCCTATATAAAAAACATCAATCATTTTCTCCACTGACTCTCCGCAGTTACTGTTCTTTTACCACCTCATACCATGTTCATCGTATCTGATGCCACCTCCCTCTACACCAGCATCCCCAATGCTCATGGCCTTTCTGCTGTTGAACAATGCCTTTCACAATCGCGACTTACTGCAAGCCCACAACCTCCTTCCTCGTTACCTTAATCACATACATCCTCACCCACAATTACTACTCCTTTGAAGACATTACCGACAAACAAATTTGCAACACAGCCACAAGCTCCTATCCCAAGATCTTCATGGGGCATCTATAGGAATCTTTTCCAACTATCCAGAATCGCAAACCCTACATCTGGTTGAGATTCACTGATGATTTCTTCATAATCTGGACATTCCTTCAAAATCTCAACACCTTCTCCTCCAGTCGCTTCACCTGGACCTACTCAACCCAATGAGCCACCTTCCTCAAGAATGACCTCCACCTCTGTCCACATCAAACCCACCAACCATCAACAATACCTCCATTTTTCCAGCTGCCACCCATTCCACACCAAAATGTCCTTTCTATAAATACTAGTCACCCATGGGTGTTGCAACTGCTGTGACAAGCTGTACCTCTCCTAAATTGCCAAATGCCTCACTGAGGCCTTCACTGACTGCAATAATCATCCAAACCTTATTCAAAAACAGATCTCACATGCCATGTCTGTCCAGTCCCCTGCCACCTCTCCCACACCTACCATCCAGCCACAAAAGAGCACCCCTTTTGTGACCCAGTACCACTCAGGACTGAACAGTTAAACGACATTCTCTGATAGGATTTCAACTACCTTCTATCCTGCCTGGAAATAATAAATGCCCTACCCAATATACTCCCACACCCCTACAGTGGTATTCCGCTGCCCCACCAAACCTACGTAATATCCTCTTCCATCCCTGCTCCCAACCCCTTGCCCCAGGCCTTGTATCCCTGCAATAGACCTAGATGCAAAGCCTGTCCTATCCACCAACCCACAACCACCTACTCCAGTCCCATCACATGCATTTCCTATCCAATAAAAGGCAGGACAAATTATAAAAGCAGCCATGCTATCTACTGAGATGCAACCACTGTGCAGCTGTTTACGTGGGCATGACCAGCAACAAGCTGTCTGCCCAGAAGAATGGCAATCGTCAAAATGTGGCCAAGAGACAGCTGGACCATCCTGTTGCAGAACATTCAGCCCTGCATGATGTGGCTACTTCAATGACTGCTATACAGCCTGTGCCATTAAGAACCTCAACAAAATCACCAGCTTTTCTGAATTGCACAGGTGGGAACTCTTCCTACAATATATCCCATGCTCCTGCAATGCCTCACACCTAAACCAACTTTCGCAAGTTCCTGCCCCCCCCCCCTACTCCCCTCCCTTCTCTGCCCATACTCTAACCTCATGTAAATCTCCCATTGTGCTATGCACTCCCTTCCCTTCTTCCCTGTATGTCAGACAGCACTGACATATTCCCCCACCCCCACTGTGCATACCCCTCCTCCCTTCCTCACCACCACCACTAGCTGCTTTCACCTGAACTGTCCATAGTCTCACAAACTGGCCACAGCAGCTGGAGATGGCAGTCTTGTCTGTGTGTTTCTCTGACCAATAAAAGTCCATAATGGCCAAAAGGTTTTAAGTAAGTTGTACCCTGTTATGTGTGCCTTTGTGCAGCTTATCACACATATCTGTGGTGAATGGCAACCTAGCATTCTCAAAAATTATTGATGAATTATTTCTGGAATTTCCTTATATTTGTAGATTTACGAACATACTCAGAGATTAGTTGTAGTTGAATATATGATGTGTGTCTAGTGATAGGCTAAGCATAGTTCAGAACTTTGAGGATATATGTGTATGATACACATGAGAGGATCCATATAGCAAGTATTTTTTCCTCCTAACTGAAGTTTTGTTAATCACAATTTCACTAAGAGGACAGATGGACTGGTGTGAAGTTCAAAATAGTGTTAAATACAAATCAATTTGTGCGCATAAAACATATTGGAATAAATAATAATCTTCCATATGATAGAAAATAGATGAAATTTTGACTGCAAATGAATGATATGGATTGCATGCTCAGTTTCATAGAATATCAACTTTCAATTTCAAATTTTCCTCAGGAATCAGCAGTTGTGGATAAATGATCACTGAGTTGAATCTGTTCACAACCTGCAACCTGGTCACAGTTAATCTGACTTCACTGGCCCTGTAACTAATCTTCTCTCTCTCTCTCTCTCTCTCTCTCTCTCTCTCTTTTTTTTTATCTTTTGCTTGAGATCCTACTGTGGTGTCCAGTCAAGATCCATTCTAGTCAAGACAAGAGAGAGAAGCATTTTGCACACCAATTTCTAAATTCAACAAATTTTCAATACTTTCAAATCTTTAATTTTCAGACAGAACAATTGTGTTTCTAATATGTGAGGGGAAATATATAATTATCTTGTGTATTCATCAAATACTAAAAAGATTCAATTCTGTGATTATTTGTTTTTGTAAAATATTCACTCTGTGCTAAGGATTGCACATGCTAGCAGATCTTTTGTATGTAATTAGCTAAACATGGGAGTTCTGGGTGCACCTATAAAAGCCAAATTTTGAATTTATTGAATTACCCTATAGGCCTACCTACCGCCCTGAAGGCAGAATTGAAGTAGGCCTATACAATACTGTTTTATTACAAGACACTGTATGGTTTGTTGCATGGAATCTATACACTTTTCTCACTCAATAATTTGCAGTTCCAAATTTCATAACAAAAAAAAAAAAAAAATAATCAACCCAACTACACAATCATGAATTAAATACATGTCTAACCATAATGCTGTATCACTATGCAACAGCTACAATGGAGAATAATTTCTGTCAAGTATTCCAAGATATGTTCATTTTATAAATTATCAGAATTTGACTACATGAATGTTAATTTCAGCTATGTTATTTTCACAAAAGAATATGTTGGAGGGTTCATTATAAGCAGTGTTAGAGAAAAACTAATAATTAGCCAATAATAATGTAGCAATACCAAATTAAATAATAATCAGGAGAATACTGTACATTTTAACACAACATACTGAGCCAATATAGAAAAAAATTTCTTAATTATTCGAAAATTTATTTTTGATAATCATTTTGTAGTTTATTTTAAAACAATTCTGTAATCCCACAAAGTAACTATAATGTTACCAATTATTGTTTAATTCCATAATATCTTCAAAATTTCTATGGCTTTTATATTTGTAAACAAATTTAATTGTAAATGAATAAAACTAATCATGTTTAGTGATCTGCAGTTATAGCCATGGTAATTATAGTATAAACAGACAGATAATAAGGCAATGGCAGTTCGTTTCAGTCGATTGTGAATCAGTAATTATGCTTGGTGTTTGTCATTATGATGTTTGGATAATAAATCACAGGTAAGCAAAATTAACAAGGCCAGATTAATTTATTTGATGGTGTCAAAATATTTGTAGAGGCAGGTACACACAGTGACAATAGTACACCTGCCTAATATGAGTATTTGGCTACACGTAATCTTCACAACAATGTCAAAGATTGATCTATAATAGCAGTATGATGGACCTAGTAACATTATAAAAACCAACAATGAACTCTTTACTAAAAGAAAAAATTGCTTCAGTCCTAGTACAAGACATTGGGCAAACATCAGCCAAGTCTTTACTGTAACCATAGATTTTTCCATGAATGATGATGTCATGGTCTTCAGTCTAGACACTCTATCCTAAGACTCTATCCTGAGCAAGTCTCTTCACCTCCTCATAAGAATGGCACCGTACATCCATTTGAATTTGCTTACTATATTCATCTCTTGGTCTCCCTCTGCAATTTTTACCCCACACACTTCCCTCCAATGTTAAATACATAATTCTCTGATGTCTAAGAATGTGTCCTACCAATCGATCCCTTATTTTAGTCAAGGTATGCCAGAAATTCCTTTTCTCCCCAATTCTGTTCAGTATCTCCTCATTAGTTATATGATCCACCACCTAATCTTCAACATTCTTCTGTAATACCACATTTCAAAAGTCTCTATCCTCTTCCTGTCCGCACTGTTTATCGTCCACCTTTCACTCCCATACAAGGCAACAATCCACACAAATGCCTTCAGAAGAGAATTCCTTATGCTTAAATTAATATTCGATATTAAAAATTTCTCTTTTTCAAAAACGCTTTTCTTCCCATCGCCATTCTGTATTTTATATCCTCTGTATGTTATTTTATTGCCCAAGTAACAAAACTCATTTACCACCTTTATTGATTTGTTACCTAATTTGATTCTTTCAGCATCACCAGATGTTCTAAGACTGCATTCCATTTAATCTGCAGTGAAATTGGTTTTGTGAGGCCAAAAGAGCAGAAAGTCAGGTCAATGTGTAGAAGCTTCAAGACAAGGAAATTAGGAACAAATACATAACTATGATCTCAGAAAGATACCAGTTAGTTGAATGCAATGATTTACAGTCACTGGAAGAGGAATGGTCAAGGTACAGGGACACATTACTGGAAGCAGCTAAAGAATGTCTTGGAACAGTAGTGTGTAAAGGCAGGAAGAATCAGACAGCTTGGTGGAATGACACAGTCAAGGCAGACTGTAAAAAGAAACAGAAGGCATTTCAAAAATGGCTCCATACTAGAAATTAGGCAGACAGAGAACATTATGTTGAAGAAAGAAACAAAGCCAAACGGACTCCAAGCAGAAATCATGGGAAGACTTTGGAAATAAGCTAGAAACTCTAGGTCAAGCCACAAGAAAACCATTTTGGAGCGTAATTAGCAATCTTCAAAAGGGAGGGAAGAAGGAATTAACAAGTGTTTCGGACAGGTCAGGAAAGCTGCTAGTCAATCCTGTGGATGCCTTGAGCAGATGGAGGAAATATTTTGAATAATTGCTCAATGTAGGTGAAATGTTCAATGATGTGTCAGATTGTCAGTTAGAATGAGATAGGAATGGCGATGGAAACAGGATCTCATTTGAGAAAGTGGAGAAAATGGTCATTAGATTACAGTGCAATAAAGCGGCTGGGGTGGATGAAATTAAGCCAGAACTCATCAAATGGAGTGGAATATCAGGTCTCAAATGGTTACACAGGATAATTGAGAAGGTGTGGGAATCGGGATAGGTTCCGTCTGACTGGACAAAAGCAGTAATCGCGCCAATTTTCAAACGTGGAAACAGAAAAGATTGTAACAACTATCAAGGTATCTCTTTAATTGGCGTTCTAGGCAAAATATTCACAGTTATTGTTGAAAGGAGAGTGCGAGTATTAATTGAGGACAAGTTAGATGAAAATCAGGTCGGTTTAGGCCTCTTAGAGGCTGTCAGGACCAGATCTTTAGCTTACAGCAGGTAATGGAAAAATGCTATGAGTGGAGCAGGGAATTGTATGTATGTTTCATAGTTCTATAAAAGGCTTATGACTGCGTTTCTAAGAGAAAGCTACTGTCAGTTATACAAGATTATGGTATAGGAGGCAAACTTCTGCAGACAATTAAAGGGCTTTACGTAGGCTGTCAGGCAGCAGTTAGAGTAGATGGCAAATTAAGCTCATGGTAGTGTCAGGGGTAAGACCAGGCTGTAACCTGTCACCACTGTTGTTCACACTATTCATGGATCATATGTTGAAAACAGTATACTGGCAGGGTGGGATTAAAATAGGTGAAAACAAAATAAGCAGTCTTGCATATGCGAATGACTTAGTTGTAATGGTCGATTCGATTGAAAGGTTGCAAACTAATATTTCAGAGCTCTATCAGAGGTGCAAGGAGTATGATATGAAGATCAGCATCTCCAAAACAAAAGTAATGTCTGTGGGAAAGAGATTTTAACAGATTGAGTGCCAAATAGGAGGAACAAAGTTAGAACAGGTATACAGTTTCAAGTATCTGGAATGTATTTTCTCACAGGATGGCAACATAGTGAAAGAACTGGAATCGAGGTGCAGGAAAGCTAATGCAGTGAGTGCTGAGTTAAAATCTACTCTCTTCTGCAGAAGGAAGTAAATACCATGACTAAGTTAACAGTGCACTGCTATATCTTTCGACCAACTTTGTTGTATGGGAGTGAAAGTTGGGTAGAAACTGGTTACCTTATTCACAAGGTAGAGGTTACAGATATGAAAGTAGCAAGAATGATTGCAGGTACTAATGGATGGGAACAATTGCTGGAGGGTGTCCATAACGAGGAAATCAAAGGAAAACTGGGAATGAACACCATAGATGAAGCAGTTAGAGCGAACAGACTGAGATGGTGGGATCATGTTACACGCATGGGAGAAGCAAGGTTACCTAAGAGACTCATGAGCTCGGCAGCGGAGGGTAAGAGGAGTCGAGGTAGACCAAGAAGAAAGTACTTAGATTCGATGCAGAACGATTTTTTAGTAAAAGGCATAACATCAGACGAGGCATCAATGTTAGCATTGAATAGGGGATCATGGAGGAATTTTATTAGAGGTACTATGCTCCAGACTAAATGCTGAAAGGCATAATCAGTCTCTAATGATGATGATGATGTAGGCATTCCATTACCCTTGTTTTGCTCTTGTTAATGTTCATGTTACATGCTCCTTTCGACACACTGTCCATTTCGTTCAATTGCTCCTCCAGGTCCTATGCTGTCTCTGACAATTTCACTGTCATCAGCAAAACACAAGGTTTTTATTTCTTCACCCTGAACTTTAATTCCTTCTCCAAATTTCTCCTTGCTTTTCTATATAGCTTGCTCAATGTACAAATTGAATAAAATTGGGGAAAGGCTACAACCCTGCCTTACACCCTTCCCAACTTCTGCATCCCTTTCATGCCCTACAACTCTGATAACTGCAGTCTGATTTTTGTACAAGTTGTAAATAATGTTCTGTTCTCTATATTTTACTCCTACTGATTTCAGAATTTGAAAGAGTGTATTCCAATCTACATTGCCAAAAGCTTTCTCTAAATTTACAAAACCTAGAAATGGAGGTTTGCCTTTCCTTAATCTATCTTCTAAGATAAGTCTTAAAGTGACGATTGCCTTCCGTGTTCCTACATTTCTCCTGAATCCAAACTGGTCTTCCCCAAGGATGGCTTCTACCAGCTTTTCCATCCTTCTGTAAATAATTTGTATTAAAATTTTGCAACCATGACTTATTAAAGTGATGGTTCTGTAATTTTCACACCCACCTGCACCTTCTTTCTTTAGAATGGCGATTATTACATTTTTCTTAAAGTCTGAGGATATTTCCCCTGTCTCGTACATCTTACGCACCAGGTGAAATAGTTTTGTCATGGCCGACTCTCCCAAAGACTTCAGTAGTTCTGATGGAATGCGGTGCACTCCAGGAGCCTTACTTTGACTTTGGTCTTTCAGTGCTCTGTCAAATTCTTCTCTCAGTATAGTATCTTCTATTTCATCTTCATCTACATGTCTTCCCTTTGCTTCCTAAGTGCATTTCCTCTTTCCACCTTTCAGCTTTCCCTTCTTTGCTGAGAACTGGTTTTCCATCCAAGTTCTTTAATATTCATTCAGCTGCTTTTCTTGTCTCCAAGTATTTCTTTTATTTTCCTGTAGGTGGTATCTATTTTCCCCCTATTTATACATTCTACAGATTTGTATTTGCCTTCTAAGTAAATAAATAGATTGGAAAACTCTGAAAAGTTGTGCCATTACAGGATAAGCAATAGCATAATATGTAAGTGGAATATAGGCCATATTTTGCATGACTATTACATCCATGCTTAAGAGCACAAAAAATAAAAAAGAGAAACTTCGGCCTATGTGGGAAAACAAAATATTACAGACTAATGGAACATTCTGATTTACAACAAAGCATTTGGCTGTGTAAATGACAATATGCTTTTACTTTAAACAGAACATTCTGGTAACACAAGAACATTTGTGAAATTATTTGAAAGTCATAGCTATTTAACCAGAAATAACAGAAATGAACCATACACACCTAGTACACACTCATCCATTGCCCAAATGGAAACTAGATGTGACACTGTAGTTGCAATGCAGTCCACAGTCACCTCTTTTGTAATATGATCACACCAGATGACGTTGGTGAGTTGACTACTGTTAACTGGTAACAGCAAGGGGAAACTACATTTGTAATTTTTCCTGAGGGCATGCAGCTCTACTTTTTGTGTAAAATATTCCTGAAGTAAAACAGTCCCCATTTGGCTCTTCGGGCCTGGACTACTCGAGAGGATGTTGCCATCAGGAAAAACAAAACAGGCATTCTTTGGATCGGAGCATGGAATGTTCTAATGCTTAATCAAATAGGTAAGTTAGAAAATCTGAAAAGAGAAACTGGTAGGCTGAAGTTAGATATGATAGGGATTAGTGAAGTTGAGTGGTAGGATGAACAGAATTTCTAGTCAGGTGAATACACGGTTATAAATACAAAATCAGTTGGGGAAGGGGGGGGGGTGTAGGAGTAGGTCAAATAATGGATGCAGGTAAGCTACTATCAACAGGATAGTAAACACATGTCATAACAAAGACAGTCACGAAGCCAACACCGACCACAGTAGCACAAGGTTATATATGCCTACTAGCTCTGTTGATGGTGAGGAGATTGAAAAAAATGTACAATGCAATATAATTAGTTATTCAAGCAGTTAAGGGAGAGGTAAACTTGTCATGGGGGATTGGAAATCGGTGGTACGAAAAGGAAGTGACGTACAAATAGTAGGTGAATATGGACTGGGAAGGAGGAATGAAAGAGGTCACATGGTTCAATTTTATGAAGAGCACATTAATCTAATTATCACAATTCTTGGTTTAAGCATCATGAAAGAAGGGTGTAGGCCAATATGTGGGAGAGACCAGGAGACAGCAGAAGATTCCAAACTGACTTTATAATGGTAAGACACAGATATCAAAACCAGGTTTTAAATTTTAAGGCATATCCAAGGGCAGATATAGACTCTAACCAAAAGTTAAGAACAACAGAATAAAACTTTAGACGCCACAAAAAAGTAGAAAAGTAAAGAGATGGAACCTGGATAAACTAAAGGAACCTGAGGCTGTAGAGAATTCCAGAGGGAGCATTAGTTAAGGTCTGTTTGTAAAGGGGGATAGTAATACAGTAGAATTTGCTCCAAGGCAAAAGGTACTCTTGTAAGTACCAGGAGAGCTTGTGGCAAAAATTGGGGACTGAGCCCCAAGGGTATGCACTGGATATACACCACAGTGATTAGACCCAGGATCACCTATGGGGCAGTCGTGTGGTGGAAGAAGGTAGTACAGCAGGTTGCTGCTAAGGAGCTTGGTAAAGTGCAGAGATAAGCCTGCTTAGCCATAATAGGCAGAATTAGCAGCACACCACCTGCTGGGATGGAAACCATGCTGGATATGCCCCCATTACACTTTGGGTCAAGATGGAGGCAGCGGCTGGTGCATACAGACTCAAAACTGGCAACAACTGGAACTCTTTGGGATATTCCACATACTAAAATAGTGAGTGAGGTAAATACAGGAAAGGTTGGGGAAATGCCAGCCGACTATATTATAACCCCATACTGCTTCAACAAGGCTTTCGATATAACAATTGGAAGTAGGGAGCAGTGGGAGAAAATAGTTTGACACTGTACGGGGGATATTGTCTGGTTCACTGACGGGTCAAAATCAGACCAAGGCGTTGGGGCCGGGGTATACAGGGTGCAGCCAAGACTGGAGGGCGTCATCTCTCTAGGGAAACTGGCCTCAGTATACCAGGCCAAAATCACTGCCATCAGGGTGTGTGTGGAGGAGAATTTGCGTAGGTGCTACAAAGATCGTAGCATCTATATCTATTCAGACAGCCAGGCAGCCCTGAGATCACTGGTAGCTCCTGCAACAAGGTCTAAAATTGTTGCAGAATGTCACAGGGTTCTGTTGGAGCTAGGGGAAAGCAATAGAGTAAACCTATTGTGGGTTCCTGGCAACTCGGGGATCAGTGGCAACGAACATGCCAACAGATTAGCCAGGATGGGGGCAGATACTCCATTTATTGGACCGGAACCTGTCCTGACAATCACCAAGGCAATGATCAATTTGGAGCTAGGTAATGATGCCAAAGCCATGTTTTAAAAGAAGCTCTGCAATCCTGGGCCTGAACAGGAGAGAGATTAGACTCATGGTTGGATTGCTGACAGGACATGGGAATTTCAAAAAACACCTACATACAATGGGAATAACAGAAGAGGACTCTAAATGTAGGATCTGTGATGAAACTGCATCACATCTAATCTTCGAATGCATTGCATTGGAAAGTAAAAGGCACAGAACATTTGGGACAACCAGACCCGAAGAAATTGTGTCTAATAAAGAACTGGTAAAGGGATTCCTTGCACTGTTCAAGGGCATTGGTTGGCTTTACTAGATATACAGGGAGCAATACCGCACAATAAACTTAGTTTCAGTGCGGGCAGTGGCGGGTTGGACCAAGACTGTTTTGGCTTCGCTGAAAAAATCAAATCACATCAAAATCAAAACAGTAGAAGCGGAATTGGATAGCTATGAGAGATAAAGTAGTGAAGGCTGCAGAGGATCATATAGGTCGGAGTACATGGGGTAATAGAAATCCCTGGGGCTAAGTGACGAAGGATATACTGAACTTGACGAAAGAAGAAAATATAAAAATTTTGCAAGTGAAGAAGGCAAAAGGGAGTACAGATGGCTAAAACATAAAATTGACAGCAAGTACAGAATGGTTAAGCAGGGGCAGCTGGAGGACAAATGCAAGTCTGTAGAATAACAAACAGGGAAAAGATAGATACTACCGAAAGGAAAATAAATGTTTTAAGGTAAGAAAAGAAGCTGCATAATATCAAGAGCACAGAGGGAAAAGCAGAACTAAGCAAAGAAGAGAAAGCAGAAGGGTGGAAGGAATATATAGGGAGCCTATATAAGAGAAATAAACTTAAAGGCAGTAGATATTATAGAAATGGAAATGGCAGTAGATGAAGATGCAATAAGAGATACAATGCTGCGAGAAGAATTTGACAGATCACCAGAAGATTTGAGTACAAACAAGGCCCCTAAAGTGGAAGATATTCCCTCTGAATTCCTGACATCATTGTAAGAGCCACTCATGAAGTAACTGTCCCAACTTCCGTGCAATACACGTATGAGACAGGGAAAATACCCTCACACTTCAAGAAAAATTTAATATTTCCAGTTCTAAAGAAAGCAATTGCAGACAAGTGTAAAATTACAGACCTATTAGTTGCAAAGTACTAAATCGAATTATTTACAGACAAACGGAAAAACTGATAGAATCCAACCTTTTAGATGATCAGTTTGGATTTAACACAAATGTATGTACCAGAGGCAAACTTACATTTTTAGCTTCTGTAGATTTAGAGAAATCTTTTGATAATGCTGAATGGAATACAACCTTTCAGATTCTAAAGGTAGCAGGGGTAAAATATAGGGAATGGAAGCTTATTTATAACTCATACAGAAACCAGCATTTACAAGAGTCGAAGGGGATGAAAGGAAAGCACTGATTGGGAAGGGAATCAGACATGGTTGTAGACTTTACCCAATGTTATTCAACCCACCCATGAGCAAGCTGTGTAGAAATACAAAGAGAAATTTGGGGAAGGAATTAAAGTTCAAGGAGAAGAAATTAAAATTTTGCAGTGAAAATCATGCAGTACTGAAAAAATTACATAAGCTAACGAGACCATAAAAGAAGTAAATGAGTTTTGTGATTTATTACAGCAGATAGCTGAAGTAAAGAACCTATATAATGCAGAATGGATATGGGAAGAAAAGCATTTCACATCAAATCTTAATTTAAATATTAGGAAGTCATTTCTGAATGCATGTGTGGAATGCAGCATTGTATGGGAACAAAACATGGATGATACAGAGATCAGATAAAAATATGATAGAAGCTTTTGAATGCATGCTCGAGACGATCGCTTTATGCTAAATCAGTTGCATAGAGTGCATAACTAATGAGGTGGTGCTGAACAGAATGGGGAGAAAAGTAGTTACCTGTCACATCTTGATGCTATCACAAAACTCAAAATCTACAAAAAACAAAATATTCAGGAAACATTTTATGGAATCACATGAACAGTATACATTGTGCTGTCTTACAAAATGTTATTGCATACAGAACCTCTAGATACATAATATTTGGAGGCAAAAAATGTTGTTGCCTTCCAGTTGTAGATTTAAAAAAAATACATAAAAATCATGAATTTTGTCAAAAACTGATATCTTATCAAATACTTTATAGCAGTAGTATTATAATTTATGTAACCTATTGAAGAAGTAGGATTAGGCCTAACTCTAAACTCCGATACTGCTTTGACCAATGATGTCACATATGACATCATACATAATCGAGATATAATATGAACATGTTTACCACAATATGGTATCGGTAGTTAGATTTCACCTAAATACGGTAGGTCAAATCTACTTAACAGTACCACCTCTTCAAATTACATTTAATAATTATGTAATTTTAAAGATAGCTTACACTCGAAGTTGTATGGTCTGAAATGATATATTTATGTCGAACATACAACTGTAAATCGATAGAGTGTTTCTGGACCAGAGATTCAGGAGCTACCCACCCTCACGTGCTAAAAATAACTGCTTGTTTAAACTACCTCTAACCTTCTTAGAGCTATCCTATAGATAACTTTTAAAAAAATGAAAGTTAGGTTACGTATAGGTCAAACAAGACCTAAACCTTGCAAAAATCGAACAACACCAAAAGGATAATACAATGCCACATAAGTGTCAAAAATATCAGAGACACGTAAACACAGAGTATTGAAACCATGTGCGGGATTGAATGACATAAAACATGACATCATTGGTCAAAGCTACATTGGAAACTAGATTTGACCCAAGAAGTGATACTTGAATAAATTGATTTGTGGAGGTACTGCACTTCATTATTGTCATTTTCATCATAATACTCCATGTCCTTCACATAGAATTCTTGGGATTCTTCTGATGATGTATCAAAGAACTGTGTCAATGTTTTTAGGTTGCCAGCTTTCTTGATACTCAATCAATGTCCTTGAAACTATTCTATATTTTTTCCTTAACCTTAACAATGATTTAAGAGGAAGACTAACATGTTATTTTGACTTTGCAGGTGGCTTCACCTTTGTCTGTTTTGTTTTAAATAAGAACTCTGGCTTCAGAAAATTTGAATGGTAGCTAGTTTTTCATTAATTTGTAAGCAGTGGTCTTGAAATCAGACACATACCAGTCCTTTCCCAAAACCATACAGATACCATGGTGACTCAGAACCTCATGATATTGTGATGGTAAGGTTACGGTTTCAAGTTTCCTCAATTACCTTTTAATTGTACCAAATAACCTATCAGAGGGTAAGTAACTGTGGACCATGATTGTAAAGTACATACTAAGCAACAACCAATATCAACAATAAAGTTTTAGTAATATGCCTAACAGATAAATAATACCTGTGACAAGCAGATGATGTTCATATACATGTGGCGTCTGTTCCGAAAGACCAGACGTCACTTCTGATCCTGCAGTTGTTATTATTTATTATTCATAGAATATATGACATCAACTGCGATTGGGCAAAGCTGAAAATGTGTACCCAGCCGGGATTCGAACCCGGGTCTCCTGCTTTCTAGGCAGTTGCGCTGACCCCTACACCACTGGGGACACAGTGATCACCGCACTGTGTGATGATGTTCACTTTTGATAAAACTTGTTTTCTGTAGATGTTGAGTTTAGAAAAATTTCACAATTTTGTGTGCAAGATTACACAAGCAAATAGTATGTTTCGGTAAGCTCTGTGTACTGCAATGGAAGCATCTCATTTAGAATACGCATATAACCGATTAAATTGGAAATTTTGTAGATTTTTAGTTTTGTGAAAACGCTCCTCAATAGGTGGGACACATTCTGAGGCATCATGAAATTGTCAACTTATCATTGCAAGGAAGTGTGTGCAGGGTAAAAATCACATAGTGAAACCAAGATATGAATATAGTAAGCAGATTCAAATTAATGAGGGTTGCTCTGCTTATGAGGAGTTAAAGAGGTTCGCAGAGAATAGAGTAGAGTGGCATCAAATGAGTCTCCAGACTGAAAACCACAACTACAACCCAATTATTAAATAAGGACGTCCATAATAATCTCTGTAAGTAGGCAGACTGTATTCTATGGAACAAAAATGCTATACACCTGGACAAAACTTATCATAGAAATTGCGTCACATAACTTTTGTTGGCACAATTATTTTTAACTTTGTGCACATTTGATAAAACTGTCATTATCATATAAAAGATTTTGATAAGTATAGAGCACACATAAGAAAATGGAATCAGAAGATACGCTACAATAAATGAGTAAGAAAGCGAGTCAAGGATACCAACCATAAATTAAACTAGCATTTTAGATAACATTAGGAAAAGCTACGTTAAGGAAAGGAAGGGATAATTTCTTCAGACAATAGAAACAGCGACAGAAATATTGAAGCACCCGATACCACCCTTTTTTTCCCACGCATGATATCATTAGTGGGGACCTACTAAACTAAAAACGAAGAAAACAACATTCCATAACACAAAACAATACCAAAAAATAAGGCCTTCAATTACGCACAAAATTAAATTTCTTTTGCATTATAGTTCTATGCCATCGTTGAATAGAAGTAAGGAATTACAACTGAATCGCATTTAATTAGTCTTAAATCTGGCAAACATGAAACTCTAGTATAACATCGATTACCGTCACAGTGTTTCCGAATCTAAACAAATAACTTTAAAATATGTTGTAAATAAGGTTAACTCTAAGTTTCCAATATTGATAGGGATATCTTATTAATGAATGATCAGATAATACGTTTAAATGTCAATGCCGACGGTGTGTGTGTTTTCATGTTTTCCTTCTTTTATATTTGAAGTTCGTTATGTAGATAATGCTCCAAAGGAAGCATAAAAATATCTATTTGTAAACACTTTTTTTTTTAAACCGATGGAAGCAGAAAATAAACGAAATTGTCGAAATATTGACTACGAAGATAAACAAAAAATTCTGAAAGACAGTCGGACAACAATGCGATTCTTGTGTTATTCGAACAATAATAACCAGTACTTACTATTGACGTTACTTTATAAACAGTGAAACCTTTCTTATGTTTTCTCGGATCAGATACAGTAAATCTTCTAATCCAGTTATCATGACTTGGTGTCATTATTGTAGCGATATTTCAATCCATGTATTAACAGTCCTCCAAATATATGTGTATATCCTGTGAAGAACTATGTAATCATTTTTCTAAACATTACATAACAATACACACATTCACGACCTCCGGTGTTTACATGCCGACCCAACCCTTCAATACCTGACACCTTGCGTCAAAACAAAACGTCACATGACCCAATTGCTATCTTTGGTGACAGAACTAGCAATCAGCAAACTTCTCTGACATATTTTAATACCAACACTTTACCGCAGTACGAATTACGTCATGGAAGTAGTCTATGTAAACAATACAAAATCAAATCACGTTTCTCAAATGACGACTGTCGCCATTTTTTGCCGTGGCACAAATAGCTTTTTCTTTGAGACGCCACTTTGCTCAGAATCGGATCACATAACCGCCATCTAGATTTCAAACAAACGATTCTAACACTATAAATAGGTTTTATTGTGATTTATGTTACGTATTACGAAATACATGTATTTCATTTGTACACTACGTCAAACATCTCTCCAAAATCTGTCGTTAAGAATGATTTGTTGGGCTACAGTGACAAATAATGAGACTTCGAAACAGAAAAATTTCGTAACCATATAATGGTTAATTGGAGAATTTCATTATTTTATTATACGAGGTGTACATAAGTTTTGCATGTCACTAAACAGGTGTTATTTTATGATGGCTTAATTCTAAAAATAGTGAAAATTAATACAATGCTGGAAGTATATTCATCTTTAAATTGGCATCTCCATTGCTTTTAAACACCTGTTAAATGGACTTCAGAAGCCGCAGTGGAGCAACACCGCCTAGAAGACAAGGCCTGAAAACTGGCCGTGCCTACGTCTCACCAAGTGACAGCGGACGCAAACTGACTGGACAGCTGCTGCCAGGCGGTGAGCGTGCCACAGTGGGGAGCCAGTCAACTGGCAGCCGCTGCCTCTTGGTGTAACATAGGCATGGCCAGTTGTCAGGTCTTGTCTTCTAGGCGGTGTTGGGTGGAGTGGTCTCGCAGTCTAAGTCACATTGCTGCAGAGCCCGCGGCTGCTCGCCGTCAGAGGTTCCAGTCCTCCCCCACACATGGGTGTGTGTGTGTGTTGTCATTAGTATAAGTTTAAGTAGTTTGTAAGCCTAGGGACAGTTCCCAAAGTAGTTAAGCCCCTTAGAATTATATATATATATATATATATATATATATATATATATATATATATATATATATATATATAGGGTTGTCCAAAAGTCGGGAAACACCCTGATAAAATCTAAATGGAGTAGCAAACAAGGAAACAGAGTCCCTACACGTGAGGAACAGGTGGGAGGGGGGAAACTTATGGTCTATGCCACCAACATGGCGGCCATCTTGAAAGCCGCCATCTTGGATTCAACTCGAAAATTTCAAATGGGAATGTTGTCATGTGACATATCAAACAGATAGAGAATTTCAACAGATGCCATTGTTATTTTAAACATAGATTTATTAATTTTCGAGTTATAGCCAATGACTTGCAGCAGTAGTGGGACGCTCGGCAGCAAGCTTATTACGTACTGAGAAGTCATAAAATAGAGTTCAAAACGGTGCAAAGTGACTATCCCATGCCTAATATTTTACATGTGTTGAAATGTTAGGTATCGTTTACTCATGCTAACGTTTTAATCAATGTTTCTTTATTTACAGGTTACAAAACGTCCTTAACACACGAAGAACGCATTGAAATCATGTTTATATCAGGAGAAAGAAGTACACGGGTCACTGCTGAGGATTTCAACAGTCATCACCCGACCAGAAGGGCCCATCACACACAGCACAGTTCCCAAGCTTTTGGCCAAATTCCGAGCAACAGGTTCTGTCATAGATAAACCGAAGGCTGGAAGACCAAATTGGCCACCAATGAAGCAACAACAGTGAGTGTGTTTGCATCATTTAGCAAGAGTCCGCAACACAGTATTCGTCGCCTGTCACAAGAACATGAGGTTACCTCTACCACCATGCTGCGAATTTTATCGCAGCACAAATGGCACCCGTACAAAGTTCAGATGCTCCAACACATGAACGAAGATGACCCAGACTGTTGGGTACAGTTCGTAGAATGATTGACACAACAGCTGCAGACAAACCCACGTTTCCCCTATCAGATGCTGTTCAATGATGAAGCCAATTTCTTTATCAATGGTGAGTGAAGAAGCAGAATCATAGATACTGGTCCAACACAAATCCGCACTGGATTGATGTTTCCAAAACGGTCGGCTGACAAAAAGTGATAGTCTGGTGTGGTGCACCAAAGTTGTGGGACCTTTTCTTATTGATGGTATGTTAATAGTCAACGGTTATGTGAGAGTATTGGATGAAGACGTGTTTCCCTCATTGTTAACGGAGGACGGGACATTTCCGGAATTCTCCCAGCACGATGGATCCCCACCACATTATGGGCACAATGTGCGAGCATACCTGGCTGTGCAGTTTCCTGAAAAGTGGATTGGTTGTAGGGGTGCTGTGGAGTGGCCACTACGTTCACCAGATATCACTTCTTTGGATTTTTATCTTTGCGGCCATGTCAAAGCACTGGTTTATTCTGTGAAAATACGGGGTTTTCGTACTGGTGATGCGTGTGGTCAAATTCAGCCAGATTTGTTGGTCAAAGTGCATCAGGACTGGGTTCGGAGGATAGCATTAACAATCCAAAATAATGGACAACATATTGAGCCATTTCTATGACTGTTGGTGGTCTCTTGGGACTGTGTAACATCGGCATAATGTCTGTTCAGTACCTAAAATACGTGCTGCCGAGCGTCCCACCGCAACCACATGTGACTGACTATAACTCAAGAATGAATAAAGTTATGTTTAAAATAACAACGACATTGTTTTTCTGGTGAAATTCCCTATCTGTTTGATATGTCACATGACCACATTTCCACTTGAAAATTTGGAGTTGAATCCAAGATGGTGGCTTCAAGATGGCCGCCATATTGGTGGCATAGCCTATAAAGTTTCCCCACTGCCGTTCCTCATGTGTAGGTACTCTGCTTCGTTGTTTGCTACTCCATTTGAATTTTATGAGGGTGTTCTGGACTGTATATACAGGGTGTCCCAGCTATCTTGTCCACCCAAAATATCCCTGAAACAATAACAGCTATTGGAAAACGACTTTCACCAGTATCAACGTATGGCTGGGGCCCATGAATGTCCATATTTGGAAACATTCTAAAACGAAAGCAAATGTGTATTTTAACACAAACTTATTTTTTTTAATGGACACCCTATATTTTTTCTTCAGCAATCCATAGCATGACAAATCACATAAACAATGGCGTTGATTGCATCGAAATATTCCAATTACATCCCGAGATATTCCGACGCGAAGTTGACGCTTGAAAAACCCCAAACGCGCTGTTAGCGCACGTCCTGAGGCTCAGGCGTGAACCCCATGATGCCCGTAATCGCAATGTGACTGACATGCGTAATCGCACTTCCATACTTATGAAGAGGTCCAAAACGAATAATATGGTCTGCTGCCATCCTGTATTAAAGTCGTACATTCCAGCAGGTATTTATCCCATAGGCTGGGGCTGATGCGGTTCTGTAACATATCTGTGTACCGCAACGTTAGTCACAAAGTTAACTTCGCTTATCGTAAATCCGTTACTAAAAAGGTAATGCCTTTCAACATTAAAACTTTACTTTACTGTAGATCTAGTGCAAGTGACAGTGAATCATTCACTCATAATAGTAAAATTAATATTGATGGTTTTAGTGAAACGAGCAAGTGGACTAAAGGTTTTACCATTGTTTAGGTAAAAATGTTTTGATTTGGGAAGTTCAGGTAAGACATAGTAGATGAATGTAAAGATGTTTAACCAACTAGTTTTATTATCACATAATTATCAATCTTATGTTTAGCTAATGCGTTACATGACAAATTGTTTCAAACAAATGTTTCTGAACATCACTGGGTAAAATGGCCCTTTGTAGAAAATTGCACTGTGATACCAGCACTACATACTAAAGATAGCATGCTCAAAGTGATAACCATTAGCTTGCATACATAGGGTCACTCTGCAGATGAAGGATGCCCTACTTCGTGCAACTGTTTCCTGTTTGATGACTGTACAAGCATCAATAATGCATTGCTTCAAGTCCTCTGGTGTTATTGGTTCATGTTGGTAAACAGCATCCTTCACTGCTCCCCAAAGAAAAAAATCCAGCGGTGTAAGGTCCGGAGATCAGGCAGGCCATCTAAATGGGCCACCACGTCCAATCCACCTACCAGGGAACTTACAGTTCAGAAGTCGTCGTGCTCTGAAGTAGTTATCTGGAGTGCATCCGTCATGCTGATACCACATGACCATTCTCCTATTCAGAGGTACGGTGTCCAAGAGAACAGGAAGATTGTGTCGTATAAATCTGGAGTACTGTCTGCCATTTTGGACGCCATTTAGAAAAAAATGTCCGATAATGGTACCTCCAATAATCTCACACCAAACATTCAATTTCCACAGACGTTGATGCTCTACCTTACGGAGCCATTTTGGATTGTCTGCGGACCAATAACGCATATTCCTCATATTGACAATTCCTTTGTTGGAGAATGATGCCTCGTCAGTAAAGAGAACATCTGCAAAATAATTTGGATTAGTCAGAAGTTTTTGCTTAGCCCACCAACAAAATGTTACCCTGTCGCTGAAGTCATTACTATGAAGATCCTGGTGTAAATGAACATGGTAAGGATGAAATTTATGACAGTTTGATCCGATAGTTTTACAGACATTTGAAAATTTGAAATTTATGACGTTGAAGAATATGCTGTGCACTTGATTTCGACACACCAACTTCGAGTTCAATTTCACGTGTGCTGATGTGAGGATTCACAGCTACGGTAGCGAGCACAGAAACTTCAGCACGTTCATCTGTGTGCGTTCTAGGACGATGTCTAGGTCTTGGATTTAAGCTTCCCGTTCACGTAGACGGGATGTGAGACGACCAAACATCCGGCGCGAAGGCGATGGCTTGTCAGGGAATCGTCTTCTATAGAGTCGTTCTGCCTGAACAGAATTTCGCCCGCCTACAACAGTGTACAGTACAGGTATGTAGAGTAGGGTAGAAAACAGACATATTAACGTAATAATCATAATGTTCTCTAACAGTACTACAAACAAACAAGCGGCATTTCTACCATATCTTGTGTGTACATAATACAGTATAAGTTCCACAACACAACGTTTATTCACAATGTGTACTACCTCCGTGCCGTCACTAGATTACTCTGATGCACGACTACACTGGCAAGTGGTGTACTGCACAGCAAAGCAACAACAAATGGGATGCTCGGTGGTGGAGTACAGGAGTTTGCATGGGTCGCAAATCACAAACAAGGTGAAGTGGTAACTGTGGATGTAGTAGAAACTACGTTGGACACGTGTCTAGGTAGAACTAGGCCCTGGATGAACGAGTGCGCAAAAGGCACAATGGGTCATTTAACGCACTCGATAAACCTTATTTTGGGTGTGCAGGATAAATAAGACAACCTGACTGGTGTATACCGATCGGTACTGGTTCATATTGTGTACGTAGACACATACAACGTGCAAGAAGGAAACCATTATGTGCTTATGAGAGTTGATGGCAGCAGACCGTATTATTCGTTTCGGACCTCTTCATGGAACTGCAATTACGCATGTCAATCACATCGCGATTATGGACAGCATGGGGTTCACGCCTGAGCCTTAGGACGTGCGCTAGCAGCGCATTTCGGGTTTTTCAAGCTTCAACTTCGCGTTGGAATATCTCGGGATGTAATTGGAATATTGCGATGCAATCAACACCATTGTTTATGTGATTTGTCATGCTGAAGAAAAAATATAGGGTGCTCATTTCAAAAAATATAATTTTGTGTTAAAAAACACATTTGCTTTCGTTTTAGAATGTTTCCAAATATGTACATTCATGGGCCCCAGCCGTACATTGATACCAGTGAAAGTCGTTTTCCAATAGCTGTTATTGTTCTAGAGATATTTTGAGTGGACGAGATAGCTGGGACACACTTCGGAAATAAAGTAACAAGGTTTCAGGTGTAATTTCTAAATGACTGTACCTGTTATTTAAGGAAATAAACTACATTACAGTGACTTTTAGTCAGTTGTAAGCAGCGTAACTGCATAATTGGTTATAAGTTAATGTTACATAGCATATATTTATTTATTCTTCTTCTTTAAGTATTAAAAATACAATAATTGGCGCCATTTTTATATATACACACAGAAATATACAATACATACATGTTAGTAAAATACTCTCCACTCCATTACGGCTGGCAGATACACCAACCAATTAGATTGTTTAGTATTAAAGGACAGTCACGGTTGCAACTTTTTTATTTATTTTTAATGCATTTCACCCTTGTGGGGCATTCCCAGAAAGTCTTGAAAATAAATGAAATGGGGGGGGGGAGGGGACATAAAATTTAAAAGCCCAATCTTATCATTCATAATCCCACTAGAAATTAATAGAATGTTAACTGACCTTCAATTCAGCCAACCGTACTAGAAGACCTTTGCATCCTACAGTGTGACCACAAAGGTAAAAAATTTGATTTGTTGGGAGAGCTTGAAGCTGTTAAATATAGCTGCAGATCTGATGAATGGGATGTTGGTTGCCGGACGTATTCTCAGATGAGACTTGCACAGGACAGGGTAGTGTGGAGAGCTGCATCAAACCAGTCTGCGGACTGAAGACTACAACAACAACACTACAAAATCGTAGCTCTCCCATAAACCAGTGACAACTGTGAAACGCTGTTCTAGATTAAAAATGAAAGAACGGATCAGCTCCTCAAAGCTGAAAGAAAAATTACCAGAATGTGTATAAATAAGAGACACCAGGTTGAAGGAGTCTGGAGAATCCTTCCCAATGAAACTGTTTATAGGAGATAAAGCAAGACACGAGCACAATGAAGAAGAAAACAATCTTTCACATCTTAAGACTGCCAGAGAACAGAATTTTACAACTAGTGATGAGAAGTCTCGGAAAGAGGACAGTAGGACATTGGGTCAAAGAAACTCAACAGGATTTCGAAGCAGTTAGCCTCAAAATTGTTTATGCTAAGGGCAACGAGATCAACACCCTTCTTAAGAACCATAAATTTCCAGGAGAAATGACACACAGATAGCCTATGGAGATTTCAGGCAAACTGAGGAAGGCATGATCAGAGCAAATGAAGAGATACCATAATTCACAGAATGTAAGAACCGAGCACTGTAACCTTAAAAAAAGTGAACTGGTCCAATGTAGCCAATCAAATTAATAATAATAATACAGCGCCCTAAACATTAAAATATATAATATTTTGTTATATTGAGCCACAGTCATAAGTACTGATTAAGACCGCCATTTCGGCTTTTAGGCCATTATCAAGTCCATATACTCGGTATATATAGATGACTAAAATGTCATTTTTTCGGTATAAGTTTGCATATATGTTAAGATGCAAGTTGTCATTAAGTAAAATGTCAAAGTAACAGAACTTATACATATAAACTGAAGTATTATTCTAGTAATCTTGTAACTTTCCATCATACAATTTCCCAACTACTGTGACCCTTTCATGCCCTTTGACTCTAATAATTGCTGTCTACTTTTTGTACAAGTTGAATATAACTCTATGCTCCTTATATTTTACCCCTGCTAAATTCAGAATTTGAAAGAGTGTATTCTAGTCAACATTGTCAAAAGCTTTCTCCAGATCCACAAATGCTAAAAACGTAGGTTTCCCTTTCCTTAACCTATCTTCTAAGATAAGTCATAATGTGAGTATTGCCTCATGTGTTCCTGCATTTCTCTTAAATCCAAACTGATCTTCTCCACTGTTAGATTCCACCAATTTTTCCATCAGTCTGTAAATCATTTGTGTTAGTATGTTGCAACCAAGACTTCTTAAATTTATAGTTCTATGATTTTCACATTTGTCTGCACTTGCTTTTTCGAAATTGTAATCACTAACTTACATCCTTAAATAGTTGAACACTTGTTATTGTCTTGTTCTAAAAAACTGTATTTTACAACCTAGGTTTCGGGACATGCGTCTAGCCCCCCGAATATACCGCCGGAAAGGTCCAGAGATAAAAATGAAAAGTACCTGGCGATGCCGATAGATGTCACCCCAGAGATACATTATGACACGTGATCTGCACTGCAGATTCTGCAGTACAGCTGACAGCTGTTAAACGAAACAAACGGAGTATCTGCGGAATTGTATAGCTCGCCTAAAAGATAATCTCATTTTATATGTACGTTCCTTCAGTGTCACAATAGTTGTTAATCTGCTTACAACAATTAATACTCTAAGCTGGATGTTAGGTGTATTTTTTCTTTTTTTTCATCTAATTTACGACAAAGAAATATTAAGTTAGAGAAATGTTGGTAAACGCAAGACTTATATCATGGCAACTTGAAAAATACGAAAATAGAATTTCTAAAAATCAAACCATCACAAGTCATGTGAAATTATTAGGGGAAGTCTGGGTAAGATGACACAGAATCTTAGACAAGGAATCATTAATTTAATCCGATTGACGAAACAGAGCAGCAAATGAAGGTCTTGCCTCGCTAGCGATTAGCACTTCACGTGTGCTACAAAATGTACTAAAGCCAACCTTCATCATTTAGCAATGACACGCTATCATTTGTCTTTATACACATAATGGTTGTAATTTCACTGCACTGAAATAGCATCTAGAACACATGTAGTAAATTTTACCAACCTGGTTCCAGTTTTTTGTAAACTGTAAACTACGCTTTTTCATTCTATACATTAAACTCCAAAGAGAATTTAATGGAGTGTTCTCATGTTTAAATAACGAATGGCCGTTCCGTCTAAGTTGACGAATTTATTGGGCGAACAAGAGACTATCATCTTATTCAAATATTTCGTACATAATATTAATGATTTCAGTACTGAGCATGTGTAACAAGTATAAAGGAAGGACCAACTGACTGAAATGGCCACTGGAATCGATGATCATTGTGCAGGAGGTACAGAACGGTGTGCAGTAATTCGAAGAGAAAACAGAGGAAAACATTGTCCTCATTGTAATCACATACAGAAGAGAAACTGAAGAAAAGGAAATATAAAAGGCAAAAGAAGGAAATGTGAATAATAACTAGGGGAGGAAAGGGGAGAAGAATAAACAAAACAAATGTGATGAGGCACTCCGAAATCAGTCAACTACACTGAAGACGATGATGGTCATGATTTTCTTGGAGAACTTGGTGAAATCAGCAATGACTATGGTAAATTAGGGACTTTATATGATTGTCCATGCTGTCATAAATGGGCCCATGTTTCTCGTACCTAGCACACTGCAGCAAATACGAAATGCAAAGCAAATATATGCCACTCCTGTACTTAAAATAGTTTTTTTTCTTTGTTTATCGAATTATGTTTTGCTTTATCAAATTACACCCCTACGTCCGTCATCTTACTCGCAAACAAGGGTAGCATGACATCATTTGAAAAAAGTCAAAGTAATCACTTTAAATGAGAGGCCTACATAAAAAAAGCTACGAAATCTGTAGTTGGAAACAAAACTCTAATGGTTTCTCTAAAGTATTCATCTAGGTGTCAGGTCTAAAATAAGGGGATGAAAAAATTCGAAAGCTTACTGTCTTCATTTTACCATCCTTTCCCCTACACACGCTCTTTATCCCGTATTATTGCAAATGTATGCTCGAAATGAGTTTGCTTGTATGGTATTAGTAGTGTAAGGTACAGTACTGGTACTTTTCATACACCATTCTCTAACACAACACAAACATCCTTTTTTTTAACAATTCTCTTACACATGATAATGTTCTCTCAAAGTAAAGTGATATGCTGTTATCTGTGTGCCATTTACTAAATGTGAATACGTTGAGTATTTTACTTTAATTCCTGATTTGTCATTTTTGTGTTCAGAAAATTCTTGTTGTAAACTAAGCATTCATAACATGTCAAATTACTCATTTCTTGAAGTAATACGAAACGAGAAAAATGTTTGATACAAGTGAAAACAATAACAGAACCTTTTTCGCTAAACCACACACACAACAAGAATGAAACAAAGACCTTGTAAAAATGAATGACTTTCTGCTCCAAAGATCTTGAGCTGCAGATACTTCTCTGGCTTCATTTCCGGCGGTATATTCGGGGGGCTAGCGTCAGCAGGTTTCGGGTTATGAGCCCATTTTCTAGTACTTTACTGATTCCAAAGTTGTTACACCAGTGAAGACAAACCATTACATTACTACAGGTCTATGTTTATTGATTTTAACATAGGAAGAAAATACTTTTACCTTGCAATTTAGGAACTATTACACTTACATGACCTTATTAGAATAAATTTAATTATCTATTGTAATAACATTGTATTTAGTGCTGTTATCTATTACTGAAATTACTAATCATTATTGTAACATTATTGTACAATTGAACAGTTTATTGTGCAAGACCTTGCTTCTTGCCGATGGTCGCCTCAGATTAGTAATATTGTTATTATCTACTATGTAGAAGTTACTCATAGTCTAAAAGAGATGAATAATTGAATTCTGTCTGTTCATTCAGTATCAAATTTGGGACTGTGCACATCTGTTTTGTAATTGTTAATATTTCTAGTTGCGTCAGTTTTGCACCTTTACCTTCTACATGTAGATCTTCTCCATCTATGGCGTATATGTGCTCTTGTTCTAAGCAGTGTTGGGCAAAGGCAGAATCTGGCTTTCTTAATCTCTAGCTCTTGTGGTGTTCCCTAAGCCTAGTACAAATTGACCGACCTGTCTCTCCTATATGACAGGACTGGCACTCTTTACAACTGATTTTATATACACCACTACATAATGGCTGTCTGTTTGTCCTTCGAATTGAACAGACTTTTACCTGAGGTATGTGGGACATAGAAATATACTGAAAAATTTCTTTGCTTTCAAAATGTTACATAGCCTATTGGAAATTTTACCTATGAAAGGTAATCTATACTGGTGTAACAACTTTTGGAATCAGTAAATAACTTAAAAATGGGCTCATAACTCGAAACCTTGGCCGTAAAATAAAGTTTTTTGAAACAAGGCGATAACATGTGTTCAATTATTTAATTTTAAATGTTTCACCAAGAACCAACAATATAATCAATCACTACATCCTTATTGAAGTCTGAGGGTATTTGACCTGTCTCATACATCTTGCATAGCAGATGGAACAATTTCTTCATGGCTGCTTCTCCTAACGATAATAGCAGTTCAGATGGAACATCGTCTACTTCAGGGGTCTTGTTTCTACTCAAATCTTTTAGTGCTCTGTCTATCTCAACTTCCTCTAGTTCGTTTTCCATTTCTAGAATACTGCCTTCAAGTTCATTTCCTTTGTACAGGCCTTCTACATATTCGTTCCACCTTTCTGCTTTCCCTTCTTTGCTTAGTACTGGTTTTCCATCTTAGTTCGTGCTACTCATACAACTTATTTTCTGGTCTCTAAATGTCTCTTTTATTTTCCTGCTTAGCCAGTGTGCACTTTCTGATAACCTGTTTTCATTCGTCTTTACTCCCTTTTGCCTGCTTCACTTGATGCATGTTTATATTTTATCCTTTCGTCAATTAAGTTCAGTAGCTCCTGTGTTATCCAAGGATTTCTATTAGGCCTTGTCCTTCCACCTATATGATCCTCTGCAGTCTTCACTACTCTATCTCTCAGAGCTACCCATTCCTGTTCTATCATATTACTTGCCCCCGTTTCAGACAATCTTTGCCTAATGGTCTCTCTAGAACTCTCAACCATCTCTGGTTCCTCCAATTTATCCAAATTCCATCTCTTTGCTTTTCTACGTTTTGCAGTTTCTTAAGTTTTAATTTACAGTTCATAACCAATAAGTTATGGTCATAGTCTATATCTGCCCTTGAATATGTCTCACAGTTTAAAACCTGGTTTCTAGACCTTGCCTCACCATTATAAAGTCAATCTGGTATCTCCCAATGTCTCCTGGTCTCTTCTACGTATATAACCTTCTTTCGTGATGATTAAACCAATTTATTGTGATGATTAAATTATGCTCTGCAGAAAATTCCACTCCCTTTACTACAACTGAGTTCCAGTCCCCTATCACAATTAAGTTTTTTTCTCCTTTAATGCTCTGAATAATTTCTTTTATCTCCTCATACCACCTTTGATTTCCTCTTCATTGGCAGAGCTAGTTGTGATATAATTTTATACTACTGTGGTCGGCATTGGTTTCATGTCTATCTTTGCTATAATAATGCGTTCACTATGCTGTTCATAGTAACATACCCAGATTCCTATTTTCTTATTCATTAGCATACCTACTCCTGCATTACCACCAACTGATTTTGTATTTAGAACTGCAACAATACAACGAGGATAGTTTGCAACTGACTGTAAAGATGTTCATTGATCTGCAGCAGGCACAAACAAAAAGACACCCATACACTCAGAACTTAAGCATCCTGAACGCTGTCCCAGGGGCTGAATAAACAGAAAAAGGTTTCACCCTTTAGTCTTCAGCAGAAAAAATACTCCCTTCACATTGCCACACTTTACAGACACACACCATCACCTTCGGACACGACACTCTGAATCATACTTTGCAGTGAGGGGATAGGTGGAGAGGGGAGGGGAGGGAAGAACAGGTATATTGCAAGGTGGTGGTGAGGATGGATACAGCATGGCCTTATGGAGCATGTTAGTATTAAGTCTTTGCAAAGAGATGCAGCTTAGGAATGCAGCTTAGATGTGGGGAGATGGGAGATGGGAGGGAAGCAAAACACACCCACCCACCCACACCCACCCACCCACCCACACACACACACACACACACAGAATGGGAGAGCTGAAGGAGCAGAACAGGAATTGTTGGGTATGAGGAAAAGACGAGTTATTGTAGGTTGAGGACTGGATAACTTTGGGATCGGAGAATGTACTGTAATGGAAACTCCCATTTGTGTAGTTCAGAAAAGATGAAGCTGTCATTGAAATGAAGCAAATCCTCAGCTACATTTTGCTCTTGATCAAAATTTGGCAGTGGCCATTGATCCTAATGGACAACTGGCACCAGAGGAGGTACCAAAAACCAATGTAACAATGGCTTATGGAGTTTTCAAGCATAAATTCATGCCTTTTCGATTGAAACTTCTTGTACACTTGGAAAAATCTTATTAATGTAGTTATAGTCTACTAGTGAAATTACATAAATCTTGGTGCGCCATCCACTAATGTATAGTTACATTTTAATTTGCTTCAGGATACAACAACAGCATGGAAACTACAGAAAACTACGAAAACTAAATAATAAAACTTATAGCCAGCATAGAGATATAGAAAAAACATTGAATTCCAGAGACCTTACTTAACCACTTCCCATTCACTAAGGTTCAGTAAGTACTCAAAGTAATAAATGTCACACACTAACAGATGTTAGCTGTTTAGTTGCAAAGCGCCTGGGATGTGTTCGTAGTTCAATTTAAAATGATTATTGGCCCTCGTGTTGGATGTCACTGTAGCAGTGACACTGTTAATTGTCAATCTTTTATATCCAACTGTTTCATCAAGGGCCTTGTTGTCATCTACAAAGCATCTCCAGCCTGCTCTGTGCTGGTTGGCTCTTGATGTGTCAGGGAATCTCCTGTAGTGAATGTAGATAAAATCAACACCTGTATTATACTTCCAGTCACTACTTTAATCGGTGTTAGTGCGAGGTTTCACCCTGACATCCCAGACTATGTTTGGAAATGCCTGACTGCTTCAGAAATTTCTAACAGGTCCCTCTTGTATGCTCTTCATTTCTGTTGTAACAGTTGCAGCTAGTAGAAACTAACACCTAATAAGCTATGAAGTTTCCAAAATCCTCATGCTGAGTCTTTAAACCATTAGAATCTGCCTTCAGTCAAACGCAGATAGAACATGCACTTTCCCATTTTATACATGTGTGCCTGACCAACAGCCAGTGCTAGTTAGATGGCACTCTATCGTCTGGATGGGTTTATATCGATAGTAGAAAGATGGTCATAATGTTCTGTCTGATCAGTGTATTGTAGGTAAAGTGGGGAGTCGCTGGTCCTACCACTCAACATAGCACACCGCTTATTTTGCTTGCACTTGGCTCGTAGTATTACTGTGCATGTATTTTTGCATATGGTTTTGTCCCAGTTCAATAATGCTGAGCTACTCAGGTATTTCATTTACTCCAGATACTGCTGACTTCCTTCCAGAAGGCCAACGGCAGCTTATTTTTTTATTCTTGTCTGTAAGAATTCGTGTACAGTATTATATTTTATTTCTTTGAATCGCCTGCACCCATTGCAGATCAATTTTAGCTTGCATTGTCAATTGCAAAGTGGTTGGATACAGTTGCAAAGTTGAGGTCCATACAAAGGATACTGAAGACTTCCTTGTAGTTGGGTTTATGTTTTTTGAACTTTCTTCAATTTTTGAGATAGTTATATGTATATATTTCATCTTAAATGTTGTTTTAATAATAATGATTCATTAGGTGAAAATTATAAAACATTCATTTTCATGTCATTCCAGAAAGAAATGCAGTATTGCAAAACTAATGGCGTGATTGTGAAAAAAATCACTTATAACGACCTTGTGCAGTCATATGAAGGTAATTAATAGCTTCTGAGCAAAAAATTAAAACAAAAATAATTCTGCACTATTTGGGTTAATGCAATTCATTGTTTCAAACCCAGCAAATGGCAAACATAATGGAAATGTTCAACTGACTCTGAACAAATCAGGAGCACTATAGCCAGCAAAGTACATATCATTATCACCTCAGACATTTCATGGGGCACCCAACTTACTGAATTTTGCAGTAACCTGGAATGTCTTACAGAATGTGGGGTACAGTTTTGTGGCATACTCTGTTTTCTATCGCTAGATCACGTGCAGTGCCGTTCAACGGTCTACAGACAGCAATAGATTGACACAGATGGCAGCTCGCTATCACATCAGTTTGACTTTATAATAGTGTTACCACTATGCAGTACACAGGCCTTGTAAATGCTGTAGTAATGGGTTTCTAATGTGTGAAAATAATCACAGGTTCTGTTTATGTTTGAAAATGACTGGCTCCTTCCTAAATTGCTAACAGGACCCTATTACATGCGCTTCATTTCTGTTGTAAAAGTTGTAGCTTTCTGGATAAAATCTTTAGTGGGTGCCAAAGTCCACAAACCAGCAAGGGTGATGCTGCATTAGTCATCAATTGATGTCCATTCACCACAACAGTTAATTATGCTTCTGGGTCCAGGTGAGTAAAATTGCAACAACTAAACTAGCTTGGAAACCACTAAATGCTTAACTTTACACATCATTGGTGTACAAGGAATACTGTAAAATATTAAGAAAAAGTAATTCAGACATCTAAACAAATACATTATGGGAAGAAGATAGCAATGTCAGGCTACAAAATAAAAAGCAATGTGGGGTATAGTGAAAGAGAAGATGTGTAGAAAGGAACAGGAGCAGATAGCATTAAGAGTAAATGAAACATTAGTAACCAATGGGCATAGTTTCACAAATCTATTTAACGAGTACTTTATATCTGTTACTGGTAGTTTTGGATTGTCAGGGTCACTAATTAGTGCCCTTAAATATCTGAAACTAACCTTTACAAATACCTTCAGGTACATGAATAAATAACTCACTTCGCTATTCTGTGCAGGGTGACACAATTTTATCAGTTATTTCCTTCAGTTGGCTCGAGCCCCCAGTGCTACAGCACGAAAAAAATAATAAAACAACACAAATCACTCTTTCACAGCTTGTATTTGCTTGGGTTTCCGTCAAGCATGGCTGTAGACCCTATTTTATTCTACTAACTGGCTGCGTCGTGTCTAGGAGCCAAACACACCTGCTGCAATGGCCCCCAAATGTTTAGCATTAAATAAATGCAGGCAGGAACAAAAAAGTGCACAAATTAGACATTCACTTTTAACTAAGTTGATGTTTATTCCACCTAATATCTGTCAGTGAATATTTGTTACACCTGACTTCAGAACAATGCTGAATTCCTTAAGGCTGCCACTATTAAAAAAAAAAAGATTAAGTTGACTGAATAGTTTCTAAGTCACACAGTCACTAAATAAAAATTAAAGTCTAGCAACAGTCATGAGAAACTCTAAGTTCCACTGTCACAGAATATAGTTAGAGTCCACAGAGCACCACTGACGACTTTTTCTAAGTCCCACAGACACAGAACAAAATCAAAGTTATCGAAGCATCACAGGACAAATGTTTCTAAGTTCCACACTAGAACAGTTCGCTGAAATTTTAGAAGTCCTCAAGTGACACCACAGTCACCCAGCATAACGACATATCTTGAATGTCAAACCCACACCAACAGACTGTCCTTAACAAGCCAAAATGCCCGCCTTAAGTACCCTTGCTGGCTTACTCTGAAGTCAAATCAGTACCTTATTTTCACAAAATTACCTCTTTTACATAAAATACAAATGAAATAAGTATATGTGATGATGGTATTCAACGGAAATTTTCCACAAAAACAGAATATCACATCAAAAAATTGTACATATCGTAATTTTTGCATTATCAAAAAATTAAACTTTTCTACATTTGCTTTTTCAGTATTTAAACATAGATTATTCATTGTATCATTGATTATGTGGTTTCATTAACTATTTACTTAAGTCTAGTTTACTGTACTGTTCCTAATACTATAGTTATTATTGTTCTTTTGTTTAATTAAAAATCTACCTGGAAACCATGTTACTGGCCTCTAACTCAAATTTACAGAATTTGCACAAAAGCTAAATATGAATTTAATAGTAATCACTTAGATCTATAATTTGAGACCTTGTTCTTGACATCTGATTAAGCCGTTTTTAAGATGTATCGTTTACAAAATTGTTCTTTTATAATGATTTTTGATTTACTGTAACTCAAAATCTGTTAAAGTGACAGGAGGCGTGTTTATATCAACGCATCCGTTTAGTCTTTGTTTTTAAAATGAGCCTACGCGCTCCTTTGTATCTTTTATGCGTCAATAGTTATTAATTTTAAGTGGTTTATTGCATATTTCTTCAAGGCCAAACAGGCTTCTCCCACCGATTGCAACTGAGTCTCATAACGACCTGGATTTTCCAATCACGTGTCTATACACAAAGCGAGCGACCAGATGCTCGTTTGACAGATGAGAGGTGCAGCTACCTATTGACTAATATCTGAACTACAGCGACTGACTGGCTGACATCACGATTCCCGCGCATGTACGTGATTTACCACCGAATTGCAGACTTCAAGTGTTCCCACGAAACAGTCCCGTTATAACTTCCACAATAAAATCTTTATAAACAGAGCTTTCCACTGGTTACAATGAGATATCAACAAAGTTAATGAAGGCTTCTTCTTGTGAGCTTAGTAACTAGACTATTATAACTGGAACACTTCCTGAGTGGCTAAAATATGCAAATTTTAAACTTCTAATCAAGAATGGGAATAAAAAGGTACCATCAAACTACAGACCAATTTCACTTTTGACAGCACTCTAAAAAATTTCAGATAAGGTGAAGTACAGGCAGCTTTTCAACCACTTGAGCACAGATATCATATTACCTAGAACACAGTTTGGATTTCTGAAGGGTTCCGATATCGAGATGACATTTATGCCTACAATGAATTCAGAATTCATTGGATAATAAATTACCAGCAGCAGTTATTTTCTGTGATCTGCCAATGGCATTTGATTGTGTGAACAACAACATCCTTTCAAGTAAATTAGTATTCTATGGTGTCATGGGAAATGCTGCAAAATCGTTCAAGTCGTACTTAACAGGAAACAAAGGGGTCAGTGCAAGGGAATAGTAAATTAAGCCATCAGGCTGATCACATTGAACAATATACTGCTGTCAGTTAAACCATTCGTCCAGATTAATATGACTAATGCTCCTCTGGTAGTTTCCATAATGTTCGAATACAACATTAGTAGTACGCTGCTTGACAAAGTTGCGTCAATTAAATACCTAGGCCTAACGCTACACAGCTGTATGAAATGGAACGAGCATATAAGGACAGTCGTGGGGAAGGCATATGGTCAACTTCACTTTATTGGGAGAATTTGGGAAGTTGTGACAAGTCCGTAAAACAAATTTTCAATCTCTATCCATTCCAATATTGTGTGAAATAAAATCAACAGAAGCTTCTTTTCATGCCTGTACCTTCTAGTGTGGTATGGTGTAATATTTTGAGGTAACTCTTCAAGTCAAACAAACATTTTCAGAGTCGAAAGGCGTTTAATACCTATTATTTGTGGAGTAAATTCATGGAAATCATCTAGAAGCCTCTTCAAAGAACTGTATATACTAACTATTGCCTCTCAGCAAATTTATTCTGTAATGAAATTTGTCGCAAATAATATTTCCCTTTTTCCACCAAACAGCTTAGTTAATACACACAGTACTAGGAACAAAAACGAGATACGAGGAGTTAAAAAACACATATTTTAGTTCAAAAAGAGGCCCACTACTCAGGAACACACATTATCAATAATTTGTCAGCAACCATAAAAATTTAGCTACAAATAGAAATTACTTTAGGAGCAGTCTAAATGTCTTGCAAGTGGCCAACTCCTTCTACTCCATTGACGAATTTTTTAATAGAACCAAATGATGTATGTGTATCTATTAATACTATTATTTCAGCCTGTAAAAAAAAATATTTACATGGTCCATATGCACAAGGATCTCCTCAATATGAATCAATGGAACAAACACCTACGGTAATCTAATATCTAACCTACATTTAACCCTCTTGTTTATTATATACTGAATCCAAGAATTTAGTGTATCTAACCTACATTTAATCCTCTTGTCTATTATATACTGAACCCACGAATTTAGTGTATCTAAACTACATTTAACCCTCTTCTTTATTATATACTGAATCAACGAATTTAGTGTGTGCAGGTTAGGAGGCTGAGCTAAAATAGATTGTGTTCTGTGGAGGTCTAACGAGAGTAGTGGAGGGAGGAATGCAACTTCATAGTCCCCTCACTGGATCTGCCTATTTGTTTACTGTAACAATGAGTCCTGTGAATGCAGTTTTGACTGGTAACTGTGTGGTGTATGGTCAACACCACAACTACTAGCATTTCATAGATTGAGAGCACATACAGATACAGGATGGAAATTATTGAACTCTATGAAACAAAACATAAGTTAGTTTAAACTACTATGTGCACATAGTTTATTTAATACATAAACGTCACTGTAGATATTCGGATTTACGTTATGACATGTTCAATATACCTGCCTTCTGTAGCGATGTTATGGCACACACGAGTAACGAAATTCTACATGACCCACTTAAGTGTCAGAACATCAATGCTGTTGGTCACTTCCTGAATGGCTGTTTTCAGCTCAGGAATAATTTTGTGGTTATTTCTGTCTTTAATGTAGCCCCACAAAAGGATTAATATGTATTCAATCCGGAGAATATGGCGGCCAATCGAAGCTCATGCCAGTGTCCTCTGGGTGCCACAGAACCATAATGAGGTCCCAAGGTGCTTCTCCAGTACCTCAAACACTCTCCTCCTCTATCTTCCATGATCCATGTCTTGTAGAAATTAGTGTCACTTTGGACAGTGGAAATGAAGTTATCTTCACACACTGTCCAGTAGTCACTATGCCATAAAGGAATATTCCCCCGATTATTCCATGACCGAATATTTCACATCACACAGTCACCAGTTGTGAGTGAAGAGATTTCCCGATCACAAACTATGGATACTCCATCCCAAAAAACAGCAATTTAGCTTATTGACATACTAATTCAAACGAAAGTTTTCACAGTCAAATGAAACAACATCCACACAAAGTCTGCAAACCAATGGCTACCATGTCTTGTGGCCACCCATGCAGTTTGAACATCTAACACTAACTGTTCAGAAGCTTTGACGATTTAATTTGATGTAGTTCAATAATTGGCACCTTGTGTTTGCAAGGACCAATGTTGTACGTCCATTAAGCCAAGAATGGAGGTAGAAAGAAAGGAGATGGCATTATCAGCTTATGGTGTATTACTGCTTGAAGTTCGTAGGTGTGGTTGCCCGTCAAGTTCCTGTAGTCAATACAGTCATTGGTGCCCAGTCATAGTCGAATCACTCTAAGAAGATCCCTGATAGTTCATAGCACTGTTGCTGGCTAATAATGTCCGCATCAGCAGAGTCTGGATTCTAGGAAGGTGAGGAGAGGTCATGGCCTCTGCACCACACTGCCTGCTCTACACAGCCAGATCTTTGTGCTGGGCTGCCGCCTGTAGTCTGCTATGTCCTGTTCTGTCGTTTATATGAGTCGGCCTCAAAGAATGTTACATACACTTTTATAAAGCAATAATTGTAATATAGGTATCTCCCTCGCGATAATGTATCGCATTATTAGTTCGTATAAATAAACTACCCAAGAGGTCATCTGCTGCTGATTTGTCAGCCTAAGGCAAACTGTGTCGTTTGCTCACCACCTTGTAATCTAAATTCCATTCAGTTATCATGATCAAAAGGCATTTTGGAGAGCACAATGTGCCAAGAGACTTTGTACACTACAAATATGCAGAATTCTGCACGCAATTTTCTTAATACAGGAAACTGAAACTAGCATGGCAGAAAACTATACACGAAGAACACTGTGTGCGTGTTGTTGATATGGCTGCCAACGAAATTGTCAAACAGAATTATATCTTACATTGACATTACAATTAATGATATTGCAGAACACTGTTAACTATAATAATGCATGTATTTTATACTGTGAACTGCTCGTTTTGGCAGAGTGCCATCTTCAGGTGTAATGCGATAACCTGAATAGCTAATGTAGTTGTATTTTTAGCGATTAATCTGACAGAATATTATCTCCTGCAATGTATTTTATTAGCTGGTGTCCACATAATAATTATAGTCATGCAATCTAACAACGGTTCAGCAGCTATCAAACGAAAGTGCGTAATCGCTTCAAAGATTCCCAAGTATGCAAATAAAAAAAAAACAACGAGAAAGTAATATGTAAAATAATTAACGCCTCTTGTGAAACTTCATTGCAATTAACAATCGGCTGCTAATTTTATGCTCAGTGCTACCAGTGGATATCTTCGATCATTATCATCAAAAACAGAGTGTAAAATGTTCAAATGTTTGTAGCACTTATGCGACTTAACTATGGGGTCATCTGTCCCTAAGCTTACAAACTACTTATGAACTAGCTAACACTAAGGACGTCACACATATCCATGCCCGAGGGGGGATTCGAACCCCTGACCGTAGTGGCCGTGCAGACCGTGACTGGAGCGCCTCAGTCCCCTTGTCCACCATGGCCAGCAACAGAGTGTAACCAGCTTGTTAGACTACATGTGAAATTTGTAACTTTGTAGAGAGAAGCAGATAATTTATAACATGAAAGCTTCAAGATGTATTGTTGTACATGAACAATATGTGAGATGATAATATACTTCAGAGTGTGAACTATATAGTCACCTTACTTTGTCTTCATTCGATTTTAAGGAAACTGTTCAGTTTGTGACTTCAGATCGAAAGAGTTAGCTTGTAAATACAGACTGGCGTATATCATAGCCCAATATTCAAACAGACTCTGAACATTTTGTCGTCAGAGCAAAGTGTAAATTAAGAAAAGAATAGAGAAAACGGACAAGTTATTGATGAGTATTTTCTTGTGTATTATTTACATAAACCTTACATAAAAAATATCCAAGGGGAAACCCATTACATTACGTACCAAAAACAGAGCAATTCAAAGTGCCTATACATTGCAAGTTACATTTGCATGTTTAATATTTTTCTTGTTTCCATTCTTTGTTTCATGCAATGAAACACATGTAAACGAATGAGAACAGTTTGTTTCAGGAAGTGTATATTAACTACATATTTAAATGAGAATCTGTTTACTTTACTCAGTCAACATTTGTGTTTTCATCAACTATGGTTCCTGCAAATAAAACCAACGTCACGTGAATAATTTAACCTTTAGAACTTTATTACTGAATTTTCTTTGGAAATTTGTTCAAGTTAAAATATGTAGGTATCTGCTGCATGATCTAATCGTGAATGATCTTTAATCCATTAATTTACTGTCTGAATTAAAATTATCATGGTACAAAACTGAGTTCTTTCTGCCTATTTCAACAGCAAGACTCTTGTTTTTCCTGTATTTCTGAATTCAGATGGAAGGCTATAAAATTTACCACCCTTTTCGGCTTGTAAAATCCACTTGAAAGCACAACACTGTGGCAATATTTAAAACCAAACATACCAATACAAAACACTTCATATAGCAAGCAAGCAATTATAGATCCAAGATGTAGGAAAAAGTCACGTGACTCGATTTCAGTCAATCATGAGATGCATACAGTGTCAAGCAATGCAGAAAAGGATGGGCGTATTTTCCCTATACAGAGCTTCTATGGCCGAAAAAAAAAATGAATGCAAACCCACACCATCACGACTACAGTGTGTTTGAGTTATTGTCAGATTCGTTACACACTCTGTATATGTTTGCAGTCTGCTCAGACAGTACATTGTATGAATTTTACTTCATTAAAAGTAAATATAGGCGTTTATTGCCGAAGATGAGCTTATGAGCGTATCTAACATGACATAAGTGCAACTTATGTTGTTGGCCGAACGACGAGAGTTGCAGATTGCCAATGATAGCGCACTGTGTCCAAAAAACGATTTTGCCTTTTTTTCTTACTTTGATTTGAATTCTATATTTTCTGTCTAATGGATATCACAAATATGATTTACTTGACTGTAATGTGGAACTGGAACTTGGTTGTAGGAAAGAGAAGTGAAGGGAAAAAAGTAGGTGAATAAGGACTAAGGAAAAGGAATGAAAGGGGAGGTTGCCTGGCAGATTCTTGGACAGAGAACAATTTCATGATCATGAACGCTTGGTTTAAGCAACATGAAATAAGATTTTATACATTAAAGAGACTAGCAGACACTGGAGGTATCAAATTAACTTTTAATGGTAAGACACAGATTTCGAAAACATTTTTTAAACTGTAAGACATATACATTGGCAGATATAGTCACCCACCATAACGTATTTGTTATGACAGGTAGAAAGGTAAGGAGATGGAGCTTGGATAAATGAACTGTAGGTTTCAGATGGAGCATTAGGCAAGTACAGATCAAAACGGGAAAGTAATACAGTAGAAGAAGAATGGGTAGTTCTGAGAGATGCAGTAGCGAAGGTTTCAAGGGATCATATAGGTAGAAGTACAAGGCATAATACAAAACCTTGAACGTAATTTATGAAAGAAGAAAATATAAAAATGCAACAAGTGAAGCAGGCGAAAGGGACTACAGACTGCTAAAATTGAGGTTGATGAGAGGTGCAGTCTGGCAAAGCATAAATGGCTTTCCATCTTTGATCATTCCATCGATTATGAAGAAATTCATTCCAACACTGAATGAAAATTCGGTAGGTTGTGAAGTATGACTGGTTGTGCCTCATGCTTGAAAATGCCAGTCGCTATTAGGTAAAGAATCTACCAATATACTGTCGCTTGGGTTTGTTATTGTGTGAAATATTGGTGAGAAAACTCATGTTGCAAAACTTTAGGTAAAACAGTCGCCTATTTTTATCTGTATCCTCTAGAATATCTACATTAAATTTGACACAAATCGCCATTTGCTTTATTTCATTTGTGATATGACATAAAATTATTATTAAATTATATCCCTTATATTTTGGCTGTACAAAAGTGAAAATTCATACTCTTTCACACATATTTCAAGCCTGTTTTTCCTGACCACACTTGAGTGAGTGTAGAGACTGGTCAGAGCATTTGCTTAATTCCAGAATGGATACGAGATACCAAGTGTAATATTAGTGTTGGAATGTGCATCATCAGAATTTAACGATTTTTTCATTCACTTGAAAGCTCAAGGTAATTAAGAGCGTACTTTAAATTTTATTATATCTACATGTATGTTCTATTAATTCATTGACATTAAAGATTAATATATATTCTCAATTTCCTTACTACATTTTTCATGTGTGTCAGACAGATATCCAAGTTTGAATTGTCATTTTAACCTAAGCAAAGTTTTTTTATAGAGCTTAATCAGTATGTATCCACGAATGAAGTATTTGCAGTTGTTCTGACAAAATACCTCTTTGGTTGTCTACACAATTAGTAGTAATTCTTTCCAACATGAAACGTTATTTTCGATATTGTGAAATCAAAGCTTTAGTTTTAATAAATAAACTTAGAAAAAATTCTTTCAACTTATTAAACACATATTTTTGTACATAAGAAAACTTAATTTATTAAAAAAAGAGAAATTTATTAAAAAAAAGAGATATTGCGCATAATACTTTTACATTTGTTTTGTGGTAAGTGTATATGGGACAAGGTAACTTTGACTGTCAACTAAGAACACTTGAGGTACCAATGACAGAGCACTTACTGGAGAGGGGTAAGAGGGAGGTTCAGTCATCATTCCTAGGCAGTATAGGGGTAGTGAGTTGAAAAACTGTCGAGAACAATGCTCTTAGATTGTAAACAACATAAAATAAAATAATTAAAAAAACGTTTTTGCAACAATGTTCACTACAATTCTATCTTGGTAATGTCTATATATAAAGAGACTGTCTCTGAAACGGTAACTGTCGACTTTTCAGTCCAGTTTTTGTCCTCAGATAAATTAAATGAATTCACCTTCGTGTGAATTATCTGACTAGTGCATTTTTTAAACTCCTCCATGATATCTTGTACAATCATTGACTAAGAAATCATTAATCACAGCTTTTATTTTACAGTTCCTGATTCAAGTGACTGCACACAATCTGGAAGAGCTGTACACTATTACCATTTAGTTCAATAAATGCTCTTTGAAATATGTAATTCATGTTGAAAAAATACTAATTCTATGCAGTTATTGACTAATAGTTTTTGGCCCTTGTAAGTACTTGGTCAGGGTAATCAAATTTGTTGTTACATCAACAGTAGATTTTTGTTGACTTCATGATGATTTAAGTGTATGGTTGTCTGATCTATTTCGGTAGAAAGGATTTTGCAGATAAGTACACCACAAACATGAACAATTTTAAACTACTAAATGATAGTTAACATGGAGAACACAATGTGTTTGTTTCAATTTTTTTTTCAAACTACAGTAAAATTGAGCTCTCACTGAGCCTGATAAAAATATCATTTATGGTTTCATAAGATAATAAATGATAATAAATTAATCAATGCACAGTATGGAAATTCTATTAGGAACATTTTAATAATTGTGTTAAGCCTTTACAGTAATTTATTGATCTGAAGATGATTTGAAGAGCCAAAACTGGTCATCACATAAAAATTAGGAAGGAAATTTAATTGTGATTCTGACCCAAAATATTTTTATTCTTAATATGGAAATGACCAATCTCTATATTCAGATTGATAATGTCCTTTTGTTTAAACAATTTTCCAATTTATGTTTATTATTTTATTGGAATGAAGAATTAATACTCTAATAACTATAAATTATGTGTTTGAGTAATTAATAATGGACTGAAAAGAATAGGTAATGCCCTCTAAAAGGAGGAATAAAATAGATTCATAAAGGTCACAATATTGCAGAATTTGACTGAAAAGATAGAAAAATCATAATGTGGAGACATTACATTTTAGCTAATGAAAATATGGTAAGGTAGTGTTATCTCAAACATTTATATATGGGCTAAAATATTGTATCTAAATAAAAAATTCTAATAAACAGAGGAAATGTACAAAGTAACATCACCATGTATGCTCATATTTGGAAGTAAGAAATGGAAAATAGCTTAGAAAGACAAAATACGGATACAGTCAGGTAAAAAGAAGTTTTTAAGAAGTAAAATAATGCACTGTTAGAGGTCAAATAAGAACCTTAGAATATCAGGGATTTAAGTGACATATCTTAAATATTCCATTTAATATGAAATATCATAGTTAAAATTGCAATATTTTGACTGGTAAGATTTTATTGCAGCACCTGTCAGGAAATAAATTTAGATCTGTTCACCAGTCAAAAGACTGTAATTTCGGTTCCCATATTTCATGTTATTTTATAGATATTTGAGAAATGTTGCTTAGACTCCTTGTGTTCTAAGGTCTAAAAATTAAGAATGTTGAAATAAGGAAATAATTAAATACATTTTTCCTGGATGAGATGATATTACAGAGGACAAGAAATGGAAGAAGCATATTAAAGAAGTGGGGTGTAAGAATATTTTGATCGATATTATTGGCAGTGAGCCTAGCAACTTGCAACATTAATGTATATATATTTTTTGAACTATTTAATAATTGATTTTTTGCTGTAATCGATGTGTAAAGCATTGAGATATTGATTGTAAATGCTTTTTGTGAACTGTAATGTTTATATTATTTTTTACAACTTAACAAGATTACTTGATTAATTATAATTGATTTTATGTATCTTGGTTGTGCTAACATTTATTGTTAGGAATGTGAAAAAATGTAATCTTGTCCAAATACAGGACATACATTGAGGTATGTGAATTGTAAAAGAATCTATACTTTCCTGCTCTGATGTGGAAGGTGCCAAGTTTTGGTATTCATAGTAAGAGGCACTGATACATACAGTGTGGTTTGAATACAGTGACTGTGTGGTGAGTTGTGAGTGAGGCAGCGTCTCATAGAAAAGTGGAGGCTTTTATCTGCAGTAAGTGTGTTCTAAAATAGCCTTGCATGCTGGGATAATGTCTGTTCCCTCGAGTGGGCACAGAGTAAATTGTTGTATGATGCCAAAAAGAGAATATTGTGCTGTACAGCACAAATAGAGTTTGGTGATGGTTATGCTTCAAGTTGCACAGTAATGCCACTGCTGGTCCACAGCACAGGGTACTGAACAAGGTTATGCACGTTTAGATTTGTAATTTGGATGGATCACACAGGTTTTTTAATGGTATAATTCAAATGAACTAAAATTTGTGGCATCCATAACTTATCCTGATCACTTACCTTGTTAGAGTTATATCCAAGTGTGTAAAATCTTCATCTCCTACATGAAAGTAAATGATAAACTGAATAATATTTGTTTGATGTAAATAATAATTTGAAGGGCTTTGTTTGATTTCTGATGCAGTAAAATTGAAACTAGTGACTAACTTTTTCATTTGGCTCCATCAGTAGATCAACAATGCACTTTATATTTCAGATTAAATTCATAGTAAAATAAGGAAATGATAAAATAATTCAAAAGAAGTAAATGATTTAAAGTATCATGATCAATAATTTTGCAGTAGAAAATTTTTACAAACTGCTCAAGTTCAGTAGTACAGCACAGTTTCATTTTATTTTTCTCAGATGTAATTATTAACAATAGTATTCGCTGAAAACAATAAAGATGTTGAATATAGTCTAAAGTATTTTGATAAGTACTTGATAAATATCATGCAAAATAGTTAAAGTGTGTTTTACCAGTTTATCACTATGTTTAGAGATAACATACTAGTGAAATTACCTATAGAATATTTAACCATAAGTGGTTCTACATTAGTCTGTTGTTGCAATTTTTATGTAATTTATATGTGACTGAATTAGGGAAACTATTCCCAAAATTTCTTTTCCATTTGATGACTATTAGTAAAGTGCAAAAACTTCCTTTGTATTCAAAATTAAATTTAAACAGTAAACAAAGTGATTTGGTGTGCCGTGTCATTAAAATTGCTTTCTATAGACATTATGGATTTTTATTTGACCATAAATCTAACGTTTTCTGTTACTTTGTACTTAGTTGTTTTAAAGTAATAGTTACAGCAGGTTTAAATCAAATTTTGATAATAGTTTGAACATTTCAATGCCTGATTGGGCTGTCGACCATATAAATATCACTCAGTAAAATGATAAATTCTTATAAACTGTACTCTACCTCCTTTTAGTAACTCATCTGTTCAGAGTTAAATGCCCGGGGGAGGTGTCTTATCCTTAGGCACATGCACAGTTAAATTAAAAAATCCTACCTTTGTTTTAAACCTTACATTTACTTTCGACCCAGTTTTATCATGTCTTAGGTGTATACTGGGTTTAGAATGATTGGTAGTATTTCACACAATAAGTTTACAAGCTGACAAACCTCTGCTTCAAGGACTTTCTACAGTCTTCCAATTCTTTATCCGTTACATCAAAGGAACGAGAGTGATAAATTTATTCATTTTATCTTATTCTGAAGCTGAATAAATAAACAAAAAGTATTTTTCATGTAGTAAGACAACAGTTAAATATTTTATGCAATTGTGTCTGAAGTGAGGCTCTTTTCCTACAGTTGAACAGCCAACATTTTTTTTTTTCAAACAACTTAAGGGTATGCTGTCACGAGATGTCGTCTACCACCATCGATATTTCGACAGGAGCACAACTTGACATTCTCAAGGCACAAGCTACAACTGCAGATGTACCTTGAAAATGGCAGGATATGTTCCTCTCAAATTATCAGCAGTAGTCAATAACGTCACCTGGCAGCATACCCATATGTTTTTTGAACTTTCAGTATGCTAAGAAAAGTTCAGCTAACATTTTTAATAACCTTTACAATAGAATGTAAAATTATGGTTTATGAGTGGAGGTGACTTATAGGGGACACTTAATAGACTACATATAAAAGGAAGAGATGTACAAGAAAACCAAGAACAAGGTTACCTTTGTGTAGACAGAACAGGCTGCAAGCCTGCTTGTTGAAGTGAAGAAGAAGAAGGAGAACTCTGTAGCTCAGTCATTGGGAGGGGATATTACTATGAATTAAAGTAAATAAAGTCTGAGGGGAAAGAGTTGCAAGTATTTTGTTTAAAAGCATTTGAGATGAAGATGCAGAATAGAATGAACAGGATAAGCCGAGTGGAAAAAAATGAGCAATGTATGAGTACTGGGTAGCGTTGGTGGGTGGATAAGACTATTTTGGGCTATAAGAGAAAGGAAAAAGAACTGGAAAATTCCAAAGGGAAAACCTGCCTTTAACAGAGCACTAATGCTGGTGACTGGGAGACTCCAGACATTCGGCTTCACCATTATTCTTTGCTTGCAGTCACTTGCACTTCTCCTCACAAATAAGAAATTTTGTACATTACATTTTGGGTGTGGTAAAGACGTTTATTGATCATAATTAGCAGAAGTGATACGAAGACCTCTAGAAACGAAAGTGTAGGACTGACGGGACGTAACTGCGGCAACAGTGCGCGTGTCAGTGGTACGACACTTCTAGTTAGGTACGAAAACCGGCACGTGCTGCGAGCCCTCAGAAGACGGTCTTGCCAGCGTACCGCGACGGCGGGGGCTTCTTGAGGGCGGAGCGGCGCGGCATCTCGTCCAGCGGCGGAGGGTGCCTGCGCAGGGCGTCCGCGGCATGCGGTGGCGAGCGCGGCAGCGCCTCTAGCGGCATCGTCACCGAGTCGCGGTCGTAGTCGGGCTCTGGGATGGCGCTAGAGCTAGGGACGGCGGGGGCGGTGGTGGGGCGCGGGCGGCCGAGCGGCGGCGGTCCCAGCCGGAACGGCCGCGGGATGTACGACGGCGCCGCGGACGAGGCAGGTGCCGCGGCTGCGCCGTTGGAGGTCCATGGCGGCGGCCGCGGAGCCGTGCCCACCACCGGCGACTGCACCGCCCACGGCGGCGAAAACCTGTGGGCATTCAGGCGCGCATATGTACAAGTGGCGGGCGAAATGTACCTGCTTTGGGCGTTGCCTACAGGGTACGTGCTACATAAAGCAACTTGGAATAGGAGGAGGATGTGACAATGGTACACAAAGGACTCTCCACCACACATCTCGGGGTGGCTTGCACAGATGTTGTTTACTTTACTTGTCCGTCACTTATATTGGCTAATGACAGAGCATGCTGCCAATGAACAACAGAGCCATCCATCAATCAGTAATATTGACAGAAGTGCAGCACAAGATGATGGAGCGGTGTAAGTACAATGCTGTAGACCTCAATAACATGCACCTTGTCTTATTCCAAGGTCTGTGAGGTCACCTGACCTGGATCCTCTTGATTATTTTGTATCGAGATATCAAACAATACCTGTGTATCAGACTGTAGAAAATATGGAGCTAGTTTCCACAAATCTAACTGCTTCTGATGAGATTTGAAACACACTAGCATGTCACTTTTACATTGAGGATTATGGCCATCAGTTTCAGCGAATTTTGTAATATACAGTGCAAATGGTACGTTTATTGTGTCAATTATGGTATTTCCAGTTAATTGTATCTAATGTAAACACAAAAGAACACAGTAATGTAATCAGATTCCTATTACCTTGTGAAGCCGTCTTCCCAGTACTTCAGTTCCTAACCCAAATTGTTCAGTGGAAGATCCTCTATGCCCTGTTAAATTTTTCCATGCTCTTAATGAAACGCCCTGTATAAGCATAAGTCAAGGGATCAGTGTGGCATCCCCCCCTTTCTGATGTGCTTGCGGTAAATCATGTAAGATCAAAATTCTATCTAATGGAGCCATTTTTCACGAAAGCAAGAAAGTGACTCGATATTCTCATAACGCCACCAAGCCTTCAGGTTCTTTCTCTTTGGCCATGTTCCCTGACAATCCAGATTTGGCATGTTAACAGGATGGCCAGATGCCCTTCCTGTCGCCACCATATGCCCCCCCCCCCCACCCCAGGAGCAAAGATGTACCCCAAATGTCTGTGTATAGAGTTATATGTGTGAAAGTGTTACGAAATTTTCGCGAATTGTGTAATTGAGGCGGGACTTGGGTACCAGCCCAGTACTCACCTAGGGGATGTGGAAAACCACCTACAAACCATATCCATGCTGGTCAGCACTCTCATCCCCTTTTATTAATCTGCCAGGCGGATTCGAACCGGGGCCAGTATGCCTCCCTGACTCGGGAAGCGGTGTGTTAGACACACAGCTAACCGAGTGGGTCACATGAAACACTCAGCCTACCAAAGTCAGTTTCATCATTTAAGAATGAAATGTGCCTGGACTAATGAACATGATGTTAAATAAATGAACTGGGTCGCTGGTGTCACTGAGTTTCTCTTTCCACTTTTCTTTTAGGTAAAATTCGAACCTCATACGAACTTTTATGACTATTCAGATGCAGGTCTGACCCCTAGATAAATGAGTTAGGAGGTCTAGCTATATCCACACATAGTTCTTCCTCCCTCCTGCTTATACTGGTGCCAGCTCGGTGCATCGCCTGGAACCCACTGGGAATGCAGAGTTGCTTTTCTACACTCCAAGCCATTCCATTGGAGGAATGTAACACCATGTTCTTTCCTTTGGCGTCACAACTACCCCGTTCCAAAGAAAGCGGATTTTAGTTGCCCCCTGCTCCTTCCTGAGGCAAACGGTGCTTCTTCTCCAAGTAACATTCCCTCCACCTCTGCCCCCTGTACCGGTGGTAAAATACTAGACTCGAATTTGGGAGGACGGCAGTTCAAACCTACGTTCAACCATCCTGATTTACGTTTTCTGTGATTTCCCTACCTCACGCCAGGCAAGTGCTGGGATGTGTCTTTTCAAAAGGCGTGGGCGATTTTTACACTGAGTGAATTATTTCTTTTCAAGTGGAAACAATAGTTTTTCTGTCGGTTGAACTATGTAATCAGTTATTTCGGCTGACTGAGCTATCTATTTATTCTCATGAATGAAACTAGAATGCACTACTTTAATCAGATGACTATAGCAGTGCTATATCATACTAGTTTGGGGAGAGGTATGCCAAGTGTAAAATGTGTATATAATGTTGATTTGTGTATGTACTGATTGAATTAACTATATTATTCATAATATAAAGTCTGTCTTATTCAAATTTTTGTTGTAGATAAAATTGTTCCGGGTGTCATCAACGCGTAACTAATTGCGGTGATATATTGCTGAGGTAGGCCTGTAATCACATAAATTGACGACCCAGACTTTAAAAACGCCTATCATCTGGGTCAGATCAGATTATTTTCTCGGTCACCCACAATCTGAAGGTGAAGATGAGTTGGCCAATGACCACAATGTAACGCGGGGAGCAGGGACGTGAGAGGGGATCGCTTCCTCCCTTCGGTTTTCATTGTTGACAGCGCCAGCGGCCCACCCTCTTACTTTCAAATTACGCACCAAGGTGTCTGGCTGGCGGACCGGCGTCGCAGTGCGATTCTTATTGTCTCAATAAAGGAGTAGGGAAACTAAACAGTATTCCAAAATGATCTACACAACCTTAATCACATGTATTGTGTTGTAGCATAAAGTCAGCGCCACACGCCAGACGCACGAGAACGATCGTAAACAAAGCAGCGGATGACCGGCAGCCAATCACACGCCGGCGCCGCGCCTCCTGGAGGGAGAAACCGAGATGCGCGCCCTCTACAAGCAGCTATATCTAGGCCGACTTGCGTCTGGAAGAGCCCATCTGACCTCGGCTCCGAACTAGGCAGTCACTAGGACTCAGCACAGCTAGCATCGTACAAGAAGACGCCGCCGCGAGAATAGACATACAATGTCAAAAGGTAAGTAATCGTAAATAATAGTAAATAAAACTTGTATTACTAATCAGCATAGCTGTTTTAGCTGTCCACGAAACCCACGCGTCCTGAGAGAGACCATTTCCTGAAAGATAGGCCGTGAAGGACAAAACATACTATATCTCCGAAGTGGGGACTGGTAGAAACGCACGATTTTCAGCTTAATGTTCATATGTATCTAAGGATCTAGTAGATCAGAGTTCAGTGTGTTAATATGAGCAAATTTTCTACATCCATATTCGGAAAACATTCTGCTGCTGTAAAAAAGTCTTAATTAAAAGTAAGAAATGCGAACTATCACGCTAATTTGTTATAGAATTTATTTTTTATTAATACCTTCTATTTGAAGGAGTGCGAGAAGACATACAACGTTTATCAGTGTTGTTCATTTTCTTCAGTACGCCTGTCACGGTTACCCATGCCAACAACAAATATTGCTTGCACTCTAAAGATACGTTCTTTGCAAAGAGAACAAAGCAGTTTCTTAGCAGTGGCAACCCTTCAATATGTAGCACACAGGATATCTAAAGGATATTCTAGTTCCATGTCCGCTTTGTACGTCGTCATTAACGCGTGCTTTTGCTGCTCACAACCATTCCAGACACCGTTCCAAGTGCTGAGAGGTGGTAAGTAACTAACATGGGAAAATAAGAAAATATCGCTTTATAGATATATGAACACCATGCCCAAACCCCAATTTTCTACCAATCCCTGTATCTCCAATAAAAGTGATCAAAGTCAGTATTATGGTTTTGGAATATCCTGTATGTGTATAGGACAGCGTCTAAGCATACTTGCCCCTGTTTTTTTAATAGGCTGAAATGAAGAAATTACCTATGGGGCAGTCCTCATTTGATGACTTTTAACTAAGGTTTTCACAATTTGTTTATTTGCAATCATTCGATTTTACCCAAATAAAAAACAGATCATTGTATTCCAGACAGTTATATATAAATCTCTCCTGTTCGCCTCTGAAAGCCCTCAAAGGTACGCCAACCAGGGTATAACTGGACATACTGCAGACGTAGATGGGACTCTAAAGTCGAAAATTCGTATGTAAGTAAAAAATACATATTGAATTTTTTTAAAAATAACAATGTTTTCAAGCCTTATCATGGTTCATTTACGGCAAAAAAGGCTGAAAAAGTATGTATACAAAATCACACAAACTCGGTTAGTAAATGAAACCCCCCGGGATCACACGGTTCTTTCATGAGATTGTGCATGGCGAGCACAGGACCCTGAGCTACTGCAATCTTCCTTCCTTCTTTATTTCTCAGACTGCATTTCCTTTCCCCCTCCCTTCCTTTCTTGTCTCACACCTTCACCTCCCCACTGGGGGACTGTTAACCTTAGCAGTTTAGTCCCCCTATCCCAACCAAACATCCAGCCCAACCCCAGTAACTGAAAACATTCATATAACGGCCGCAAACGACAGATACTTGTTTGCATCCTTCCTGTCTGACACCTTTTCCATTCCTGGTAATCCTCACTTCGCTCTTCCCCACAGTCCATGAGTGTACTAACGCCACTGTCCCACCAATCACCCCTGGCTGCCAGTGCTTGGACCACATCCCTCCGTCCGATCTAAACAGTCCTGTTACTTCTCTACACCGTTAACATTCTGCACCAACTGAAATAACGCTCCTGGTCACGATCGTCTCACCTACCAACACCTCCGTGCCTGTCCTCTCTCGTTCCACAATGCCCAATGCCTCGCCCTCTACTACGTCATTCTGTACGCCAGCTTTTTCCCCGACCTGTAGAAAATATTCCGCATTTTCATGTTCCCAAAACTTAACAAACCCCCCGTCCGCTACTTCCTATCACTGCAGTATTTAGTAAACCATTCTCTTCTATCGACTCCATCAACACCTCCATCAGCATAAGCTCTTTTCTCTCTCGCAATGTTATTTCCGACCTTCCTTCTCACCTGATGACCAGCTCCTGTGCCCTACCGTCTCCTCTCCTCCAGATTAAATCCCCTCGCTCCGCCATCTTCGTATCCTTGAACATTGGAAAAGCCAACGACCATGTAGGGCATTCTGGTGTCTCTTTCAAACTTCAAACCTGCGCCCTTCCCATTAATTACCCGTCCTATACCTCCTGTACTCTGCAAACATGCCTCAAACTGCAACCTCGTGTCCACCTCATCCAAAATGCCGACGACACTACCTTCCTCGCTCTCGTCCCTTCCTCCAATACTCTCAGCACCTCATTCAGACCCACCTATCCCATTTATCCACTTGGTGAAACCAGTGGCAGGGAGGACCTGTAAACCCAGATAAATCCCAGGCAATCATTGTAGGTCCCAAGACCTCCTTCCACCACCATAATCATACTCTCTGTCTCATCTCCACCCTAAAGTACCTTGGCGTAACCCTTGACTAATCGCTTACTTGGAATCCCCACCTCTAGACCATCAAACAAGAGGCCCATACCTGTCTCCGTCTCCTGAAGCTCCTTTCCAGCCGGACATGGGGCCTTCAACCTTCCCTAATCCTATATGCGTCCTTATGCGTCCCATCCGCTGCAGCTTCCACGTCGCCTGGGTTTCTGCCTCCCTTATGTTTTAAACCTTTTAAAATGGTTGAACGCCACGCACTCCGCCTTGACTACCGCATGCAACTCCCCTGCTCCAAACTGATCCTCTATGATATCACTCTGTTCCGCCACCTCCTCCAGTTCCTTGAACACATCTGAATCCTATGTATCTCCCACAACTTGAACTCCTGTAACCCTCTGGTTTCTCCGATCCTCGCCGACGCCGGGTCTCTGCCATTCCGTTCCGCGGTGTATCACCCCTGTGCTTCACTCAACGTCTCTCCCCCCCCCCCCCGGGGTAATTTCCGTCACCTTCTCCTCCCGGGTGCTGCCCCCGTCCCGACATTACTCCTCCTATCAACTGTAATCCTATTCCCTCCCCAAGGATAAGGGTCCCCTATCCCCTGCCCCTCCTCTCCTCTCCCTTCCCCCACCCTCCCTCATCCCTTCTCCTGTTGCAGGACTTCCCTCCATCAGTTTGTTTTTAACAGTACATCGTGTGTGTCTCAGTGGTTTCTAAAATCAGTGTTGTTTTATAAAGTTACGACCACTGGAAATGGCAGAACGCGTGTCGCGTGTTTGATTTGTTTTGTAAAGTGCCTTCGTCAGTTTTATGTGTTTTACGCAGTGGCGCAATTTTAGAGGACCTTAACTTTTTAATTTGATTATTAAGTTCTACAAACTCCTGTCTCCACGTTGTATTTAAGAACGTCTCTTCTATTACCATTTATAACATTTGTGATGCAGCTGTTTTATCGTAAAAAACCATACCTGGAGAGGGGCATCATATGCCACTGACAGCCTGCCCCCACAGGGGCTTTAAAAACCGATAAAGAAATGAAAAAAGACAGAATTGTTTTATTCGGTTGTCCCACATTGAGTGAAACCATTCAAGTATGGCGAGTAAGTGAAAGTATTCATAGAGCAATAGAGATTATTTTCATTGGGTTGTTTCATTCGATAGAAAAAACCCGGAAGAACGAAAAAAAAAAAAACTATCGACTGACCAATCGGTTGATAAAAACGGTAGGTTGTCTCATCGCTACTGCTAACGTCACAAGACTCTCCGTCTCTCGTGGTATTTAACAGTCAATTCCGTATTACATAGGAGCGTCCGTATACTTATCTACAGATGGTGTATCAGCTTCTACATTTTCAGAGAAATGCTTTTAAAATGATATACTTTTTATAACTATACCTGTTGTAAGATAAGCCAAAGCAAAATACTGTACTCTGGCATAAGCAAATTACATTACTGTTTACTATGCTTCTCGCACAAAACGAATGTGAAAGAAAACAAAACAATTCTTATGAACATGTAATTTGGAGATTAATACTGTTTTAAGATGTACTGTGTATGTTACATACGGTTTAAGTTATTTTCTTCTATATTCTTTGAGCGTCATCTGATACATGAAATGATGAGAATGTTGTTGTTATGGTCTTCAGTCCGGAGACTGGTTTGATGCAGCTCTCCACAATACCCTATCCTGAGCAAGCCTTTTCATTTCCTCATTAGAACGACAACCCACATCCACTTGAATCTGTTTACTATACGCATCTCTTGGTCTCCCTCTGCGATTTTTACCCCACACACTCCCCCCAATGCTAAATTTACGATTCCTCGTTGTCTAAGAATGTCTCCTACCAAGCGATCCCTTCTTTTAGTCAGGTTATGCCAAAAATTCCTTTTCTCATCAATTCTGTTCAGTACCTCTTCATTAGTTATGCGATCTACCCACCTAATCTTCAGCATTCTTCTGTAGCACCACATTTCAAAAGCCTCTATCCTCTTCCTGTCCGCACAGCTTATCGTCCATGTTTCACTCCCATACAAGGTAACACTCCACACAAATGCCTTCAGAAAAGACTTCTTTACAGTTAAATTAATATTCGATGTTAGCAAATTTCTCTTCCTCAAAAATGCTTTTCTTCCTATTGCCATTCTGCATTTTATATCCTCTGTACTGCGACCATCATTTGTTATTTTACTGCCCAAGTAACAAAACTCATCTGCCTCCTTTATTGCTTCGTTACGTAATCCAATTCCTTCAGCATCACCTGATTTTCTCAGACTGCACTCCATTACCCTAGTTTTGCTCTTGTTAATGTATGATATTCTCATATTAATTCGGTGCAAGAAGTGTGCGATTTGGATACAGTAATGTTAAAGGTATGAAGCTACTAAATAATGACAACTTAAAACTGGCTGTTCAAAACCAAAGATGAAAAGAGAATAAAGGATTGAGTTTGTGCGAGATAAGAAAGAAATCGAGAAAACAATTATTTTCCGTAAAATGTTTAAATGGAGAAATTTCAAGACTCGTGAAACATTTCACACACAAAGCTAAGAAAATGCTCTAGCAAATAGATTAGTTATACTATCGCAATTTCAAATATCGTATAAAGAAAATTACATATTGCATCAAACATTCGCTACTGTAGTGGAATTTTAGTGTGCTCATGGCAAAATTATGCTGTTTTAGATTGGCAACACTGGCTGAGTATTAGAAGTTAGAAAAGACGCCAAACCACTCGAAATGAAGGTAATAAAACTATACTATTGTGAGAGGAAAAAAATAGTGACAGAAAAATAAGATAAATGACTAAAATTTGAACTATAAATTTATGGTTTATATCGTCCTACCAGGGCTCATTTATCCTCACTGTCAGATTTCTTCAATTTCAGAACCAACAAGTACAGCGACAGTTTAGATTCCTATCAACAGTGTAATTTAAAATACCTCCCAGTACCGGTACTTACCCGTCAACTTTATCATGCCTTTCATTGTACAATGAGGTCAAGAAGTGGTGCTTCAGCGATGTTCTCTCCTCCTGCAAATAAATGTAAGAATGCGAACGTGAATACAACGTTCCATTAAGTCTTTGCGATCGTGTATCTACGCAGAATACACTAAAATGCATTGTATGATAGTGAACATAGCATTGTGTAAATCATTTCCCACAGATATCACTGAGGGCAGTCAAATGGATGTCAATAAATATAAAATATGTAGATGTAAATTGTAACATTTTAAACAGAGTTAAAGTTTTGAGATATTTTAAAGATAAAGTACGAACTGATATTATAAAAGGCGTCAGCAAACAGATTGTTACAGGGACCTTTTCTCGATTTATAACCTGCGTAATTTGAAATAAAACATTCAGGAATCTGATGGCTATCTCCGTCATTATCGTCAGCAGTAAAAATATGTAAATAAAAGAACAATGGGAATAACACAGCGTTCGGTCGCAATAAATCTGATAAATCAAACGGCAGCTTCCGAAACATACATCGATATGACACTGATGATAGTTAGTTACCTCTCCGAAATCGATCTGTGATTAATAAACAGATATATTGCCACCGAACGCTGTCTTATTCCCAGTAATTACGAGGGTCACTGCAAATGAAATGCACACTATTTTTTAAAATATACTGTTTTCATTCTGCATGTTTTAAAGTTTTATAGTGTGTAGATACATCATTCCCGTTTATTTTCAAAGTTATTTCAACCTGTTCCCGTGATTGGCGCCATCACAACATGTCTTCAAGGTGGTTGCTACACTTGACGTTCGTCTGAAGCAACGTGGTGTCATTGTATTCCTGTGCTTGTGAAAATGAGACAGTGGGAAACATCCACAAGAGGTTGAAAAAAGTGTAGGGAGATGCTGCTGTCGATAGTGTTCCCCAACCGCACCTTCAGGATTCGCCTCCCCACTGCATACTCTTTGTTTTCTCGGCGGAGCTACAAGCGATCCTGCGGGCGATGGAGCAAAGGCAACGTTTTCATGGCACACGATTTCTTCTAAGATCCTACTTTCTCAGTGCGCTGAAATCTTTACAAAATTTTTATCCCTCATACATGACAGACTGTATTTCCTCCAGCAGCGGAGCAAGCGTCATTATGTATGGTACCAGGACATATTGGAATTAGTGGCAACGAAATGGCTTTTTGGGCTAGCAAGAAGGTCTGCTGAGGCTGTGATATCATACAACGTGCCATTCCCTTGCAGGACATCCTCTATGTGGTGCGGTAGAGGTCCCTCAATTTGTGGGAGGAAGCGTGGCATGCCGCACTTCCTGTCAGCCATTGAGGCAGCATGAAGTAGCCTTGAGACGTCTCCGAATTGGATACTGCCCTTTGACGCGCGGCTTTTTACTCTGTCGAGAGGACTCCTCGTTTTGTGATGCCTGTGCAGTACAAATAACTGTACGCCACATTTTATTAGTGCTGACAGGGCAGCAGCGAATCCTGTTTTAGCTGATAAGTAGGCGACTGTGACGAACGTTCTAAATTTTTGTGTACTTTCTGGATTCTGGCCTAAGCTTTTAGGCCGGAGGTTTTAGTGTGTTAAAAATGGATGGCCCATGCCTTTCATATCATAGATCAGCCTCCATAATACTCTGGAAAGGTGTTTTGTGCACTTCTACGACTGTGTACTTTAGTGGACCAACTTCCATTGTTGACATGCAATATTTGTTTGTGCGTTTGCTTTGTTCCCCTTGTCGTTTGTCTTGTTTGGTTGCTTACCCTTCTGTTGCCTGTTTTTATTCATTTACTTTTAGTCTGGTCACATATGACTCCTAATTATCTTGTAAGGGCGCTAAAGACCAGGCAGTCGCGCGCCCACAACATCCTGTCCTAATCAACGGCGGTAGGCTGTCACCTCTGATAGCGTGTTCCACTGTCAAAGCCGTGGAGGACGCATATCTGACCAGCAGTGTCATTTGCATGAGGTGTCTGATTTTCTCTGAAAGGGGGGGGGGGTCTGGGGTGATACGATCTCACCTTTCTCGTCGTGGTCCACTGTCTTCTGTGAACCGGCCGCGGTGGCCGAGCGGTCTGCGGCGTGCCAGTCACGTTCTGCACGGTCACTACGATCGGGGGTTCGAATCCCCCCTGGGGCATGGATATTTGTGCCGTCTTTAGTATTAGCTAGTTCATAAGTAGTTTGTAAGTTTAGGGACTTATGACCCCGTAGTTAAGTCCCATAAGCTCTACAAACATTTGAACTTTTTTTTATGCCAATAATTTTTCCTCTTTCAAATGTACCGATCTGAAGATACGGTTCGTTCGTACATTTGGGAGGCATCCTGCACGTCTGGTTAAGTCACACTCATTCATTACCTTCGCTTTATAGTGGCAATTACAACTGCATTCAAACTTCCAGGTTGGTGGTGTTGCATCGACATATTGATGCTGATCTTGATCTCGTGGGCCGACATGTTTCAAATGCTAATAAATTCTGCAGAACACACTAATGAACATGTCCTGTGAATATGAACTTCCTTTCTCTACTCTTTCAAGGTGTTCTGTTTTCTATGAACATGAGTGTTTTTGGAAACTGATTAAAATTCCCGTCGTTTCGGTGTTTACTACATTGTTTACTTCACTTTTTGCTAGTTTTAATTGTGCTCTTTTTGTTGCCCCTGGTCACTAAGAACGACATAGGAGGGTTGGAACTTAGATAGTGGCAACTATTTATTCACAGCCGATACAAAAGCGTTACATGTTTGCACCTGTTACTGTCCTTCAAAGTAGTCACCAGAGTTTTGTAGAGCCCGTTGCCACCGAAGTATACCGTTATCAGAGCCTGTTCTGTTGATGGTGCGAATGGAGCGGTCTAGTGCCTGTCGAATCTCTGGAACAAGTGTGAAGTGAATGCCACGAAGTGGTTCCTTCATCTTCGGAATCAAATCAAAGTCACGAGGACTTACATCCGGGGAGTATGATGGACGATACAGTACTTCCCAGTCCCATCGACCGAACAGAGGAGCCACAGCTTGCGTTGTGTGTGGCCGTACATTGTCGTGCAAAATGATGGGTGGTCTGTGCAGAGAGTGTCGATAACTGTCCACTAACGTGGTAACAGTATTCACATCTTCTTCAGAGACGCTAGGACGACCTGCCCGATGCATGTCTGCCATAGTTTGCAAACCTTAGTTGAAGGCTTATACCAAACGTGCGACTGTTCTGTACGGCAATGCCGATTCCCTGTATGCTTCTTGATGACACTGTCTTGCTGTACGACCTCTGGCACATTCAGTCTTGATCCAACTCCGTTGTTCCTGTTTCGAAAACATAGTGATACCGTTACGTTAGATCACTTGCTTACAAGTCTTTCCCTCGATTGTGCGCACGCCGGTGAGGTGGGACGCGAGAGTCCTTTTGCTCGGAGATTAGTTAGGTATGTCAACAACGTATGCTATCAGCTACAATAGTAGATTCCATTGCAGTGTCTCCACAGCAGTGTTGCCATTATTTAAGTTCCAACCCTCGTATTATCACACATTTCAGATAGGCGTACGTGAATGATTTAAAGGATTGATGTTTTGAGAAATGACTACCCCGCCTGTCAGATGTGTTCAGAATCGTCTGAAATAGCAATGCCGTTTGGTTCCTCTTACTTCTGTTCGGAATTTGTTCGGTCGGGTGAAAAATCTGCCTTTCTTAATGCCAGTAACATTTTCCTTCCTGCATACTTTACGTAAAGAGAGGAGTTTTACGTACATTAAGAGCGTTAAAAGATATACAGACATCTAAAAATAAATGGAATCCTGGCTCCAGATTCCTAATCCCGAACCTCGTGCCACTGTGTAGCGCTCAGTCACATTCAACATCTACGCTTTAGTACGGTACAGTTTTTCAGATTACATCTACATTACATCCATACTCCGCGAGCCACCTCACGGTATGTGGCGGAGACGACTTTGTGCACCATAATAACTTCGTCCTCTTCTTGCAGTCGCGTGAACTTCGCGGAAAAAACGACTACTGGTATAACTGCTTATGGGCTATACTTTAATTTTATGTTTATGGTCTCTTCTCAATAAATATGTAGTAAGTAGATATACATTGGTTGACTCTTTAAGAAACTGGTGCTCTGGAGCCCGTATTGCGACACAGAACACCTCTCTTGCAGCGTCTCCCACTGGACTTTCTTAATCATCTAATGACGCTTTCGCACTTACTAAATGAGGCCAGAACGAACCGTGCTGCTCTCTGTTGGATCTCCTCCGTGTCTTCTATTAGCCCTACCTGGTACATACTCCACGCTGATGAGAAATGCTCAATCGTCGATCGATCGAGTGTTTTGTAATCTACTTCCCTTGGTGACGGACAACACTTCCTGACGATTCTTCAAAAAATGTTTGTAAAGCTTATGGGACTTAACTACGGGGTCATCAGTCCCTAAACTTACAAGCTACTTATGAGCTACTTACGAACTAGGACGGCACAAATATCCATGCTCGAGGGGGGATTCGAACCCCCGACCGTAGTGGCCGTGAAGACCGTGACTGAAGCGCCTCAGTCTCCTCGGCCACCGCGGCCGGCCTGACGATTCTTTCTTTGAATATCAGTCTAGCATCTGCCTTAACCCACGATTAATTCCATTTGGGCGTTCCGTTTCAAATCGCTCCTCATGCCTACTCCCATATTTTTTTATAGAAGTAATTGCTTCCTGTGTTCGTTGTGCAAGTGAATAGGTACATAACAAAGGCTTTTTCTATGTATTCTAATGAAGAAAATAATGTATTGAACACCGAACTGTTTGAGTGTGTGCTCTAATGATTGTGTTATAAGCATCTTATTTGGAAATCATGAATAATAATTTCTCTCAAAATTCATATAGAAAATTGTCATTTAAGCCTTTTACAAAAGTTGCTCTTGAATATGTCTTTCCCAGATATTTTATTTGAACCTTTCTCAAATAATGTTAGAATTTGTGTGGCGCGGTCGGCCGCGGTGGCCGAGGAGACTGCGTCGCGCCAGTCACGGTCTGCACGGCCACTACGGTCGGGGGTTCGAATCCCCCCACGGGCATGGATATTTGTGCCGTCTCTAGTGTGTTCATAAGTAGTTTGTAAGTTTAGGGAGTGATGACCCTGTAGTTAAGTCCCATAAGCTCTACAAACATTTGAACTGGTTTTTATTTATTTATTTATTTATTTTTACCAACTCGCAGTTTAGCCGATCTCTTAATATTCAGAATAATTAAAAGTCGCACTTTGCCACACCAAGCCCAGCTATTACTACAGCTTTGTCCCGGGCTATAGAAAGTTACTTTCGCTTTCGAAGAGAATATTCTTGGTGTTAGAGCAAATTTATTTCATGCTTGATACCTAATATGATGAATTGTCTGAGCCTTTTTAATTGTGATGAACATGAATTATCGAGGAATTGCTACTTAACTAAACATTATAGAATCTTTGGTTTCACCAAAAGTTTCATTATAACTGAAATCTTAAAAATCAATTCATGGTCATGTATTTCATAAATTTAAAGAGATTATAGTCTCGACGAAATAGATTTAGTTCAACAATGGTGAAAACTGGTAATGAAATTTTCACTTCTTTAAAATTTGTAATACCTTGCTCAGAGCAGCTATATCAAACCAGTCTCCAGACTGAAGAGAACAACAACAAAACAACCTTTGGCCAATCCGGTACGTCATATTCTTGACTAAATTCAATTAAAATAAGTTCAAATAAAATGATCAAGAATCTTCTCTTGGTTCTATCTTTGGAACATAATTCGTGTAAACTGATATGACTTCACAATCTCAAGAAAGAAATACTATGAAGTTTCCGGAATGTTTCTGGTTTGATAGCAGTCGGAGAGCGGTTTGCGACTTTAGTATGTTAATCACTCGTTTTCGATGATTACCGACTTTAACCATGAATATTACATATATCGACTGTCTTCACCAACAAATTCAAACCATCCATAACTCAAATCACGGTACTTTACCGTGATATTTAACTCCGTATGCAGTGGCGTACCAACTATTTCTGTAGAGGGGGGAGGGGGGGAGGTGCAAGGAAAAAAAAGTCCGGATGTTGTCCCATATTAGCAGTCACAGATTGACAAACAGGACGAAAGAAAAGGACAGAAGCACAGAGTAACATATACAGAGAAGAAACCTCTCCCATACCGCTGTCCTATGCTCCCTTCGTAGTCCCGTAAGATGCCAGCAGATGTCAGGCGGTTCTCCGGCTTAGTACCGGTAGACCACACTATAAGTGCTTCTGAGGGTGTCTCTCGCACATCAGAGGGTAGCGTGGAGGGCAGGCTGAGGGGAGAGCTCGTGCCGCCTGCCATGAGGCTACATCTGTGTCCGGCTTGCCGACGTTTGAGGGGAAGTGGTGGAGGGGACAGCCGCTACCTGCCGCCTTCTCTGACCAGTTTTAAAGACGTGCCCTTATATCCCAGGCGAAAAAATCTTTCCCAGAGATACTACCTGTTGGCATTAGGCAAAGATCTAAAACGTTCATGCAGTACGGATGTAGAGATGTCAGCAGACGACGTTGTTCTGAGTATTTTGTATACACTTGAAACAGAAATTAAATTCAACCTCACACTGTAATCGTGACATATTCAGAAACAAAGTACCAAATATTGGTGACAAGTAAAGAATATTGGGGCTAAGCACACTCTCGGAAATCGCGATATATTCGAAACTAAGCAGCAAAATATTGGGGAAAAACAAGAAATATCAGCCTTTCCATACCCTCGGAAATCACGAGATATTCGGAAATAAATAGCCAGATCTTTTTGACTAGCCAATAGTGTAGGCCTAAATGTCATTTATACTCTTTTCACTTATTGTAACAGCAATTTAAACGTCCGCATAGTTTTGTCTCCAACAATACTATCGAAAACCTCAATATATCTGGAAAAAAGTCAAATATTTGTGAGAAGGAAGAACACAAATGTCATTGCTGATCGTACCACTTGCAGCAGTAATTTCGTTATCCATTGTTCAGTCACACATAAGTCACCAACTCGATGTTACTATCTCCTTAAGATAACACATAAGATTACTGAATAACATAATACTGTTATGTGAATAAGAAAAAATCCCACAAAGTGTTATGGATAAATGACTTCTACAATGTGTTACAAACGATAAGATGAAAAAAAAAATTTATTTGGAGGAGCTTTGAACACAGCACCTCTTCTTTGGTAAGCCAGCACACTATCCAATTTTTTTTTTTTTTTTTTTTTTTTTTTTTTTTTTCGGGTCTCCTTCCTCCCCTTCAACCCGTCCTTCCGCTCGCCAATTGGTGCCTTCTCGGCCCGGCTTCTATGCCTTTAAACAAAATATTTCTTTGAAGATAAAACGAGGTTGTATTTACTGCGTAGCAATACACTACTGTTAATGTCCATTTCTGCATTATTATCGTTTCGTCGAACGCCAAAGAAAAATTAGTTCGAATTGAACGAATAAGTGAGAAATAAATGTAACTTCGTGTTTTTTTTTCCACTTGATGGAGATAAAAAATCACAATAAAATAAACATTTCCAGGCACGGAAATTAGCTCTAATTAACTGAATATGCGTTTTTAGCTTGTGACGCAAAACAGAGATCTTCAGACACATATACAATTCACACCATTCTGGGACGTATTAGCTACATAAAAAAAAGAAAAACATAACTGCCTTCTTCGGCGATCAAATAATTCCGGTAAAATTTCCTCTGAAATGGCAAAAGGCTTAATGATAATAACTGCTTCTGTGTAAATTAATGTTGATTAAATTTCTCTTTGTTAAAGTTCTGTTTGTAATTACATTATCGTTTTAATCAAGAAATTAGCGTAATGTTCCTTGTACTTTTTCTTTCTTTGGATCATGTCATGTTGCATTGTCAGGTAATGTATGAAATCTTCCTTTCTCTTTGATTCTGTACTGAAGATAAAGTACACTGTATGTCCCACTATCCAGTTGACCGCGTTCCTCTTTATCCGTGGGAATGGGATGCTATCGGGATGGAGGGCATCCGCTGGCGATATTGTGTGTGGCGAGGTTCTCGTGATGAGGGCCAGTTTTTGCCTCGCATACTCCCATATTCCTGCATTTATACTGCAGACGAATCTGTGTTCATCACTGTCGACTAATTGACATGTCGGGCACAAGGGAGAGTCTTGTAGGTGTATCTTATAGAGGCGGGACATCGTCGGGGTTTTCCTGTAGACCGTCATATACCACGCGGCCCGCACTTGGGAAGGTAAATCAGGGATGTGGATGTTTTCCCACGTTGTTTTCCAGTCATGGTTCGGGAGTTTCCTTTCTATCACATTTCGTAGTTTATTTTTCATCAACGCCTGGTATACTTCCTTCACTTTTGTCATTTTCCGTTCTGGGACTTTTGTTCGTAGGTAACTATATTCGAGTAAGAAATACTGTAAGTGCTGCAAAGCGTGCGACAGATGACTTACATCGATGGGCGGTCGTAGGTCTGCTGGCACAGTTTCTTCCAAGAGGTGGAAAGTCAGACCGTTGGTGGACAGTTTCCATTGCTTGTATGTTTGGCATACATATAGTGCTTGCGCCTTCTTGTACACATCGACGAGATTCAGGCCACCGAGTAGGGTCGGACGAGTCAAGGTGTCGTATTTAATTTTGAAAATATGTGCGCGACATACAAAGTGGCCAAGCGCTGCCAACATTCTGTGTGCTATATTGCGTGGTATTGGCAGGACTTGAGCCACGTAGTTGACCTTGGCAGTGATATACGTATTCGCAAGTGCAACTTTTTGCAGCTCATCCAACTTCCGGACACTGTGCTGTTGTACAGACGCTCGAATTTTAGCCAATAACTGTTTATAATTTGCGGCAACGGTTTCTCGAATTGTCTTTCTAAAATCGACACCGAGACATTGCATCTTGTGCACCTCTTTCAATCGGGGATGATGAGTTAAACCTATGCCTTTGCCTATGTTCATTACACCCGATTTTTGCCAGTTAACTAATGCACCAGATGCCTTTTCATATGTCATGATGATCTGCAGGGCGGTGTGGACGTCATTTGCGTTGGTGATCAGGAAGCCAACGTCATCAGCATAAGCCCGACACGCTAACTTCTGTCCATGTATCTGTAATCCGTTTAACTGCGCCGTCAATGTCGTCAGTAGAGGTTCTATGGCGATTGCAAAGAGTGATGCTGACATCGGGCAACCTTGTCTTACGGAGCGTCTTACGAGGATCATGCCACCTGGCCGTCCATTGACAACCACTCGTGATGTGCTATTCTGTAACAGGTTTTGTATTACAGCGAGGAAATGCACGGGAAAACCCAGCGACCGCATAACTTTAAACAAATACCGGTGGTTTACTCTGTCGAAGGCTTTATCAAAGTCCAAGCTGACCATTGCACATTCAATCCTGCATGCCTCCACCACTGATATTAGGTCGCGGTAGTCCACTAGCGTTTGGTAAATGGACCTATCTCTGCCGACACTGGTTTGATAAGGACCGGTGACTTTATTCATTACGTTCTTCATCCTTTTTGCAAGAATACGTGCAAAAAGTTTGTAATCACTATTTAAAAGAGTAATCGGTCTCAGATTGGCGATAGTTTTACTATTTGCACGTTTTGGAATTAATACCACCAGGCCCTCACTGAACTCTTGCGGGATATTAAGATCAGGTGTCATCAATTCATTGCATATCTCTGTCAGTTTCGTCTTCATGTGTGTCCAAAAGGTTTGATAAAACTCTACAGGGAGTCCGTCACATCCGGGCGATTTGTTCTTCGGACTGTGAAACAGCGCATCTTCCAGCTCGTCTTCAGTCACTTGTGTTATTAGTTCGTCTGATTCCTGAGGGGTAAGTCTGTTAGTTAAATTATTTACTAATTCTTGAAATGCGTTGTCATCAATCATTTTCTCAGACAGCAACTCTGTGTAAGCAGTTTGAATCGCATTTCGAATGTCATTTTGGTGAGTTAAACGCGTGCCGTCTCCAGTTTGCAATTCCGTCAGTATCTTGGTTTTACTTCGTTTACTCTCACGTGTCAGGTGATAGATTGACGTCGCTTCAAGTCGTAGTGAGTCCTGGATTCGGGATCTGACTTTTAATCCTTCCAACTGTTTCTTTTTAAGGAGTAGTAGTTTGGCTTTCACTTTTTTAATTTGGGCATAGTTTTCAATGACTGTCTCGTCCAGTTTGTACAGTTCTCGTAAATTTGAATAATGGAATTCAATGGTTCGTTTGAGCCACCAGTTCTTGTCTCGTGAGTACTGTAACATGGCTTTCCGTAATTTGGGTTTGGCACATTGTAGCCACCATTTTATAACCGAATCATATGACCGAAACTTGATGAGACTTTCATTCCACGCATGTGTGAAGGCCTCATGACAACCTTGATCGTCTAAGTGTGACACATTAAGTTTCCAGGGTCCCTTACTGCGGTACGTACCCTGTTTCTGCAAGTTTACGGTACCGATATAAGCCGCATGGTCTGTGAAGATAGTTGGCCAGACCTCACATTGCAGAATTCGTTGTTTTAGATTGTCGTCGTTGTGGTCTTCAGTCCAGAGACTGGTTTGATGCAGCTCTCCAACCTACTCTATCCTGAGCAAGCCTTTTCATCTCCTCATAAGAACGACAACCCACATCCACTTGAATCTGCTTACTATACGCGTCTCTTGGTCTCCCTCTGCGATTTTTACCCCACACACTTCCCTCCAACGCTAAATTCACAATTCCTTGATGTCTAAGAATGTGTCCTACCAATCTATCCCTTCTTTTAGTCAAGGTATGCCAGAAATTTCTTTTCTCCCCAATTCGGTTCAGTACCTCCTCATTAGTTACGCGATCCACCCACCTAATCTTCAGCATTCTTCTGTAGCACCATATTTCAAAAGCCTCTATCCTCTTTCTGTCCATACTGCTTATTGTCCATGTTTCACTCCCATACAAGGCAACACTCCATACAAATGCCTTCAGAAAGGACTTCCTTAGGCTTAAATCAATATTCGATGTTAACAAATTTCTCTTTTTCAAAAACGCCTTTCTACCCATTGCCATTCTGCATTTTATATCATCTGTACTACGACCATCATTTGTTATTTTACTGCCCAAGTAACAAAACTCATCTACCTCCTTTATTGCTTCGTTTCCCAATCTAATTCCTTCAGCATCACCTGATTTTCTTACACTGCACTCCATTACCCTAGTTTTGCTCTTGTTAATGTTCATCTTATATGCGCCTTTCAGCACACTGTCCATTCCGTTCAATTGCTCTTCCAGGTCCTTTGCTGTATCTGACAGAATTACTATGTCGTCGGCAAAACGCAATGTTTTTAATTCTTCACCATGAACTTTAATTCCTTCTCCAAATTTCTCCTTGATTTCCTTTATAGCTTGCTCAATGTACAAATTGAACAACATTGGGGAAAGGCTACAACCCTGTCTTACTCCCTTTCCAACAACTGCATCCCTTTCATGCCCTTCAACTCTGACAACCGCTGTCTGGTTTTTATACAAGTTGTAAATAACCTTACGCTCCCTATATTTTACTCCTGCTTGCTTCAGAACTTGAAAGAATTTATTCCAATCAACATTGTCAAAAGCCTTCTCCAAATCTACAAAAGCTAGAAATGTTGGTTTGCCTTTTCTTAACCTATCTTCTAGCATAAGCCGTAAAGTGAGTATTGCCTCCCGTGTTCCTACATTTCTCCTGAACCCAAACTGATCTTCCCCGAGGTCGGCTTCTACCAGCTTTTCCATCCTTCTGTGTATAATTCGTGTTAATATTTTGCAACCATGACTTATTAAACTGATGGTTCTGTAGTTTTCACACCTGTCTGCACCCGCTTTCTTTGGAATGGGGATTATAACAGTTTTCTTAAAGTCTGAGGGTACTTCACCTGTCTCATACATCTTACACACAATGTGAAACAATTTTGTCATGGCTGGTTCTCCCAGAGACTTCAGTAGCTCTGACGGGATATCATCTACTCCAGGGGCCTTGTTTCGACTTAGGTCTTTCAGTGTTTTAGATTATCCGATACATATATTCTATCTAGCCTACTTTCAGAATGATTTGTTACGTACGTGAATCCAGGCGTTGCTCCATAGTTGTGCTCCCAAGTGTCGATTAAAAATAAGTCCTTGACTATCCGTTCTAATTCCACAGATTTGTTAAAATTTGGTGTCTGATCTTTGGAATGCAAAACGCAGTTAAATTCTCCCGCCAAGATAAGCTGGTCATACGTTGTTGTAAATAAAGGAAGAATCTCTTCCGTATAAAATTGCGCCCTGCGACGCCTGTTACTGGATCCGGAGGGATCATATACATTAATTATTCTAACATTGTTAACTGTTGCTGCAATCCCTCTGTGATTGACCAGCATTTCGATGTTATATGCCACAATTCCTTTTCTTAATAGGATGGCGGTACCCAAATCTGCACCAGTACCCGGGTTGGCGAAGACATTGTATCCAAATATTTGTTCTAAATTAATGTCTGCAACCTCCTGAAGTAATAGAATATATCTGCGGAATACAAAAAATCTTGAATGTGTTGTAACTGGATGGAGCTACGACACTTATTAATATTTAATGTGGCAATTTTGTAGGCCTGGCGATCACACATGTATGGATGCGAGATGTGAAGGATCTACAGATTAATAGAAATCAGAGTCAGCGTCTTTCTCCGCGTCCGTGGTTTCCATGGCCGAGGTATCTGTAACAGCAGAATCCGTGGTCACTGCGTGTCCTAAGTTACCAGCATCCCCGGAAGCATCTTCCAGAACGGTGTCCTCTACCTCGTCTGACCAGTCCACAACGGTGGCAAACTGAGCCGACACTGTCTTGCGTGGGTCCTGCTCACGTGACTTCTGCGCCGGTTCATCATTGTGTTTGGGAGACGCCTTGTTAACTATTACCTTGTCAGTGTCTGCTTTTAACGGCACGGCAAGTTCTACTTGTTTATGTGACGGAGGCTGATTCTGTGTAACTGCAACAGTGGGTGGCTTTTTGGTAATTTTATCCTTAACTTGTTTCGCTTTTTCACGCAGTGGAGCTGACTTCTCCGCAGCTCCTTCTTGCGCCAATCTGCGTTTCTTACGTCTGCGAGGTGACTTAGCAGATTCATTGTCCTGCCTAGTCTCCGAAACCGCGGGCTGATTTTCTGGTGGTTGTCTGTCAGCTGTTTCCTCCGCCCCCATATTCTCTGTACGTACTGCGGTGTCTTCCGTTGTCTGTGTGGGCGACTGCTGCACTACATCAGATTCTGGTGCCTTTCCTGTCGTACTTTCCGAAATTTCCATTGGAGTTCCTATGTCGTTCGCGACGACATCGCTGGGCAAGTCATCTAAACAAATGTCACTAATCGGTGGCTCAGTCAGTTGACCACGTGCCACTGCTACATACGTTTTTGGCAAAATCGTCATTTCTGAAGTCTTAGCAGTTTCACTGGTTGGTAGCTGTGCAATGCGTCGTTGAATACACTCAGCACGCACGTGACCTGGCTTATTAAAAAGTGCACAGGTCTTTGGTTGACAGTCATACATAACGATACCTCTAAAACCACAGACGTTTATATAAGACGGTATGTGTCGACAGAGCTCTACTTTTAACTGCCTTACAACATTCAGCACGGGAAGTTTATGTGCGGAAGACCACCTCTCGGCAACATTACTGAGAACTCTGCCATAGGGAGCAATGACGGCGTCTATGTCACTGGCAGGTACCTCAAATGGCAACTCAAAAATTCTAACGGTTCTCACTCCATAACCGACATGGTCGACAGTGACGTTACCGACATTACCATCTCTGTGGTTAAATTTCAAGGAGCCACCTGCGTCTAGAAAGACCTTCTCGCATAGTTCGGAAGATGTCAGCTTAACGAAAATCACACTAATTACAATCGACATGTGGTATCCAATAATGTCCTCTAATCGAATCTTTGCAACAGCAATCAACCAATCTTCAAACTCAAAAGACGTTCGTCGGGAAAATTTTCGTTCGAAAGTGAACTTCAGAGTGTCTCTTCTACTAATTTGATCCATTATAACCTTTCCATGTCACCGCAACTTCACAAGAAAGCAAGAGCTGGCGTAAGCGAGCAGACTTACCCCTGCAGGAAGTAAACAAACCGCTGCCGCAGCGAAGCACCGCACGAGCTGCGTACACCGCCGCTGCCGCAAGCAGACTGCCTTTAAATGTTTGTAGAACTTATGGGACTTAACTACGTGGTCATCAGTCCCTAAGCTTACAAACAACTTATGAACTAGCTAAGACTAAGGACGGCACAAATATCCATGCCCGAGGGGGATTCGAACCCCCGACCGTAGTGGCCGTGAAGACCGTGACTGGAGCGCCTTAGTCCCCTCGGCCACCGCGGCCGTCCCATTACACTACAGCAACTCGACGCCATTTTGGTCTTTAAGATTTGTATACCAGTTCCCACATGTTTGGTTCTCAATATTAATATGATTTTAATTACATTTAGTTATAATAAATTGATCCAGATATGATTTTGTAATTCATCTACAATTTTCTGTAGCCCTGAAACTGTTTATTGCGAGTTATAAAACCAAAACTGTGAGATATACGGCAAATCGAGATGACGTCTGTGACGTGGAAGGAACAAGTGAATATCGTTTTCACTTTCACTTTCCAAAGTCGTCGTTCATTGGCTAATGTAACAGCGAAATTCATTGGAGGGAAAGAAATTTGTGCCTGGGATATAAGACCTCCTGTTTTAAAGGGCTGCTTCTGACCTCAGCGCCCTCCTGGGAAATCTTACGGAACCTTCCCTCCCCACACCCCTGCGCGTGTGACCGGGCCCTTACGGAGGTTTCCCGTCAGTTTATCTTTGTCTGTGACAGAAGGTAGTAGTAGTTACAAATGCTTCAATCAAAGGCAAAAATGGCTATCATAGAAATACGGAGGGGGGGGGGGGGAGCGGAAACCGCGTCTTAACCCTCCAAAGTTTCAAGTGGGGGGGAGCACTATCCTTCCTGCCCCCCTCCCCCCAGTTGATACGCCATTGTCCATCCATCTTGTATAAAAACAGTTGTTTCTTATCAATAAAATTCTTCGGGGTATGATACCGCGTCGTCATTTTATAAAACCAATCGGAAACGTCCATTTGGACCAATAAGGGAAAAGAACGCAACCTCCAATCATATCAAAAACCAGCCATTAAAACATCATCATCAACCCCCCTTTTTCACCAATGGCGTGCAATAATATAACCACCAATAAAGGAAAAACAACGCCCCCCTTCCTCTCCATCATCCGCTGATATATGAACCCCAAGCGATCGTACATTCAGCAGTCAGACAAAGACCCTGATGAATAGCGACTGCAACAGTGGCCGAAACCTGGGTACAGTTTATAAAATGACGACCGGTATCATGCACCGAAGAATTTTATTGATAGTGACAACTGCCGCGGAATCCTACGTTTGTAGTTGTTTCTTCTTTATATTCAGACATTCTTTGCTAGAGTTATGGTATCAATAGAGGATTTTGTTATTTGCTTGTTGTAGATCTTACTTGGATACGTAAACAGATTATGTCTAATTGCAAAAAGTATGTTTCCTCGAGCCAGAAGCTATCCAAAACCAGATATCATATTATCCAGAGTACATAGACAAATAGAGCACAAGGACGTACCCCAGTTGAGTCTGACTGTGAGAGACATAGTGTCAGTACCGACCGAGGCCATCGGCTCAGCTACTTCCGCCAGCAGTGGTAGCAGTGGCAACTCGTACAAAATTTGACCGGTGTGCTACAATATTACAAAAATAAACAGAAACAAAATATACTAAAATAAAAAGTAGTACTCAGTGTCGAAAAATGAAGTCCATACGTCGTTGTTTTCTGCTGCAGAATTTGTCGATAACTTTCGTGTTGAAGCCCTCAATGTCGCTTACCATATTAAGTCGTTGTTCTAACTTGGTATTCCGAATGAAAGTCTCGATCCTCTTCAGAGAAGAAAAACATCTTTCAGGCTCAGCAGTTGTCATCGGTGTGGTTACTATCATTTTCAGAAGTTTTGATATCTGATAGTAGGTGTCATGCAGATTATTGTTAGAAATGAACTGTAGTAATGGTACAGCTCCTGCAATATTTCTGAAGTCTGGTCGTTCGTACAACTTAGAACTCCGTCATTAACTTGGGTTTCTCCAACATGGTATAAGCTTGGACCGCAACATTAAGTTCTCTGCCTGGGAAGTGTATAGAGTATCCTTCAATCTTTGAAGAGTCTAGCAGCTTTGCTGCATCTATGTGATCTAGGGCTATAAAAGCGTTGCCAACTGCATGCTGAAAAGCGCAGTTTCACTCGCATGTTGACTAAACATTACTAATGTTGTTTGTGATTGAAGTCTTACGTCAAACATGACAACTTTTGTATGATTGCCTTTAATTAAATACCAATTAATACTGTATTTACAGTAAGACCTTCAGGGTAATTTATAACAGCGTTGCCAACTGCGTGTATTCACTGCAGGTAGTAAATATAACGTTTAAAAACATTAATTTTATTTTAGAAATTATAAATTTAGACTCAGAGGTATTTGAATACGAGCCTCACACAAGTAGATTTGAGAGACAACGCGCAAGACGCCTGAGCCAGCGCACTATCTCAGTATGCCGCAATATTCGTCATGTACTATTCTTCCGCAACCGTTACACGCACCGCGAAGAGAAATATTGATCTGGTGCTGCAGTCGGTCTCAGCACACCTGAGCCGCCAGGCCCGTTGTCACGTCTGCGCATACGCACTAGCACAGAGTAATGTATAAAGAGGAGCAGCCCCCCCTAAACCACTGTCCTACGCTCCCCTCGTAGTTCTGTAAGATGCTAGCAGGTGTCAGGCAGTTCCCTGGCTTAGTACCAGTAGACCACGCTAGAGTCACTTCAGAGGGTAGCGTGGAAGGGAGGTTGAGAGAAGAGCTCGTGCCGCCTGCCATGAGGCCACGGCTGTGTCCGGCTTGCTGGCGTTGGAGGGGAGGTGGTGGTGGGGGTAGCCGCTACCTGCCGCCTGCTCTGGCGAGTTTAAAGGGCTGCTTCTGACCGCAGCGCCATCATGGGACATCTTACGGAACTGCTTCAGCACCCCCCGCGCCGCACCCCTGAGCGTAGGACCGGGCCCTTACGGAGGTTTCCCGTCTGTATATATTTGTCTGTGGCACTAGCGAACAGACGACTGCGCCGCCTCTAAGCGCACGTACCAGCGCGGCCGAATCCCACTTCAGCACACGGAGCTGGTTTCCAGCTATCACGGCGAGAGCGCTCCAAAATGTGTTTTCGTCCTTATTACTACCATTGTAATAGGCATTGGAAGGGAATTATCATAATTTTATTGTGATATATGGCTCACATTCCAAGAGAAAGGATGTAATTTTGCAGCGATTTCTCGCTTGCATTCGAAGAGAAATGGCATAATTTTAGTAATATATTTACAGTGTGCTGCAGCACATTATCACCAGCCGCCACTGAGTGGTAGTAGTCCAGGACTCACCTGGTCGTGGCCACGGCAGCCCCCGCTGAGCGCCTGGAAGCCCACCCAGAGAGCGGCGGCGATGTTGAGCACCCACAGCATGTAGCCGCGCGCCGCCAGCGACATCATGAAGGCCGAGTACGTCAGCAGCTCCAGCACCGTGACCGGAGCGTACAGGAACGTCTCCGCGTCCAGCGACCCAAAGTCCAGCGCGACGGAGTCCAGCGAGTCAAAGCCCAGTCTGTCGCGGTACTTCAGCGCTGCTCTCAGGTTGCTCTGTGGGCAGTCAAAGCACAGCCACGGGGACATTAGGACAGGTGCGACATCTGCTCGGCCACGACTCTCCTACACACCTGCTTAGGTTGCTAGGGGTGTGAATATTGACTAAATTGATCCACTGATTACTTTTAACAAAGGTAATTTCAGAACATGTCTCAAAGTATCTGCCATTGAGAAGCAGTTGGTCTACGAGACGTAGAAGTCAGTAAATACTGCTGTCGAGATTTATGCCGCGGTCCTGGACTTGCGGAAGGAGTTCTCTGCTATTACACACCCACATCTAATGAAGATATTACGAACGTACGACACATGAGACCAACTGTGTGATTGTACGCAAGACTTCTTAGCAAATAGTACACACTATATACCACTCTCAACACATAGTAATGTAAAAGCAACTTCGGCCTTATCAAAAAATGTTTGTTAAGATTATGGGTCTTAACTGCGGGTCAACAGTCCCTAAACTTACAAACTACTTATGATCTACCTTATACTAAAGACAACATAAAAATCCATTCCAGTGGGAGGATTCGAGCCCCTGACGGGGAGCGGCCTCGCGCATCGTAACATAGCGCCTCAATACGCTCGGCCACTCCTCCGCGGCTTGGCCTTATCTCCACGCAGTCTATACATACTGACTGACAAAAAAGTAGAGCATCAGAAGGGAAGGAGGAAACGGAATGAAACTTCATTGATTGAGATATCTGATGTTATTTTGCTAACACTGCGAAATACTGAGTGAAATGTACAAAGAAGTTGGCATTAGGAACCCCCTTATAACATTCCACCCTCTGAAGTTGGGTTACATGAACACATTCGGTCATCCTCAACGCTTACAAAATGCAACTTAAAGCCGTACACAAAGAATACGAACATTCTGAATAATGTAGCATACAAAATTAATGATTACTGATCGTTATTTGTTATATTAATTGAAATTCTTTATAACTGATTTCGGAGTGAAAATACACATTCACTTGTACAATAATGAGCAACGCAACAAAACATAAAAATGTCATTAATATATTAATACATAAGGGGCATTTAAAAAGAAACGATCCGGAGGCATTATTACAGAAAACACATTACAAGTATTGAGCCTGGCTGTTGAGACACTTGTCCCGCTGTGACACAAGGCGGTGAATAGCTGTCTCGTGAAATTCCCGGGGTTGCGATGTGAACCAGTTTAGGATGTAGAACTGGACGTCGTCGGCCGAGGTGAATCGTTTGCCCCTCGGAGCCTTTTTAAGGGGACGAAAAATGGCGTAATCACAGGGAGAGAGGTCTGGACTCCATGGAGGGTGGCCGGTAAACGCAGTGTGGTTTTCCAGATCGCGCATCATTGCCTAAAGACACCCGTCCTTCCGTGAAGCGCTTATGCCGCGCCTTGACACTTGCCAGGGACATGCAGTGTTCGCCGTACACTTGCGACATTCGTCGATGAATGTACGTCCCCCTCTACTACTTCTGCTCTTTGCTCTTCTTTGGACGCCTCCATACCACTGCAGTGCGAGTGGCTGCATTGGACGATTGATGCATGCCCCTGATAGCATTGTGTAGTCACGTGATGTGCATGCGTGCCCTCTAGTGGCGGGCTGTGAACTTCCACGCTCTGGACGGAACCACACCTCGTTCCACTCACCGCAATATTACCATCCGGTCACCGGTTTGTGCTTTTCAGACTGCGGCTCACTTCTTTTTGAACTGGTGTTATATATAATATCACTGTACATAGTTTATAAAATAAAAAAAGCACTGACGCATAGCATAAACAATGAAAGTAGTCAGTCAAGTGCAGACTATGGCAGTATGTACATTAGTGATAAAATCAAAATTACCATAGTGAAATAAACATTAAGCTCACCAGATGGTTTGTCAAACATAGCGCTTTTAACCCTTTATAGGTTTGTGGTCGATATTTTAACCACACGATATAAAGTTCAAAATCTCTGCTAACTGATGCCTGTCATAGACCCTATCACATTCAGCTACTGCGCGGGGATGATCTTTGGCTAAGAAAACGACCACAACGAGCTTAGGCCGGTATTACACTATCAAATTATTGGACAAAGAATTGGACGAAAAAATTGGATGAAATATTGGTCATATTTTTTGACAAAGAAATTGGATGAAACGCGAAAGGGGGTATTACACTATCATCCAATATTTTGTCAAATTTGCTTCAAAATGGCGGTGTAATGCTCAGCTGTTGTTTATACTACAGTTGCATTGTGTCTGCATTTAGAAGAGGGGGAGGGAAAAAAGAAAAGGAAACGCACTTGGATGAAACCGTGGGTGTCAGAGCGAGATAAATAAAATTTGTTACGGGACCGGGAGGATATCCTTTTTTTTATGCCGTCGGCAGAACAGCCAGGCCGTTCACTGCTAATTATTTTGTCTCTCATCATTCTTCAAAGTTTGTAATAGAGTAACAAAAAGGCTGACTCAAACAGTGTATACGAATAAGATTGTTAAGTTGATAAAGCAAGTTTCATTAAATAACGTTTTGAATGGAAAATGTATACACTGACAAAGAGGATAATCTAAATTGTTTATGACGTTATTAACAATGTAAGGGGGAAACATTGCTGATAAAGTAAATAGGCTCTATTTATTTCCTTGGTTGACGTATTTATATGTACATAGATTCGCTTGCAAACAGATGTCGATGTTTTGAAAGTTGTTTCACTTCCCAGCACTTTAGCACACCAAGTTACCAAAATCATACATTCTACAATCTGTTTCGGCCGTAAATAAGATTTAGGGGTATTACTTCTTCAATATAATGACTTCTGTACATCACGGATTGTAACTCAACCTCACTTTCGCAGCAGGGTATTGAGCTACGGGAATTGATGTGACGGTCAGTGTGAATTGGCCTTGTCGCTTTTTATACAACGCTCTAGGTCAATTCACACTGTCCGTCACGTCAACGTCACGTCACGGAACCGTCACGTCAAGTTGTATTCACACTGTCCGACCGTGTCCGTCACGTCAATTCGTCCACCTCAATACGCGATGTTGAAAGTGAGGTTATGAGTGGCGATCTGTTATGTAGAAAGTCATAGTTTAATACTAGAAAGGGGGAACAACAACGATAAATGTTATTAACGGCCAAAGAAAACTTTACAGTGTATGTTTTTGGCCAACTTACTGGGAACTGAAACAACATTTCAAAACATCGACATCAATTTTCCATCGAAAAAATTAACATATGAAGACATCAAACCATACTTGTAAGAGCATAAATAACGCCTGTATACTTTAACCATTACGATTTGCTCGCTGACAATGTTAATACCGTCGTAAACAACTGAATTTTTGTCTTTCATTAGAACTGACATTTTCATTTAAAGTGTTATTTAATGAAAAATGTGTAATCAAATTACAATCTTATTCAAGTAAACAGTTTGCTTCAGTCGTTTCTGTTACATTGTTACGTAATATAAACCATTTTTTGGTTTCAGATATCCGACCTCGATTTTAGGGGGACACTCAATTGACAAAAATATTTAAGTCGTCATGAAACATTTGAGATTTACTCCTAAAACGAGGTACAACATAACACAAAAATGAATAAGACACGTTTGCATACAAACAGTGCAATCGTCGACTGCAACATGTAATTCACGTGACGAAAATAGGTTAACTTCCGATGTTAGCAGACGGCCGTTTCGTCAAAACATTCTTCTCGAGAAAGCTTGACGGACGTTGACGTGACGTGACGGGCCGGTGACGGACAGTGTGAATGCCGCCATTAGAAATACATTGCGGAATGTTCTGACGGACGGTGACGTGACGTGACAAACAGCGTGAATTGGCCTTCTATCTGTTTTTTTTAAATTTTGTTGTTGCTAGAAAACATTACACAAACATTCCACTACTAGCCATGTTTATGAATACGAATGTTATGTCCAAGTAATGTCAGATATTTAACCTCCAAATAAAACAGATGTAGTGGCAAGGAAGCTGTATACTACTAGCGCTCCAAGCGGTCACATTTCTCACTACAGGAAACACGAGCGATTTCTTTGATCAAATCTAGGCCGAGGCCTTAGATTTGATGAAATATTGGATGACGTTCCCATTTCACTACGTCCAATTTTTCTTTCTCAAATTCTTTGACAAATAATTTGATAGTGTAATACCGGCCTTAGATTGTTTTATCAACAAATAGCAGCACTTGTTATTGTTTGTGGTTGATAACGTAACCACAAAGCGGCGTAAGTTTTCGATGAATGGCTTATGTCGTAATTTTGCTGGTAAGTCTTCACATTTTCAAAATGAAGTCGATTTATTATGATTTTATGTTGTAATATAGATATGGTGAGAGTAATTTGCCTTCAGAAGTACCATGTCTAGTGCAAATCCTACTCAAATGATCGTTTTTGCCAGGAGAGGTAGATAAACTCAATTTTTCTCGAGTTTGCGTAATATTTCGCTTCTAAACAAATTCTTCTGGACAGGTTATATTATGTTATTCTGTTATCTGAGTATTTACTTGACAATTTTATCAAACAGTTTATGAAATTTAGTATTTCGATTAGATGTTATATGCTGTTCTGAAGAAGTTGCATCTCACATTAGTAAGGAAGGTGAACGATTTGTGTGCCGTGATCTGTATACATCACGGCAAGTAGAAGTACTAGTTTTCTGTGCAGTGATTACGTCTTCGTTTTTGGTAAGTCTTTACACTTAGAAAATTAAATCGATTTATTATGATACTATAGCATAATGTAGATTCAAATAAGCTGCCTCTCACTTATACAGTAATTGCAGTTTCATAATGAAAGCAATACTTTTTTTTACAAATTAGCTCATAAGGAGGTGCATTTTGCAGTATACGAAGCAAACCTAAGCACGCGGGCCTCGCTGAAAGACAACTGTTTTCCGCACTGATTGTGATGCTCAGAAACCGCTGACTTCGTGTGCTGTCCAAGCCGTATGTATCTTTCATGTTCTGAAAGCCTCGTGGAGATTGCTCGCCCGGTCTCTCCTATATAAACCAGCCCACACTCGCAGCTTATTTCATACACGCCTGCATTGCTCAGTTTGTCTACTGCGTCCTTAGTTGAACCTAGGACATCCTTGGTCTTATTGGTGCTGCGGAAGACTGGCTTGATGCCTGCCCGACGTAGAACCTTACCCACACGCTCAGTGACGCCCTGCACGTAAGGTAATAGGGCGATGCATTGTGCTTCCTCTTGCTTCCCTCTATTCCTTTCATTCCTCCTGGACATTGTTTTATGTATCTCGCCCAGTCCGTAGCCATTAGCCGCAAAGGTGGATCTGAGATGTCGTAGTTCCGCCTGTAGGTGATCGTCATCGCTGATCCTGTGGGCCCTCCTTGTTAGTGTTTGTAGGGCGGATTTCTTCTGCATGGGGTGGTGGTGGGAGGAAGCGTGGAGGTACCTTCCCGTGCTGGTAGCCTTTCTGTACACCCTGTGGCCGAGTTTACCAAAGATTTCGGTAGACTTCGACGTCGAGGAAAGGCAGCACCCCATTCTTTTCTACTTCTATCGTGAAATTTATTTTGCTGTGCTGCTGATTGAGATGTTGATGAAAGTTCTTTAGCTCCTCTTCCCCGTGTGGCCAGATGACGAAAGTGTCATCAACGTAACGCAGCCAGCATGCTGGGCGTAGTGGCGCTGACTGGAGAGCCGTTTCTTCAAATGCTTGCATGAAGATGTCACCTGCAATCGGAGAAAGTGGGGAGCCCATAGCTACACCGTCTGTTTGTTCGTAAAATTCTTCTTTCCACTTGAAGTAAGTGGTCGTCAGGCAGTGGCGAACTAGGTCACATGTGTCAGGTGCTAAGCGTTCTTCTAATATGTTCATTGTGTCTGACACTGGTACGTTAGTGAATAACGATGTCACATCAAAACTAACCATCAGATCCGTAGCTGATACATTCTTCTCTTTTAAAAGTGCCACGAAATGGGTCGAATCCTTCACATATGTCTCTGTGTGGCTCACTAGATGTCGGAGCTTTGGTACCAACTCTTTGGCCAGCTTGTACGTGGGTGAATTAATGCTGGCCACTATGGGACGCAAAGGAAAGTCCTTTTTATGGACCTTCGGCACACCATATATCCTCGGTGCCTGCGGAACTTGTGGGATGAGTCTTCCGGCTGTGTCAAAAGTCATCCTGGTTTGCTTCAGCAGCGCCTGCGTCGATCTGGTTATCTTAGAGAGGCTATAGAAATAGCGAAGCGTCCCACCAATATGAACAGGGAGGATGGCTACAGGCTGCCGGCGTCTTGGCTGCCAGCAGTCGCAACGCTACGTGACGGCACCGCGCGCGGAAGGACTCGCGCAGACTGCCCCGGAGACCACAGCGGCAGCGAACACGCAGAGCACCGGCCCGCCGCCGTCTGCGCCAGGCGACAAGTCAACAGCGGCACGGCACAACCGCCGTCCGTTCTCTCAGGTCCATTCCGCCAATAGCAACTTCTAATACAAAAGCCAATCGGAAACGTCCATTTTGACCAATAAGGGGGAAGAATGTAACCCCCAATCACATGGAAAACTAGCCTCTAAAACACCAATCACCATTGCCGATTTCCACCAATGGCGTGAAATAATATAACCACCAATAAAGGCAAACCAACGTCCCCCTTCCTTTCCCTCATCCGCAGCTATATAAATCACAAGATAACGTATATTCAGCAGTCAGACACAGACCCTGATGAAGGCCGCCTGCAACAGCGGCCGAAACGTCGGTGGAATTTATAAAATGACGACGCGGTTTCATACCCAGAAGAATTTTATTGATAGTGACAACAACCGCGGAAGCCTACGTTTGCATCTAAGCATAGTAAGTTGGCATGCACTACCTGCAATGTAGCTTTGTGTAGGTAATGCTTTGGACCCTTCCACCAGCAGAACTAAAGAACTGAACAAATGTTATCTGTGATTTTATGTATGACTCTTTTGTATGTATTTTTATAGTTCTCTTGTATCACTTGCAGTGTAACTTTGTGCAGACAATGCTTTGACACATCTATGTATATTTTGTATGTATTTTTATGTATGTATGCAAAATAAAATAAAAGACAAATAAAGATTTTATTTCTTCTTATTGACTGCTATTGTCATAAAATACCTCGTTTTCATGAAGTGGTTAAATTATCGACCACAAAAGTAACTATTCCACAGAATGTTTGTGGTCAATAATTTACCAAGTATAAACATTTATACTAATTAATAATAAAAGAATTTTCAAATCTCAAATATTTTTATGTGTTTCGGTACGATAAGTAATTTAACTAACTACATTTCAATTATCTGTTTTAAAAATAAAGATTTGCCCTATAAAGGGGTTCAACAATCCACAAAAACATTTTCTTAATAAATATTTTTTAAATCATTTGGAAAGAGAAAGTTTTTCTTTTCTTTCTTTTTAACGCCGAATTTCTTAAATAATGGGTACTATATGTATGTCGTACGATAAAATAAACAAGAATTACAAAACTTAATTGAAAGTCAAATATCTGAAAGTAGCTTTGCTGCGCTAGGTAAATCAACTGCAACGCAGGGATACAAATCGTAGGAGAAATGGATTATTAAAATTATTTTTACAAAATACAATAATAGAAAAGAAAGGTATATTTCTAAGCCACGCGGGAGTACCAGAGCGGTCTGGAGTGCCACGTTACATATCGCGCGGCCTCCCACGTCGGAGGTTCGCATCCTCCCTCTGGCATGTATGTGTGTGTTGTCCTTAGGCTAGTTTAACTTAGTTTAAGTAGTTTGTAAGACTAGGGACTGATGACCAACGTAGTTTGATGCCATAGAATTACAAACATTTGAACATATATTTGTATGTGGAACAAGCTGACGACATGTACAACGTTTTGGAGAAATTTGAGCTATAACAACTCTGCCGCAAAACACTGTTGAAACTGCGATATATGGTACACCATTTGGTGGGCTTAATGTTTACTTTATTAAGAAAATGTTTTCTTCTCCGACTAATATACTTACAAACGTCTGACTGACTGCTTTTGCTTAAGCCACTGGACTGGCATTTGGAAGGACGGTGGCACAAATCCACCTCCGGCCATCCAGATTTAGATTTTCCGTGATTTCCCTAAATCACTCAAGGAAAATGCCGCCATGGTTCCTTTGAAAGGACACGGCCGATATCCTTCCTCAAAAAACTAAGCGTGTCATCCGTCTCTAATGAGCTCGCTGTTGATGGGACGTTAAACCCTATTCTTCCTTCCATCCTAGCATTAGATTTTTGTGAGACGTAGAAACAATTTGAATACTTTTGAAAGAATAGTTTGAATGTTTTGACCACACTGACACTATACTAATGTATCGCTCCTTTTAACTTCCATTAATTTGTTCGTGTTCTCTAGGAAGCCACAGAGTTGTGTAGGTATTTCTTTCAATTTCATTTAGAGATGGGCCTTTCGTGTGACTTTATCATTTCTTTCAGGGCGAGTTCTGTGAACAGTGAAGACAGGAATGCTAAGTGTAGTATTAATATTAATTACAGGTAGAATAAGTGAGCCTTGCTCTGCAGCATCGAACTCCCCCATCCTACCGAGTGTGAATGTGTGTGTGAGTAGTGTGTCTGAGGCTGTGGCTGGACAGCAGAGATGCTTAGTGTTGTGGCGTAAAGTCAGCGCCACACTCCAGACGCACGAGAACGATTGTGAAGAAGGCAGCGGACGACTAGCAGCCAATCGCACGCCGGCGCCGCACCTCCTGGTGGGAGAAACAGAGAAGCGCGTTCTCTACAAGCAGCTCTATCTAGGCCGACATGCGTCTGGAAGAGCACATATGAACTTGGCTCCGAAATAGGCAGTGACTATGTTAAAACACAGCTAGCATTGAGGAAGAAGATGCTTCCACGAGAGCAGACAGACAAAGTTGAGTAACTGTGTATATATTAGCAAATAAAACTTGTTTTACTAATCTGTATAGCTGTTTTAGCTGTCCACGCATCCCATGCATCCTGAGAAGAACCCTTTCTTCAAGGATAGGCCAGGAAGAACTATGTTGTTGTTGTGGTCTTCAGTACAGAGACTGGTTTGATGCAGCTCTCCACAATACCCTATCCTGAGCAAGCCTCTTCATCTCCACATAAGAACAGCAACCTACATCTGTCTGAATCTGCTTACTGTATCCATCTCTTGGTCTTCCTCTGCGGTTTTTACCCCAAACACTTCCCTCTAACGCTAAATTCACAACTCCTTGATGTCTAAGAATGTGTCCTACCAATCTATCCCTTATTTTAGTCAATGTATGCCAGAAATTTCTTTTCTCCCCAATTCTGTTCAGTACCTCATCATTAGTTACGTAATCTACCCACCTAATCTTCAGCATTCTTCTGTAGCACCATATTTCAAAAGCCTCAATCCTCTTCCTGTCCGCACTGTTAATCGTCCATGTCTCACTCCCATACAAGGCAATACTCCACAAAAATGCCTTCAGAAAGGACTTCCTTAAGCTTAAATCAATATTCGATGTTAACATTTTTCTCTTTTTCAAGAACTCTTTTCTACTCATTGCCATTCTGCATTTTATATCCTCTGTATTGCGACCATCATTTGTTATTTTACTGCCCAAGTAACAAAACTCATCTACCTCCTTTATTGTTTCGTTACCTAATCTAATTCCTTTAGCATCACCTGATTTTCTTGGACTGCACTCCATTACCCTAGTTTTTCTGTTGTTAATGTTCATCTTATATGCACCTTTCAGTACACTGTCCATTCCGTTCAATTGCTCTTCCAGGTCCTTTGCTGTATCTGACATAATTACTATGTCGTCGGCAAAATGCAATGTTTTTAATTCTTCACCCTGAACTTTAATTCCTTCTCCAAATTTCTCCTTGCTTTCCTTTATAGCTTGCTCAATGTACAAGTTGAATAACAATGGAGAAAGACTACAACCCTGTCTTACTCCCTTTCCAACCACTGCATCCCTTTCATGTCCTTCAACTCTGACAACCGCTGTCTAGTTTTTGTACAAGTTGTAAATAACCTTACGCTCCCTATATTTTACTCCTGCTTGCTTCAGAATTTGAAAGAGTTTATTCCAATCAACATTGTCAAAAGCCTTCTCCAAATCTACAAAAGCTAGAAATGTAGGTATGCCTTTTCTTAATCTTTCTTCTAGGATAAGCCATGAAGTAAGTATTGCCTCCCGTGTTCCTACATTTCTCCTGAACCCAAACTGATCTTCCTCGAGGTCGGCTTCTACCAGCTTTTCAATCCTTCTGTATATAATTCGTGTTAATACTTTGCAACCATAACTTATTAAACTGATGGTTCTGTAGTTTTCACACCTGTCTCCTCCTGCTTTCTTTGGAATGGGGATTATAACATTTTTCTTAAAGTCTGAAGGTATTTCGCCTGTCTCATACATCTTACACACCAGGTGAAACAATTTTGTCATGGCTGGTTCTCCCAGAGACTTCAGTAGCTCTGAGGGAATAATCATCTACTCCAGGGGCCTTGTTTCGACTTAGGTCTTTCAGGGCTCTGTCAAATTCTTCTCTCAGTACAGTATCTCCTATTTCATCTTCATCTACATCATCTTCCCTTCCGATAATATTGTCTCGAAGTTCATTTCCTTTGTAGAGCCCCTCTATATACTCCTTCCACCTTCAGGTTTCCCTTCTTTGCTGAGAACTAGTTTTCCATCTGTGTCCTTGATATTCATAGAGCTGTTTTTCTTATCTCCAAATGTTTCTTTTATTTTCCTGTAGGCTGTATCTATTTTTCCTCTATTTATACATTCTTCTACATCCTTGCATTTGCCTTCTAGCCACTCCTGCTTAGCCATTTTGCACTTCCTGTAAATCTCATTTCTTAGTCGTCTGTACTTCATTTTGCCTGTTTCATTTACTGCATTTTTATATTTTCTCCTTTCATCGATTAAGGTTAGTATCTCCTGTGATATCCAAGGATTTTTTGTAGGTCTTGCCTTCCTACCTACTTTGCCCTCTGCTGCCTTCACTATTTCATCTCTCAATTTTACCCATTCCTCCTCTACTGTTTTATTTTCCCCTGTTTCTGTCAATTGTTGCCTAAAGCTCCATCTGAAATTCTTAAGAACTTCAGGTTCCTTCAATTTATCCAGGTCCCATCTCCTAATTTTCCTGCCTTTTTGTAGTTTCTTCAGTTTCAGCCTACAGTTCATAACCAACAAGTTATGGTCAGAGTCTATATCTGCCCCTGGGTATGTCTTACACTTTAAAACCTGGTTCCGAAATCTATGTCTTACCATTAAACACATGACAACGAGGACTAAGCAATGATGAAGGTGAAGTACAAAGAGGTTTATTGGCAGGTTTGGCCAGCAGGTGCCTATGCCTTACGATTCGCAAGTTGGTATAGGAGTCGGTTCGGTTATCAGCCAATGGGAGCGTGCCTCCACCCAAGTTGAACTGGAAAGGCAGTTAGGCGAGTGATCGGCCATGCTCAGCAGAGAGGTCCCTGGCCTTGCAGCGAGTGGATGTATGATTGTCTCTGTGGGTATAGCTAATTGGTAAATGATTCAGTTATAGGGAGAGGGGCATTAGGAAAAGTCATTCTTATAAATTTTTCGGGGGCGTTTCATTGGTTTAGAATGTTTCAGACTAGAACTTGTACCTTCAACAGTTCGCATAGTGCAAGAGCCATCAGCCGTGCTCCAGCGCGTGCCAATATGTGGCCGACTGTAGAGTGCAAATGTTTCTGTGATGCACGGGGGTGCTTTCCTCGTAAATTCCGTGGTGATGCAAGATCAGTTTTGAGTTCTTTTCTTTGTGATTCATATTCAGTCCATATTGGCAACATTGGTGTGTGTTCGGTTTTCGTCAGATTATTCATAGTGGAAAGTAGAATATAATTCTTGCAGTGGCTATTAATTAGCCTGTTGTGCGTGCGGGGGAATCTCGTTGTTTGAAATATCTTGTGATTTTTCTAATTCTTTTGTCTTCCGCTCTTAGATAAACGTGTTTGTTATCAAGCCACATGGAGGGCTATGTCTCACAAAGAGAAGTGCGTCGAGAATCCTTCTGATCTGATTTAAAGTAATTTCATTAATTCGCTGATAAGTAGCAGGAGTCCTCAGTGTATGATTTCTGACTATTAAAGATGTTTCTGAGAAGTTTTCTTTATGGCACTTAGAGTTATTGTCCACGACACCACATGGGCTGTATGAAGATGGAACACACTATTGAATATAATACCGTAATGTTTGGCCCATATTTAATATTGTTTCCCCTTAACAAGTGTTTAATTTTCTCTCAGTGATCTTTGAATATTTTTACTTGACTACCATGGGTTATGCATTGGAGTTGTTTGAATGTAGAGCCCATGCAGTAGGGCAGTAGTGTGTGTGGACATGAACAGAATGAAAGCATATGCCCCCCTTTTTAATACCTCCCCTGAATTACGATAATTTAAGATGGGAGAGAATACGATTGTAAATGATATATGATGCAGTATTCTGGTTCTGATGCAGTATGGAAAAAGGATTATCAATAAATTAGTCATAGGTAAAGGTTATACTCTTTCTTTTATACTGAAAAGGGCCCATCCTGATTTGTGTGTCACTATTCAGATGAAAAGTTACGATAGGTACACCCTTAAAGATAAGCGGCTGCTATCGTTATCTTTCTGGTTGGCATGGTTTCCGGAGCAAGGCGTTTTTCAGTTGCGCGATGTTCAATCTGAACAGGAAAAGTCAGTTTAAATTTCAATTATACTCGGGACAGAATGGCAGCTGGTAAGATAAACGAGGAGGCGGTAAGATTTCAAAGGAAAGTAGGAGACGAGGTACTGGCGGAAGTGAAGTTGTGGGGTGGCATCATGAGTCGTGTCGGGATAGCACAGTCGGTAGTGCGCTTGCCCGCGAAAGGCAAAGGTCCCAGGTTCGAGTCCCGGTTCCGGCACACAACTTTAATCTGCCAGGAAGTTTCATATCAGCGCAAACACTCCGCTGCAGAGTGAAAGTTTCATTCTGGAAACATCCCTTAGGCTGTGGCTAAGCCATGACTCCACCATATCCTTTCTTCCAGGAGTGCTAGTCTTGCATGTTTCGCAGGAGACCTTCTGTGAAGTTTGGAAAGTAGGAGGCGAGGTACTGGCTGAAGTGAAGTTGTGGGGCGGCATCGTGAGTCTTGTCGGGATTGCACAGTCGATAGTGCGCTTGCCCGCGAAAGGCAATAGTCCCAGGTTCGAGTCCCGGTTCCGGCACACAATTTTAATCTGCCAGGAAGTTTCATATCAGCGCACACTCCACTGCAGAGTGAAACTTTCATTCAAGATTTCAACACTTTGTAACTTTTTACGTCTTAAGCGTTTCGATTTTCATCGTTCTTTAAGTTAATGGCTTATGTTGAAAGTTGTTCCCCCTATAAAGTGATAGTATACTGCTCTTGTACACTGAGTCATATTTCGTTGTTTCTTATCCTTCATGATGATACTTCCTTCAAGATCAGAAACACACAGTCGGCCGCGGTGGCCGAGGGGACTGAGGCGCTTCAGTCACGGTCTGCACGCCCACTACGGTCGGGGGTTCGTATCCCCCCTCGGGCACGGATATTTGTGCTGTCCTAGTTCGTAAGTAGTTCATAAGTAGTTTGTAAGTTTAGGGACTGATGACCCCGTAGTTAAGACCCATAAGATTTACAAACATTTGAACATTTTTGAAGAAACACACACTTTCTTGTGTTAGTCCCGAAGGTGTCGCCAGCTGCTTACCAAGGTGTTGGAGTAGTCGACGGTGAAGTTGATGAAGGTGCCCAGGTCGCTGAGGCAGATGAAGGCTGTGATGCCCACCCAGCTCCACAGCATCCAGACGCGCCGCTGCTCCGCCACGCGCACCGCCTCTGCAACAAAAAATGTTCAAATGTTTGTAAATCGTTCAGACGAAACTGCGTGGTCATCAATCCGTAGCTTACAAACTACTTAAACCTAGGTAAACTAACCTAAGGACACACACACACCCATGCCCCAGGGAGGACTCGAACCTCCACGGCGAGCCTCTGCAACACCAGAGCGCACCTCCCAGTGCCCGCTGCATAGCGCTCTAGTATGAAACTGATTCTAATGACAAAGAATTTTGTTTGACGGGCAACCGCAGCTAAAATATTTATACATATTTAAGCAACTTTCACACAGTTAAAAATTAGGTGTTAAAATTGTAAGAGTCTGAATGAAAGTCCTTGGTCCACTTGAGCTGTTATTTTTATTCGAGTCGTGAAGACCCGCACAACCGGTTTCGCAACCTACAGTTGCATCTTCAGGCGCTTTTTAAAAGTTTTCCATATAAGTGATTTATGATGGATAACGGGGTTAATGGTTAGGTGGTACCGCAAGCACCTTGGCCCTTTTCGTCAAAAAGATTAAAAAGAAGTCTACCGTGCGGTTCTTGTCATTTTTTGTTAAATGAATAGAAAAGTCGGCAATTGGTAAAATTTGTTTGGCCTGTGACAAAAAGCGACGTGATGGGTAGCCAGATTGTTGTCGGTGTAGTGAGGACCATCAGATCCATCCAGGTGATCAAAACGTTGCATATTCGTGCTGGGCGGAAGTACAAATACAACTGAAGAGACCGATCACCCTGTGTATGGACCGCTAGACTGAGTCCAACTGGCACACAGGGTGATCCGTCTCTTGTGCGGGTCTTCACGACTTCAATAAAAATAACAGCTCAAGTGGACCAAGGACTTTTATTCAGACTCTTACAATTTTAACACCTAATTTTTAACTGTGTGAAAGTTGCTTAAATATGTATGATTCTAATGAACAAGAAACCCTTTTTATACTTAATCTCCCTGACATTGAATACACGTATTCCACTGCTTCCGTGTACCGCAGTTTTCACCTCCTCCTCTCTTCTGGTATACCAGCAATCCATTGCTTCTCTGAGTGCACTGGCAGATGAAACTCGATACGAGCGAGATCTGGTGAATCAGCAATAGGTACTCGGCACTCGAATTTACTTTCCTGAATATCTGAATAGTCTCAACTGTCTTAGGGGCTGCTTGCGGTTGGGCATTGTCGTGCAGTAGCATGATTCCTGAAGTAGGAATCTGTGGCAAACTGACCGTGTCCGAGGCCCAGAGCGGCAATATAGAATGAGACTCTACCCCCTCCCCAACAGGCCATGATCCTAGTTGTCGCCAATAGCGGCATTTTTCCCTCTGATACGATCACTTGCGTATACTTTGCCGCATATAGTAAATTTACGTATCGTAATATTGTAATGGGTGGGAGAAATTTTTTTTCTTTTACCACTGGGCTCTCTTTAAACAGGAGGTATGCAAATTACTGGTTGGTATGAAAATTACTATTTGATATGCAAATTAGTATTTGATATACAAATGGGATACGCAAATCGGTGGCCGAGGGAACTGAGGCGCGTCAGTCACGGTCTGCACAGCCACTACGGCCGGGGGTTCGAATCCCCCCTCGGGCATGGATATTTGTGCCGTCCTTAGTCTTAGCTAGTTAATAAGTATTTTGTAAGTTTAGGGACTGATGACCCCGTAGTTGAGTCCCATAGACTATACAAACATTTGAACATTTGGATACGCAAATTAGTATGTGATATGCAAATGGAAACTAACTATAATCTACACGTTTATTTAGGTTAGTTGTCATGAAATCAGAGTAATCGGGTCCGCTCTGTGTTTTCTAAACATAGAAAGAATCATCCTGGACTATAAATCCTCAGTCAACACAACATATTATTTTTTCAATTTAATTATTTTCTTTTCCCGTCAAAAATAATGATAGGAAATTGCTGAATTAAAATAAGAGACAAAATATGCTACAAACTATTATTCCCAAAATCTTCCATGAAAAATTAAAATGAACGTATATAAAACGAGAAAATAGGAGAAACAAAATTGTCACAAAATTTCCACCATCTTTCAATATCATGGTCTAGCTTTTGTAAGTGATATGTTGAAGCGAGAATCACTGGCTATGTTGGCTATCGTCCAGATCAAGAGGCATGTGTTATAGATAAAACACCATGAACTGAAAGCCATTGAACTTGTCTGGCCACAGATTATGCTACAACAAGGAATAAAGCCTTAGAACTGATTTACGTGAAGTACTTGTCTTTGAAGCAGTTACTTAAGAAACGCTGGATGAGAGGGAGAAACGTGTGCAACACATTCAAAGGAAATTGAAAAATCATTGTGGAACAAGGTTAAAATTGTGGAAACTCGAGTAGAGGGTTTAGTTCAAATGTTTAAATGTCTGTAAGTCTATCGGACCAAACTGCGTGGTCATCAGTCCGTAGCTTACAAACTACTTAAACCCAGGTAAACTAACCTAAGGACAAACACACACACCCATCCCCCAGGGAGGACTCGAACCTCCACGGTGAGCAACCGCGCGCTCCGCAGCGAGACGCTTTAGACCGCTCGGCTACTCCACCGCGGCGAGGGTTTAGTTATTAGCGTCAATAGCAGTAGTAGCAGCAGCTTATGTGACTCCTCAGACGGGTGTTTGTTCTGCCTGTGCTGCAAGAAATGAAGAGCTTGTCCGATAACATTTTTGCTTAGTGTTTTAACCTATTTATTCTATTTTTTTCTTTAAATCCAAACAAGCGCTTGTGCCAGGGAGAACAGGAAAGAGTAAGGCCGTAATTATGTACGTAAATACTCATTACTCATTTACGATGTTTTACTCATGCTAAGCATCTTCCTGTTGAGAAACCTCGCTTTCCGTCACTTCGCTTCTTTGTTGTCGGCCCAGCGTATGGCATTGTTTAACTGCAAACTCTCGATTCGGCCAATGGTGCTTAGGTAGCTATATTATGCGTGCGTATGGGGCCTCTCTAACTGAAGACTGTGTCTTATTTATTGAACGTATTTTGGCATTGTTTAGAATTTGATTCCAAATGGTCAGGTCATAAAAGGGCCCTGGCAAGAGATACCCCTCATTTACCCATGACTGCACGGCGAAGTTGATTTTTCAGTACGTCTGAAAGAGAAATACTGCTTACCGCCACTTCCCTTCTGATGTAATACTCAAAAATTACTTCTTCTGGATCCCAAAAGTGATGATCGTGGCTTGTCCAGGAGACAGATCTGTGCTGAGTTGTCATGGTTTCGGTTATAATCTGTGGCGACATTCCTTGCCCCACTTTTTTCTTTTCTGTGGGTAACAGTGGAACCGAGTCTGTAATTTTTTCCCCAGAAATGCACTTCCTTATTCGTGGAAATATGCTAAAGCACTTTAGAGGAATCCATAAGGTCCTCTTTTAATTTGACAGACACCTGGCGTGGGGCCCATCCAACAAACACACTTTAAAATGCACTACGCTGTGAACAGCATTCCGTAATGAACCAATACCAATGTTAAGCTTGCGACCATGGCTGCGCGTCTTGTGTCTTCACTAGTTCAGTAAACCCCCCCCCCCCAAAAAAAAAAAAAAAAAAAAAAAAAAAAAACTGATAATGCAAAAAAAGTATTGTATATTTGAACTACCAATCTTCGTTTTTCGGATCAGATCATTTTATCTGCATTTTCAAAGTAGCTTTATCATAAGAGAAAGTTTTAAGTCTTGCAATTAGCGTTGCCCAGGCACTGCTGAGGTTCAGATTCTCTTCTGACCCTCCTGAGTCGGCTGTACTGTGGCTGTGGGCGCTCCTTCGGCAGGGAGGGGCGAGGGGAAATGTCGCTCCTAACACGAGCGTTTGCGTTGGTCAAGGCACGCCGGGCGCCGTGGCTCAGCGCGTCCGGTCATGGGGCTAGATCGACACCTCCGAGAAAACAGCTTTTAGTTAGCATTTATCACCACCTGTGGTGGTACTTGAGACTTTTTGAGTATAGGCCTAAAGCGGAAGGCATCAGAGTTCTAAAACTTAATAGTGTTCTGACAATTGTAAAAGAATGGCCAAGTTCCTCAATCGATTATATTTATTCCTGCCCCCATATGTAATCGGTATTTAGTTACGACACTTTGTCGTTTATAAGAGTGTATATAATTTGGTCTTTGGCTCGAAAATGGTTTTAAATTAAAGCAGACGTTTGTAACTACACTGTGTAACGTCCGGCTAAACGCGGCGCGTTAATTAGCAATTAGTTAAGATCTTTTTGTATGACGGAAAGACGAGAGTTAGCACCAGGCGCATGTATACATAGGTATCCGTGGGCCGCTCAGTGTGACGTCACTAACGCTGCTGGACGGCCTTGTTATACCGGGGGTGTCGGCTAGACTCCCTCTGTAATAAAAAAGCTGAGCCAACCATTCAACGAACAACCACGAACATACTGAACGACCGACCGCGAACCATAGATCCACCAGATGACAAAAAAAAAAAAAAAAAAAAAGGCACCAGTTTCTTGCTACTCGGACTGTAACGGAAACTCACGAATTGGCCCGAACGTAAGACTACAGCTAGTTCCCTCGATCCCGCGTAAAGCCTCCCTGAAGGTAACACCTGTTACGCACAGTTTTTTTTTTTTTTTTTTGCGTATTGAAGATTTATCAAAACGAGTTATATTTGGTAAAATTGCTTATAATTAAATGTCGCCTAATGACGCATCAGCTGTAAAATCCCTAAAAAGATCCGAAAATGAATATTGTATTCATTATGCCGTTAGTCACAAATTGCGAGAATGATTGTGGTGGTTGAAGACATGGCATTGTGGAGTATGAGGAAGAGGAAAAGGGTTCGCGTCTGGCTACACGCTGTATTATTTTTCCCATCTCCGCGTTTTAAAAGATTCTTAAACCATCAAGGACTTTTGTATTGTTACTCGCCACAAACGTTTGTCCGGTTTTTTTTTTTTTTTTTCAAATTTGGACCACATGCAAGTAAAGAGGAAAAACATCTTCCGCGAATTTGCAATGCAGTCAATTTGAAATAGCAGCCACTTGCAGTTCATCAGTAGCATTGCCCCAATAGAACACCGCCGTCCCGACAGGGATTCCTATTTAAGTTCCAGAAGCATCTCACAAACACTCGCGGGAGTTGAGCGAAACTACCACTATTCCACGAACAAATTTACTGGTTCTACTGAATCATTTTTTTGTTTTCCTTTAAAACAAGCAGATAGGAGTTCCAAACATTGAAACAGTATCCAAGAATGGGGCGCTATACTGCTCCCTATGTGGTCTCCTTTACAGATGTGTCACATCTTCCCGACATTCTTCCAATAAACGAAGTCAGTCATCCGCTTCCTCTCACATGTCATTACGTGCATGTTCATATCTCTTTGCGATGTTAGGCCTAATTATTCAGTCGACGTTAATGTGTTAAGCAGGACAGTAATTTTGATTAAACATTAGGGGATTGGTTTTTATATTCGTCTACATTAACACGAAATAATGAAAACTGTGAAGTAATACACATGACCACTAAAAGAAATCCGCTGAACTTCAGTTACACGATAAATCAGTAAAGGTTGTAAATTCTACCAATTAACTAGGCCTTAACAATTACGAACAACTTAGACTGGAGAGAACACAAAGGAAAAATTGTGGGGAAGGCGAACCAAAGGTTACGTTACATTAGCAGAACGCTTCGAAGATGCAACAGATCCACCAAAGGGACTACCTGCTTCACACTTGTGCATCCTCTCCTGGCGTACTGTTGCCTAGTGTGGGATCCTCACCAGGTGGGAATGACAGAAGACATTGAGAAGGGCAGCGCGATTTGTTTTATCGCGTTATAGGGGAGAAAGCGTCACGGAAATACTGCACGATTTGAGGTGGAAATCATTAAAAGAACGACGTCATTCGTTGCGGCGAGATCTATTTGCGAAATTTCAGTCACCGACTTTTACTTCTGAATGTGAAAATATTTTGCTAGCACCAACCAACATAGAGAGACATGACCATTCCAATAAAATAAGAGAAATCAGATCGTAAACAGAACGATTTAGGTGTTCTTTCTTCCCGCTCGCTATTGGAGAATGGAACGATAGAGAAAGGTTATGAAAGTGGTTAATGAATCCTCTGCCAGGCTCTTGAATGTTATTTGCAGAGTATCTCTGTAGATGTACATTATGAAACGATACTGTAGTATCATTCCATTTGACTTACTTGAATTTATACGTGTTTCATACAAGTTTCTCAAAGTATTATGAAACTTTGGCATAGTGTGTTAGTTAAGCACGCCACATAAAAAGTGTAAAAACTGGAAGATATTATTTTAATAATACGAAATATAACTTAAGTTTGATAATGCCGTTAAGGAACAGTTCCTACAAGTTTCCTCGTGTATGAGAGCTCGAAATGTAAACATGAATTGATGATTAGATCTACGAGACATTTGACTGCGACGTTTCACACACTGTTGCAGTTTGTTCCAGACTTTTTGTACGAGATTAAGATCGAGTTGTTTATCTTGTCAGTCCATGCACATCTAGGGAGCTTCGGTAGTTGTTAAACTCGAAGCGCATGTCCCCAGCCCCCTGAATATGTCTGTTGAAAGTATGGAATGTTGTACTATAGCATCTGCTGTTGTGGTCTTTAGTCCGAACACGGATACAACGCAACTCTCCACGCTACTCTATCGTGCGCAAACCCACGTTTACCTCCATTATTGAATTGGTTTTCTGTTGATGGCTCGGAATGTGTGCGAACATCCGATATCTTCTTATAGTTATGACTAAAATTTATGACAAAATTTTATTTAATCAAAACATAAATAAATAAATAAAAAGATAGATAAAGGGTAAAAAGATGTACTGGCCAATGTGAGTAGTAATGTGAGGCTGTTTGCTGACAGTGCTATGATATATGGAAAGAGTGGCTCTAGAATAGTAGAAAGTGACTTGGGAAAGATTTGCAATTTGTATGAAGGTTGATAGATAGTTTCAATGCAGAAAAATTAAAGCTAATTGTAAGCTTACCAACCTCCGCTTTCCTATCAGTTGCCACCCTGTTCGGTGTATAAAAAGATGTTAAAGCAGATCTTAGTGCCCTGATTAAATAAATGACGCGCAACGGAATTCGCCTTACCACGGAAACTATGGCGACTAATTGGATAGCGGTGGCAGTAGCTTATCTCAAGGGATGTGCCTAACATGATTTCCTATCAGAATATTATGCATACAAACAAGGATGGGAAATTAGTATAAATAAAGCAGTTTCCCTTTCAACAAATTTACTTTTATTCACAGACAGATCTTGTCGTTACTCAATTAAGCTAGAAATAATATGGGACATTTCAGTTAAAACATTTAGAATGAAATTAATATTTCGTGGAGGGATTAAGAAAGGGACCAAAAGCTTTCACATTCATTGTCTACTGGCTGGATTCCACAATCGTAGTACCATGTTGTACTACCCACGTGGCGACACACACGTAAATTCAGTGCCACAAAGAAAATCCCCACATGAACTGAGCCTAATCCGCAAAGAACAGAACTCGTCCTAATTCCGTGAAAACGCTCCCAAAAATTTAGAAAATGGACTTCTTCTAACATTGTGCGTTTACTCAACCATTTCCCTGCTAATCTGTTCCAAAATTGTCACAAATCACACAAACTTCCAAATATATTACCCTCGGAGACCAACTCGTCTCCGTCCTCAGCCAGCCCAGGAAACATTATGCCGAAATATGGCTGCTCTCTAGCGTAACCGCCCTTCCCGTTCAACTTGGCTGAAGCCGTGCTGCAATTGGCCAGTCACCTAACCAACTTATGAATCGTGGAGGAATCGCAAATCACAGACACCTGTCGACCACGTCCCCCCAGGAGACCTCTTTGTGCAATACAGAAATAAAGTTGGCTAATCTTCTAACTATGAGCATCTCTGCCTGCCCAGCTGCAGCCTCACACACACGAAGACACACACACACACACACACACACACACACACACACAGGCGCGCGCGCGCGCTTGGTAGGATGGGGAGATGGTTGCTGTGGAGCAAAGCTCCTTATGTGAGCTGGGCTCACTTATTATGCCTATAATTACAACAGCAATAATAATCATCATGCATTCTTGTCTCCACTGCTCCTAGCACTAGCCCCAAAGCAACACAAGCACGAGTGCTTCCGAAATGTGCCGAACGGACACGACTCGCTCTTGGCAAACTCCGCATCAGTTTAAAGCGACAAAGAGCGTAATTGTGCGTTTGTTACGTTTCACAACCAGTGGCGTAGCTATCATAGGGCTAGGCGGGGCAGTGCCCCGGGGCCCTCGAGCTCTAGGGGCCCCTCGGCCTCCGTGAGCGACGCTAGAAAAAGTACAGTAGACTATCGATTTTTTGTTTCTGCTCTCCCACCCTGCCGTCCATTATCTCCATCTGACGTCAAACCAATTTCCCCACAGTAGCCGCTTTGGGCCACCGGGTGGCGGAACAAAAAATGTTCAAATGTATGTATAGCTTATGGGACTTAACTACGGGGTCATCAGTCCCTAAGCTTACAAACTACTTATGATCTAGCTAAGACTAAGGACGGCACAAATATCCATGCCCGAGGGGGGATTCGAACCCCCCGACCGTAGTGGCCGTGTAGACCGTGACTGGAGCGCCTCAGTCCCCTCGGCCACCGCGTCCGGCGGTGGCGGAACATTGCTTTTAGTGTGGCCTTCACTTAGACGCCGCTCGGTGGTGCTGCTGATCTTCCAGGTCGCCAGTTGCTGTGTACAACAATCGGCACACGTCAGTCGGCGTTGCAGCAGAAGCTGAGGAAGCATCAAAGCTGCCCACTGCGCCTTCCAAGTGCTGCGGCGTGCCGCTCGGCACAGTGCGAAGGATCGAGCACCTCCAAATACTGAATATATACATTTACTCTACAGTACTTCTTATTGGCAAATAGAAATGTACAGTTTGATTATACCAATAATCGGTTTTCCGAACATCCATGTCTTCCAATTACTTCGGATAATCGACGATCTACTGTATATAATATTTGTTGAATGAAGGATTTTCAAGTTTTATTAACTTTTTGAACCCTGAGCAACAAACCTCACAATATAAACATAACAATGTCTATTGCTTGACGCGACCCTCCTATCGTTAGAGTGTTGTCGGTTGAAGTCGGAGTTGACATGGCTGACAATCTTTGCGATATAACAATAAATGGCGGCGAATTACTAGCAGTGTGTTTGACACGGTGTGACCACATTTGATTTATTACAGAACGGTATTTTTATGGCAACTAAACTGTTTGTATAGTGAATTCCCCCAAGGGAGTGCTGTAACCCAATGAAGTGCTGTAGCCGACCGCGGTGGCCGAGGGGACTGAGGCGCTTCAGTCACGGTCTGCACGGCCACTACGGTCGGGGGTTCGAATCCCCCCTCGGGCATGGATATTTGTGCCGTCCTTAGTTGTAGGTAGTTCATAAGTAGTTTGTAAGTTTAGGGACTGATGACCCCGTAGTTAAGTCCCTTAAGCTTAACAAACATTTGAACATTTGAAGTGCTGTAACCAACTGCACTCTGAAAAGCATGCAAGAAGAAGAGAAAATATGGTTACATTGTCACAATAGTGAATTTTGCATTCTAGACGCTGCCCTCTGCCCCAGTCATAATAAGCGAAAATGTCGATTTACATTATTTTACTTATTACTTCATACAGCCTGGTAGCGGCATCGCTCAATACAAAATGTTTTATCATACAAAATCCGGCAACTTCCTTTTGCTGAAACCATCCTACACGAATATTTCCTTTATTTTCTTTCTTTGACTGGGCTTTAAACGAAATAAGTCTGATCGGTATGGAGCATGGGGTCGTTGTATCTGCATGTCCTGCCCAGATCTAACTCTATCCCTCGGCAAAATTTCATTCAAATGCACCCAGTAATTTTTGCGTAAAAGCATACCAAACAAACAAACTTTTACAGTTATAACAATATCATCTGTTGCGTGACACATAATTTACTTAGCAGTATTTAGGTTTGCCTTATTATTTCTTACAGAGGGCAGTAAGGAGCTGAAGAAATACTTTTGCATCCGTATACGGTTTTAGTTTAAACAGGGCCCCAATGTTATTTTTGCCCCGGGGCCCTTGGTGACGTAGCTACGCCACTGTTCACAACAGCTGTATCGGTGTTATTTATCTCATAGTGTGCCATGTACTTTGACAGTTCTTAGTGCTGATTTTTCAAAATGGATTGGCGAAGTGTAATTAACCCTTTCCGGCCAGTGGTTTCAGCCTGAAGCCAGAGTTTTACTTTGCATGCTTATCAGGCACAATAGTTCCTTCTTGAAACCACCACCACAAATGGATTACTGGTGACATCTAGCGTCAGCGCCAGATACTTGTTACAGTAGCGAAGTGATTGCTGTTGGGTAAAAGCCATTTTTGTTTAGCTCTGCGACGAGTACAAGTGCTTTCGACCCAGTCTTCAAAATAAAATTAGTTTGTGACTTCTATAGAGCAGATAAATGGAATTTCAGGTATTGCATTATTCTTATAAACCATTTTATGATATTTGGATGGTGATTTCACCGATAAATGTGATGTGAAGTTTAGTTTTCTTTTTTACGAAAATGTACGTGGTTACAGAATGAAACCACTGGGACATAACGATCTTCAATAACGGCAAATCTACAGGTGGCATTTTATTTTATTCTTTACACCATGATGGCATGTCTAATAGACCACCATCAAGAGTAAAGCAGCAATTCAGATCCTGTGATCTTAGCACAAATATGCTAATGTATACTTGCTGAAATTCCAAGTGATACTGAGTCGCCGGCGGGCCGAGGGGACTGAGGCGCTCCAGTCACGGTCTGCACGGCCACTACGGTCGGGGGTTCGAATCCCCCCTCGGGCATGGATATTTGTGCCGTCCTTAGTATAAGGTAGTTCATAAGTAGTTTGTAAGTTTAGGGACTGATGACCCCGTAGTTAAGTCCCACAGACTTTACAAACATTTGAACATTTTTGATACTGAGTCATCTGCTTCGGATATTGGAAATGAATGCGATGAAAAATATGTACAACTTCGACTTCATTCACCTGATGAGTAAGTAGTTGAATTTGAAGAGGTTGTCAATGAAAGTGTGTGCTGGAAGTGTCTCTTTACGTTAGTAGTAGTAACAATGACGACGATGTGAAGCGTGTGATGACAATACAGAACTAAAAGAGCATACGTAATGGATGCAACAGATACAGCACTGTCAAATGAAGCAACTGAGTTTTCACTGGACTATGATTCAATTGTCGCTTCTAACAAATCAAGCCCCAACTGTCGTAACAGCCCAGTGGTTTCACTATGAAACCACCTAGAATATTTTATTGTGAAATACCAATTTCATTGTTATTATTCTTGGGCCTCAAAGGGTTAAATAGTTATTTGGATTATCCGTGCATAAGTTTGCAATTTTTTTTATAAAACATTTTTGATTTTTATGATAGATGGCTCTGTAATAGGCGAAACTAAAAATGTGGAAGTTGTTGAAAAACGGTAATATCTCAAACAAATACACATCAGATCAGAAAAATCAGAGTACAGATCAGGAAAATCAGAGTACAGTTTTTCATATTCATGTTAATGCTATCTCGTGACATCTCCCACAATCGAATGAAACACAAACTATGATCATGCTATCACTGCACGGCCAGACAGTTTGTTGTATTTCAATTATTCAGACTGTACCCACCTCTATGCAATTGTTCCCCAATGTTAACGATTGCAGAGAGAGAGAGAGTAGATATCATTTTCTGGTACTATGAAGCCCACAGAAATGCTGAAGAAGCTCATCACAAGTATGCTACACTCATTTTTACCGATAACAGCGCCATTTATCATGAAAGGAAAAAAAAAGGTTCATACTTAAGTTACATATATATATATATTTTTAAAGAAGAATGCAAATCTGCAATAAAAAGTAGGCGTTCCTACAAAAGATTTCAAAGTTGTCTCCCACCACCCATCAAGGGTTTCGGTAAGGGGTGGGGTGGCGAGTGTAGTGTCATTGATGTCCCCCTCAACACTTTAAGATTTGCTAGTAACCGTTTCTTCGTTTGCTGCTAATTTCTTGAGATATTTGGCAAGGTTATTATCAATATCTCGGAAACAGTGCAAAAATATAGATTTTTTTCTTAGCATTTCTTTCTCAGTACAACCATAGCGCTTAGAAGGTAAAGTGCCGTCACTTCTGTTTTCGTAGTATTTTCTGTAATTGTAGTTGCTGCGCTCTCCGGCAGATTCCGCAACGATCGCTAGTGGCTGGCTGAAGTAGATTTCCAACAGTGCGCCTCGTAAGATACGTTTAGAATCATTGTTGTGTATAGCAGTGTTTCTATCATAAAATTGCGGTGGAAAATATTTAGGTGTGTGTGTCTAGACTTTTTATGCATTTACTGATAATTTGTGTAGTGTACTGAATTATTGCCATCGGAGAAAGAAAACTGTTTATGAATTATGCCGTGCTGTTTCGTTCCCGAGTGTCGATCTGGATACGACAAGTCATCTGCAGTAGGTAGGCACTTTTTTAGACCACCAAAGAGCGCCAGTGATTTTGCTAAATGGGCTAAAATTATTCCGAGGAAGGACTTTCAATTAACAAGTAAATCATGCGTATGTGACAGAAATTTGGCTGATGATTTGCTTCTTAAAACGGACTCCTTCGTTATAGAAGGAAACGGGGTCGAAATACCGAGAACGAGATTGGAGTTAAAGCCAGGTTCATTGCCTCATATTTTTCCAAACTTGTCAAGCTATTTATCAACTCGCTCGATACCACGCAGATCTCCTCCAAAGAGAGTAGTGAAGGAAACAGTCCCCTCGTGTACCTTAACATCAGCGATTTGTACACCAGTTGCAGTACCTAGTGCTTCCCATATAGCAGATAGTGAGGCTGATGCAAGAAAAATCATCGACAGTCTCAAACGGAAAGTAAAAAAATCTGAAAAGAATGCTAGTGAGAACACACAATCAGCTATTGAAAGAGAGGGAGAGAGTAATTTTGTTATGAAAAAAAAAAGTTTCTACTGAAAAACAATCGAAGTCATGTGCATGTAGTGCTTCGAATTTCCTGAGCAAAATACAAAAGTTGGTCATATACACTATGCTTAGGAAGTGCCAAACAATCCCAACCGGTATGCGATATAATGATGAGTTTATTTTGGAAAGCTTGCTTATCAAAATTAAATCACCTAAGGGCTACAAGCATTATCGAAGGAACGACTTACTTCCTCTGCCATCGACGGTGTATTTTATTTGTTTATTATACATGACCCGATATTCGTAATTGCCTTAAAGGATGTCAACGTTTTATATTTTCAATGCAGATGGCATAATTCCCTTAACTTGTCTTAATCTTGTCAAATACAGCGTTTTAAAATTGTGTAAGATCCGAGTAGTGCATATATGGAAGGAAACGTTCCTCTCCCAGCGCTTAGCGACGGTGGAGCCACCTACTGGCAGGCCCACGTAAACTTGTTGAGTGCCTACACTACTTCTTCTAGACGCTATGGTACAACCTTGGAAAGTGAAATAGTAGTGATAGCCCAAGTTACAAATCCAGCATACGGCACTGCTTCCTTCACATGTCAAACAAGAATGACGACTTTGAAAGGTAATCGTAATGGTAGAGATGAGAACAACTTACCCCAAATTAGGAGGATGGAGGCGACAAACCAGAGGGTGCTGGAGGCGATGACGATGCAGTTGATTATGAGCACCCCTTCTGGCGGCGTCAGCCACGTTGCGAAAGTCCTGTTAAACTCGCCGCATGACTCATCTGCAACATCACACAGTCAGTCAGATCAGGTGTTCTTAGTCTTGCAGTTCCTATAGGAATTCCGCAAATACAAAAATTACATCGTGCAATCCTGAAGATGTAAGCTTAATGGAACTGCAGCGTTCTTAACAGGTCCCTTTTCATGATAATGAACGACACATAGAAATTCGAAACTTAGCTCTAGTTATTCCTTTAGACATTCTTTACTAAGCACACTGGTGTGGGAATGGCATTAACAAAACTGTCAGCACAAAATACTTTATGATGGGGTAGATGCGTCACAATAACTGAGAAAGCAGAACCACATAAAAGGAAAAGGAAATTCGCTGTGAGAGTCAACTTATGAGGAAAGGAGGAATACCGAAATTGCACAGAAACGAGTCCGGTAATAAACACAACAACTCACTGATATGGAAGACTGACAATTGACTTAGTTCACAGAAACACAATACAGCACAAAGTTGAAGCTTTCTACACTGGCTGAACGTAGCGTTAGACCGCCGCAGTGGAGTGACCGAGCGGTCTAAGGCGCCTTGCTGCAAAGCGCGTGGTTACTCGCCGTCAGAGGTTCGAGGCTTCCCTTGGCCATGGGTGTGTGTGTTGTCCTTGTCATAAGTTAATTGAAGTAGTTTATAAGCACAGTGTCTGATAACCGCAGTAGTTAAGTCCCTTAGATTTACAAACGTTTGAACACTTTTTAGCGTCAGAACTCATCCACCAGGGATTACTGAGACTGACAGGTAAACACATCCATCAGCGGATCTGCCCAAACAATGTATTGGACGTGCTACGGATGAGACTTGTCCTCATTATTCCACTCTGATGCCAAAGTCATCACCACAGAAGAGAATGAAGCCTTAAAATAGTCAGGAATGTGTCGTGATTTGCTGTACAGAACCAGAGAGAACACTGGAGACCATGCAGTAGGTCAACCACAAAAGAAGGCAGTGCTGATGTTGCTGGTTCCACTATAGGGGCGGAAAGATGCAGAAGCTCAGCTAACGGTTAGTCAACTGCCAGTGACAGGTGAAATAAAATATACTTTAACGAGGGAGGAGGAGGAAGATATAAAAGGGCATCAGGATTTGCATGCTGGACGATGGCTAGTATTGAGTGTCAAAGCAGCAATTTCTGAAAATGAGGGCTCGTCTCTGTAGTTGGTGCACAGTCTTTCTGATATCCTTTAACAAGGGTCGAATAAGGAAATCAGCAGCTTATGGATCGTGAAGAAGACTCTTGGCTCAATATGAAACTTTTCAGTTCCGAAAATAATACCCAGCACCTCATTGTACATATGAGTTTACACTGTGTCATAGGAAACTACTTTAATACATAAGGAAAGAGCTGGGTTTTAGTGGGACAGGACTGCTTCAATGCTATGTTGAGATTAATCAGTGACCTGTGTTAATGATTTACCAATGGGAAAGAAGACCAAGAGGGAGCAGATCACAAACAATGATTGAAGGTCTTAAAAGTGCTTCTGCAACCAGTAGACACTTGTGACCTAGCCAATGAAAAGGATGGGAGATGTGTGCAACCTCGGGAATGTACTTGGCACAACACAGAATTTGCCGAAAACAGACTGAAGATCCTTTAGGGTCTTGTTTCGTTATTGTCTGTGACCCTTTAAAACTGCACCACGATGTAAAACCCATTACAGTTATGTAATTCTGTTCATTTAACTGTTGTGTCAGTACTTGCGTGTGCACTACAATGAAAATCACGTAATATGAAGTTGGAGAGCTTTAATTTCATTTGGCAAAAGTTTCACATTTCTGTCCTATTTCGTTGCCTTCCTGTGACCGATTACAACTGCACTACGACTTTACAGCCACACTTTACAGGCCCATACTACTGCATAACACAAGGCGATGTAGCCAGTGGTTTGACGGTAATAGTCATCTGTCAGTGCAGCAAGAACTGATGGAGGAAAATTTCCCATTTTTCAACAGGCTGATCATAGTCTGTAACAGAACCGAGGGCGGCGGTAGCGGGGAACAAAATTGCACACTTTGCACATAAAGTGGCGTCTGTATGATCTGCGGGTGCGGGAACTCCATAGTATGGTTACCAGTTCTTGCATATACTCAAGGTGCGGCTGCTGCTGTTCATTATGTAGGAGCAGTACTGGGGACACAAAATAAGTGCAATGAAAAGAAAGAAGATTAAGCACTTAACACACCTTAACCATCCAGCTTTACCACTTCAGTATCTGCAGAGATGTGATAATACTGCCAACAACAATGTCGGCAGAAGATTCTGTACGGTAGCAACGAAAGAGCTGAACTCCATAAGGAGTAAGTCCGAAACCTTGTGGAAATAGGCACTGGGATAAACATAACTTAGATTTAGTTGGGTATTTTTGTCTCAGCTGCTAGTTGGTGTTCTATTGAAATATCATGGAGACATGAAAAATTGTGCCAGAGCTGGTAGTCGAACACAGGTCTGCTGCTTACTTGCACCACCCAAGTACACGGGCTTTACACACCTGAACAGACTTCTCAAGCACGTACCCCTGTAAACTGTAAACCGCTTCCCACAGGCCTCAAGAAGGCAAACTGGTACCCACGGGCCGCCGTGTCATCCTCCACCTGTAGGCATCAACAGATGCGGTATGGAGGGCGACGTTGTGGCAGTTTTCCTGACTGGAGCCGCTAATTCTCAATTAAGTACCTCCTCAGTTACCCTCACAAGGGGCTGAGAGTACTCTGAGTGCCAACAGTTCTTGGCAAAGCCGAACGGTCACCCATTCAAGTGCTGGCCAATTCCAACAGTGCGGGAACTGATGTATTCACTACAGTATGGCCGTTAGCAATCATGTACCACATCCAACCCATATTCCCATCTGTCTTCCTACTTTCACCATTACCCTCCATGACTCGCAGTTAGCCTCGTATTCATGCCATTAAATACTTAATTATTCAATCAACAATGTTATTAATTTCCATTCTAATTATCCAAATAATATATGCAATATGATTAGACAAAAAGATCCCATCAATAATAATTATGTCAATAATAATAATAAAAATAGAAGCAGATCCATTTCACTTTTGATTACCAGAAGTAATATCATCGACAAGATGAATCAACTGCTTAATCCTAATGACATGACAAAAAATCGACCTAGTATTAACGCTATCATATTACATTAAAATAAGAAGCTTTTCATTTGTTGTAATTATACTAGGAATCATTAGGCTGCGTTTATAGAAAGCGGTTCCTCCGCGGCGGAGCAACCGCTGTGATTTTTGTAGAGGCTCCGCTCGTCACTCCCACAGCAGGTGTTTCAGCCATAGTGAGCTAGAGCACCCTGTTCCCGCCGGGTGGTCAGACAAAGGGCGCACCGAACAGCCCCATTATCTGCTGTGTAAGCAGTTCGGAAGTGCAGCCGCTGGTATTTTGACGCCGCAGCGGAAGAGCGAGGGGGCCGCTGCCGCGCCTAAAAACAGGGTCCATACCGCTGCATGAGAAACAGCTCACTGCCAAACCGCCGCGAATCCTCCGCCGCGGAGCGCGCGGGCTATAAACACAGCCTTGTTGGACGAGTCCGTTCCTCTTGTGCAACTGCACCGAAAGAAGCATCTGGACAAGTTGTCTTACAATTAAGATCTGCGGCATCTGTTCTTTTGGACATGACCAAAAGTGCAGGTGCCAGAATTCCTAATTAACATTTCACTTGGCTGGTGAAGGTGACTGTCGACTATAGAAAAAATGTATTGAATAAAGCGCAAAGATTGGTCAGCTGTTTTTATGAGTGCTCCACTCTGTCTATTGCCACTTGTAATTTGCCTAGACTGGCATTGCTTCTACTCCGTGTAGCTGATGTCGCCACTATCCCACTGTGTTACACACCAGCTAGTCAGCCTCCATTCTGTTAGCCTCTTTCAGGGATGCTAAATCATCAATAAACAAAATTTGAAGATATTTATGGATGAAAAATGTTCAAATGTTTGTAAAGCTTATGGGACTTAACTACGTGGTCATCAGTCCCTAAACTTACAAACTACTTATGAACTACTTACGAACTAGGACGGCACAAATATCCTTGCCCGAGGGGGGATTCGACGTGCAGACCGTGACTGAAGCGCCTCAGTCTCCTCGGCCACCGCGGCCGGCATTTACGGATGAATCAGAAAATCTTTGTCCCTATATTTTCTATCCAAATTACGACTGTAAGATACCTGTTGTCACTGGTGGGCCCTTCTCTGATCTGCTAGTACTCCGCGCTAAGCTGTTGCTGTCAATCGCTGAAGATGTTGGTTGTGCTTCATATGATTACAGCTTACGACCAACGAAGTGTGATTCATGTGCTCTGGAGCAAGGGACGAACGGCTGTAGAAAGTGACGGACAATCACGCGCTGTTCCATCATTTAAGGGTAGGTCTCTAGGTTCGAAAAGTGTGAGTAGATGGTGGTGTGAGTTCGCAACAGCCTACTAAGACTTGCACAGCAATAAGCTTTTGGGGAGGCAGCGTTCATAACTGCATGCCAGCAACATTTTCAACTTGGATGCCATGTACACATCACGAACATTTCGCCTGAACTTGGTATTTCGTTCACTGTTCACTGTTACCGAAAGGTTTTATGTTGCTAGGTTCCTAAAAAGGCTGTAGCGCAAGAAGAAAGGCAAGTCAATGATTGCTTCAGTGAATCAACTGCAATGGAACTGTTTCCTGACCCGCATCGTTATTAATAGTGAGACGTGGATAATGCAGTTTAGCACAGAATCGCAGCAGCAATGCGTGGTGTGCCAGCATTCGAGTTGGCCAGTGACAAGAGAGATCCATTCAGTGACATCTATTGGCAAAGTGATATTAACAGTCTTCTGGGATCGCCGTGCAGTACTGTTGGTGTTTATTTCATGACACTATGTACAACCACTGATGCCGATTGTTACTCATGCACACTGTCACGTTTTCATGTTGCCACCAGGAAGAGGCTCAGAGAGACTTAACGATGTTATCAACGTGGATATTCTCCAAGACTACGCAAGATTACATGTTGCACCCGTAGCCACCAGGAAAATCTGGTTACTTCACTGGAAAAATCTGGATCATTCGCCGTGCAACCTGGACCTCGCAGTGATTTCCACATTTCGGGTCCACTGAAGAAGTTTCCTCACAGGACAGCAATTCACGTGCAACGGCGAAGCCACGACAACAGGCCGACGATCGGTCCAGTCAGCTGGACGATTCTATCACTGGGGTATTTCAGATTTAGGTGGGACAAAGGTTTGAAATGATGTCACAGCTATGTGAAATAATACTGAAAGGTATGTAGGACAGTATGTATATTTGTTATTACCTGGGTGTATTTTATTTAGGCTATGTGAACACAACCTAGCTATGACTGTGGTGCTCCAAATCAAACAATACAATACACCGCCCAGAATTATGAATTAAGAGCCTACCAGGGTACACCGCTTTGCCTCGAACGGATTGACAATCTGGACATCAGAATTTGAAGACTCGTGTAACGCATAATATCTGCTGTGATGTTACTTTTCTGTGATTATGTATTATATTTTATCTGAAAATGTATCCTTCACTTATGTTTTTATAGTATACTTTAACTTATAATTTCATTTAATTTTTCCATGGTATCACGGCGATCTCCTTACTTTGAAGTATTAAAATTCCAAGATCGCAATTAAATAATTTATTTTTCGGAAGACCGGTTTCAATCCACTTAGGGTATCATCATCTGGTCACTAGTGTCCTATGTTTTCGGTTCATGAAGGCGCATGACATTAAAATGGCGTGTCAGTCATAAAACATTTAATTTTGACAAATGGTACGTCGCACATAAAATGGTCAAACTACTTAAAAATGCCTTCTCCATTGTGCCATGTTGAGAGAGCGCCTTTCATTTGCATATTATTACTAGTATTAAAAGGAAATTTAAGTAGATAAATAATTCACTGAAGCAAAAACTGAGATGTGTTGACAGTTCCAGCCACCAAAAGGAAAAAAGTTAGATGCTTTGTTGAAGCAAAGTCATGTTCCAAGAATATAGCCCTTAAGACCGCACAGTGTTAGACAGGTGATATTTACGATCTGACACCGCAGTGGATGGAGCTGACAAAGCTGACAGTAGTCTACACTGAGCGACGCAGGGCGTGAAGTGAGTGTATAGTCGGTGACTCTGTGATCTTAGCAAGCAAAACATGAGATTGACATAAAACGATTAAGATAACATTTACTTCACCAGACTTGTGATGGAAATCAGATAAGGATTTTGGAGACACGAGAATGGGAAAGAAACGAGTGAAAGGGTTCACGCAAAGGAGAGAAGCGGAGTGCATGGCTGGTGATTGGTGACTACAGATTCATAAGCTGAGCTCTAAGGCGAGAGCCAGGGAGAGGGAAGATAACGGATTCAGAAGGCGATCAGGGAAGAGACCGCGCCCGAAATCCTGTATCTTGGAGACAGGACTCAGTTTAAAGGCTTGTAACTGGTCACAGATGTGCATGGTTGGAGAACATGCTACCTCGAACTTGACAAAGACAAGTCTTATTTAAATATAGCACAAAGCAATGGAGACACATTCACATTCTGACATTTTCGGAGAAGGCAAGTGTTTGACATGAATGAATGTTTTGCTTTGCGTCATCTTGTCACTTGTTTACAAGGTATTGAGGCTTTTGATAATCTTGGATTGGACTGAAGTAGTTGCAAGATTTCTCCAAGGAGAAGACGCAACACAATCCACTATAGTTAATTGCTCATGCGAGAATCACAAGAAATTAGGTAATGAAAATATTTTTGTATCACAGAAAGTAAGGTCGGTTTATGATCAGTAAATAATTAGCAGGTTGACACTTCAAAGACATATATCACAGCAAGACGACAGGTTCTGATGACAAACAGAAAAAGAGGCACGGCAGCAATTTTGGTTTAAGGTAAAAAATAATGCAGAGCATATTATTTGTTACTTGGACGTAGAATAGTTTCAACTTCTCTTTGAAGTGAAATGAGAGTTAAATGTTAGTATTAGTGACAGAGTGGAGAATTCGTAAGTTATAATGTTGTAAACTTGATTAGTAATTTAGCATTGGACAGGGCAAGGTAGTACTATGATTAAGATGCTAGAATAGTGTGTTACGAAAGAGTCGCGATTGTGGGTTATGATCAATTAACAGGAAAACTTGATTGATTATATTAGCGAACTCAATGAACTACCCTGTGCTTGCAGCTGTGGCCGGGTGGCGCTCGGCCGCCATGTTGGTTGGGTGTCGCGCTCTCAGCCGGCTTCATTTCCCAGTCATTGTAAGGCCTCTCTGTTATTCTGTGCTCGCTGGTTCAGGCTGACCAAGCTAACTCCAACGATTGACTGTAGTGCGCTGCATGGTGTGCTGTCTGTTAATTCCTTTTTCATATATTTTAAGCCGTTCCAGCTATTTTTGCCATAAATAATTACAAGTTTCGGCTAGGGATAGCAAATCGTACTATTATACAGTATAAAATAGAATCACATTTTCCCTCTGTCTGTCTCTTTAACCTTTTATAACTCAAAAGTACCGAACGCATCGTCATGCGGTTTCTTTTAATTTCTTCTTTAGAATCCTGGGATAATCTTGAGCAATAATGTCAATACGAAATATGAAAAAAAAAAAAACTAAAATAAGAATCATAATGTAGAATCTTTTACCGCTTCTGCACTCTAGTCAGCTCTGGAGCCTAAACTATAATAGTTAGGCGAGTGTACTTAGTATAAACTTGCAGAACTCACAAACATCTACAAAAACACGCGAGAGCATCTGTGTATCTTTTACGAGTGAACCACATTTATAATTTTTCTTTTATAAAGCGCTGGCGCCAGATGGCTTCAGACTACAGATATAGTAGTTATGGGAGATCTGTAGAAGTTATACATATGATCTCGCGTTTTTTTTTTTTTTTTTTTTTTTCTTTTTTTTCTTTTTTTTTCGCCGTGAGTTATTAATTCTATACTATGTACTTCCTTGAAGGTCTCATAGTTTAGGCTGTTCTACAAAGGTCACGAAAGTGCGGAAGTGGTAAATCATTCTACGTTATTATTATTATTTCAATTATTTCTCATTTTCGTATTGGCATTTATTATAGATTACGTTGAACACAGGATTATACCGAAGAAATTGAAAGAAACCGCATCACGATACGTTTTGCAGTTCTCGAGTTAAAGTAGTTTAAAGATTACCCGTGCAAAGCCGGGACGGTTCAATAAAATAAATAAAAAGTGTCAAGCCCGAAAATTGTATCCCAAATTTCAAATGGTTATCAATATTGGTCACAAAGTAGAAGGTAAGTGGGCAACAGAATCTGTCCTCGCTGGAGGGCAAACTTGCTGAAAGTAACGAGTAGATTTGAAAAGTTCGACCGTTCTATTGTATCCAAATTTGTGAGAAAACCAGGGGAGTTATAAAAAATGTTGTTTAAATAAAAATAAGGGTTCATTTCATTATCTACAACTTTCTCGCTGACGAAAATTTCCTGACCACAAAACAAAAAAACTGGCAGCCGACTATCTTTTTCATGTCACAGTTTTTATATCATATAAAAGTAATAGTTTCAATTATTATTTTTATACAAACACAATACATATTGTACTTGCTAAGAACACTGTCGCATTCCTTCAGTATTCACCTGTCTACGTGAAAAATTTAGTAATTTTATTCCTATCCTAAGGGATTCAAATGACAATGTAATTAAGCCCAGCGCCACTTGAAGAACTACGCATTTATCGGCCAAGATCCTTTCTACACCCAACCAAGATGGCTGCCGGGCTTCACTGCCTGTACACTGATGTAGGCGCTACAGCCTCTCTATGTTATTCTGTGCTCGCTGACCTGAACAACTCAGACACACCATCCGCGACAGCAGCGAGGTGGTTCAAATGTTCAAATGTTTGTTAAGCTTATGGGACTTAACTACGGGGTCATCAGTCCCTAAACTTACAAACTACTTATGAACTACTTACGAACTAGGACGGCACAAATATCCATGCCCGAGGGGGGATTCGAATCCCCGACCGAGCGAGGTGGTGGTCGTATAGTGCAACCATATCTTAATTGGCGATGGTTCTCGGACTCATCGTGGACGCCTTGTGACTGCCTTGCTTCATGATAACGACATCGCAAGATTAGAAAGATCGACATGTTCTCCAGACACGGACCCTGCTCAACATCTCTGGGAACAATGAAATGGGTTGTTTTTGAACGAGACGACCCACCAACCGATCATTGATCTACGTCAAATGGCCGCTTAGGAGTGCGACAATCTGGATCAAGAGTGCGTTGGTGATCTGGTGGAAGTATGCCTCGGCGAATGTAGGCATTTATCAGTCCAAGAGGAGGTGTTACCGAGTATTATGGGTACTGGTTTATGCTGCAATCTGAGACTCAAATTCAGGATATCAGGGTTAATGTCAGACAACTTGTCAATTTGTTTTTTCAGGAGCAATAAAGAGAAATCTTGTTTTCGTACAAATCTACTCCATATTCTGTAAAATGTCAAGAACCCCTAGAATCGTAATGATGCAACACTTCTTTGTTGAGTGTATTTGGTAGAGACTATAGTGATGTTACAGCTCGTATATAGGCTGAACTCGATTTATTGTGCTGGCCAGATTAAGAAATGAGAGTTGTTTTTCTCAAGTCCAGTATAAATCAAGGGGGAAAAGAACATATGTTAATTTAAGAAAACAATGCATAAACTCACCTGCGATGTAGAATTCAGCCAGCCGTGCACCGAACATGACTGCAGCGTCAGGGTTATCCGGCAAGTCGATAGAGCACGTGTAGATCAGGATACCCAGGAGGGACAATATGAACCATGTGACGCTCTGCACCTGAAAAGGAGGCAACAACACGCCTTAGAAACGCACAGCCATGTCCCGCTGACGGTCAGAAACACAAAGCACTTCTGGTCTACAGTGACATGGAGTATATGTTGCATTCATGGTCTGGAACATTACTTACAGCTCGAAAATTGTATACATTTACAGAAGAACAACTTAAATTTCAAAAATTATTACACAATACTAAAAACTTAGCATTTCTCAATTTGTTGGTTAGAAAAAACATTCCCACATCACCAATAAGATCCTCAGAAGGTGAAACTTCCTGGCAGATTAAAATTGTGTGCCGGAACCGGGACTCGAACCTGGAACCTTTGCCTTTCGCGGGCTAGCGCTCTACCGACTGAGCTATCCCGACACGACTCACTATGCCGCCTCACAACTTTACTTCCGCCAGTACTTCGCCTCCTACTTTCCAAACTTCACAGAAGCTCTCCTGCCAAACTTGCAAGACTAGCAGTCCTGGAAGAAAGGATATGGTGGAGACATGGCTTAGCCACAGCCTAAGGGATGTTTCCAGAATGAAACTTTCACTCTGCAGCGGAATGTGCGCTGATATGAAACTTCCTGGCAGATTAAAATTGTGTGCCGGAACCGGGACTCGAACTAGGTAGAGCGCTTGCCCGCGAAAGGCAAAGGTCCAAGGTTCAAGTCCCGGTTCCGGTACACAATTTTAATCTGCCAGGAAGTTTCATATCAGCGCACACTCCGCTGCAGAGTGAAAGTTTCATTATCCTCCGTAGGTCTCACTCAGTCAACCTGGTATACAAAGAAGGAATATATGTTAATGAAAAATATTTGAATCAACTTATTTTAACTGGTGATATTGTAATGTGTTGTACGTGGTGTAGGTAAACAACAATTGTAAAATATCATTCTTCAGCATAGCCACGACCTTGTACTTTTGGGTATTGTGGACAGAAGAGATGGTTTTCTTCCAGCCTAGAGACAGTGGTTTCGACGCGGCCTACTCTACGAGCGTGAGAGTGACAGAGTTTCAAATAGATATATGCAAGAACACTTTGGAACTAAGATTTTGAAAAGCCTTGGCTAGAAGCAACACTTTGAAGAGATAACTTATCAACAACAGTAGTAAATGGCCTATCAAACTGTTTGGTAGAGATTCTGTAATATCTATTTGTATTACAATTGTGGAGCATCTGAGAGCTCTAGATATGGAAGAATTGACCAGTGGTCTTCACAGTGTGACATAACGTATACAATGTATGTCACATAATTATTCTAATTCTGTAATTGTATTGAAGGCAGGGCGACACCCGTGCAAGTGAGTGAAACGTGCTGCTTCCGTTTAGGAGGGCCATGCCAGTCATAAGTTCAGAAGAAGTATTTTCAAAAGATCTATCGCTATTCAGAAAGGATAGATTAAACAAAATAGGTGGGGGCGTGTTTGTCGCCGTCAAAAGTAGTATTTCATGTAGCGAAGTTGAAGTTGATAGTTCGTGCGAGCTATTATGGGTAGAGGTTGTACCCGAAAATCGTAAGAAGTTAATAATCGGTTCCTTTTACCGGCCTCCCGACTCTGACGATACAATAGCAGAAAGGTTCAAAGAAAACCTGAGTCTAATTACAAAAACGTACCCGACTCACACGATAATAGTAGGTGGTGATTTTAATTTACCCTCGATCTGTTGGCGAAATTATATTTTCAAATCAGGAGGTAGGCATAAAACATCGTCCGAAATTGTACTCAACGCATTCTCTGAGAATTACTTCGAACAATTAGTTCATGAGCCAACTAGAATTGTAAATGGATGTGAAAACACACTTGATCTCTTAGCAACAAATAATCCTGAGCTCATAATGAGCATCAAAACGGATACAGGTATTAGTGAACACAGAGCTGTAGTAGCGAAATTGAATATCGAAAGTCCCAAAGTTACCAAAAATAAACGCAAAGTATATTTGTTCAGGAAAGCAGATAGAAACAAAATACATTGCTTCTTGAAAGACAGCTTCCACTCGTTTCTAACACTAAACGTAGGTGTAGACCAGATGTGGCTCAAATTCAAAGAAGTGGTATCGACAGCAATTGAAAGTTTTATACCTAATAAATTAATAAAAGGAGGAGGCGATCCCCCTTGGTACACAAAACAGGTTAGGACACTGTTGCAAAAGCAAAGGAAAAGGCATACTAAATTTAAACGAACACGAAATCCCCAGGATTTGCGATTGTACTCAGAAGCTCGAAATTTAGCGAGGATTTCAATGCGAGATGCCTACAACATTTATCACAACGAAACTCTTTCTCGTAATTTGACTGAAAACCCAAAGAGATTTTGGTCATATGTTAAATATACTCGGGGAAAGTCACAAACAATACCTTCACTACGTGATAGTAATGGCGATCCTGCCGATGACAGCGCTACTAAAGCAGAGTTACTAAACTTAGCTTTTAGAAACTCATTCACTAAAGAAGACGAAACCAATATTCCAGATTTCGAATTACGAACAGATGCCGTAATGAGTAACATAGAAGTAGATATCATCGGAGTAGTGCAGCAACTAAAATCACTTAATAAGAACAAGTCTTCTGGTCCGGATTGTATACCCATTAGATTTCTATCTGATTATGCTGAAGCGATAGCTCCTTACTTAACAGTCATATACAACCGCTCTCTCATAGAAGGATCTGTACCAAAAGATTGGAAAGTTGCACAGGTCACACCTATATTCAAGAAAGGCAGTAGGAGTAACCCACTAAACTACAGGCCTATTTCATTGACGTCAATTTGCAGCAGGGTTTTGGAACATATCCTGTATTCAAATATTATGAATTATCTCGAACAGAACGATCTATTGACCCAAGGTCAACACGGATTTAGAAAATATCGTTCATGCGAAACACAACTAGCTCTATATTCACACGAAGTGATGGGTGCTATCGACAAAGGTTCGCAAATCGATTCCGTATTTCTTGATTTCCAGAAAGCTTTTGACACCGTACCTCACAAACGGCTTTTAATAAAATTGCGCGGTTATGGTATATCGCCCCAAATTTGCCATTGGATAGGGGATTTCTTGTCAGAGAGGACACAGTTCGTAGTAATCGATGGTAAGGCATCGACTAAAACAGAGGTGATATCGGGCGTTCCACAAGGTAGTGTTATTGGTCCTCTGCTATTCCTTATTTACATAAACGATTTAGGGGAAAATCTAAGTAGCTCTCTTAGGTTGTTTGCAGATGACGCCGTCATTTACCGTCTAGTAAAATCATCTGAAGATCAAAACCAACTGCAGAACGATCTGAATAAGATATCAGTATGGTGTAAAAATTGGCAATTGACTCTAAATAATGAGAAGTGTGAAGTCGTCCACATGAGTACGAAAAGAAATCCGTTAAACTTTGTTTACAACATAAATCAATCAAATGTGAACGCCGTAAACTCCACAAAATACCTAGGAATCACTATTACTTCAGACTTAAACTGGAAAGAACACGTAGATAATATCGTGGGAAAGGCGAACCAGAGACTGCGTTTTATTGGCAGAATCCTTAAAAGATGCAACAGAACTACTAAAGAAACTGCATACACTGCGCTTGTCCGTCCATTTTTGGAGTATTGCAGCCCAGTGTGGGATCCTTATCAGGTGGGTTTGACGGAGGACATCGAAAGAGTCCAAAGAAGGGCAGCTCGTTTCGTATTGTCACGATACAGGGGAGACAGCGTTACGGAAATGATACAGGATCTGGGATGGGAATCATTACAACAACGGCGCTTATCGCTGAGGCGTGGGTTACTTGCGAAACTCCAATCGCCAACATTCTCCTCCGAATGCGAAAATATATTGTTGACTCCCACTTACATAGGTAGAAATGATCATCAGAATAAAATAAGAGAAATCAGAGCTCGAACAGAGAGATTCAGGTGTTCTTTCTTCCCGCGCGCTATTCGAGAATGGAATGGGAGATAAATAGTATAATTGTGGTTCGATGAACCCTCTGCCAGGCACTTAAATGTGATTTGCAGAGTATCCCATGTAGATGTAGATGTAGATGTAGATCAGGTAGTCAGGTTTCGCTTAAGGTTGGGTAAGATACAAATGTTCAAATGTTTGTTAATCTTACGAGACTTAACTGCGGGGTCATCAGTCCATAAACTTACAAACTACTTATGGACTACCTTATACTAAAGACGACACAAGCATCCACGCCCGAGGGGGGATTCGAACCCCCGACCGTAGCGGCCGTGCAGACTGTGATTGGCGCACCGCAGACCGCTCGGCCACTGCGGCCGGCGGTTGGGTAAGAACCAAGTGGACAATGGCGAGCTGGCAACAGGAAAATGTCTGTATGAACGCTATGGCAGATACTTTAAAAATGGACACTCCTTTAACTTATAAATAAATATTATATCTCAGTGTTATGTTCCCATCAATACCGAAGGCATCTACGATATCAGAAAAATTTGGCGCATCTTATGAACCAACAATTGTTTTAATATCTTCAAAAATACCAAAGTTAATTTCACAATATCTGAATATATTAAAATTAATTCTTAATTCGATTTCAACAAACTGTCTTAGATAATGGGTTATTACCTCAGGCTATCATCTTGAAAGCAACACATTTGTATCTATGTATTTAAGAATTTATTACACTTGTTAAATCAACGCATTCTGGAAATATAAGTAACTTAGAAATTGTGAGCAGCATGATATGCTCTTCTGCTTCTCACGTTCGCGGAACTACTTAACGACATTTGCTTACTTTGGCAATAATTTTAGGTAAAATATTGTCTGGTGTAAGTGGTCAAGCTCAAAAGGCTAGCTTGTTTATTTATTTATGTCATACATCATTTCTACTGCTGATAAACAGTCTCGAGGTGACTGAATGTTTACAACTCTTCTATTTAATATTATCAAAGTGTTAAGTTATCGATGATGTATGTAAACAGCTATGTTCGACAGCGGGGCCGCTTACATCTGTTACATATGGTCCTACATCGTGCCCACCATGCAGCGCCTGGGAGCTGGTTACGGAAGCCACCGACAATGTCGATACCCAGGCTCTGTTTTGAGTTCACACGGTGGCTACACCAGAACTTAAAACGCCTCATGCCCGGACTAGAAAGTATAATCTGATGATGCCTATTGTAGGCGAAACGCGTTATTAATAAATAAAAATCTGCAACCAAGGTTGTTTCATACATCATCTTTATAACCTGTTGTTGTACCAGTCGCAGAAATGGAGTTGAAGAATTGTTAAGTTATTGTTGAAGTGGTCGAATTTAAGCCAAAACAAGTCTTTCATGTTAAGAATTCTGCTACTTTTGGAGGGGATGGCGATCTGCGATTAAGAGAGTGGCAGAAAACTTCTGTGGTCAAGTAAAATACTTGGACTGTGAGAAGAGCTCCTTGGGGATATAAAAATACTTAATGTCTCGTCTTGGAAGAAGGAGTACCTACCTGGCTGTCTGAAATGATTAGTTTGCGATAGTGTTACAATCTGGGTGGCAAGCGGCCGCGTTGTCGGAATTTTACATTTGACAAGGGCTAATGACTGCCAGTTTAAAAACTTCAACTTTTTCCGATTCCATTATAGAATTGTAACCGAACAGTGCACGTGCTTCTACACGTGAATTTACGAACGTGGGTATGTTATTCGTCAAAGATTTGAACTAATTTGAATTGACGATTCGCATTGTGTGATCGCGAAATGGATTTAAGTGTCTGAGCATTGTCGACGATCACTTAGTTAGGGATTTTGCCACCATTGTCATAACGCAGTTAACGTATCTGTTCTGATAATTTTATACGTTTGTGTAGGAGCACTCCCTGTAGAATAAACATTGTTCATCTGAGTTGTCTCATTTGCAAAAGTTAGAAGAAAACCTATTTTATTATTTTATCATTAGCATTTCATTATTGTTTCCCAAATGATAGTTTATACACAGAGTATTTTACTGTAGGTTCACCGGTACAAGATACTATTAACAGGTAACATGGTTCCTGGACGTGAATGCATATGTGTACTGTTCGACCCTGAGGCTACATCGAACCGTATTTCTTCAGCATTGCCATACATATGTTCAAAGTAAATCTAAGGGTCTTAACTAATTTGGTCGTCTGTTACTAGGCTTACAAGCTACTTAAACTAACATACGCTAAGGATAACACACTTATGCCCGAGGGAGGACTCCAACTTCCGACGGCAAAGCGCACTCCGCAATAAGGTGTCTTAGAGTGCTCGGCCAAGCTTCCGCTGCAAAGCCATACATAGCGCAGTATGTCCAAGTTATGTTTGGCCAATACAGCTTAGTTAATAAATACAAATTACGTAAAGTCGCAACGGATGTAGGAGGCACGTTGAGTGTCCCTTTTGTTGAGGTAATGTTTTGAGGATTGTAGAACTGTCAAGGCAGAAGTGAGTAGTCCTCAATAAGTAACCACAAAACCTGCCAGTACGGAAATCTTTGATAGAATTAGCAAGTGCGTTTCCGCAAGAGACAAGTATTTCCATTGCAAGTAGGAGACACTGGGGAAGCCAACGGGTGTGCTAGTGAGGTCCTCCCGTAGAATTGCAGCATATGTAACAAGAATGAATAATAGTGGAACAGGAGCGTAACATGTGTGCCCTTCAGGTGAAGTTACAAAACGCATATGAGGTACTAGATAGGATGATGACGGAAAAGTGGGCAGTTGGCAAGAAGGTAGCTACAAGAAGGAAATATTTAGATAGTTGTGCTTTACGTGTAACTTATATATTTGACCTACTGCAAGAGTCTAGTGGAGAGGAAGCACTTAGGGAGCCTAGTCAGTTGCAGATGCTAATGGAAAGGAAAATGTCTGCTGTTAGGTACTTGTCATTGCAAAGATGTAGAAAGTGTGAATGTCACTAGGGTTGTGAAACTCAGTGAAGGATCGGCTCAAGTGACGGTTAACATAGGGGAGGTACGTAGGAATTTTACAAAAGAGGATCAAATTGTGCTAATGGGTGGAGCTGGGTGTAGTCTTGATAGCGACGGGGAGTATGACACAGGCTGTGACCTGGAAACGTAGCTACTCAAACTGCGGGCCAAAGGCGCATTTCATGCAGCTATTTAAATAGTTTTGATCGGCCTCATACTAATACAGTTGTCAGGCGAATGAGCATGAGATGAGAGCACTTACGATACTAAGGGCATGGCTCACAATGCCGTAGTGCCAGTTGGATCTATCGACAGGATGGGTTTCACTAGCGAAGACCTGCAGCTCACCTATACATACCTGGGTAATCTGCAAATCACACTTTAGTGCCTTGTAGAGAGTTCATCGAACCACCTACAGACTATGTATCCATCATGCCATTACTCGCATAGCGTGCGGGTAGAAAGAAGGCCTAACTCGGGGTTTGATTTCTCTTATTTCATTAAGATTATCATTTTTTGCATTCGAAGGAGAAAGGTGGTAATCCAAATTTCAAAAGTACATCTCGCTGCAACGAAAAACGCCTGTCTTGTAATGATTCGCCCTTCCCCCCTCCCCCAAGACGTCCGTAATTAACCCATCTGTGTCGTGACAATAAAAGTCGAGATACCCTTATTTATACTTTTTCGATTATTCCGTCAATCCTTCCTGATAACGATCCGACTCTGTGCATAAATACTTCAAAAGATTCGCACCAACGTAATGCAGACAGTAAAAAAGATCACATGATCCGGTGAAGATGCTCAGAGTAGTAGAACATTCTCTGAGTAAGTTCTCAGTTTCGAATGAAAAAAAAAAATCGAAGCATTTGCTCTGGGCATCTTGTTCTTTCTAGCTACCTCCCTTCCTCCTTGTGTATATTCTCGGTGTGTCACGTCCGGCATAGAACAGATGTTCATTCGTACATTTCTTTCAACTAGCTCAATCAAGCAAATTATTCTGTGTACAAACATGGAGCAGGCATCTAGCCGCGGTGGAGTAGCAGAGCGGTCTAAGTTGCCTCGCTGCGGAGCGCGTGGTTGCTCGCCTTCGGAGTTTCGAGTCCTCCCTGGGGCATTGGTGTGTGTGTTGTCCTTAGGTTAGTTTACCTTAGTTTAAGTAGTTTGTAAGCTACGGACTGATAACCACGCAGTTTGGTCCGAGAGATTTACAAACATTTGAACATTTGAATTTGAGCAGGCATCTACATGGTCAGGAAGAGTTGTACTGTGTTTAGGTTTTAGTTCCTTATGCAACAGAAAATTATTAATACAAAATATGTACACTATACGGCAATGAATTTTTTGACGATGTTATATTTATACTTGTTTTATAATGGGGAAACGTTCTTACAAAAGTATTCAAATGTTTGTAATACTATGGGACCAAACAACGTTGGTCATCAGTCCCTAGTCTTACAAACTACTTATACTAAGTTAAACTAACCTAAGGACAACACACGTCCATGCCCGAGGGAGGATTCGAACCTCCGACGCAGGAGGCCGCGCGATACGTAACGTGGCGCTCCAGATCGCTCGACTATTCACGCGCGGCTTACAAAATATCTCTGAAAGTTACATATATACAAGTTATATTTAATACACCAAAGAAACAGATACATAAAAACCGTCCTGTGTTAGAATACTACCGAACATTAACTATTTTGAACAAACAAACATTTACATTTTCATAAGCTTCCCCACTTCTTACCTATATCAGATGTCGTTCCAGGAGGGTACTTACAAATATGAATGAAATATAATCCAGCAATGAGTAAAAATTTCAACCCAATTCGTCAAGAATTATTGGACATTTACGGTTTTGCACAAACATTCATTTGTTTTTATGTTAATATAGACAGTGTCGCTTCGGAATGCACCATATTCCTTGTGGGGTCACGGCTGCTAAGATTAATATCCTGAAATAAAACTGATGATATTTGTTGTATTCTGAAGCAAGGAGGTAATCTATTTTATTTCCATACAAAGGGTAATAACTAGACTTTTACTCAAATTTCACATAATGTTCATCAATCGAGCTTCCTTGCCACAATGTAGCGTCCCGTCCATTGCAAATCATCTTTTATAAAGCAGTATGTCCATATGTTTGTTTGTGTGCACATGTTGCCATACAAATCTACAGTTTTGTTCCAATCTTCATGACATTTTGCACACGTAAGCTTCAATCCAAGACGACGGTCGCCGTAAGTGTAAGGATCACGTACGTACAACACATAGTTCACAAGATATGACGTCATAGAGAGAAGCGATAAAAACTGCTGCATTACACGACAATGTTGCACACTTCCTCCTCAACCACTGGACAGATTTCAACGAAATGTGGTACACATCTTCCTTATCGTGAAGTACCATTTACGTAATAGTAAGAACCACATACGACGCATGGCTCAGCAGATATAACTTCATAAACAATAGGAGTTGCAAGAAACTGCCACATAATGCGACGAGACTTTATGAATACAGTATATGAGAAAGAGATTTTTTAGCGACTTCCAATAACATTTAAACATAATTTCAAACCTTTATTGAACTATTTCTTGCTGACAATCATAGCAAAATTATGAAAGGAAAATGTTTCTCGCTTACTACTTTTCTGCTGTTTATGGACTAAAACTACGGCATTCGTTATGACGTTACAATTTATAGTATCTACACTACAAATTGTAGCAGCAGGAAATTTTACAGACAGTATACACATATATAGTTTAATGTACCTTCTAAATAGTATCACAGTACGATACGTAGTTCATGAGATATGAGCACATAAACAGTAACTTTCATGGAAAATCGCTCCATCTAGCACCAAGTTTTAATCTATTACTTTTTTACTACTTATTGTATTTCCAAGAGATTTTACAGAGATACAGCACTTGTAAAAAGGAATATATTCCTGAAAAATTATACAATTGTACAACATATAATTCAATAAATATGATATGTACGAATTTTAAATGACATTTGTATTTTGACTACTATCTTTCTTTGTTTGGATACTGCACTTATAATTTTGTACATTATGTAAGACAGCGTTATTTCTTACATATTCTCTGATAAATGTAGAATGATTTTTAGAAAAAAAAGAGACGGACAGAGAGAGAAGGGATAGGAGAAGTACAATCTCAAAGTAGGAATAAACAAATACATACCCAGGCAACCCGGCTTTTCGGCTTTTAAATATATAAAGTCTGTTGCATCAGAAAACAAGTATGATTCGTTTTATATTCGTTATAGAACCGATGTATAAACAATTTCAGCGAATGTCTGAGTAGTTTACATGCACTTTAAAACTTGTTAGGAATTATACACCCTTCAGAATAACAACAATTGTTTTCGCAAATAACTTAGATAGTGACTAAAATATGATAAAATAACAGATCATAAATAAAGGTGGTCGGAAACGAGCCGCTCTGGAATAGCCGTGCGGTTCTAGGCAACATCTCAGGGACTGTGTGCCTGCTCTCGTCAGATGTTCGAGTTCCCCCTAGGGAATGGGTCTCTATGTTGTCCTTAGCGTAAGTTAGTTTAAGTACTGTGTAAGTATAGGCACCGATGACCACAGCAGTTTGGTGCCTTAGGGTTAAAAACATTTGAAAATTTGATAAAAATGAAAGGTATGCAGTGCATTACAGTTGATCTCTACACTACTTACATTTTAAAGATCAGCTGTCTGGGTGTGCCAGCAATAAATGTTCATATTTAGATTCTTGCCAAATTCAAATATGGCTTCAATGCAATATTACAAGAAAACGAGAAGAAACTAGGTTTCAATTACGCTTCCATATTAACCTATTATATCGCGTATTGACATAAATTTATAATCAAGAGGTAAGCAAGCAATTCCTTGTCACGAAATAACTGTTGGAAACTCTTATGCAAATTTAAACATGGCGAACAATGGGAAAACACGTGGAAAACTGAATATGCAGGCAGGCTGTAGTTCTATGCTCAGACACTAGTTTGTATAGAGACAGAGATCACTGTATAGCGATCACTGTGGCACATGCATTAAGTATCTCTGTATGCAGCTGTTTTTATAATATCTTTGACAGTAATAAAGTTATGTTATTCCTTAATTCACATACAGTTGGAGCGAATAATTTTGGTGCCGAAACCCGGGAGAAAAGGATCGACGCAGCCAACACGTGGACGAATTTCTGCGAGCAACACTTCCGTCTTCATTAATCAGGAGGAAAAGTCACTTAATAATACTAAGGTATGATGTGTAACAGTACGATGTAGGCTCTCATTGCGAAAACAGACTTTGTGACGGCTGTTATATAATTCGCTTTGCTCTGTTCTCCTACAACCTTCCAACTACAGTCTTCAATAACGCGCGAGCTGCGGATATTTTGATATAGTAAAGATCGATGTAGTTAGAGATTGTGGTTTGTCTGGTTGAATTCCGCGCGGCATTTGTCACTATACAGATGAAATAGTACGACCACAGTCGTATGAGGTCGTAGCTGCTGTTTGTTGTTATCTCTGAATTATGCGCTGCTTTCGTCACTATCAGTTGTAACCTTTTATTTACTTGCTTTGAATTGCACACACAGGCTGTCTTTTATAGATTATTAAGTTATAATTGTTCACTAATCGTATTTTACTGAATGATGCTTATTTTAAAAAGGAAACGAACTCCTCAGAGATCTAGTATTACTCGATTCGGGTAAAATTTTGCTTATCATACTGGTGGCTTCGCGTGATTATGTTGGCATCATCAACAATACGGCAAAAAATCTTAACCAAAATGTTCATATTCCTTGAAAACGGAACTACGTTGTCATACGAATGGCTTAATACCAACGTCACATGATTGTCAACTTTATCACGCTAGGAGGGCAAGTAAAATTTACTCTCGATTCATCACTGTAATCGAAGAATTATCAGCTGAGACACCGTTCTCTGGATTTAGACAGTACAAGGTACGTTTGGAGGAAACTTAATCAACTGTTACGCTGCAGTGTGATCCGTCCGGTCAACGCAATTACTACGACAGTCAAATTACTATACTTTGAATTAGATTTCTTCTCAGGAGACGTAGAGAACTGTCTTAGATTTTGGAAGATTTGAAATCTCTGAGGATAGCTACCCCTCCTTGTCCACTGTTAATAAGCATGTCTTCCTATGAGGCTATCTCAAAGACGTATCCAAGATGCTCGTGGACGGTATCGCCGCAACCACATCCACTTACGAGCATACAATTAATTTTTTTTTTTTTTTTTTTTTTTTTTTTTTTTTTTTTTTTTTTTTTTTTTTGGAGCTCTATGGAGATAGTAATCGAAGCAGTGCCTCCGATTCCGTGGGTGCTCAGGTGCTCGTGCATCCCCCACAAATTTAAGAAAGAATATAAAATAGAATAAATAAAATAGAAAAAATTACGTCGCGGTATCGCAAGCAGTGCTAATGGGACTTAACTACGGGGTCATCAGTCCCTAAACTTACAAATTACTTATGAACTAGCTACAACTAAGGACGGCACAAATATCCATGCCCGAGGGGGGATTCGAACCCCCGACCGTAGTGGCCGTGCATACCGTGACTGAAGCGCCTCAGTCCCCTCGGCCAATTTCCCTAAATTACTCCAGGCAAATGCCGGGATGGTTCCTTTGAAAGGGCATGCCTGTTTCCTTCCTCATCCTTACCGAAAAACTCCGAGCGTTAGCTCCGTCTCTAACGACCACACTATGGACGGTACAAACTCGCGATGGCATCGAGACGTATAAGGCGAAAGGCGGTCTACATTATAGCCGACCATACTGCAGTCACCCGGTTCCAAAGTTCTTTTGTGATGATTTGGCATTTGGTTACAGTACTCCACTCTGCGTTTCACCATATCACACACATTTATGATTGACGACAAGTTTGGTGATCTGGCTTGGCAGGGCAAAAGGCGGCCATTGTGTGGCACCAAGAAGGCACGTGTTCGTGTAGCAACATGTGGTCGTGCATTGTCTTGCTGAAAACTTACGTCTGTTGTGACGTGCAGGAACGGTATGGCTGCGGGTCACAGGATGCCTTTCAGGTAGGTGAAAGTAATCACAAAGCCCTGGACGCGCAACAGCTGTGGTTTGTGGCAGTACGCAGTAGTATAAAGAACTCAGACGAATATAAAGAACTTGGATGGAAAACCAGTTCTCAGGAAAGAAACGAAAGCTGAAAGTGGAAAGTGTATGCAGAGGGACTCTACAAAGGAAATGAACTTAGAGACAATAATTGTGGGAAGGGAAGAGGAAGTAGATAAAGATGAAATAGGAGATACTATACTGAGAGATGAATTTGATAGCACACTGCAATATCTAAGTCGAAACGAGGCCCCCTGGATTGGACGACATTCTCTCATAACTACTGCAGTCTCTGAGAGAGCCATCCATTTCACCTGGTGCGTAAGATGTATGAGACCGGAAATACCCTCCGACTGTATGCAAATTGCAATAATCCCCATTCCAAAGAAAGAAGTCGTAGACAGGAGGGAAAATTACAGAACCATCAGTTTAGTAACCTATGGTTGGAAAATTTTTATACGAATTATGTACAGAAGAATGTAAAAGCTGGTAGAAGCCGACCTCGGAGAAGAACAGTTTGGATTCAGGAGAAATGGAGGAACATGGGAGGCAATACTCACTTTACAGCTTATCTTAGAAGATAGATTAACCCGCGAGAACTCGCGCCTTTAAAAGTTACGCGATCGATCGTGTGTATAGTATTTTTCTGACAGTCAAATAAGAGTTTGTAATGTACTTAATATGTCTAAATACGTATTTCTAGTTGCGTTTATAAGAAAACACACATATTTGACTATTTAAAATTAGTAAAATGCTGATTGTTTTAAAATTACTGTGAGCAAAATACCCACGCGCGAGTACTCGCGGGTTAAGGAAAGGCAAGCCTACATTTCTAGCTTTTGTACATACGGATAAAGCTTTTGAAAATGTTGATTGGAATACACTCTTTCGAATTTTGAAATCAGAAGAAGTAAAATTTAGGGAACTGAAGGTTAATCACAACTTGTACAAAAACCAGACAGCAGTTATTAGAGTTGAAGGGCATGAAAGGGATGCAGAGGTTGAGAAGGGAGTAAGACAAGGTTTTAGACATTCGCAAATGTTATTAAATTTGTACATTGAGCAGGCTATAAAGGAAAGCAAGTAGAAATTTGGAGTTCAGGGTGAAGAAACAATAACATTGTAATTCTCTCAGAGACAGCAAAGTACCTGGAAGGGCAGTCAAATAGAATGGACAGTGTGTTGAAAGGTGCGTGTAAGATGAATATTAACAAGAGTAACGGACTGCAGTCTAAGAAAATCAGGCAATGCTGCAGGAATTAGATTAGGTAACGAAACAATAAAGGTGATAGATGAGTTTTGTTCCTTGGGCAGTAAAAAAACACACGATGTCGCAGTACAGAGGATGTAAAATGCAGAATGGCATTGGGAAGAAAAGCGTTTTTGAAAAAGTGAAATTTGTTAACACTGAATATTACTTTCAGCCTAAGTAAGTCCTTTCTGAAGGCATTTGTGTGGAGTGTTGCCTTGTATGGGAGTGAAACATTGACAATAAAGAGTGCGGACAGGAAGAGGACAGAAGCTTTTGAAATGTGGTGCTACAGAAGAATGTTTAAAATTAGGTGGGTGCACCACGTAACTAATGAGGTGGTACTGAATAGAATTGGGAATAAAAGGAATTTCTCGCATACCTTGACTAAAAAAAGGGATCGATATTCGTAGACACCAAGGAATTGTGAATTCAGCGTTGAAGGGAAGTGTGTTGGGTAAAAATCGCAGAGACCAAGAGATGAATACAGTAAGCAGATTTAAATGGATGTAGGTTGCCGTTATTATGAGGATATGAAGAGGCTTGCTCAGGTTAGAGTAGGGTGGAGAACTGCACCAAACCAGTCTCCAGACTGAAGACCACAACAGCAAAACCCACTAGCAGCCCACATCAAAAAATTGCTGCTGCATGTCTTGTGAGAATGCAAGCATTGTGATGTCGCACCCCTTGAATGAGCAGAATCAAAATCTGCTTATTTTCAAATGAACAGAACCTGGATTTGTCTGTAAACACTATCTGGTGCCACTCATGTTCCCATTGCCTTCGTTCCATATACTATTGAGGTTTAGCATGTTTCTGCACATTATAGTCGGCGTCACCTACGAAGGCGGCCCAGTTTTCAGCCGTTCTGCGCATCCCCCTCCATTACCACAATGGTAGCCAATAATGTTCATTCTGTAGGCGCGTGGCTGACCGCGAGTTACGCAATGTTTCTCCCGCAGGCGCAACTGTTGGTGCTCGGCCGTAGCTCCTCCCCTCCACGATTCCCCTATCGCGCCGCCTCTATGACGCCAACTATAGTCATGGATAAGAAATGCCGTCATAAAGGACGACGGACTGTCACACTTTATAGTGTACTATGTGTTCTATTAATCCACTGTTGCGACAAAGCCGAGCTGGTCACAGATACGTCATGCGATGCCACTCGTATGAGGTGTCGATCTTCTCGGAGGTGAGGGAGGGGGGTGATTTGTGTGATGCGATCTGACCCATCCCTTAGTGTTCTACATCCTTTCATGAAGCATTCTGTACACACCTGTTGAAGTGACCGAAACACATTGTCTCCCGCGACTGGCAATTTTCCGGATGGATGCATCGTCTCTCATGCCATTAGTGCTCTAAAACTCAATTCTTTTCATTCTCCACTACGAGGAGCGGAGGAGGCTGTTTAAGATCCGGCCCATAAAGAGTCGCGATTCTATTCAGCCAATTATCAGTCAAGATGACAGTGAGGCAAGGGGGGATCCTAAATGCGAATAAGTGGGAGGGACGTTCCAGTTCCGGCATTGCCACACAACCAAGGAACTCCTCCAGAAAACCTTGATCGGAACCGTGAGATATTTCTGGAACGTTGCCCCATACAAAAAATTAATATCTGGAGAGTACGACGAAATTGCAAAGGACAGGCATCTCCCTAGAGGAGCGCGCACCCGGAAGCGCAGTATCCTCAGCGTTTCTGCGACTTTCAGATTAATTAATTTGACGGTAATGTTCGCACATCGTCTGCGAGGCATCCCTCACGTCTGCTCCAGTATCTTGGGTTGATAACGACAATGAGAGCCGCAGGCACATTTTACCAGTAGGTTGTGTTGCGCTACGACATCGATGTTGACCTTGATAATGCGGGTCATATGGTTAAAACTACGGTTAACAGATCGTGGAACGGAAAAATGAGGTCATTTTATACATTCTGAGTTGAAAAATGAGGACACTTTTTATAAATTTATTGCATGAAAAATAAAAATTGAACAACATGGCAGCAATAAAACATACCTACACGGCATCTGAGCCCTTGTCAGACGAGTCTTTCTTATTGAATTTAATTCTTGTTACGTTCTCTATGCTGACACAAACTTTTAAACAAGTTTTTGCAGTTTAAATATCTAAAATTAAATTTAACCATAACCATCCCTCAAAGAGAGTTAATTGACAATCTGTTTCTTTCAACAGAAGTGTTATGGGCTGGGACTGCATACAAGAAGTCCACAGGAGATTTTCGATGATATGGATGAGTCGGGAAAAATTTCTTTCAACAGCCCATTGGTACAATCCCTGGATTTATAACTGTCGTGGTACGACACAATATGAAAAGCAAGTGTGTCTTCAGCAGCAGTTAGTTGAGTTTCCAGTCCAGAAAGCTGTTTTGTAAAAAAAAAAGTGTGGCAAGTGGCCCTGGCAAGAACTGACCCGTCAAGCTTAGCAGGGAAGATACTTCAGGATCAGCTATCCATTTGGCTATCCATATGAGCTTAAAGTGTGCAGAACCTTACGGCTGCCGATCACGCATCACGGAGAAACTTTTGCTCGTTATCTGTTGCACAAAAAGTAGGTTACTTGTTGGTTCTTCAGTTTTGGTTACAGAAGAGGCAACGTTTAGTTGATGGAATAACAAATTTCTACAACCAACACATATGGGCCGATCGCAGTTTACTCGATGAACTTACACCTCTTATTAGTTTCTCCATGACTGGATGCTTGCTGTTGCCGCAACTGTGGTTCAATATAATGAAAGTCCAGCTGCAGTCGCATTTATTGGTGCTTTATTTAAGCCCACACAAATAAATAAATAAAGCACCCATAAATGCAACTGGAGCTGGACTTTCGTTAAATTACACCTCTAACACACATCAAATATTTTTCTGTTTTTATGTGGAGTTCAAAATTCAAATGTTTGTAATTCCATAGGACTTAACTGCTTGGTTATTAGTTCCTAGCTTACAAACTACTTAAACTAAGTTAAACTAACCTAAGGACTACACACACATATCTATGCCCGATGGAGGATTCGAACCCCCAACGGTGGAGGTCAGTTTTCAAGCTAGTGCGCTGACTATCAGCATCAGTGTATGTCCAATGTTTGGACTGGAAGTGTAGGTGACTGTCTAGTAGGGCCACACATTTTCTCTGCGATTTTTAAACAACAGTATACGGGGACGTTATTCAGAACACACTCCAAGACCAACAGGAAGCTGTGGCCCCAAAATAAGTTACTTTCATAATAAAATATCTGAAAGTATGTATACGGAGTTATTTAAAGGCAAATGATCACTTCAGATTAACTCTGGGTAAGGCAAATTCTAGACTTAGATTCATTGGACGAATTCTCGGGAAGTGCAATCCAACAACAAAGGAAATTCGACGAATACTTTCTCGGGAGTTTGAGAGAAAATCCAAAGAACATCTCGCTACACTACAGGTTCATTTAGCAAGCACGAAAGTGTCACGGAGGTGTGGTAGACGCTGAAATAGAGACGTTCTGTATCGCCGTATAAGTTACTACGAACTTTCCTAGATCGTACATTTATAGAAGAACCAGCTGAAAACCCGGCTTTGCCCGGGTTTTTATTTATTTATTCCTGCTATCTCTCTCTCTGTCCATCTCCTTTTTTCTAATAACATGCTCTATTTATCGGAGAATAATAAGAAATAAGACTGTCTCGCATAATGTACAAAAGTATAACTATCCAAACAAAGAAAGATAGTAATCAAAACACAAATGACATACAAAATGCGTACGATCACATTTTTCTTGAGTTATATGTTGTACAATTGTTTAATTTTGCAGGTATGTATTAATTTGTATAAGTGCTGTATGTCTAAGAGCTGAAGAAATTGTAGCACGCATAGACCAAAGATATGGTGTGTGGCATCACGTTTCGCTGTATGTAACCTCCTTCTATAGAGTGGTAAACGTCTTCGCTGGCCTTCAGTCCGAATTTTTTAAATAATTTGACAACTTTCAACCACCAAAACTTCCACCCCATTATAGCTATCGGCATGGAACTGCTATGGTGTACAACGGGAGACTTCGGACAACAATTACCCACAAACCATTCGTTTGCGTTCTGTAGTTTTCGCTGCAGAACGAAATATTAACACACACACACACACGTAGAATTTTATATACACCGATAACTTACTATCCCAATATTCTCCACCCTTTTATCATTATCAACCCTCAAGCAACAATGCAACCAATAAAACCATTTTGAAAGAGTAATTATTGTTCTGCATTTCGCGTTATATTCTTCAAATTACTAAATATCTATCAGATCGCTACAAAACCGTGACTAAAACCTTCCTCAGATATAAATTAGTTACTGTACAAATATTTAAGTCTTTGCGTCTTGTCGTTCGGACGTGATAAGCGTACACCGAACAGAAATTCACATTAATAAGTATAGATAAATAGCTATCAGATCGCCATAAAACCGTGCCTAAAGCCTTCCCCAGGTAGACATTAGTAACTGTACAAAATTTTAGCTCTTTATGTCTTGTGGTTCAGACGTGATAAACGTACACCGAACAGACATTCACATTTATAGATATAGAAGATAAACAAATAGGCTATATTACTCCCCCTACTTATATCTCGCGAGGATCAAATTAATGAGTTTACAGCGCAGGCAGATGCTTAACGTTAGTCGTTTGGAACGCGATTGGAACAGGTAAGAGCAAGGTGACTGTGGTACACACAGTACCCTCCGCCATTTTATAAGTACAGACGTTAATGTGTGTGTAGAATAAGAAGTAGTTTCAAGTTGATGCATGATGGAGCTCCAACACACTAAATTCTCAGTATTCGAGATGCAATAGCAGTAATATCCCCGAAATCAGCCCTTTGGATTGTCATGTCTTGGGACACCTTAAACTATTCGCCTAGGCAGCAGACTATACGCACACAGAAAGTCCGTGTTCTTTTTTTTAAATAGTCTATTGAATTTATTAATCTATGACTTATTTTTACACTTTTTATAATTTAACGAAATATACTATGAAAACAATTGGACAAGAAATAAAATGAGTAGGTTCGCGTTCATTTGAAAGTGGAAGAGTAGCAACGTGGTGGAAATGGAATGTATATAATCAGCTCGTTAAATAATTAGGCAGCTTCTATGTTACTAGCCAAAGAGAAAGATCTTTACAGTTTAATTAACATGAGACTATGTGTAAAAATTGAACTAAAATAACACTATTGTTGCTCATAAGATTCCACTCAGTGGTGCCGTTGACTTGCCAAGCAGTGGGTCGCCACATATGAACAATCGGCTCGTAACTTGAGCATGGCAGTAACATTAGCGGCAGCATCATAGCTAGTCATGGTGGTATTAAAACCGCATCAGCATCGCCTGATTTTCTAAGACTACATTCCATTACTCTTGTTTTGCTCTTGTTAATGTTCATCTTATATGCTCCTTTTCAAGACAGCGCCCATTCAGCGCAACTGCTCTTTCTGGTCCTTTGCTGTCCGCCCGCGAGTAGGTGGCCGTGTGTGTGTGTGTGTGTGTGTGTGTGTGTGTGTGTGTGTGTTGTCCTTTGGGCAGGTTAAGTTAAAGTATTTTGTATCTGAACATTTTGCAGTTTATGACAGAATTACAATGTCATCAGAAAAACGCAAAGTTTTTATCTTTATTGAAAAGATATGAAACTAATATCTCGAGAACGTAATATATTGGTGTGTTCTCTTCATTTCATACGCTGTTATGTATGGTCTAATGTCAAGTATATGCAAAGTCTCCGCAATGTATTTTTAACTTTACAATTTCTTTAAAATATATTCATTACTTTACGTTATTTGATGCTGCACAGAAATTATTACGAATGTAATATCGACTTTTTATCGGACATAGATAACAGACGATAAGATAAGAAAAAATCTAATTTTTTCTGCCGAGTAGATTTCTCGAAATCAGATCGTAAGTTTTATAGCGACATGAATGTCGTCAATCAGTGTAATTGGCAGGTCATGGTTTTTTCGGTGTATCTTTATAACGAATAAAGATTCCTGAAAAACGTGAAAATGTCGTTTATAGATAAATGTCTACAAAATATGTTGTCAAAATTAGAGCCATTATCTGTTTTAGTTATTTAGATATTTGCGTTCAAAGTTGTAGAAAAGGCTGGAAACCGATTTTTTGTGATTTTGTGTCAGAGTTCGGTAACTTCGAACACTAATTTCGGTAAGGATACAGTTGTCAAAAATTTTAAAAAGAGCTAGTTTGAGAATAACATCTTTAGAACATATGTTAAAAATTTCGACGAATTATCATCCCCAAAATTTGTATTTTTTTTTTTTTTTTTTTTTTTTTTTTTTTTTTTTTTTTTTACCCAAATGTCATGGTTTTTCGTGGTTTCTCAGGGAACAACGCACCAACAAATCGTGATTTTATTATCTGTATACAGAACAACCTGAGCCACACGTCCTATGCTCACTCTGACTGGGCTGAAGGAAGAGTGTAATATTTAAATTTTGATACTGTAGTGAAGGACAGATACAGTACTTCCGTTATGTATGAAAATTGTTTCTCGGTCGTCGGTTATCCAAAGTAGTTCTCCCCTTACCTCTGTGATCAATAATAAGCGAGATATGGACCCCTGAAGAATCTTAGTTTCACATACGGCGTTTTCTAATGTGCTAATATCGTGCACTCTCGTGTGTCGTACGATTACTCACGAGAACCAACAGCTGCATGAGCAGCGATTCCCATAATATTACGTGGATGGCTGTGCCCTCTAAGATATGCCCGTAATGTTGCGGATATTTTACGTTAAGTGTTCATATTACAGAGTGAAATAATTACTACCCATCAGTCCTTAGGATCTTTCTCCAGTGGTTTAACTATCTTTATTCCTGCTGCTTCGCACGCGTAGAGTGAATGGTCTGCATTGCTTGTTTCTACTTCTAAACATAAATTTTCATAGATTTAGCTTTAAAAATGCTTTCCTAATCAAGTATTTTGATACAACTTGCCTCTTCCTATTGAACCTATTGTCAGAATTCAAAACATCCCGAAACACATTTTTCTAAAAATTCTAACCATAATTCCAAATCCAAATTGTCGCATTTCTAGCATCAAAATAGTCTTAGTAGTACGCTTAAAAGATTTTCCCTTATTTTACCCACTTAATGGTTTAATTTCCAAAAACATCGAAACACGTGTTTTTAAATTCCAATCAAAACTCTAAATTCGAAGTTTTGTTTTTCTTGCTTCAAAATTGCTTTAATAGTAATGTATTTTCAAAAAACCGTTCATCCCCTATTTCATCCCCTTAGGGATGGGTATATGAAAAATTGCTGATGCCTTCAGTGTAAGATAAACAACAGCTACAAATTTCAAGTTTCTATCGTCTGTAGATTCACTTTTCAGCGCTGTTTTCTGTCTCTTAGAAACGGATCGAAAACGCAAAATTTCTTTCTTACGCTTTGGCATCTTTCTTGGTAGTTTTACTTTTCAAACTGCAATATGCACTTATTTTTCTTTATTCGTACCTTGATTCGTACGCTTGTTGGAAAACACCTGAAGAATGTGCTTCACGTTTCGCAGTATATAACGTCTTTGCTATTATAGTGTTAAAAAAAACATCGCTGGTCTTCAGTCTGAATTTTATGTAAGTGACGCCATTCAACCACTATATCTTCCACCCTCTTGTAGCTGTCAACACGGAATGGCTATGGTGTACAATGTGAGACTGTTACTACAACACAGACATATCGTTCGTCTCATTGTGTAGTTTTTAATGAACAGCAAAATATTGACACCCACATGTAGAATTTTATATAAGTCGGTAACTTTCAACTCGCAGCCTTTACCACCACAGTGCACAAAGGGAGACTGATACCTAGGGCCTGCTACCACATAGAAACACTATTCGTTTGCGATGTGTAATTTTGGCTGCAGAGTGAAATATAAGCACAAACACTTCAATTTATGTATATATTAAGATTTACCGTACTCATCATACAGGCCAAAACTAACTATTACAGTTGAAATAGCGATTTCTAGAATGAAATTTCCAGTCTTTAGTACATCCATCCATTTGGGTACTGCTGCTGTGTTACCAAGCTACATCTCGCCAATTCTCAATTGGTTCAATGTTTACATATTCTGCTTCAGTTTGATTAAATGTATGGACATCCGGTTCAAATTTTGCAGTTTACGATGTTAAGCCCTCATTTTCCCATTTTTTATTATTGTTTACGGGATTTATGTAACACAATCGAATGATGAATTTTTGTTGATAGCGCAGGCCGCCACAGTTCAGTTGTCCGCTATTGTACTTTTACATAGGATGTCTTTACATGTTTCACATACATGCATTGTAGACCCATTATATGAATAGCGCTTTCCTATTTCAGTAAGAACCTTTAAATTATTCATCAAAATGGTACAGAAAGGGGTATTTTGAGTTTTTTAGAAGTGTAATTAATGGTTTTCTTATGTCGAAAGGTCATTGCCACATGAAGGGACATTGTGGTGTGCAGTTCACCTTGACATTCACGACCGTAATTTTACGACTTAGAAATTTTTAAACATTTCGACTGTTTCATGGCATTGCAATACATTCAGTGGCAAAGATGAAAATTTGTTCTGGAACGGGATTCGAAGCCGGATTTCCCGCTTTGGACCAGCGGTCGGCTTAACCAGTTTTGGCCCACTTTAGGTTACGGTAGTAACACTAAGAGTGGACCTTTGCGATCGTTTTTTGACAGCTCGAAATTTAAATGAAAATAACGGCTTAACCATTCATCTGACACGAAAATTGAATAACCGAATTTGTAGAGGAGAAAATTATCTACAACTTTGCTCTCTTACGTTTTTTTCATATCTCGTATCGTTTCACAGATATTTGCACAAATAACGGCGATTTTGGGAAATCTGTCTGTCTGCCTGTCCGTAAAGTGTTCCCACTTTTTAAGACGAACCGTTCAACCGATCAGCACCAAATTTTACAGGCATAAGTTTTGGCTACCAAAGACCAGAATTTTCCTTTTTCAAATTTTTCGGACAAAAAATACGGTAGTAATACCAAAAGAGGCGCTTGTAATATAATTGTAATTGCTAACCGTTCATCTGAAACGAAAATTAAATAACCTAATTCGTAGAGGGCAAAATTCTCTACAACTTCGCTCTCTTATGTTTTTTTTCATATCTTGCATCGTTTCAGAGATATTAGCAAAAATAACGGCGATTTGGTGATGTCTGTTTGTAACGTGTTCCTACTTTTTAGGTCGAACTGTTCATCCGATCGGCACCAAATTTTACAGACATAATTGTTGGCTAGCAGAGACCAGATCCACGCTTTTTCAAATATTTCGGACAAGAAATACGTTAGTAATACCTAAAAAAGCCGTTTGTAATGTAATTTTAATTGCAAATAAACCGTTCATCTGACGCGAAAATTGAATAACCGAATTTGTAGAGGAGAAAAATCTGTACAACTTTTCTCCCTTATGTTTTTTTTCATATCTCGTATCGTTTGAGAGACATTTGCAAAAATAACAGAGATTTGACACCCTCCATTGAATTAACGAAAACCAGCTGTTCGGAGATGTCACGTGACATTCCTCGCCCAGAACTCTCTCTGGCATACGCCATCTTGCGTTGCGTATATGATGATTTTCTTATTGTAACTTACACGTTGTCATTTCAAAGCAATGACGCACTGAAGAATTAACAAAAACACCTCGTTCTTCGTACGATAAATGATGATCTAGTGTCTAAAATTAACAACTGCCATCAATAGTACCAGTATAAAGAACACAATCTAATCTAATCTAATCTAATATAATCTAACTTCAGATAGGTAGCCGTAGCGTAGTTGAAAAAAAAAGTAGGTAATGCGTTGGAGTTGATGCTGAAAGTCAGTGGTTCGGAACCCGACACTACCTTAAATTTTTTTTTCCCTAAAAGGGTTTCAGACACTTATTAATTAAATAGAGCTATGTTCTTCAATGTTTAGAATTGTGCCTATGTAAGAATGGTCCCTCTAAAATGCTTGTTTGTTCTATTTCGTGAACATGCCGTGAAATACGTAACAACGAATTGAACAATGGTCTTCTGAAGCATATGCACGTAAACTGGGAGGATACTGTAATAATGTACAATCTGCACAGGTAGTTTCGTATACAAAGGAAGTCCCAGATTTCTGTGGAAAGTGTAGTTCCTTAATCAAACAGAAGGGTAGTGTATACACTGCAACAAATTTCCTTGTTTATTTTTTTCTAAGCTTTTATTCACTATTTGTGGATTATATTGAAAGTAACTAATTAAAATCAATGCATCTACTAAAATGTTTGTCGTTAGCATGGTTGCTATGGACGCTTTTAATGTAGATGGTATTACCATTCCTGTAATTCAGATATAACTTCGTTCATGTTACACTGTTCTGCGCTAAAATAAAGAGCAAATATTCTATTTCAAACCGTGATTACGTTTTCTTTCACTGCTAAAATCACAAACGGAATAAGTGTGGTAAACTGGATTCCACATACCTCTAGTACTCAGTATATATACAAAGTTAATACTATAAATACGTCATTTACAACAGGCATCTAAATATCCCCAGTTTATGTACATGTGTTAAAGACGTCTATGTTTACAATTCGTAGCTATGTATTTCATGGCATGTTCTCGAAATAGAACAAATGCGCTTTTCAGAGAAAGTGCTGTTACCTTTGAACAACTCAGAATCTTGCAGAATACAGTTGCGTCCAGTTAACAAGAATGTGCGAAAACCTTTTAAGGAGCGAGAGCGAAAATAAAGTGGGACAAAAAAATTGACAGTGGTGGTTATATATCTATATATGTGAATGTCTGTTCGGTGTACGTTTATCCCGTCTGAACCACAAGACATAAAAAGCTAAAAATCTGTACAGTTACTAATGTCTACCCGGGGAAGGCTTTAGGCGCGGTTTTATAGCGATCGGATAGCTATTTATCTATATATACTAATGTGAATGTCTGTTCGGTGTATGCTTATCACGTCCGAACGACAAGACGCAGAGACATAAATATTTGTACAGTTACTAATTTATACCTGAGGAAGGTTTTAGGCACGGTTTTATAGCGATTTGATAGATATTTAGTAATTTGAAGAATATAACGCGAAATGCGGAACAATCATAATTCTTTGAAAATTATATTTACTCTTTGAAAATGTTTTTATTGGTTGCATTGTTGCTTGAGGGTTCATAATGATAAAAGGGTGGAGTATATTGGGATGGAAAGTTATCGGTGTATATAAAATTCTACTTGTGTGTGTTAATATTCCGCTCTGCAGCGAAAATTACAGAACGTAAACGAATGGTGTGGGTGTAAAAGTTGTCCGAAGTCTCCCGTTGTACACCATAGCAGTTCCATGCCGACAGCTATAAGAGGGTGGAAGATATGGTGATTGGAAGTCGTCAAATCATAAAAAAATTCGGACTGAAGGCCAGCGATGACGTTTGCGACTCTATAGCAAGGAGGTTACGTACAGCGAAACGTGATGCCACAGACCATATCTTTGGTCTTTGCGTGCTACAATGTCTTCAGCGTTTTCTCTGTAAGGATAAGCATACGAATAAGGAAATATAGGAATAAATAAATAAATAAAGCAGTAAAAAAGAAATTTCTTTTAATACATCTCTTTTAAAAAATCGATTTGACGTTTCGTGCATTGCATCAAGTGATCCATCTGTGATATTATTACAATCATTATTGTTCAATTTCGTGATTGGATTCTTCGAAACGAGTGCATTTTTACCTGTGATTTCTTATATATTCTCTGATAAATGTAACATGTTTTTAGAAAAAAGGAGATGGACAGAGAGAGAGGGAGAGAGTGGATAGGAAAAGTACTAACTCAAGATTCGAATAAATAAATAAATACCGGGCAACGCCGGGTTTTCAGCAAGTATATATATATATATATATATATATATATATATATATTGTTCGTTGAGAATTTTACTCAGTTTTTTATTACAAATGGCGTTGAACCAACACCGTCTGAAGAGAAGGCTTGTGCACTGCCGTGCCACGTCACGTCACGCAGAGTAGCTCGCGATCGCGTAGCTTGGTTCGTCGGTTTGAACGGGTACTTTGTGAATGTTGGTTTGTTTTGTTCTATTTTGATAGTTTTGGATAACTCAGTCCTCTCGTTACAGAGGGCGTCGAGCTACCATGCCTGCAACCCTCTGACCGATCGCGATGAGCAACCGCGCTCCAGCAAGATCCGAACCACCGTGTAACATGTTCGTACATCACAAACTAATTCCTTGCCTATTACGCTATGGCGAACAACTGCGAGAGTAATCCGTGATACTCGAACTATCGATGGCAGGTGTTAACTAACTAACCAACATTAAACTATAATTCATTGCGCTAAGAACGACGTGTTTTTGATTATTTTCAGTCGCTATTGATTTGAAATGACAACGCTTGAGTTATAATAAGAAAATCATCAAGTAGAAAAAGCAAGATGGCATACGCAAAAGAGATCTTGGGGCGATGGATGTCACGTGACAGATTCACGAATGCCAAATGTACGCTGTGTTCCATCCAGGCTATAGTTACTCGTCCGAAAGCCAAATGTACTGTACGTTCTTTCCTGCCTAGTCATTCGTAACCAGTACAGGCAAAGAAAATAAACTTAGAACTACCACAGCAAGATAGGTGATGATATTTTAACGGAAAAAATATAATGAAAATGTGGGGGAGATATTAAAATGGTAGTTCAAAGAGGTAATATTAAAAAAAGAGTATGTTTGTCAAAGCTAAACTCAAACATCATATAATTTTGGCTGTTTGATAAAATACAGTCAGAAAGAATAATACGTGTTGAGTGAATAGATATTACCACAATAGTAGAGTCGTAATCTTATAACCATAGTTTTTTTTATTATTTCTATTATTATTTTGGTCCAAAATGTTTGCAAAAACTTATAAAACTACAAATCTGAAGTGGGCCGTAAAACACGTCAGTGCATTTTTTTCTCTCTCTCTCTTCAGCTAGATCTAGGCTTTGCGGTAGTTGGTTCAGTTCATTCATGATGGTTCGCTGAATATTAGACTCAGCTTTTTTTTTATTACAGAGCCACGGCGCCCGGCAGCAATTAGGCAATCCAGGCACTCTTCCCTTCCACCCTAAATTCTCACCTAGTAGCACACTACGATTGTAGTAAAAATGTGTCTGTCTCCGCTAGTACAGGACGCTTGGTCACCTAATTCCGGACAAAAACAAATGACTACTGGCTGCAGCCTACCAAGATATCCCGACTGTTGGCGATTCAGTACCAGTGAGCTCGAAGATAATGTGGAGTTCTGTGTATTACGAAGTCGTGACGCTCGACGTCATATTGCTGAAACGTATGTCTGTCATACTCTATCCAGTTGTCAGTATTAGGTACTTACAAAGGCTATAACATTCGGAAATTTGTAATCGTTTCTACTAATTGCTTTCTTGGAAATTAACTCATTTACAAAGGGCACTATCTGTTCTGAAAATCTTAATACTATTTACGAAATATTCGAGACGTGTAATTAACCGTACTACTGCAACCAAACAGTAGAAGAAGACAAGAGCTGTGTAAAACGTATACTTGAGTTATATTTTGATTAAAAATTAGTATTTCTCTCACAATTCATTTAATGAATACATTATACTGTTTTAGACAAATAAAGGTGTGATAACGACGGATTCGAGGTGTATGATATGATTTTTCACAGGGTTTGCATATCCGGTCCGTGATCTCAAACGGAAATCAGTGTATACAAGAGGCAAATAAAAAACTGAACAGTTGAAATACCATCTACAGTAGTGCAATTTATTCATTAAATGAAATGTGATAGTAACACTAGTTTCGAATAAAAATATAACTCATATGGATCTGAATTCGATTTTCATTCCTTTGACTTCTTTATAACCAAAAGCGACACAAACTTCGTTATTACGTATCTATTAAAGTAATCAATCGTTCATAATGTACGGCGCGTGGTTTTTAAGTAAGTATCGTTTTGAAATTAAGAAAAGACGTACTAAGATATCTCAATAATTTTATTTTTACTTGAAAGCCTGTACCTTAATCTACTTTTCTACATAATTTCCGTCAATATTGAGGCACGTTTCATAACGTTGTACCAGTTTTTGAATATCCTCCTCATAGAAGTCTGCCGCATGACTTGTTAACCACTGCATCACAACTGTTTTGACTTCGTCATCGTCTGGCTCGGTCAGAATGCCACAAAAAACACTACGAGAAACATTAGGAAAGTCATCCCGCAAGAATGAAATCGTAAAGCGTCTTTCTCCTACCTTATTGTCCACTTCCTGCACCAAACTTTTATTAACGACTGAAGAACGCCCAGTCCGTTGTTCATCGTACATATTTGTGCGGCCATCTTTAAATGCTCTCACCCACTTTCTTACCATTAGATTACTCATAATGTTTTCTCCGTAAACTGCACAGATTTCACGATGAATATCGATCACTTTTAGGCCTTTAGCACTAAGAAATCTTATAACAGCCCGTACTTCACAGTCGGTGAGACTCACGATTTTCGGAGGCATCTTAAATACTCAGTACACAACGTAAACTAGGAAGACTCAGACTGTAATGGCGTCAGTGCGTAGACAACAGATGTAGGAACCAAATGTTAAATGTTTGTATAGCTTATGGGATTTAACTACGTGGTCATCAGTCCCTAAACTGACAAACTACTTATGAACTGGCTAATACTAAGGACGACACAAATAATAATGCCCGAGGGGGGATTCGAACACCCGACCGTAGTAGCCGTGCAGACTGTGACTGACGCGCCGCAGAACGCTTGGCCACCGCGGCCGGCATGTAGGTACCCAGTGCAAATAAAAGTATTGAGATATCTTAGCACATCTTTTTTTAATTTCAAAACAGCACTTACTTTAAAAACATGCATCGTATTTTCAGAGGACACGATGTGCAAAACAACAACACGGCCTATTCGTACAGAGTTGCCAACATAACTGTAATAGACCGTCACAACTTTCACAGATCCAGACCACTACATTTAAGTATTTAGTGTTGATAATTCAGATCACTGTTCAGTAACAAGAAGTCAATCGGCAAAATTACTATAAATTAATATACGCACTAAGAAGCAACGTGTGTGCAACAGCTGAGCCACATTAATACAGTTAGTATTCTGTATTTCAAAGAAGAGATCCTCTGTGTCTGTTAAAATCCTTTATTGAAGGTTACGACCTATTTCGAAACTTAAAACTGCATCCTCAGATCATTAAAAAGATTTGTTATGATGCCGGATGTAGCTTAATCTCTCTTAATTACGTCTAGGCTTCTTTTAAAATTCATATAAAATGTTAAAAAAAAGTTCACTGAGAGTGTGAGTGTCCATAACCAAAATTTATTGGCGGGATTCGAATCCATCCCAGTATCTGGTATGAAGATGATGTTAGGAGGCACTCATATTCATAGGAGATACCGGGATGGCTTCGGACTACCCCACTATTCTTTAATTATGGACGCTCAAAGATTGAGTAAACAATTTTTAACGTTTTATATCATTTTTAAAAGAAGCCTAGACGTAAATGAGAGGGTACAAGCTCCACCATAACAGATCTTTTTAATGATTTGACATACAATACCTTAGGAAGTAATTTTCAGTTGCGGATCAGGTCCTATCCTCCAATAAATTATTTTAACAGTTGGAGCGGACCTATTTTTTTTCTTTCTTTTTTAATATGAAATCTTCGACTGCGGTTGTTCTACATATTAAGTTTTATGTTTGTATTCTCTTGTCACTGGAACAGCTCTTCCTTTAATTTTCCATCTCTACAGCATAGGAGAGTGAAATAAATACATTGTATGTAATGAAGATAACATCGCATATCCAGTCCCACTTATGCGAAATGCACGTACTTCAGATTCCGGGACATGACGTCCCAGTGCGGTCGGTTGATTCGGAATAGTGACTTAGTACGTTATCAGCGATGCGATATGCCGGGGCTTATCAGATACGAGATAACTCCTCCATCCGGCTTCTGTCTGTCAGGCCACTAGGGACTTTAACTTTCCATTGTTTAACGCAACAGATTCGAATGTTGTACAGTACACATACTATTTCCATATAATAAAATATTTTACTGAATTCGGTAAATCAGATGCAGTAGCTTATAGACCGCGGCACATGATGACATGTTTCTAACTTTCCCACTGTTATTTAATAAACAAATGTAAACCGTTATGATTTAGATGCTTACTGCAAAAATATACAGCCGGTCCAGTAAAGAGCTCTGCACTAGGAAAATGCGAGGTTTCCTCCCTCTTATTTTAAGGATAATCATAAAAAGCAAGCAATAAAGTAAATGAAGAGGGTTACCGCTACCTTAATGAAATAATCTAATGAATTTAAATTTACGACTATTTTTAAGATTACATATAAATAAATGTGTGCTGTATATGAAATCCAATATACACAGCATTAAACAGATAAATGTACATCTATAAGGCTAGAAGTAGGGGTGAATTTCGTAGAAAATTACAAAATTGCTTGCCACTGCCTTACGTCGGAAAGACATACGTACTATACCGGTATCAATCTTGAAATACGGCCGACTGTCGTCTTCCATATATTTTTTTGTATATTTCTTTAAAGTTATGATTTATTTAATGTCGCTAGATTAGCATTTTGTTAAAACTTGAACCCTACTCTTTTCAAGGCTTGAGAAATAGCATTTTTATTTTATGTGTTAAAATATTAGTTAATATTGCTAGGTTTTTCTTATTTGTTATGTTAATAACTTATTATATTAATTAATGTGGCATAAGTACGGATTCTCCGCTAAGGCACTGTCCCTTTGAGAATGTGCAGTTTTTTTTACTTTTAAGTGGGTGCGAGAATCTATGGCTGTCTGAATGTGGGTAGGAGTAGCTTGCTTTGCATCGTTCTCTCTGGCTGAGAATCGATAGCTGCTCATTCTACCACAGAGGTTTCCACACCCTTTGGTTACAGTCCAGTCGACGAGCCTTCTATAGGGCGAGTCTCTCCGTCTTCACCATCGCTGATCTTGGGTTTCCGACTTCCGGTGGCTTCCCGCGTCTCATGGCTGCTCGGACTGGCCATTCTATGTTGGTCTTCTGGTGAGGTAAAGTTAGTTCTGCTCTTGTGTTTGGAGATGGTAGTGTTTCATTGTCTAGCATGTTTAATTCAGACTCGTGAACATAGAATCATTTTTTTGGAATATTTTCCCCGATCGTGTGCGGAAAGTGTTCTCGTTTTTCAATTCAGTGATTTCCAATAGATAAACGCGGCATGTGCGATTCTAGTTGCAGTTTAATAACGGCCTGGTACGTTAAAACCTTTTGTGATCATGTGGTGGTGTATGAACTATGTGTAAATACTTTCTAACTTTGTGGTGCCCGATTTCTAATAAGTGATATGTTCATTTTTGTACAGTGAATGTGAAAAAATCTTCTCATCGTTTCCTTCCGTGAGTGATATGTGTTCCACGTGGTTGGTTCATAGAACAAAGCCTTCAGCTTCCACTCTTGTTTGTTCCATGCCCATCAGGCAAGTAACTATGCCGGTATCCTGATTTCCAGTAATATTTCGCGATCTTCTCTCCCCGTCTAATTTAATTTTGCTGTTTCTTCTCCGGCTGTTAGTACGCACTCTGTCTTTGTCAGTAATTCTCTCTGAGCCTTGTACAACCTCCTTCAATAGCTTCTTCATGTAATTCTAAACGTTTCTATGGGTTGCATGCTGTAATTCTTAATTTTATTTTTCCGACTTTGTAATTATTTAACTTTTACGAGTTTTTTGAGACTGGACTTCATCCGTCTCTGTAAGCGCTCCCTATCGCGTGTAGCTGCATTTCTTTCGCTTCTTCATGTAATTCTAAGCATTTCTATGGGTTGCATGCTGTAGTTAATTTTCTTTATTTTTCGGAAACTGAATTTATTCAATTTTATCGGTTTTCGGAACCTCGTGGGTCCGAGTTCCGACTTCCGGGGGTTGCAGCTAGTCGCCTGAATTCAATCCAATTATATAAAACCAGAACCCAGATCAATTTCTAACAGACTGCAACTTAAGAATCCACCGTGATTTTGTATAAAGAATCCGATTTTCAAGCACTTCTCCTTCTGTGGAGTGCGTTCATGTAACAGAGCCGTGTGTCGCCGTTAGCGTGTTTGCTCACGGTCCAATTCAGATGTAATTTAACTTGGCTATACACACTTACCATCTCCAAATAGGCACGACAGATCAGAGCCAGCTTCAAAGTGTTTTTGTATATTTTGTTTTGTGCTACCTCAGACTTGCTGAATTTCGCCTACGATAGCAGTGCCTGCCTCCGCCTCGTGCTGATTTTGGTGAGTTTCGCTGTGGAATTTTGTGTGTGTGTGTGAGCGAATGAGTGTTGTTTGTGAATCCTTCCCCCCAGTAGCGTTAAATCATGTATAATGTAGGCTGGGCACTGTCCGCATTAATCCATATAAGAGATGTATTTTTATTGTATTAACAAAATTGGTTCCCCATTTTGCTTGTTTTCTATCTGAATAAACAAGTTTAAGTTCAGCGTAATCTGTAAATTGCCTGTAAATTGTAGTTTTAGAGCACCTTCCTTGCTTTATTTAATATTGTTCTTCACAAGTGCTGAGAACAAGCTCAGATGCAATTTTTCTTATGTCTAAATTCCGTTGCGCCATAAATGTTTTCTTAGCCACCTAACTAAGATAACTTCAATTGTGGTGGCTTGCTTATTAATGTCTGTGTGTAATAACGTGTGAGCTGCTATGTATATTGACCACTGTAGTATTAACTTCCTGTTATTGAAGTAATTTGAAACGAGTCAGTTCTCAGTTTGGGCCAGGGAACAAGGTTTTATAGCAGGGAGTAACCGGTAGTTCACACAGACCTTATTTGCTAATTTTAGTGATAAAACAAAGCTCTTGTTACGTACAGTGGTCGACTTTTAATCTGAAGTCATAAATTGTCTACGACTTCGTTAAAGAATTCGCCTATTATGGTTTCTTTTAGCTCAACAATATCACTGCTTCTACTTCTCTATTTTCATTATTTCAGAATAGTCACCATTCTGGTAACTGGTCAAAAGGAGGCAGTTAGGAATGATAACGTTCCTCTTAAACTGAAAGTTTAAAGTGTAGTGGAATAGAATGCATCTAAAGTTGACAGATCACGCCATAGGTAGCGATTTTTATTAAAAGTACAGGTAGTTCTAAAATACATCATAAAACCTCGAGAGGATCTGGACGGGACATGATAAGGACCAGTGTCACACAGGGAGTCATGTTATAAGCACTTATTCGTCTTCGACACTGTGAAACAAACTTTCGTACTAAGTAGTTACTAAACATTCACCTCCACTGATTAATACACTACTACAAAGATTTAAGTAACACTTATGTCTGCCAAAATTGGCATCAAGATTCTGTTGTAGGTGAATATTTCGTTTAGAAATATATGTTTTGTTGCATTATATAGGGCTTCGGTCGGCAAATTTGCATTTCGATTTCCCCCATTATTGTAATGTATTTGACAGATTTTGCTTTTAGCCACTACCTTCTCCTACAAAATACTTTACTTGAGCGCTGTGCAGCGGAGGATACAACGGTTCCTGTCAGATCACTGAAGTTATCACTGTCGGGCTTGGTTAGCACTTGGATGGGTAACCGTTTAGGTCTACGTTGTTGGCAAGCGAGGTGCATTCAGCCCTTGTGAGGCCAATTGAGGAACTACTGATTGAGAAGTAGCAGCTCCGGTCTGGAAAACCGACACAACGGTCGTGAGTGCGGGGCGCTGACCATGTCCCCCTCCATACCGCATCCCGTGACGCCTTCGGGCGGAGGATGACACGGTAGACGGTCGGTACCCGTTGGACACTCGAGGCACGTGTGGACGGATTTTAATTACTTGAGCGCTATAGGTTGATCTATGCCATTCCTCTATCTTGATTTATTTATCATAAGTCCCTAGAATTCAGAAATGCTACCAAATCACCATTGACTCATTTTACCTAAAATTCGCAACAGGTGCGGATGGATTGAAATCTGGATAGCATGTGAAAGTTTTGCGATATATGTGCAGTAAACATTTACTTGAAAAATCGTGTTTACACCGAAATCAGTTATTTGAGATGTGTGAACATCACACTAATTAGTAAATTCAAATAAAATAATGGTATTGGGCAGGCTGTGAACCGTATTTCGCTGCGGTGGAGTGCCCGACCGTTCTAAGGCGCCTCGCTGTGGAGCGAGCTATTGCTTGCCGCGGGAGGTTCCAGTCCTCCCTGGGCATGAGTGTGTTGTGTTGTCCTTAGGGTAGTTAAAGTAGATTGTAAGTCTAGGGTGTGATGACCATAGCAGTTTGGTATAAAAGCGTTGCAAACATTTGAATTGACCCTATTTCCAAGAAATATTCCAGATTTCAAATTACGAACAGAGGCCATAATGAGTAATGTAGAAGTAGATACCATTGGAGTAGTGCATAAACTAAAATCACTTAAGAAGAACAAGTCTTCTGTTCCGGATTGTATACTCAATAGATTTCTATCTGATTATGCTGAAGCGATAGCTCCTTACTTAACAGCCATACATAACCGCTCTCTCAAAGAAGGATCTGTACCAAAAGATTGGAAAGTTGCACAGGTCACACCTATATTCAAGATCGGCAGTAAGAGTAACCGCTAAACTACAGGCCTATTTCATTGACGTCAATTTTCAGCAGGGTTTTGGAACATATCCTGTATTCAAATATTATGAATTACCTCGAACAGCCGGCCACGGTGGCCGAGGGGGCTGAGACGCTCCAGTCACGGTCTGCACGGTCACTGCGGTCGGGGGTTCGAATCCCCCCCTTGGGCATGGATATTTGTGCCGTCCTTAGTCTTAGCTAGTTCATAAATAGTTTGTAAGCTTAGGGACTGATGACCCCGTAATAAAGTCCCATAAGTTCTACAAACATTTGAACATTTGAACCTCGAACAGGATGATCTATTGACCCAAGGTCAACACGAATTTAGAAAATGTCGTTCATGCGAAACACAACTAGCTCTTTATTCACACCAAGTGATGGGCGCTATCGACAAGGGTTCGCAAATCGATTCCGTATTTCTTGACTTCCAGAAATCTTTTGAAAGCGTACCTCACAAACGGCTTTCAATCAAATTGCGTTCTTATGGTATATCGCCCCAAATTTGTGATTGGATAGGGGATTTGCTATCAGAGAGGACACAGTTCGTAGTAATCGATGGTAAGGTATCGACTGAAACAGAAGTGGTATCGGGCGTTCCACAGGGTCCTATGCTGTTCCTTATTTACATAAACGATTTAGGGGGAAATCTAAGTAGCTCTCTTAGGTTGTTTGTAGATGACGCCGTCATTTACCGTCTAGTAAAATTATCTGAAGATCAAAAGCAATTCCATAACGATCTGAATAAGATATCACTATGGTGTAAAAATTGGCAATTGACTCTAAATAATGAGAAGTGTGATGTCGTCCACATGAGTTCGAGAAGAAATCCGTTAAACTTCGTTTACAAGATAAATCAGTCAAACGTGAAGGCCGTAAACTCCCAAAATACCTAGGAATTACTATTACTTCAGACTTAAACTGGGAAAGGCGGAGACTGCGTTATCGGCAGAACCCTTAAAACATGCAACAGAACTGCAAAGGAAACTGCACACACTACGCTGTCCGTACATTTTTGGAGTACTGCTGCCCAGTGTGGGATCCTTATCAGGTGGGTTTGACGGATGACATCGAAAGAGTCCAGAGAATGGCAGCTGGTTTCGTATTGTCACGATACAGGGGAGACAGCGTTACGGAAATAATACAGGATCTGGGATGGGAATCATTACAACGGCACTTATCGCTGCGGTCTGGGCTACTTCCGACACTCCAATCTCCAACATTCTCCTCCGAATGCGAAAATATATTGTTGACTCCCAGTTACATAGGTAGAAATGACCATCAAAATAAAATACGAGAAATCAGAGCTCGAACGGAGAGATTCAGGTGTTCTTTCTTCGCGCGCGATGGAATAAGAGATAAATAGTATAATGGTGGTTCGATGAACCCTCTGCCAGGCACTTAAATGTGATTTGCAGAGTATCCCATGTAGATGTAGATGTAGAAATAATTAATAGTTGCACAACAGAACAGCTGGTACTAGTATGTAAAAGTAAAGTTGTGTGCGTCATGAATGGTAAATTAATAAACGCTGGATGGAGCAAGAAGGATTCTCCCTTAACGGGCTTAACGGGAGGAGAACATGGATAATTCTGAATGGATTGTATGATGCTTCAAATTGGGAATATGCTCAATTGTAATTGATCATTCTGAATCATTTGAATGTTTTGTAGTAAATGTTTATATGGAGGTGGGCAAAAATATGGAAACGCCAAAACAACAGATCACCATGCATAATACCGTGTAACAAAACCGTTGGCATTCAAAGCAGCTGCCACTCGTCTCAGAATGGCTAAATACAGGCTCCGCGCAGTTTTCAACGTCCTGCAAAATAGTGGCAAGTCAAGGTGGATAGCTATCACGCTTCCTCCTGTCCGAAGTAGACTACAGAGGCTCAACGTTATTGATATCTGGTGGCCAGGGAAGATGAGTAATTTGCCACCGCGCCGGCGCGAGTTGTGTTTACAGGTTTCTGTTCAAAATGTTCAAATGTTTGTATAGCTTATGGGACTTAACTACGAGGTCATTAGTCCCTAAACTTACAAACTAGCTAATACTAAGGACGACACAAATATCCATGCCCGAGGGAGTATTCGAACCCCCGACCGTAGTGGCCGTGCAGACCGTGACTGGAGCGACTCAGTCCCTCGGCCATCGCAGCCGGCACAGGTTTCTGTCGGAGCACAGAATCATTATTTAGGAACAAGTGAAACGCTTGCTTGCTACAGAAAACCATTATGCCCAATATTTTAGCAAACTGATAAACTGCTCCTATGGTAGCACTAAAAAGCAACCATGTTCCTATTTAACAGACTCAAACAGGAAAGAGGGAAACCAGCTGCCTCAGTTCTCATTCCGTCTTCCTCACGCCGCGATGGAGTAGCCGAGCGGTCTAGGGCGACATTGGTAAGATGCGACTATTGGTCCTAAGGGAGGAAGAGTACTGTTTGCCGCAGTGAAGTAGCCGCTGCTGAGCGCGCGATTGCTCGCCGTCGGAGGTTCGAGTCCTTCCTGGGCATGTGTGTGTGTGTGTGTGTGTGTGTGTGTGTGTGTGTGTGTGTGTCTGTGTGTTGTTCTTAAGTTAGTTTACCTTAGTTTACGTAGTTTGGAAGCTACGGACTGATGACTACGCAGTTTGGTGCGATGGATTTACAAACATTTGAACATTTGAGCCATCCTCACCAAAATTTTGGCATGCGAATATACGTGCGATCTTTTAACACAAACAGGACAAATCCTTTTACCGAGCCTCTCACTGTAATGAAGTTCACATAGACAGTATTCTCCTTTCACTGACACTGTCCACATATGCCTCCCGATCTTCCTTACCACTGTCTTTGCCACTTTTACTGTCTTTCACTGTATATTTCCCATCATTCTTCTCTCACACTGCGATTTTCTCTTTCTTCTCTCATCATTTTCTCCTCTCTAGACATGTCTTAGCGGATAAATTGGTAGGTTCCAGAATGAAACTTTCACTCTGCAGCAGAGTGTGCGCTGATACGAAACTTCCTGGCAGATTAAAATTGTGTGCCGGAACCGGGATTCGAACCTGGGACCTTTGCCTTTCGCGGACAAGCGCTCTACCGACTGAGCTATCCCCACACGACTCACGACGCCGCCTCACAACTTTGCTTCCGCCAGTACCTCACCTCCTACTTTCCAAACTTCACAGAAGCTCTCCTGCGAACCTTACAAGACTAGCACTCCTGGAAGAAAGGATGTGGTGGAGACAAGGCTTAGCCACAGCCTAAGGGCAATTTTAATCTGCTAGGAAGTTTCAAATTGGGAGGTGCTGGAAACCCTAGACAGAAAAACTTTATCACGTGGTAAAGGGAACGGTGAAAAGTGGACAAATTTTTGTCTGGTTAAACTTCGTCTGTATGGAGGACGCAGAGCCCCAAAGCTTATGTATGGTCTCCAATCATCTCCACTGTCTCCTCTCTGTCTGGTACCATCTCCATCCATTATCTGCTTTCTGCCACTATCTCCCTCTCCCACTAAGACTCTGAGCTCTTTCTTGCTCTCACACTAACACTGTTTCATCTCTTTTCCACCGTCACTTTCGGCTACTTTCTTACAGCGGAAAGAAAGCCCAAATATGTCCGCTTGTTAAAATGTTGGTGAGGAAGGCGGAATGAGGACTGAGGCAATTGGTTTTTCACTTTTCTGTCAGACTCTTTTTATAAAAATACGCTTTTTGTTTTGTTGCGGTCCAACAAGAGCATTTTCAGCTGGTTCCTTCCTTTCCTTGCTATTTCCGGCTATGGATGCATATAAAAGACAAGTTATGTATGTAAAAAAGGATAAAAAGGAAAGAGCCGCACGGGAGAAGTCGCGCGGTCTGAGATGCCATGTCACTGATTACGTGGCTTTTTTATGGGACTCAACTACAGTGTCATCAGTCCCTAAACTTACAAATTACTTATGAACTAACTAACACTAAGGACGGCACAAATATCCATGCCTGAGGGGGGATTCTAACCCCCGACCGTAGTGACCGTGCAGACCGTGACTGGAGCGCCTCCGTCTCCTCGGCCACCGCAGCCGGCTACGTGGCTCTCCCGTTGGACTTCTCCCACGAGCATGGGTGTGTGTCTCTTGTCCTTACTACAAGTTAGTTTAAGTAGTTTTCAAGTTAAGGGACCGATGAACTCAGCAGTTTTGTCCCTTAGATTTACAAACATTTGAACATTTTGAAAGGAGGGAAGATCAGAATTTACCTTCCGTCAATAACATGGCCATTAGAGACGGAGCACAAGCTTAGATTATTTTGATAGAGATGGGGAAGGAAATTGATGTGGCCTTCGAAAGGAACCATACAGGAATTTGCCTGGTACGATTTAGGAATATCACTGAAAACAAATGTGACTGACCGGATGTGGATTTTAACCACCATCCTTCCGAAAGCGAGTCCATTGTAGATCTGTAAAGATTTTGTTCCTCATATTCTTCGATACATGTATATACAGGGTATGACGAATAACATCCGGCCGCGGTGGCCGAGGTGACTGAGGCGCTCCAGTCACGGTCAGCACGGCCACTACGGTCGGGGGTTCGAATCCCCCCTCGGGCATGGATATTTGTGCCGTCCTAGTTCGTAAGTAGTTCATAAGTAGTTTGCAAGTTTAGGGACTGATGACCCCGTAGTTAAGTCCCATAAGCTTAACAAACATTTGAACATTTGAACGAATAACAACAACAAACTGTCGTTTATCGAGAGAAGGTATAAACCTGTACGATATCGAAAATAAAATTTCTTCTTAGAATAGTTTTCTTTAAATAGAATAGTAACTCTTTCCTTAAGGCCACCAAATCTTGGACGGAAGTTACCAATCCGCGCGGTTTTGCTTTCCGGATGGAAAATCAATATCTCGAGAACGCAATGACATATTGCTGTGCAATCAACCAGGCGCAAAGTCTGTGCAAAGTGTTCGTATCTCTGGAAAATCAACAACGGCGCTTATCGCTGCGGCGTGGTCTACTTACGAATCTCCAATCGCCAACATCCTCCTCCGAATTCGAAAATATCTTGTTGACTGCCACTTACATAGATAGAGAAGATCATCAGAATAAAATCAGAGCTTGAACGGAGAGATTCAGGTGTTCTTTCTTCGCGCGCGCTATTCGAGAATGCAATGGGAGAAAAATAGTATAAATGTGGCTCGATGAACCCTCTGCCAGGCACTTGAATGTGATTTGCAGAGTATCCCATGTAGATGTAAAATTTGTTGTTGTACCGTACAAAATTTAATGTTACACAGTAATTGTAACGAATAACGAAAATAGATCTACACATTCCTTGGGCGAAGATACCACACTGCAAAACATATGAGGCGCGGCGGAGCGCCCGAGCTCATTGAGGCGCTGTACTACGATGCGCGAGACCGTTCACCGTCGGGAATTCGAATGCCCCCTCGGGCATGGCTGTTTGTGTCGTCTTAAGTATAAGGTAGTTTGTAAGTTTAGGGACTGATAACACCGCAGTTAAGTCCCTTAAGCTTGACAAACATTTGCATTTTGCAATATATGAAAAAAAAATCAAGTAGATTTCTTGAAATCGAATGGTTAGTTGTATAGCCGCCCCAACGCCGTTCCTCGGTGCAGTTGGCATTTATGGTACCAAAGTCATGGTTTCTATGGTGGTCTTTATAAGGGATAAAGGATCTCGAATACAGGAAAAATGTCGTTTGTAGAGAAATTACTACAGAATATATTGTTAAAATTTGAGCCATTTCGTACAGTTAGTTACTTAACTATTTGTGTTCCAAAGTGCAAAACTGGTATTTCTTTAATTTTCCTGGTAGGCAACGTAAGTATGCATTTGATTTCCGTAAAGGATAAAGTTGCGGCTCTGTAGCACAGTGGTAGAGTGCCAGACTTCAAATCGGCAGATCGCGGGTTCGATTCCTGCCAGGTCCTAGGATTTTTATTTGTCACTTTCCACTTCTTCCACCTCTGTCAGTGTTGCTAATGTGAAAAGTACCGAGTAGCACCGTGGTTCGGAACCCACGTTAAACTGTAGGTCCTCCTATAACTGGCTGGGTAAGTCAGTTTGAAGGTCGGAGGAAGGCAACGGAATACCACCTCCAAGCAGGACCATGTCTAGTAAAGCGCTGTGGTGTTCAAACCAATCTTCCGATTGTTGACTGCATTACTTATTAAAGGATAAAAATGTAAAAAATTAAAGAAGTATTTCGTAAATTTCATGTAAAGAACCTATGGTAAATATTTAGACGAATTGCAGTGATTAGAAACTATATAAGTGGTCATCCCCAAAAACGTTTTTTACGTAGTTTTTTCTTGTCAGTCTGCATTCTGGAGATCATTATTTTCTTCTATTGATCCACTGGACAAGAATTATGGTTCGGCATAAATGTTCGTTATAAAATCGGAACAAAATCCAGAAAAATACATTCATGAGTGGAGGGTAACGAGGTACTTTATCGCCTGGGAAAATTAACCTGTGCATTACTCCTGCGAATAATCCAAACATATTACAGAAACTGGTGATTTTTATTCGCAACCCGAAAGACTTTTTGCACAGATTTGTTGCTGGTGATGAAACCTGGAGCCACCACTACACACAACATTGGAAATGACAGTTATATCAGTGGACATTGAGTGGCTAAAGTGTTTTGAAGAAGGTAAAGAACATTTTGTAAGCTGGTAAGTATCTTTTTGATCTTCAAATGTTTGTTAAGCTTAACGGACATAACTGCGGGGTCATCAGTCCTTAAACTTATAAACTACTTATGAACTACCTTATACTAAAGACGACACAAACATCCATGCCCGAGGGGGGATTCGAACCCCCGACGGGAAACGCCTCGCGCATCGAAGGTAGCGCGTCAATACGCATGGCCACTCCGGCGCGGCTATCTTTTTGAGATTCCCAAGCAATATTATTAACAGATTAATTTGAAAATTATAGAACCATAATAGGAGTCAATTGTGGTTATTTGAAAAACCTTGGCTGGAAAACGACAATTGTTAGCATGCACAAAAGTGATCTTTCATCTGAATAATGCATCATTCCACACATCAACGTTTACAAAAGTGTAAATGCCTGATTTAGGCTTTGAATCTGTATCTATTGTATCCTTTTCTCCACTTACCCCAAGTGATTTTGGGTGGATGGAAAATCGTACAGTTAACGAGTGTTGAAAAATCAAATGTTTGTAGATCTTATGGGACTTAACTACGGGGTCATCAGTCCTTAAACTAACAAACTACTTATGAACTACCTTGTACTAAAGACGCCACAAACATCCATTCCCGAGGGGGGAGTCGAACCCCCGACCGCAGCGACCGTACAGACCGTGACTGGCACGCCGCAGACCGCTCGGCCACTGCGGCAGGCTTTTGGAGGTGAACTGCTTACGAAACTAACATTTTTTCCTTGCCTTTCTATACCAGACTTATCAAAACTACGCACTTAACTCTATTGACAAATGTTGCCACGAGATCGGGTAACTAGTAACGATGAGGCATAATTTTTAATTTGCCCCAAAGATACGGTTTACATTCTTAACAACTGTAGCGATCTGTAATCTAAATGTTGAGATTAGATAACGATGGTGTTTTTAAGATAAAAAGCTCTTCCGTCTGCAGTTAGCGTTTATATAACCAAAAATCGACAAGAACTGGGTTTTATAAACACTCTCTTTCCATCTATTTCCAAGTTAATAGTGGCGACAGTATGTCTTAGGAGCTCTATTCAGTAGCGGCTTAATCGTTGACATCATCGGTGTGCAGGAGTAATTTTTCATTTGTTCTTCTATGGGCGTGTACGAACAATTACCATGATACGCTAGCTTACACATCGTAGCACATACTCCATACGACGTACAGGACTGGAAACCACCATAGTACTTCTTCACTGTCAGTCACCTCGTGATGATGTCCCCACGACACGCCGAAAGCTTGGGAACCCGTGCTAATCAACGACTGCTCAACGAGACTTACTGTTAGTGGACCACGAGGAAACAATGGTTGTAAAGTTTTGGGACCTAACTGCAATGGTCATTGGTCCCTAAACTTACAACTACTTAAACTAACTTATGCTAACAACACACACACACACACCCATGCCTAAGAAAGGACTCGAACCTCCGACGGCTAACGGCCGCGTGCGCCGCAGTAAGGCGTCTTAATGCGCACAGCTATTAAGCCGTGGCAGAACCACAAGGAAGCTACTCTCGGGAGCGGAATCCACCATCAGGTGGTTAGCGTTCAAATTCTATAATCGGTGAACTGCTGGATTGAATCCTACAGGTTTTTTCCCCCTGGAGTTACACATATTTTACCACCGATCGTATTACACTGGTCATAACGATTAGAGGATCACGTTGTGAAGTATTGTCATCGGAAGAATTAGCTAAAATGGTTCGACGGCTTTCTGGCGGTTCTACGGAGTGGAGACAACAATTTTACGGCAACCGAGATAGTGGTAATAACAGAAAGCTGCTGCAGTGGGGGTTGGTGTTGACATGTGTTTTTTTCTCTACCAAATGAATTACACAAGCAGTTGGTTTCAGTTAGTGTAAAGAGCAGGTAGTGCAATGCAACAAAAACGTGATTTCCGCGAAGATATGGCATGGAGAGCCATAGGAAGATAGGAAGCAGGATTGACACAGAGGGAGGTGGCTACAACTATTACAATATCCCAAAGTGTAATTTTCAGGAGCTGAACGCGATTTCAGACAAAAGGAACCGTAAAAACAAGCCAAGGGCGAGGTCGTCCACGGGTAACATCAGCAAGAGATGACCGTTATCTCCGTTTAACAGCCTGTCGAGACTGGAGGCGAACTGTAACTAAGCTGCAACGCACCTTCCAGGCAGTAGCTGGACGCGCAATATCAATACAAACAGTTCGAAATCTTTCAGAAACTGGCCACTACGCACGGAAGCCTATGGCGTGTGTCCTATTAAAACCACGACACCGTTTAGCAAGCAGAAACTATTGTAGTCGGAGAAACGTTAGGATTGTTGTCGTATCGAATAGCGCCGTATTCTGTTCACAGATTAGTACAGATTTTGTGTTCAGCCGGACAATCTCCGTCCACGTCTGGACAGAAAGTGGAACTCGGAACAGTTATGCTTATGTGGAGGAAACATCACCATGGACAAATGGCGTGGGCAGGAGTCAGTGGACGTACGGACCTCTTTGTCGTTCAGAATGGCGCTTTGACTGCTCAGAGATATAGAGACCGTTTGTTGTGTCCGACTCTGGTTCCATAGGAGCTTGAAGCTGAGGGAATTGAAAGAATGGAGTGGCCAGCTTGTTCACCCGACTTAAACCCGATTGGGCATGTCTGGGATGCACTTGCCGGCCGCGGTGGCCGAGGAGACTGAGGCGTTCCAGTTACGGTCTGCACGGCCACTACGGTCGGGGGTTCGAATCCCCCTCGGGCATGGATATTTGTGCCGTCCTTAGTATTAGTTAGATCGTAAGTAACTTCCTGGCAGATTAAAATTGTGTGCCGGAACCGGGACTCGAACCTGGGACCTTTGCCTTTCGCGGGCAAGCGCTCTACCGACTGAGCTACCCCGACACGACTCACGATGCCGCCTCACAACTTTACTTCCGCCAGTACCTCGCCTCCTACTTTCCAAACTTCACAGAAGCTCTCTTGCAAACACGCAAGACTAGCACTCCTGGAAGAAAGGATATGGTGGAGACATGGCTTAGCCACAGCCTAAGGGATGTTTCCAGAATGAAACTTTCCCTCTGCAGCGGAGTGTGCGCTGATATGAAACTTCCTGGCAGATTAAAATTGTGTGCCGGAACCGGGACTCGAACCTGGGACCTTTGCCTTTCGCGGGCAAGCGCTCTACCGACTGAGCTACCCCGACACGACTCACGATGCCGCCTCACAACTTTACTTCCGCCAGTACCTCGCCTCCTACTTTCCAAACTTCACAGAAGCTCTCTTACAAACACGCAAGACTAGCACTCCTGGAAGAAAGGATATGGTGGAGACATGGCTTAGCCACAGCCTAAGGGATGTTTCCAGAATGAAACTTTCACTCTGCAGCGGAGTGTGCGCTGATATGAAACTTCCTGGCAGATTAAAATTGTGTGCCGGAACCGGGACTCGAACCTGGGACCTTTGCCTTTCGCGGGCAAGCGCTCTACCGACTGAGCTACCCCGACACGACTCACGATGCCGCCTCACAACTTTACTTCCGCCAGTACCTCGCCTCCTACTTTCCAAACTTCCCACAACTTGCGTGTTCTTTGGAGTTCACAAGCTGTTGCGCAGTGCAACACTGATTACTTGGTATTTTTATAGTGGTCTTGCGCAGTTGACAGTAAGTGTGCATGTTGAAAAGGTTGAACACTCATAGTCATATCCATGTTGTTTCAATTGAGAAAAATATTTCTGGTCTATCTTAGACACTGTAAAAGTTATGTACACAATTGTAGACAGAGGGTCTGAAAGGGTTAAAGTATCTCTACAGGTTCCAACAGAATGTTAACCATTCTTGTATGAAAACATCCGCCAATTACTTTAAAAATTTTGTAAGTGTAAATTTTATCCTCACTCTCTGCTCTAAAACTCCACATAATGGTTCAGTTATGTTGAGACTTGACGAAATTTGTGTCTAGGGCAGATGTTGGATAACTTTATGATGCTGTACAGAACACTTCTTAACGTTTTTGGCTGTTGTGTTAGTGCGCACTATTATTTTCGAATATGGCAGTGTTTGTTATCAATATGTCAATCGTCATATTGATAGTGAGATATTCATTCACAATTTTCCGACCAGAACGGTAATGATGGAATCAATTGAGTACCACGATAACTGCCCAAATCATGACTGATCCTTCCCCTTGATTGACCGTAGTAAGGAGGCATTCCGTATCGTTAGCTTCTTTTGGGGTTTTCATTACATAAACCTGGGTGTTTGTAGGAAACAATATAATCGATCAGATCACTCAATATACTTCCAGTCATCAAGTCTACAGGTTTTATGATCGTGTCATCGCTTCCTTCGCAAATCTGCGATGGCTTCCATTATTAATCTCTTAACATCTGCATTCTAGCCTTGAATGCCAAGCTCAACACTTCTGACATTACCTGACGTCGCAGGACGGAGGCGATCTACATAGATTAATAATCTTCAAAAGGAAAACGCCACGACTGCAATATGATTAATTATTTACTGACGACCGGTTTAGAAAGGCTATGCCATCGTCATCTGGTCGTATAAATCCTGCAATGTGCCCATCTTACATTGTTTAAAAAAGGAGGTTAAATAGAAAGTGCAACATTGTACTTACTCAATATATAACTTCTGCATTTTATATTTTGACTAACAAGGAAAGTACTTGGGCTCGAACAAACACATATACACCAAAATCGTATGAGAGATCATGTAAAGATCCCTTATTGCACTAGTGATACTCCCACATCTGCAAAACTCTGCAGTCGTCCGTTAGAGGCCTCTGCGTGTACCATGCCGCATTGCACTTTGACCTGTCGGTTCACCAGTAGGGACGGTGCAGTGTGCCTCCGAAGTTGCGTTTTGTGATGTTATTTGTGTCGTGAAGCATCAGACGGGGCAGCGATTGCTAATCAATCCTGCTAATGTATTGCGATTAGTTGAGATGAAGTTACGACGAACCCTTCTTCGTGAAGATGGTATTAGTGTAGAAGATGAATCATTTGCGTGCTTTCTCGTATCTGTTATGGTACAGAAATATGAGCATAAGTTAGATACTGTTGTTACAAACTCATAATAATGATAATAGGGATGAAATGACGAACAACTCATTTGCAAGCGGCAGTGCTACGGTAAGTGCGAGAAGAGGCGATGGAAGCAGTTGCAGTGAATACCAACCGTCTTCCGAGAAGAAGGTTAAAGTTGCAACTATCATCACGGCTTTTGATGACAACACGCCAGAGAACATGAACGGTGATTAATTCATAAGTTATAGTTAAGATTTCTGCATTACATATGGCGTCTACAGTGCTATCTAGAGCATGGTTGCAGAGCTCTGCAGAAAAACGACACCCACCAGCACATTGAGGTGTACGTAGAGATCTTGTAACCAAACGTTCATACAGATATGTATGTTCGAGCCCATGTACTTTCCTTCTAAGTGCAATGTTGCACTTACTGTACTACTTCCTTTTCTTTAAACAATGTAAGCTGGCCACATTGTATGATTTATACCAGTGGCGGAATAAGGCTGTCGCAAGCCCGGGGCGGCGGCAGTACAAAATGAGGCCCCCCGTCCACTTGGAAAAACATATATTTTAAAAAAAAGTAACCTGGAGACTCTCAGGACGAAAGTCACGGGATAATCTAAAAAAAAAAAAAAAAAGAAAAATAGCTTTCGAGATTTGGAGGCCCCAAACGGGAGGAAGCGAAGGCCGAATCACAACCCCCAAGACGAGAGACCCGGGGCATTCCGCCCCCCTCTTAGTCCGCCACTGATTCATACGACCAGATGATGATGGCATAGCCCCACCGAAACCGGTCGTCAGTAAATAATTAATCATATTGCGGGCTTGGCGTTTTCCCTTTGAAGGTTCTCAATCATTCTATTTATTCTTTCATATTCACAGAATATATGACATCAACTGCGAATGGGCAGACCCGAAAATGTGAACCCAGCCGGTATTCGAACCCGGGTCCCCCGATTTCGAGGCAGTTGCTCTGACCACTACACCACTGGGTACACAGTGATCACCGCACCTGCAAGGACTACCTAAGCACGCGCCCCGTCAGAAATAAATTACCTGCTCTACCCTGCCCACAGCACTCCAACTCGTAGTTTCTGAAACTCATTCCCGTAATCCTCGCAGGTGCGGTGATCGCTGCGTCGCCAGTGGTGTAGTGGCCCAGTCTTGTGGCGGACAGCGTGGAGGAAACACACGCCGTGCTGTGCGCTGCGCCGTTTGCTGCTTCCGCGTGGTAAGTCTCTGCGCTTGCTGTAGCGACCTGCAGTTATTCGTGTTGTAGAGGATGAATACGGAACAGTGATGTCTGAAAGGAATAGGAAGGATACCCTGAAGTTTACTTTTGAACGAGAATTTGCCCGACCGAAATCTTTTGAAATTGAGGAATGGCTAGAACGATGCGTTAAAATAGGAATCGAGGACATTATTGGCATCCATCTATCGATTGTTAGCAGCGTGGTTTTTGTGAAACTCGCTAGATCCGATATGTGTGCAAAAATAGTCGAATCCTGTGGTGGAGTTATGCAATATAAATACAGTGATGGCAATGTTGGAAAGGTTTTCGTTTCTCATGCAGGCCTTGGAATCAGAACTGTGCGCATATTCGAACTGCCTTTTGAGATAACAAGTGCCGACATAGACGCAGTGATCTCGCCATACGGTAGAGTGATTAGTAATATTGCTGAAAGGTGGTCTACTGCCCATCGCTTTCCGGTACTAAACGGGGTGCGACAGCTGAAAGTCGACTTGCATAAGCATATTCCGTCATACATTCAGGTCTGCGGGTACCGAGCAATTGTGATGTACGATGACCAGCCTAAGACGTGTGCCGCGTGTAACTCTACGGGTCATGTGAGAGCCGAGTGCGTGCAGCGGCGCGTGGCGCAGCTGCCGGCCGGCGAGGCGGCCAGGCCGCCCGTGTTGTCGACTCTGCCGGTGACGTATGCGGCCGCGGCGCGCGGTCTCCCCGCTGCCGCGGGCCCCGAAGTCAATGCTTGTCTTAACGTGCCTGAGATAGAGATGACGACGGCGACAACTGAACCAACAGAACGGACCCTCCCTCAGACTTCTGTGACACCGACACCTGCTGTAGCCGTACAAGAACAGGCCCCTGCAATACAAGAAACCGAATCGACAATCTCCGACGCCCTACCAGTGGCCTCTACGGAAACTATTCCAACGTTTGTACAACCCGCACCGACAGTTTTGGACCAACCAACACCTATTGAGAGTAGTAAGGAACAGCTCTTTGTCCCAAACACTGTAGAGCACCCACCAGCAGAGACTCATACGCCGACGGAAGCTCCGCTTGAAAATGAACAAAGTCCGTCAAGAGGTTCATCTCCCAAGAGAAGAAGGAAACGGAGGCTTGCGCGTCAGGGAGCGGAAGTCACTGCACCGCCCTTACGGGAAAAGGCAAAGGAGATAGGTGCTAAACTAAGGAACTCAGCACACACGTCCGTCAATGTGATAGGAACAATGGAACAGGCCTCGACTTCTGGGATATTAAATACTGAAAACACCTCACACCCCGACTCCGAACTTGATGACCGGACTGTCACCGAACGTTCTCCTGACAAGCTACTCAACACGTCGAAACATTTACTACCACCTACATGGGCCGAAGAAATGGAGTCTAGTACGGAAGAGGAGATGGATACCTCTGTAACCGAAACTCCCACAGCTCCATTCCAAACGGACGGCGACTGTCAATTCCTCCACGATGGCTCTACAGAAATTAACGCACAACAAGCACTTTCGACTGATCCTTTCCCTAATGACGAGTACTATTAAACAGCTCTTGATGTGCCCGGTGGCAGATTTTTGCACAAGCATCTTTCGACAAGCGTTTAGACACTTTCCTTTAGACTTACTTCATGTTTACTACCACATTCTTATTTTCTGAGCTTAATTTGCGATAGACACCAATCATTCCACTACAGGCCTATAGGCTCGCAACGGTAAATCTAAACAAGATACGTAGTGAGCTGAATTTACAATATTTAAAAGACTTCTTACATGCAGCAGACGTTGACATAACCTTTCTGCAAGAAGTAACAGACATCAGGCTTGACTGTATACCAGGATATAATGCCTTCATTAATCCTGGTATGGGTTCTGACATGGGTACAGCCTTACTTGTGAAGGAAGGCATCATTATCAAGGATGTTACGAAATTACCCAATAGTAGGGGTATTGCTGGCACCTTCCATAACATCAGGCTCATAAATATCTATGCTCCATCTGGGTCCAGTAATAGACGACTACGAGCAGACTTCTTTAAGGAAGACATTGTTCCCCTGTTTGGTGCTAACAACGAACACGTCATCTTAGGAGGTGACTTTAATTGCGTCCTCAGCGCTAAAGATCAAATTCCCAACTTGAACAAATCTATTGAACTGGAGCGCATAGTCCGAGACTTACGGCTCATTGACTCGTGGGAGTACAAACATGGAGTGGCACCTGGTTTTACCCACATCACCAATCATTCAGCAAGCCGTTTGGACAGGATATATGTCACGTCTGCCTTGAGCACTCATATTCTGCAGTCTGAAGTTTGGCCAGTGGCCTTTTCCGATCACGCAGCATATTTATGTACCGTAAATATGGAACGACAAGGCACGTGCAGATACAGAGGCCTGTGGAAATTAAATGTTTCACACCTACAAGACCCGGCATATCAAGAAGCCTTCCTCAACACCTGGGGGGAGTGCGAACACAGATTCGCCTCTTATACTTCGGCAATAGAATGGTGGCTTAAGTGTGCAAAACCTAAAATAAGGAGATGTTTCATTAACTACTCTAAAGATAAAACTTCATGGCATAAAAAAACAATAGAATTTTATTTTCACTGTTTAAGAGAAGTCTACATGCTATGCACATCGGCTACCGGTTACTACGAAAGAATCAAAAGAATACAGGCCAAAATTTTGGCCCTGCGTCGTAAACAACTGGAAGGATACATAGTTCGATCACGGGTTCAAACCATGGCACAACAAGAAAATACGTCCATTTATCATGTCATACAAGAAAGGAAACGTGGACACAGCAAGATACTGACAGAACAAACAGCGGCAGATGGTACAACTTTGTCCACACATAGACAAATTAAGGAAGCAATATTAAGTCATTTCACAGCCTTGATGTCCCATAAAGAAGTAGACGAAGAAGCACAAAATGTTCTACTGCAAAATGTGCAAGGTAGAGTCAACCACACGGAAGTAGAGAAACTCATAGCACAGGCAACCGAAGACGACGTGGAATACGCCGTTAGGGAAAGTGCCAAAAACAAATCTCCAGGAGCGGATGGCATCCCAGCGGAATTCTACCAAGTGTTCTGGGATCAGATCAAAACAAAAAATTACACTCCTCTGTAACGAACTGTTGGAGCCCACAAATGGGATCCCACAAGAATTTCGCGAAGGCGTCATAGTTTTGATTCCAAAAAATCCTGTTAGTAAAAAAATTGACAATTTGAGACCTATCACTCTTCTTAACAGTGATTACAAAATCTTTGCTCGACTTTTGGCTCACAGGCTTAAATCGACAATTAACAGCGTAACTGGACCCTACCAGACGAGTGTGGGCCAAGATAGGAGACTCTTCCACACCCTGTGCGACTACCGCGACCTCATATCAACGGCCGAGGTCTGTAAACTTAAATGTGCCATAATATCATTAGACTTTGACAAAGCCTTTGACAGGGTCAATCACCAGTATCTCCTCCGTACCATGCATGCGATGGGCTTTCCGCCTCGGTTCGTAACTATTTTGCAACATATGATAACGAACAATACATCCCAAATCATCATCAATGGACAGCCTACCAAGAAAATAGAAGTAGCCAGTTCTGTTAGACAGGGTTGTCCAGTTTCTATGGCGCTCTTCTCCATCGCAATTGAACCCCTGCTTGCCACGCTGATGCAGCGTCTACAAGGGTTACAAATACATGGAAACAAAATAGTTTGCAAGGCCTATGCGGATGATGTGGGTTTCCTTGTCATCGACAGACCTGAAATAGAGACCGCTTTGCAGATCGTACAACAGTATGAACGTGCATCTGGCGCGCTGCTCAACAGAACAAAATCTGGAATTTTTAATATCGGCCGTGGTTTAGGGCCACATACATCTGGACATCTACGTGAGCTGACGGTTTTCAAGTGCCTAGGTATTGACTTTCACAATACTATTCGACGTACCATAGCAGCAAACTACAAGGCACTGTTAAATAAACTACGCGCCTGTGCACAGACATACAGTATCAGGAAACTCAATGAAATCCAGAAAGTAACAGTAGCCAACATCTGCCTAACTGCAAAACTTCATTATGTCGCTCAAGTCCTGCCCATACCTGCAAGTATGACAAAACAATTCATGTCCGCACTTGGCCACTTTGTCAGTCGCGGTCACATTTTCAAAGTGCATTATGACACCCTAACGCTTCCGCCAATAAGTGGGGGCCTCAATCTCACAGACATTGGTAAAAAGGCACAGGCGTTATACATCGCTAAAACCACTGAACAATGGACGAATTGTACCAACAGTCTTGTTGCACACTTGTTGGATGAAATAGCTCCGGCTGACCTCAGTCCACCCATCAGTGTACAACATGTCCCGAACGGACTTTATCACTTGAAATACTTTCTCTTAGAGTATAGCTATTTACAAGTACGAATCCCCGATGTCAGAAATAAGAAAGTTAAAGACATATACTGTGAATTAATGAAAGATAAAAAGAAAAACAACATAGAAGACAAATACAGATCTCACAACTGGAAGATAATTTGGGAAAATATCCATTGTCGTAACTTACCTTCCACGATGAAGACTACGTGGTACTTAGTTGTAAATCGCAAAATTGCAACTAACACAAAACTTTACAACATCCACCTGGCAAACTCACCACTTTGTGTCACGTGCAATGTATTGGATACCGAAGAACACCGATTCGGATGCGACAAAGTCAAAGAAATCTGGATGTATATAAGACGGAAATTGGCGTCCATCAGCAGAACGTCGCCAAACTACATAACAGCTTCTGATTTTCTTTTCCCAGAAGACGTACCGTTCCCCAAAACAAAAAGAAACGCCATCAACTGGCTAAAGGGGGCATCGGTCCACTACATTTTTTCAAACACGGACATGAAATTGGAAGATTTCTGGGTATACCTTACCACGGAGCATCACAAGCTGATGAAAACAAGACATTACAAGAAACATTATGCTAATTTCTTACTAAATACATTACCATAACAAGGAAGGAAGGAAATTTTTATTTACACAACATTCCTTATATGTTTGTTTCGAAGCAAAATTTATATATCGCCATTGTTTTACCTTTCCTTCAGTTCAGGAGTCAAAGTATTATGTTTTAATATTGAGGACAGGATGGTCCCCACGTTCTACCGAAAGATAGGACATGCTTTTAATTTCTGTTGGTTTATTTTGAACAGTTAAATGGCAACATTAACAAGAGAAAAGATTTTAGGTTATAAACGGCAATGGAGCCGTAAGACCTTTCAGGTCAACATTAACATGGAGGCAAAAAAAAAAAAAAATGTGGTCAGCGCAACTGTTTAGAAAGCAGGAGACCCGGGTTCGAATCCCTGCTGGGTACACATTTTCGGCTCTGCCCATGTCATATATTCTGTGAATATGAAAGAATAACAACTGCAAGAGCAGAAGTGACGTCTGTTCTTTAGAAACAGACGCCACTGATACATACTTTCTGTTTATTATCAAAACAAGTAGTCTATCACTCTAATGAGTATTGAGTTTGCAGCTGCTTTTGCCGTGTAGATTTATTTTGACTGCCTACGATCGTTCTTAATACTAATTTGGTGTTGTCAGTTATCTTCGGTTCGCTCGCCAATGATGTTTTACCTTGTTTTGTATACGCTGGCATTACCAATGATACTGTCGTTAGTGAAAAATTAAACAGTTCGGCCGCTTCCGTCATTGAGGATCCCATTAACTGTGCACCAACAAGTTAGCAAACGTATAATGTACTGCAAGGAAACGTCCAAGACCTCATACGTCTGTTGTGCACTGCGGTCGCGTCTCAGTGTTAACACGTACGCAGTTGTACCAACTTGCATCAGGATGTGTATTGCATGGTGTTCACGTTATGTTAGCCACCACCTGTATATTACTTTTCAAAGATAATACAATGAAAACGTAATTGCATTTCATGTAATTATATTTAATTTTCAGTGGTTTTTCCTGTTTACTAATTTTTGTGATTACAACAAATATTATATTTATGTCGGCAAGTAAACGACCAACTGCATGAAGTAGTACTGAAAATGTCTGCCTGTCGATCATGTTTCACATCGTCTCCTCCAGACAAAGAAATAAATGAAATTCTTTCTTAAGCATTAAACAATTCGCGAGCTATTATTTTTGTGTCTTTTATGGTTCCGTATTACAAACGGAAAACGGAACTATGTTATGAACGACCCGTTATACTCACTCATAAAACAATAGGGTGTTTGTCATTGACGTCAGAGAAACGCAAGAAGCCTGGTCTCACAGTGCTCTACAAATAAAGGGACAGCGGCTTTTTTGTCATTCAAATGTTCTAATGTTTGTTAAGCTTAAGGAACTTAACTGCAGGGTCATCAGTCCCTAAACTTAAAAACTACTTATGAACTACCTTATACTAAAGGCGACACAAACATCCATTCCCGAGGGGGGAGTCGAACCCCCGACCGCAGCGACCGCACAGACCGTGACTGGCACGCCGCAGACCGCTCGGCCACTGCGGCCGGCTTTTTCAGTATATATATCGATGGGATTCAAAAGATGGATGTGAACTGCTTACGAAACTAACATTTTTTCCTTGCCTATACCAGACTTATCAAAACTACGCTCTTAACTCTATTGACAAATGTTGCCACGAGATCGGTTAACTAGTAACCGAGGGGTGACTCGAGCCCCCTACCGTAGCGGCTTTGCAGACTGTGACTGGCGCGCCGCAGACCTCTCGGCCACTGAGGCTGGCTTTTGTCATTGCCAAACATGGTCATCCAGGGAAAGATTATAACACCGAAATCTAGGTTATTCAATCCCATGACGATTGAAAACAAGAAACAGAGTATTAGCAAACATGATCCAACAATTTATCTGCTGCAGTGAGCAGTAACGATATTCAGCTCAAAGGAAGACACAATCTTTTTTGACGCCACCGCTAAAGTAAGAGGGTCTAGATCATTCTCACCGCCCACTATAAAAATGCAGTGGCCCAGAAGCCAAATAATTGTTGGTTTTCGTCTGGTGGGTGTCAAAGGAGGATAATATATATAATGTTTGTGAAGCTTATGGGACTTAACAGCGGGTTACAAACTACTTATGAACTAACTAAAACAAAGGATGGCACAAATATACATGCCCGAGGGGGGATTCGAACCCCCGACCGTAGTGGCCGTGCAGACCGTGACTGGAGCGCCTCAGTCCCCTCGGCCACCGCGGCCGGCTTGTGGGTTTCTTGGAACAAGAAGGCGACTTGTTGTTCCAACAGGGTAATTCTCGCCCACGCACTACACATGAAACTTAACGTGGTCTGCAAGACGTGCAGCAACTTGCCTGACTGTACAATCTGTGGACTTGTCTCCGATATAGCACGTGTGGGATATGATGAAACGTCAACTGACAACTGCAACTCACAACTCTCTCAGAACTACATGAACAGGTTGATCAGGCGTGATATAATATGTATGGAGCACATGTTGAGTGTCTTCGGACTATCCAACTCACTTAGTAAAAACAGTGATTTTAAGACAATATCGCTTATTTTATTTAGAAAAATTAAGGAAGACGACCTTGGTTTAAAACGCTAGTGTTTCCTTACATCGCAAGAGGGTATTCCTCATCTGTATGGTCGAACGGATGCCAGAAGCTACCACATACTATTAGGGATGTTTCAGCATGGATCGACACCTGGTACCTCAGTACCGATTGCGAGATTGGTTTAAAACTGCGATTAATCATTTCATGTGCTCCACTCTTTCAGCAATAAATCTTACGTGGATTGGAACACTCTAAGAGAGCAGTGGCGCAGCCAAGATTTGGTTCGAGTTCTTTTTTTTTTTTTTTTTTTTTTTTTTTTTTTTTTTTTTTTTTTTTTTTTTAACGAAGCCAATTGAATTTATTAATCTATGACTTATTTTGACACTTTTTATAATCTAACCACGAAAACAGTTGCACTAGAAATAAAATGAGTAGTCTCGAATTAATTTGAAAGTGGAAGAGGAGCAACGTGGTGGAAATGGAGTGTATATAATCAGCTCGTAAGATAATTAAACAGCTTCTATGTTACTAGCCAAAGAAACAGGTCTTTACAGTTTAATGAACATGTGACTCTATGTGTAAAAATTGATCTAAAATGACACTATTGTCGTTCACAAGATTCCACTCGGTGGCGTCGCTGGCCTGCTAAGCAGCGGATCGCCCAATATGAGCAATCGGCTCGTAACTTCAGCCTAGCAGTAACAATAGCGGCAGCATAAAAGCTATTCGTAGCTGTATTAAAACCGCTCACAGCACACGTTCTCAGTGGATTAGATTAGATTAATACTTATTCCATAGATAATATATACGACTTTTCGTAATGATGTGGAACGTGTCAGTTTAGTAAATAGTGTCTATACATGATAATATATTAAGGAATTTTTAATTTTCGTTATTTTTATTATTTTTTATTTCTTTTTTTTAATTTTTTAAGTTTTATCTAAATATTCATCTAAAGTGTAAAAGCAGTTGCCATTCAGAACTTCCTTTAATTTCTTTTTAAATATAAGTTGGCTCTCTGTCAGATTTTTTATGCTAGTTGGTAAGTGACCGAAGACTTTTGTGGCAGCATAATTCATCCCTTTCTGTGCCAAAGTTATATTTACCCTTGAATAGTGAATATCACTCTTTCTCCTAGTGTTGTAGCTATGCACACTGCTATTACCTTCGAATTGGGTCGGATTGTTAATAACAAATTTCATGAGTGAATATATATATATATTGCGAAGCTACAGTGAAAATCCCAAGATCCTTATATAAATGTCTGCAGGAAGATCTTGAGTGAGCCCCAGCAATTATTCTGATTACACGCTTTTGTACAATGAAAACTTTTTTACTAAATGTTGAATTGCCCCAGAATATGATCCCATATGAAAACAATGAAAGAAAATAGGCATAGTCAGCTAATTTACTGAGATGTATATCACCAAATTTTGCAATGATCCTGGTAGCGTAAGTAGCTGAACTCAAACATTTCAGCAGATTTTCAATGTTTTTCTTCCAATTCAATCCCTCATCAATGCAAACATCTAATTTTTTTGAATATTCTACGTTAGCTACAGATTAATGTTCAAAGTCTAAATTTATTAATGGTGTCATGCCATTTACTGAATGAAACTGTATACACTGGGTTTTATCAAAATTTGATGAAAGTCTATTTGTAGAGAACCACTTAAAAATTTTCTGAATGATATCAATTACAATTTAATCAGTTAATTTCTGTCTGACTGGCATGATAGCTATACCTGTCAACAAAAAGAACTAGTTTAGCATCTTCGTGAATATAGAATGGCAACTCATTAATATACAGGGTGTTTTACTAAGTGTGTTTGCCTCTGTAACTTATAAAATAATATGTGACGGGAAATTTTAATGCGGTAGGTCAACACAAGAAATGTTACACTTTCTGCGGAGCTATGAACGTAGTTTATTGTATCATTTTCCACAGAGTTACAGCACAAAGATATAACTTTTTAAATGGAACAATAGTTTTTTCTATCGTGCATTGGAATCGTTGAAACCAGTTGCGTCCAAATCAATTTAAACTACATACCTATCACTGTTAGTTTGGGAGCTACAGCCCTTCAAAGTTTCAGGGGCAGATACCACACGCTGTACATAATACATGGTTGTGTGGTGGGTGATGGATGTCATGGCGGTGGGAAGTTGATTTACATGAGATGTTCAAATGTGTGTCCATGTTCCTCAATGCATAATGCAATGCGCCGTCGAAAGGATGGCCCGCAAGGTCGCCCAATTTAACACCAGTAGATTTCTTTTTGTGGAGATATCTAAAGGATCGTGTTTATGTCACTGAGCCCACATCCCCAGATGATCTACAACGGCGCATCGAGGACGCATGTCGCTCCGTCACACCGGCGATGCTACATCTCGTCCGCAGATCCTTTAGACGGCGCATTGCATTATGCATTGAAGAACATGGACACACATCTGAACATCTCATGTAAATCAACTTCCCACCGCCATAACATCCATCACCCACCACACAGCCATGTATTATGTACAGCGTGTGATATCTGCCCCTGAAACTTTGAAGGGTTGTAGCTCCCAAACTAACAGTGATAGGAATGTAGTTTAAATTGATTTGGACGCAGCTGGTTTCAAAGATTCCAATGCACGATAGAAAAACTGTTGTTCCATTTAAAATTATATCTTCGTGCTGTAACTCTTTGGAAAATGATACAATAAACTATGTTCGTAGCTCTGCAGAAAGTGTAACATTTCTTGTCTTGACCTACCGCATTAAAATTTCCCGTCACGTATTATTTTATAAGATACAGAGGCAAACACACTTAGTGAAACACCCTGTATATTAAGAACAGCAAAGGACCCAAGACCGAAACTTGTGGTGCCCCATTTTTGTTAGCTCCCCAGTTAGAGGAATTAATTGTTTCTTCTGTGTCATGTTATTTGCTTATTTCAACTTTCTGCACTCTTCTAGTTAAGTATGATTTCAACCATTTGTGCACTGTTCCACTCATACCTCAGTACTTAAGCTTATCTAGAAGAATCCCATGATTTACACAATTAAAAGCATTTGAGATATCACAAATAATCCCAACTGGTGATGCCCGGTTATTCAAAGCATCTAATATTTCATCAGTGAAGGTATATATAGCATTTTCTGTTGAAAAGCGTTTTTGAAAATCAAACTGACATTTTGTTAGAACTTTATTTTTACAAATATGTGAAGTTACTCGAGAATACATAACTGTCTCAAAATTATGGATATAGTTGTCAGAAGTGAGATGGGGCGGTAGTTGTTGACATCAGACGTATCCCCCTTTTTATGCAATGATTAAACGATAGCATATTTCGGTCTATCCGGTAAAATACCCTGCTTTAAAGAGCTATTACATGTATGACTAAGAATCCTCCTTATCTCTTGGGAACAAGCTTTTAATACCCTGCTGGAAATGCCATCAATTCCATGTGACCTTTTGCTCTTGAGAGAAAGTATTATTTCTAATTTCTGAAGTAGGGGATGGGTGGAATTTCAATTGTGTCAAATTGTGTAGGTACGGCCTCTTCCATTAATTGACTTGCTACTTTTAATGAACATTTAGATTGTATTTTCTCTACAACATTTAAAAAGTAATCATTAAAAATATTTTCAACTTTTAACTTTTTGTTACTAAAGTTTCCATGTGTTTTGATGGTAATATCCTCTTCCTGTGCACTTGATTGCCCTGTCTCCCTTTTGATAAATGTTCCAAATTGTTTTAATTTTATTATCAGAGGAACTAATCTCAGACATGATACACTTGCTTTTGGATTTTTTAATAACTTTTCTTAATGTAGCACAATAGTTTTTATAATATTTGATTGTTTCTGGATTATTACTCTTTCTTGCAGATAGATATAGTTCCCTTTTATTTCTTTAGTAAGCTGTGGTTTTTTTGCATATTTAACTAATTTCTTGTGGAAACAGTTTACAAATAGCCTTACAAATGTATCATGAAATAAGTTATATTTGAAATTGGCATCAGGTTCCTTATAAACTTCATCCCAGTCTAACTGCTGTAGGCTTTCTTTGACATTTCTAGTTGTTACGTCATTAATCGAGCGCACAACTCTGGAGGACTGTTTGGAATTACTGAATGGAGCTATGTCATATACTGTTACTAGCTGTGCACCATGATCAGAAAGACCATTCTCAACAGGACAAGCATTTACGTTAAACTTATCTTGGTCAATAAAAAAGTTATCTATCAACGTACTGATGTCCTTTACTAACCGAGTAAATATTGTCATATTGTACGAGCCAAGTAAGACTTCCAGGTCATTCTTTCTATTACACTCTTTCAGTGAATCAACATTGAAATCACCACAAATAATAATTTGCTTCTCCCTATCTGACAGACAGCACAACAAAGCATTCCAGTTTTCCAGAAATAACTGGAAGTTTTCAGAAGGGAACCTATATACTGTGACAATTATAAGATAGTCATCATTGAATTTAAGTTGACAGGAGGCACATACTTCAATATGTTGCTCTACACAAAACTCATTACATTGGCAACCCATTGTCACGTTTACTTGTGCTTGCCAAAAAAATAGTTACGCTGTGATTTATTACATGTTTACTATTTAAAATTTCCGATGCCGACCTGTTTAAAAGATTCTATATTTTCCTACTACGCGGGTGGCAGAAAAGGAGTTTTATTTACTACAGGTTACTCAATCCGCTATAGATATTATGTGTTTCAGGCAAATAGTCAGGTACCACCGGGTTCTCTATCACGTCCTTCTTTATTACCAATGTAAAGCAATACTATTTCCAAGGTCGAATCCAGACTTTTGATCGGAGGGGGGGGGGGGGGAGGGAGTTAGTAGGAGGGGCGTGGGCTGAGCTGATACAAATTTTTTGTCACCCTGCCGACTCCAAATTTCCCAAACGAATGTGTTTTCTCAGTCTACTGTAATGTCAAATACGATTTTCAAGATTATTGAATGTGGATGCTCAGTCTCTCTCTCGTTCTCTATCTTTATATTAAGAGGGAAAAAATACAGTTCTGTGGAAGGTTGCATCCCATGGTCCCTCTCCAACATCAAAAAATGCAAATGTTGTCTTCTAACAAATGCTCCACGCACGATAACAACAAGTAATAGTAGTACTGTCAGCGGCCGGTCACCTAATGTAAACTTTCAAAGTATAAACACATGGTTAAAGAAGATAAAGGCAATGTCCTTAATAATTAGCAAGACATGTAGTTCAGCAGCTGTTACAAGAGACTGTAATACACTTATTTTCACAATGAAATCCAAGAACTAGATAAAATTAATTCCTATCATGATAATGAGTAATAGGAAACCACCAATATTTTGAATGCATATTACTACTTTTACTACATTATTTTAAAAAACTTCAAGTGTTTGTATAGTATTGCATCGAAAAAATACACATATTTAATTCTTTTAAAGTTATAGTGTAATGCTTTCATAGCCATCCAAAGACTCTCTGTTACTGATGGCGTGTAAAATGCCTTGCATAATTAACTATCTTTTTCTTCCTTTCAACGCATGTGGCTTATACAATGACCGGTGTTAAGACTTGATATATATAGTCTTGGGAGCGGAAGTTTCTATTTTCTTCAAATTTCAATGACCCGTTTCGCCTCTTACAGACGAAACGCGTCATTGAAATCTGAAGAATCTCCGCAGTTAACATTGTATTTTTACATCACCATCTTCTCTTATACAACGTGTAGTAACTGGTGGAAACAAACTTAGATAAAAACCAAAGTGCAAGTATAACTAATCTGTAAAACTTAATAAACTCAGGAGAGGGGCCGCGGTGGAGTAGCCGAGTGGTCTAAAGCGTCTCGCTGCGGAGCGCGTGGTTGCTTCCCGTGGAGGTTCGAGTCCTCCGTGGGTCATGGGTGTGTGTGTTTGTCCGTAGGTTAGTTTACCTAGGTTTAAGTAGTTTGTAAGTTACGGACTGATGACCACGCAGTTTGGTCCGATAGATTTACAAACATTTGAACATTTTCAGGAGAGGGCTGGACGAGGGGTGAAGAAGAAATCAGATAATATGCAGGCAAGGACATAAAACTAGATTAGACCAATAGCAGGGAAACAGATAGAAGAGATAAGATATGAAACGTGTTGGGAAATGCTAGTGTGAAAATATGTGTGACATTTCACTTGGATCGTGGGCCAACTACGGAATAACACTATCAGCTGTATTCGTGCGTGATTCATTACACCATCTTGAAACATCGATATGAAGCAAAGTGATACTGTGGTACTATATCTTATCTTAATACATATGAAAATTGATATGTTTGTGCCTATACTTCACTCTGCAGCCATAACTATACATCGCAAACGAATAGTGTTTGAAAGTGGTAGTAGATATCAGTCTCCCATTGTGTACTATGGTGGTAGATGGTTGATAACGGTAAGGGGGTGAAAGATATGGGAGTTGAGAGTTACCGACTTATATAAAATTCTACGTATGGGTGTCAATATTTTGCTCTTCAGCAGAAACTACACAATGAAGACGAAAGATCTCTCTTGTCTTGTTGTAGTACACTCTCTCGTTGTACACCATAGCAGTTCCGTGTATAAGAGGGTGGAAGATATCGTCGTTGAAAGTGGTCAGCGTATATAAAATTCGGACTGAAGACCAGCGATGACTTTTGACAGTATAATAGCAAAGAGGTTATATAGAGCGAAACGTGACATTCTTCGGTTGTTTTCCTGCAACAAGAGTGCGAATAAAGGAAAATAAGTGCACATTGCAGTTTGAAACGTAAAACTACCAAGAAAGATATCAAAGCGTAAGAATGGAATTTCGCGTTATCGATCGTTTCTAAAATATAGAAAACGGCGCTGAAAAGTGCATCTACGGACGATAGAAACTTGAAATTGGTAAACGTTGTTTATCTTACACTGTAGGCATCAGCAATTTTTCGATATTCCCGTCCCTAAGGGGGGTGAAATAAGGGATGAATAGTTTTTTTTATTAATTCGTTGCTGTTAAAGCAATTTTGGAACAAGAAATATAAAACTTCAGAGTTAGATTTTTTACTTAAATTTTAAAAACACGTGTTTCGATATTTGTGGAAATAGAACTATTAAGCTGGTGAAATAAGAGAAAATGTTTTAAGGGTGCTACTAAGATTATTTTGATGTTAGAAAGGCGAAAATTTGGATTTGGAACTATGGTTACGATTTAAAAAAAAATGTGTTTGGGGATGTTCAAAATGTTCAAATGTTTGTAATTCTATCGGACCAAACTGCGTGGTCATCGGTGCGTAGCTTACAAACTACTTAAACCTAGGTAAACTAACCTAAGGACAAACACACACACACACACACATAAACACACCTCTGCCCTAGGGAGGACTCGAACCTCCACGGCGAGCAACCGCGCGCTCCGCAGCGAGACGCTTTAAACCGCTCGGCTACTCCACCGCGGCGCTTGGGGATGTTTTGAATTCTGCCATCAATGGTGTTATAGGGGAGCTCTATCGAAATACTTGATTAGGAAAGCATTTTTAAATCTGAATCTATGAAAATTTACGTTTAGTAGTAGAAACAAACAATGCAGACCAGACAGGCTACACGTTCGAATCAGCGGGAATTAGGGAAGTGTTCCGCATAAAATGTCTAATATATAGTTAGAAGGTGTGATCACCAGTTTTCATAGAGGGGCTGAAATCCATTAAACACCCCTACAAAAAAGAGACCGGCGATGTCTAGACGCCAGAGGGATGGGGCTACAGGACTGAGCATGGCAGATGTGAAACAGTGTTACGGATGACAGGAGGGTGGCTTGTTAAGAGCGTGAGTGCAAGTTAGCGTCACGCGATTCTAAGCTATGGCGTCACCATCCGGGATAGCCGGCTGACACTCACTAGTCCGCAGGAGGCGACGACGAGCAGCTTCCTGTCCCTGATCTTCATGGCGCCGCGGGCAGCTCTGCTGAGGACCACAGCCGGACTGGCGCACCTGATCTGATACCGGCTCCAGCACGAGCCCAGCCGCAGATAACCACCGCTGTCGAGGGCCTTATCTGCCGGCGCTGGGAGCTGACGATGCACTCGACCGTCGTGTGTCAGGCTGTGACGAGGCCGGTCTTCTGGAATCTGTTAAGCAATGACGCGCGACCAAGGTCAGCACGGATTAGATGTCCGGAGCGGGGCAAGTGACAATACTGACGGAGGACACAAAAGGGCCTGCCGCTGTGGCCGAGGGGACTGACGCGCTTCAGTCACGATCTGCACGGCCACTACGGTCGGGGGTTCGAATCCCCCCTCGGGCATGGATATTTGTGCCGTCCTTAGTTGTAGGTAGTTCATAAGTAGTTTGTAAGTTTAGGGACTGATGACCCCGGAGTTAAGTCCCTTAAGCTTAACAAACATTTGAACATTTGACACAAAAGGTTCAGAGAAGGGCAACTCGTTTTCTATTATTCCGATACAGAGGAGAATCACAGAAGTGATGCAAGAGTTGGGGTGGAAACGCTGAAGGTATTATTCGTCACAGCGAGATCTTTTTGCGAAATTTCTTTCAAAAAATGTTCAAATGTTTGTAGAGTCTATGGGACTTGACTACGGGGTCATCATCCCTAAACTTACAAACTACTTATGAACTACTTACAACTAAGGACAGCACAAATATCCATGCCCGAGGGGGGATTCGATCCCCCGACCGTAGTGACCGTGCAGACCGTGACTGGAGCGCCTCAGTTCCCTCGGCCACCGCGGCCGGCGAAATTTCTTTCACCAACCCCTCCGAATGTGAACGCATATTATTACCACCCACCTACATAGAGAGGCATGATGATAAATAATAAGATAAATTAGATCTAAAGCGGAAAGATTTACGTGTTCCTTTTTGCCACGCACTTTTAGAGAATGGAACGGCAGAGAATAATGAAAGCGGTTTGACGAACCCTCCTCAACGCACTTAAATGCCATTTGCAGAGTAAATGTATTGATGTAGAAGTAGATGAAATGCTTGTTCGAGTCCAGTGCCGGTTTAATGAATTTCTGGGTCCTCTGCAGATTTAGGGGACCTTTATTTTTAATGCGAATGTGATTGTGTGTGTGTGTGTGTGTGTGTGTGTGTGAGTGAGTGTGTGTGTGTGTGCCTGCGTGAGTGCTGTGCAAGTGCACGTGCATGTGCATACGCAAGTACGTATGTGAATATGTATATATTCATCTAAGACGGTTTCGGTGATTAGATGAAACTGGCACACTAAAATTTCTTTGAACATTTTATGTAAATGGACTATCTTACCTGCGGATTTGCACTGGCTTAGAACGTATTGGTACAAACACATTTGGCGCTCGGGTAGTAGACCTCATGTGGTAATTACACATTTACACCCCTCCTCTCTACCATAACAGAATTTTGGAGAGTCGTATGCACGGCTAGTATCACCTACCTACACCCTGTAACAAAGCGTCAGAGGTGTTCACACTAAAGCACACTTTTCGCACCATTCGAATAGTCGGGGTTCCTTGTAGACGGTTTTGTGCTTGTGTTGATTTCAACTTTTATGTTAGCGGGTTAGCGGGTCTCTCGTTGTTATGAAACACAATAAACAGTTATCAAGTGTGTATTTCGATTAACAGCTCTGATGCTTGAGACTGCTGCGCATTATCGATCAGTAGTAGGGGAGTGCCCCTGGAGTGTGGAACGCTGCTGTTGCGTAAGGCTGGTTGCACACACACCGATTTTGGACGGCCGGTAAAATATCGGCCGTACACAATCCAGCAATGGCCCATTGGAGGGCACTGTAGTTCGCACGCTGGCCGACCACGGATTGGCACAGGCAAACAGCGGTCAGCTGCCGCCCGCTGCCACTGCTGTTGCCGGCACAGACAAACGCCAGCAAGACGGACAAATCTGTGGCCTTGTGGCAGGCGGCACGAGCTCTCCCCTCAGCCTCCCCTCCACGCTACCCTCTGATGTGCGAGAGGCACCCTCAGAAGTGCCTCTAGTGAGGTCTACCGGTACTAAGCTGGGGAACCACCTGACGTGTGGTGGCATCTTACGGAACTACGAGGGGAGCGTAGGACAGAGGTTTAGGGGGGGGCTTCTTCTCCGTATGTGTTACTCTGTGGTGCCGGCCATACAGCGGCGCACGTGGGCAAACGACCTGCACACGCAACGATTTTTACCGGCTGTCCTCCCTCCAAAGTACTCTCTGTGCCTTCTCGCCACTCAGTCGACATAGCGCATACACAACTAAAATACAAAATATTGATTCGGCAGTGAATTCTGTACACAATTAATTACAAATATTTTAGATTCTTGTCTTTTTCATGGCATTTAATTAAATTAAATGCCGAAATTGAAAGTTTGTGCCAGACTGGTACTCGAACCCTTTTTTTGTGGAATCTTATTTTATTAATTACTTAATTAATTTTTTTGTTCCTCTGGTAAATCTTGCCTTTGTTCTATGATGTTCTTGAGATATTCACTCTGTTTTATTACGGAGCCCTCTGAGCGATTGGCTATCCAGATACGTATCTACTCCTGGCCAAATCATCAGCTTATCACGTACTAAGAGTGTCCACTATTCCATTTTCTCGCAGCTTTATCTGCACTAGTATTGCCTGTGGTCGAAAATCCACCAATTGTGTTTACAAAGGTCACTGGGGGTAAAATTTTACGTATCATGTAAGTGGCCTCGTTTGATTATGTTGGCAACATCAACAACACGATAGAAAATCTTTGCCCATTTGTTCGAACCACATAGAACGACTCGATTAGTGTATCGTACAGACCATGAAGTAAACAAATAATGCTGTTCCTGCTTTATGTTTGACAGGTTCTTGTATATACCCTCGTCCGCTCAGTAAAAGTAATTGCCCTCGTAAAGCGAAGATTCCATGAGAAAACACCAGCGTTGCCAAGCGATTGGCTAAAATGAAGACTCACAGGATTATCTCTATTCAGCATCTGTTGCTAACATTATCGTAGGAGGCTGCTGGGATATTTGGTGAAATTTAACCGGCACTGGGAGGTATGAAACGGTATCTTTTACGTGTTAAGGAAAATACCTGACACAATAAGAACAAATAAAAACGGAAGTATATACTTCTTATGCCATTTTCGAATTATATAACTTTCATTAGCCTAATATTTGAAATGGAACTACAATTTCGGTGTTCGTATATCTATACAACGCCAAGAAATAATGTTATTTCGATACTGCGATATTCAGAATTCCAGAGCTGATAACATATCGACTTTGTAGTTCCACCCGTGCACCGCTACATGCCTCTCCCGGCGCATCATCATTTATATCGGCATTCTCGACTTCGTAGTTCCACCCGAGCACCGCTAGATGCCTATCAAGGAGCATCATCCTTTATATCGGCATTCATATGAAAACATCCATTTCCTTTAACCACTCTTGAACACTGCGAAAATGAAGCATTTGAACGGCACAAGAAAGTGAGTTGGGAGCACTCCATGTTTCGATATTCACTTATATTAATACGTTATTTTAATACTGCAGATGCGCTGCATTACAGCGTCTTTGGTCGAGGCGAATAGCCAGTCAGTGAGCTGATTGTTGGAGAATGTTGAACTTGATCCAAGCTGTAGATAGGAAAATTTCTACTTCCTTTTACCACTTTTAACAGCTAAACGCACACATGATATTTATATTCGTGAAATCTACGACAAACAATCTTTCGAATTATGTAACTTTCATTGGCCTTCTTGTACGAATAAATTAGTAATCTGTACCACAATTTTCGTGTTAGCGTATTTATATAATGATTCCCGCAAAGAACCGGACAAGTTGCTATATCCGCACAGAAATAGTCATTTGTCTGTCTGTATACATACAATCAGTGGCGAATTTTCACATTTGCCGCCAGTAGGCTTTTGCCGCCCCTACTAACCTCTAGAATTCGATACCCTATTTCACAGTCATTATAATGTTTTGTACACTATCGTTCTAATTATACCACCTTTTTCCGTAATTAGTATAACTGTGATCTAGGGAATCGGTGTGTCACTTCTCGCATGATTTTTACAATCCAACTATTTGGCTATGATTGTACAAGAAATAGTTTATGTATATATTTCTGAGCTAATACAAGCACAGTCAAATATCACTAAAATGTGTGGGTAATGTATACATTAATACTTCTTTCAGAATAATGTGCATTCTATAAACGTAATTAAATTTCTTTTATTAAAGTACACTTACGTAGAGTTTATAAACTTTGGCCCCAAAAGTGCCACCCCTAAAATTTGCCACCCTAGGCTTACTGAGCCCACTGGTAAATACGGCACTGTATACATTCATTTATCTATACGTTTGCAATGGATTTAGTGACTAAAAGACAACTGAAGATTAATAGCCCGCCGCAGTGGCCGAGCGGTCTGCGCCTCGCCAATCACTTTCTGCACGGCCACTACGGTCGGGAGTTCGAATCCCCCCTCGGGCATGGACATTTGTGCCGTCCTTGGTATTAGCTAGTTCGTAAGTAGTTTGTAAGTTTAGGGACTGATGACCCCGTAGTTAAGTCCCATAAGCTCTACAAACATTTGAACATTTGAAGATTAATTTTCTGGTGGCAGCACAACCAGTTTTGTGGAACAAAAATATAGAAATGCGACAAGAGATACGTACAACCAAGTTTCCTGAGAACTGAATGAGGGTTTTGAGGAAGTGGAGAACAAAGAAAAACAATGCATCTCGTAAATGGTACACTAATGCATGATACAGTACTTAATTAGTTCTTTGTATCATGTGAGCAACATTTGACATATAGTATCATGGAAAGTCGTTTGGAATTCATGAATTTATGTTTGGAATCAACTCTTTCACGAGAGCGAAGCGACTGCTCGTTTGACCGGTAAAATTCCGGCGTGTGTGCAAGCAGCGCCGCCGATAAAATACCGGCCCATTTTTATGGACGTTCAAAATCGGTGTGTGTGCAACCAGCCTAAGAAAACACTTGTCGGCAACTGCTGAGAACCACGAGGAACAAACGGGAGCGTTTTACAAGGAATGAGGAAGCTAACGTCTTGGAATCACACGCTTCACATACTGCTTCATACCAGGAAGTGACTACTTCACATACTGCTTCATACCAGGAAGTGCCAATAGATGGTGACTTTCTTGAAAGTTTTTTCTTCGCACGAAGTTGGCGGGAAAAGTGTTCTGTCTCTACACTGTAATGGCGCTGCCCATGAGTTCCTGCCACCTGTACCGAACGCAACGTCAAAGCTAACGCTGCACTGCTGTAATTATTCAGTAAACAGAACTTTTTTCTTTCGTGCGCAGTAAATTAGTAAGAATATGGTATATTATGCCCCGTGGGTGGAGCTATGCTGTGTTACGTCACTGTGTCACAGTGGCGAAGGAGAGTTCTTTGGCCGCGAGGGAAAGGCCATGCGGTCTGGTGCGTCGCGTTACGAACTGCGCGGCCGCGGCGTCGGAGGTTCCATTCTTCCTTCAGACATAGGTGAGCCTGTTGACCTTAGCATAATTTAGCTTAAGTGGTTTGTAAGCCTCATGACCGATGACCAGAATCACAAACATCTGAACATTTGGAAAAATGAGTTATTCCCCCTCCCCCTATATCTGATTTTTTTTACAGGAAAAGTTTAAGAAGACGCAAGTGTAGTGCTGGGTCCTGCGGACAGAGGATTATGCCGGCCATAGCCGTCTTCCTCTGGCTTCGGCACTGCTGTTTCAGAAGGGTGGTCGAGCACCATGCCCATCATACAAGTGCCAATGTTAGGCCTTGATTAGAGAACGGGTTCTCATGCACTGAAATGACCATAGTATAGCTCGGCGAAGCCACCTGGCAAAGTTTTGTATTCATTTTGTTTTCGATTGGACTATACCTTGTTGACCTCGAAGCTGCCACCCCAGCTAGATCCCCAATTGGCTTTTTCGTGTTAAATGTATGCATTGAAATATGCACAGATATACCGAATGTTAATGGATTCTTTACTGAGATAGAACTAGGAGTCAGAAGTTTAGTATGTACGTAAACCATTCGGCGAAATTCAGAATATGTTCAGTAACTGCCGACTTGTTAGGCTGCTCAAAAATGTTCAAATGTTTGTATAGTCTATGGGACTTAACTACGGGGTCATCAGTCCCTAAACTTACAAACTACTTATGAACTAACTAAGACTAAGGACGGCACAAATATCCATGCTCGAGGGGGGATTCGAACCCCCGACCGTAGTGGCCGTGGCGACCGTGACTGAAGTGCCTCAGTCCCCGCGGCCACCGCGGCCGGCTGTTAGGCTGCAGTAGACTACTAAGATGACCCCGAAGTCACGCACTGGCAGTTCATACTTGAGTCTACAAGGAGTGTTTGTGTTTTAACTGGCGAGCGGAAGAGTCTTCACTTGATGTTTCCAAAGAATTCAACATTTCTTTCGAGAATCTATCGAGATTCAAGAAAGCAATCGCAATACTGGCTGTATATGTAGTAAAGCCTGTGAACCCTCTTAGAGTTTAATAAGAGGGGGGGAGAAAAATCTCATGAGCTACTGATTCTGAGGAAACATCGAGCACACTGGACAAGGAACCCCTCAAGCGAGTAATTGAAAGTTTAATTTCTAGTAAGGCTTATTAGGAAATTTTGTTTTAACAATTATGACAGGAAAAGTAGTAGCTGCTAATCACTCATAATGATCATTAGGAAAGCGATAGAAAATGAGTTTCTGTGCGATAAAGATACCGCAGAGATCAACCTTCTATTGCATGTACTGATTATGCTTCACGAAATGGACTTCACCGACATCAAAAAGATGTTCAAAACAAACCATCAACTTCGATTGAAAAAATGAGCACCACAGTAATTAAAAAGGTTCGCATTATCAATATTGAAGGCCAGCTCCTTGGGAATTGTAAAGTGCGCAGTAAGTTCAGGTAGAAGTTGAACCGACTGCCAGACAGTATGCTGTGGAGCTTATCATGAAACCGACTACCCTCCTGGCTGCATACCGTCACATTCCATCAGTTCTCGTCACACCGTATACCAGTATGACTCTACAGACATTCCTTAAGAGTGGATACCCAGCTGAACGTCCTACAGAAACTCCTAAGGGGATTTGATTTCCATTGTGCGATCTTTGTGAAGAGAGAGGCGCGCCATTTCTATTCGCTACTGGTGGTGCTAGTTATTGCTTTGTTTCCAACATTTCTTGGAAGTCAACGTGAGATATTTTGTGAAGTGTGACACATACGTCCCATTGAAGGTCGTTCTCGAAACCTCCTGGCCACTCATATTCTGACGACCTCTTGATGTACAGGGTGAGTGAGTAGCAGCTGCTATTTTTCCATCAGTAATTGTTAACAAAACACTTTGATGGAATCCATCTACAGATTTCACTTGCGATCTCGCACTTGAGGTGTTCCTTTTCAGACGTCACCAGCACAGCACACGTCCATGGGCGTGCGCAGTACCCAAGGCTCTTGTGAGCACGTTGGTTTGCCTTAGCAGGTAGAGGGGTCCAAGGCTCCCGAGTACCAGCAGGTAGACTAGAAGTCCCTACCTCTCTGAGTCTCTTCAGAGTGATGGTTTTCTGCTCAGGTTTCATCATACAGTAGAACGCTTCATAGTGAATGTGTCATACTACGCTGATGTAATTACTGAAAGTAGAACGAGAAAGAAAATGCTAATTCAGAAACGGTATGCTTTTGAATTCCAAAAAGAGTTAAAAGGTGTTGTAGCACGACGAACGTCCAACATAAAAAAAGGCAGAAGTTACATTAAAAGTGCCTCTATTGAAGACACCGATGTGCCACAGCAATTCACCTGGCTGCTCCCTGGTGGGAGAATGCGGAACGGCGGCCGGTGGCGAAGGTGAAAGTTGGGATGCCTCCTGGCCTCCTGCTGGCTCCGTCCGGCTCCCCAAGCCGGCGGCGGGATGCTCTAGGCTGGAGGCCGGCGTGGCGTGTGCGAATGCCCCCATCGGCAAAGTCACAGAACAAAAATGTGCCTGGCCGAAATATTACAAAATAGGGAACGTAAGGTTACTTACAAATTGTACATTAACCAAACAGCCGTTATTAGAGATGAAGAGCATGAAAGGGGAGCAGTGGTTGGGAAGGGAGTAAGGTAGGGTTGTACGAGGATAAGTCAATTATTATCCGCAATTTAGTTATATTTTTGTTTATGTTGGTAGTACTGTCGTTTTAGGTTAGTGACGCATGCTTTGTTTATTTGTTGTTTGCAATTTTCAAGCCGCTACGTTAGCTTCGTTGTCGCTGCCGTGTTGTTAATCATGGCTGCTCCGCTGTCTATTTGCACCAAAGAAGAGCAACGTTCAGTAATACCTTTTTTCTGGGTGGAAGGTGTATCAGGGGCCGAAATTCATAGAAGACTTTCAGTACAGTATGGGAGCAGTGTTTTGCCACAACGAAGTGTGTACGAGTGGAACAAAAAATTCCGAAATGGTCGCACGAGTGTTAAGCACGATGAAGGAGCCGGACGAGCGTTTACCGCCACAAATGAAGAAACCATTGAGCGATCACGTGAAATGATTCTCTTAGACAGACGATTAATTATTGATGAAGTGGTTCATCGTCTTCAAATTAGTCATGGTTCTGCCTACGAAATTATTCACAGCAGACTTGGTTTTCGTAAAGTTCGTGCAAGATGGGTTCCAAAACAACTCACACAGTTGCATAAGCAAACGCGCCTCGACACCTGCAAAAAAAAAAAAAAAAAAAAAAAAAAAAAAAAAAAAAAAAAAAAAAAAAAAAAAAAAAAAACACCATTTGGATCGAAGGGTAACGAAGGGGACAACTTGTTAGACAGAATCATTACTGGTGACGAAACATGGATCCATCATTACGAGCCGGAGAGTAAACGGCAGAGCATGGGATGGAAATATCCAAATTCGCCGTGCAAGAAAAGTTCAAGGCCCAACCGTCCGCAGGAAAACTGATGATTACGGATTTTTGGGGTGCACGAGGTCCTGTACTGGAACATTATGGCGAAAGGGGCACAAAAATAAACAGTGTACGTTACAGTGAGATACTTACTGACAGGCTAAAGCCTGCAATTCGAAGCAAACGCCGATGATTGCTGTCAGAAGGTGTTGTGCTGTTGCACGACAGTTCCCGTCCGCACACTGCAGTCTACACTGCTGAAACGCTCCAGAAACTCAAATTCGAAGTACTGGATCATCCTCCATATAGTCCCGATCTTGCCCTTTCTATCACTTGTTTGGTCCACTCAAACAGACATTAAGGGGCAGTCGATTTGTCTCGGACGAAGCACTGAAGGAAGCGGTGCATTCGTGGCTCGCAGCGCAACCGAAAACCTTCTTTTATGACGGCATAAGGAAGCTTTTAGAGCGATGGACGAAGTGCAATGAAAAGCGAGGAGACTATGTCGAAAAATGATGTTCTTGTAAGTTTTGTATTTTATTACAATAAAATTTTATAACTACTTTGAGGATAATAATTGACTTACCCTCGTAGTTTTTCCCCAATGTTGTTCAATTTGTACATTGAACATCCTGTGAAGGAAAGCAAAGGAAAATTTGGAGGAGGAATTAGAGTTCAGCGTGAAGCAATAAAAAACTTGTGTTTTGCTGATGACATTGTAATTCTGTCAGAGACAGCAAAGGACCTGGAAGATCAGTTGAACGGAATGGACAGTGTGTTGAAAGGAGTGTATAAGATGAACATTAACAAGATCAAAACCAGGGTAATGGAATGCAGGTGATGCTGGTGATGCTGAAGGAATTAGATTAGGTAACGAAACAATAAAGACGGGATAAGAGTTTTGTAATTTGGGTAGTAAAATAACATATGACGGCAACAGTGCAGAGGATATATAATGCAGAATGACAATGGGAAGAAATTTGCTAACATCAAATATTAATCTAAGTATAAGGAAGTCCTTCCTAAAGGCAGATGTGTGGAGTGTTGCCTGATACGGAAATGAAACTTGGACGAGAAACAGTTTAGACAGGAAGACGATAGAGGATTTTGAAATGTGGTGTTACAGAAACATGCTCACGATAAGGTGCGTAGTTCACGTCACTAATGAAGAGGTACTGAGCAGAACTGTAGATAAAAGCAATTTATAGCATATCTTGACTAAAAGAAGGGATCGATTGGTAGGACACATTCTTAGACATCAAGGAATCGTGACATTAGCGATGGAGGGAAGAATCGCAGAGGAAGACCAAGAGACGAATATAGTAAGCAGATTGAAATGGATACAGATTGTCGTTCTTATGAAGAGACTTGCTCAAGATAGAGTAGGATGGAGAGTTGCAACAAACCATTGTCTGGACTAAAGACTACAGCAACAACACAAATTAAAACCTGGAAGCATAAATTAAAATAAAAAAGATATTTTTAATGATGCACATACGTTTTAGCCTCGTCTGACAAAGGTGTACACAACTTGAAAAATAAAAGTGAAAATTTGTCAATAATTTTGTAAATACTTTTGGAGTGTAAAACAGCTCGCCTCCAAAAATCACAAACTCATATTCCTTTTGATCAATTTTTTATAAATAACCATTTAAGTTGCACGAAATTTAGATTTTTTACATTATTAACGACCGTTTAGAACATATTTTTACCAATTTTCAAATCAGCCAAAACGTCCTACAGTAAAAAGTAAAAAAGCGCTGGTCTCATGGTTTTTAAAGTATAGTTTTTGTTCATCTGTATATAAAAAACCACGAGGCGAGCGGTTGTGTACTTTGTTATTGCAGCAATTGTTAGTTGATTTGAAAATGGACAAAAATATGGTCAAAACCGGTCGTCAATAATAGAAAAATGTAAATTTTCTGCAACTTTGACGGTGATTTACAAAAATGTTGTTAAATTATCAAGTGCTGCGGTGGAGTAGCCGAGCGGTCTAAAGCGTCTCACTGTGGAGCGCGCGGTTGCTCGCCGTGGAGGTTCGAGTCCTCCCTGGGGCGTGGGTGTGTGTGTTTGTCCGTAGGTTAGTTTACCTAGGTTTAAGTAGTTTGTAAGCTACGGACTGATGATCACGCAGTTTGGTCCGATAGAGCTACAAACATTTGATATGAATTAAATGATCAAGTAGCTGAATGTCGTCCAGAATTCTGGAATTAAGTATATATTTCTTGTGATCTCAGCAGACAGGTAATCAAAGTTCTTTATTGCTGAAAGAAGAAAATCTTACATCTTCTACTAGAAGTGTGAATGTTAGTGCTTGCTTTGAACGAAGTATTGGGTTTCTCCCATGACGTGAGCAACTTGGTCGCTTGCCGAAATATTTTGCCCGTTGCTCACAGACATTCGCTCGTTCACCTATGAACTGTTTTGTAGTGAAGTACGCTCTTAGAAACTGAAGAATCAAATCACTATGTTTGTGTCATGAACTAGCACTGCCACGCGCTAAAATAAATAAATAAATAAAAATTAAAAAAGTGAGAAATTTCACTGCTTGTATGGCAGCTCTCTGTGGTAATCGACGTAATCGAATGGTTTATTAACAATTACGAAAGCTGCGACCACAAGCTTTGACTGGTGATCTATGGGGGCATACATTTTCTTGGATTATCTTTAGACAGGTATCTGTTTGACAATAGACTGTTTGTGCTTCATCTGTATACGAGTGGCTTTGACCAAACTTCTTGCACATCTCACCCATCCAAGCGTCAATTTTATCTCTGCGAAATAAACAAGTGTCTCATACCCACTAATACTGTTAGCCTTGCCACAACGGAGCGTATGACTGATTAGATAAAAAGAGCATATGAATCGCTTCCACGGAATTTTTAAATACTAATTTCGGTGACCCATAGATAGCACATCAAATGTCAGTATCAGACTGTCTGAAAGTTTTTCTAAATACTTAACAGCAACAAGACTGAGTACTGCCGTACGCACCACACCGCTGGAAAGTTAAACTCTCGGTGCCACATATTTGTTGTTGAAAATCGGTACACAGGCCACTGAGATCTGAAAAGGCTCAGCATCAGAATGAAGAGGAAGGACGAAAGATTAGGGTTAACGTCTAGACGAGAATAGAGACGAGAGACGATGAGATCATTTCTCATCGATAAAGAGAAACTTGTCATCATTCGGATAGCTTACGGTCTCCATAATACTCACTGAAGCAAAATCAGTACCAGCTAGAGCGTAGTCTAGTTTATAACGTGTTGTATATGATCTATATAAATAACAATCATTAGTCATGTGTTTGGAAGAGGATCACTTGAGAACGGCTCTACCGAAATTGCTGACCTTTTGTTTTTATGTTCTTAATTCTCCAGACAAGTTTTGAAGAAAGATATTTTTTGTAAAATCTACCGGAAAATTTAAGAAAAACTTAAACAGCATTTTTCAATATGTGTTTGAATTAACTAAACACTATTACTCACGATTCTAACAATGGAGAGAAGTATTTCGTTATTTTGTTTGTTATATCCGTGGAAATGTTTTCATAAAGAAATTATGGAGAAAGCAAGTCAGAAAATTGGAACAAAGTGCAAAAATTATAATTTTTGTAAGCACTTTCTATCATAATTGACAATAAGAATAACATATCTGCTCTGACCGATCACCATCAAATTTCACAATTTCTGTATTTTTTCATCGAGCATGTTCATATGCTCCGCAACCCACCATATGGAGCATGGCGGAGGGAATTTTGTAATAGACGTCGGTCCCATTTTACCGATCAATAGATTTCATAACTATTTTACCGATCACCATGAAACTTGGCACATGTACACTGAAGGGCCAAAGAAACTGGTATATACATGCGTATGCAAACACAGAAGTATGTAAACACTCAGAGGAAGGCAATGCGGTCATCAAAGTGTATATAAAAAAGGTGTCTGCGCAGCCGTTAGCTCGGTTACTGCTATAACAATGCCAGGTTATCATGTTTTAAGTGAGTTTGAACGTCGTGTAATAATCGACGAACAAGAAGTAAGACACAGTATCTCCAAAGCTGCGATGAGGTGGGGATTTTCTCATACAATCATTTCACGAGTGTACCGTTAATATCGAGAATCCGATCTAACATCAAATCTCTTACATCAATGCGGTCGAAAAAACATCCTGCAAAAGCGGGACCAACGACGACTGAAGAGAATCTTTCAACCTGACAGAAGTGCAACCCTTCGATAATTTAATTAATGTGGATTTAAATTCTAGCCCATCAACAAATGTCACCGAGCTAACCATTCGACGAACATACTCGATGTGGACTTTTGGCGAAACGCTCACTTGTGTAGCCTCGCCTGGGTCCGTCAACACCGACAATGGACGGTGACGACTGGAAACCTGTTGCCTTGTCTAACGAGTCTCGTTTCCAATTGTATCGAGCGGATGGACGTGTTCGTGTATGGAGGCAACTTCATGAATCCATGTACCGGGACTGATAACCATTGCAGTTTTGTCCCCCTTAAACAACTAACAACAACTAACAACTAACAATCCATGTACCCTGCATGTCAGCAGGAACTGTTCAAGGCGGTGAAGAATTTGCAATGGTGTGGTGAGTGTGCAGTTGGAGTGATACGGGAATCCTGACACGTCTAGATACGACTCTTGACAGATGACACGTGTGTACGAATCCTGGCTGTTCACCTGCATCCATTCACGTCCTTTGTTCATTCTGACGGACTTGGGCATTTCCAGCAGGACAATGCGGCAACCCACTCGTCCAGAATAGCCCTTGTAACCTTTAGCCCGTACACCGGCCTTTTGGACCGGGGCACCCCCTTTCTCTTCCCTCCCCTTCTCTCTCAGTGCGTATCAGCGCTCTGCCCACCACGGTAGCCTCAAGGCCGTTGAAGAGGAAGTCGAGGTAAGACTTTTATTCGTTTTGCAACTGTCTGAACTGCAATTAACAAACTTCCCCTTTCCGCTCCCGGTCTAAAGACCGAGGTGTACGTGGAATGTCATTATTGTCACCGGTCCAAAGTACCCCTGTACCCTCAAGTTTTGCGTTTTTACTTCCACAGTCGACTGCAGGTCAGTAAAATTGGGAAAAAAATCTACATGTCAAGTGTGTGAATGAACTATTGGGGGGTATGGTGGGGAGGACGGAGAAGGAATGGATTTTAAGACAATTAGATGGTAAAAATGCCGAAAGAAATTGAAAGAAACGGCACCCCGGTATTAAAGACCGTGTGTTCGCTTTGTGTACCGTAAGGGGGTGTACGGGCTGAAGGTTAAACACCTTCGCTGGCCATCACACTCCTCAGACATGAACATTATTGAGCATATCTGAGATGCCTTGGAACGTGCTGTTCAGAAGAGATCTCCACCCCCCTCTTACTCCTATGGATTTAAGGAGAGCTGTGGAAGATGCAAGGTGTTAATTCTTTCTTGCTCTGCCTCAGACATTAGTTGAGTCCACGCAGGACGTATTCTGGCACTTCTTCGTGCTACAGTATAGTGAGCAGGTATATCAGATTATTTGGCTCTTGAGTGTGTCATTGTATGTTTACAAGAAGAATACTTTTTCCCTCTGGAACCCGCTTACCGCTGATGGTTCCAGTCCCATCTCGGGCATGGAAGTGGGCGTTGTCCCTAGTGTAAGTAAAAGTAGTTTGTAAGTATAGGGACTTATAACCATAGCAGTTTGATCCAATAGGCTTGCAAACATATAGGCATTTGCAAACCGCTGTACCGTGCATGGACGAGAGTAACTTGCAATAGCTTCTGCATGAAAGTTGGGAGGTGCACGAAATTTTTCATGGATGACTGGAAGAGAAATATATGTACAAAGAAAGAGGGGAGGAGCAGGTAAGAAAATGGAAAGGGGGTGGAGATGAACTAATGGACGTTTCAAATAAATACCTAATGTACGAAATATGAATTTTTTTTATTTCGGGAGGAGTGGGGAAGGAGATGCAGAGAAACAAAGGGGATAGACGGAGGATGAGGAAGACATGAAGGCAGAGATAGTTGAGGGAGTGGTGAGAAATGGTCAGAGAGAGGAGAGAACAAATGATAGCGAAGAGGGGAGGGAAGAGAAGGTGGACTAACAAGTTATAAAAATCAGTTGTCGCAAGTATAAACGATCATCAATTCAGAACGGCTTGATCTATTTGGCTGCTTTTATTGTTGTTGTTATGTTTGTAATTGATAGGACGTTTTCGAAAATCCAATTGTAAAGTCGGAAATGTCGATGGTATTTTTGTATGAACATCCGATGTGACGATCAGTTCTACAGTTACGCTGTCGTTATCTCCATTTTTTAAAAAAAATGTAAATTTTAGTTAGTTATTTCTGCTATCGCATGTTTTCGTAACAATAACAGAATCCGCGTTAAATATTGATATTTTGAGAAAAAGAATACAACTGAAAGTTGAGTTTATGGTTATATGGTCACTGAAGCTACTGTTGTCACAGAGCAGCTCTAAAGGTCTGTTTCAAAAATGTTCAAATGTTTGTAAATCTGTGGTACTTAACTGCTTTGGTTTTGTCACTAGGGTTACAAACTACTTAAACTAATCTAAAGACAACACATATATCCATGCCACACGGAGGACGAGAAACTCCGACGGGGAGTAACCGCGCGTTCCGCAGCAAGGCGCCTTAGAACGCTCGACCTTCCCAACGCGGCAAAATTCTGTTTAATATGCCGTGTATTAATGATTCCAACCGATTTACCCATTCACTTAGACTTCGATTCCCAGTTAAGGCTTCGTCTGTACAACAATAAATAATATCCGAGAGGAGGAGAAGATGAAGAAAGGACGTTGAAATGGATGTAAAGAAAAGGAGGGAGAATATATACGCAGAGAGGAGGAAGGAGGAGATGGATATAGTAATGGTTAAGAGGCGTAGAGGGAGGAGGGATGAAGGTGATGGACAGAGACAGGGGAAGGAGTGGGATATGGGACAAATGGGAGTAGGAGAGGGATACCGAGAGCGGAGGAGAAGGAAGCTTGGGTATATATCCAATTCCCAAACATGTTAGCAAGTGCGAAGTGCCAATTTCGATGGTTGAAATAAATGTAATTTTGATAAAAAGCAGAAATAAGTGAATAATGACATTGTAGATCTGCAGTTTTGTGGATTGAACTTGGCGATGAGGTTGCAATATTGTAGGAGCTGTCTGGCCCCTGATTCCCAAACTGGCTATGACACTATGTTTCACCAACTAATATGCAGTTGTCTTGACTGAGACTAGCTAAGGACTCCATTTCATCTTGCGATTGGTTTCTGAAAGCTAAATATAACACTGACTGAAGATATCGGGATATTCTACAAACCAAAGGACACACAAATCGTCTAAAAATTCAAATTTATTGAACCGAAAACACTGAATGGATGTCAAGCGGAGATCTGTGTGGAGAGTATTGAATTGGGAAGCTGTTTAGTATATTTTGGAGCCATATTGGCACGGTTAGCTTCAATAGGTATAATAATTTAAGTATGATAATTATAGAAAAATATAACAAAGTTGGAAACCTATTAATGTTGTTGTAGTGATCTTCAGTCCGCAGACTGGTTTGATGCAGCTCTCCATGCTACACTATCCTGTCCAAGTCTCTTAATCTGAGAATAAGTTCGGCAACCTACGTCCTTTTGGATCTGCTTACTGTATTCTTCCCTCGGTCTCCGTCTACTATTTTTACCCCAAACACTTCCCTCTGATGCTAAGTTGATGATTGCTTGATGTCTCAGAATGTGTCCCACCAATCTATCCCTTCTCTTAGTCAGGTTATGCCAGAGTCTCCTTTTCTCCCCAATTCGGTTAAGCACCTCCTCATTAGTTACGTGGTCTACTCATCTAATTTTCATCATTCTTCTGTAGCACCTCATTTCAAAAGCTTTTTTTTTTTGCCTGAACTCCTTATCGTTCACGTTTCAATCCTATGCAATGATACAATCCAGACAAATACTTTCAGAAAGGACTTCCTTGCATTTAAAGTAATATTCCATGTCAACAAATTTCGTTTCTTCAGAAACGCTTTTCCTCAGATAGCCATTCTGCATTTTATACCTTCTTTACTTCGGCCATCAGAAGTTATCTTGCTACCCAAATAACGAAACTCATCTGCTACTTTTATTGTCTCATTATCTCTTCTAATTACTTCAGCATCGCCTGATTTTCTGACGCTACATTCCATTATCCTTTACTCTTGTTGATGTTCATATTATACCCTCTTTTCAAGACACTGTTCATTTCATTCAACTGCTCATCCAGATCCTTTGCTGTCTCTGACAGAGTTACTATGTCATCCGCAAACAGCAAAATTTTTATTTCTTTTCCCTCAACTTTAATTCTCTCTCCAAATTTCTCTTTGCATTCCTTCACTGCTTGCTCAATGTACAGATTGAACAAAATTGGGGAAAGGCTACAACCCGCAACTTATTAAACTGCCTCTGAATAGTAGCTTTGTTATCCATATTCGTTTTTATATTGTATGGTATACAATATAACTGAATACTGCTGCAAAAAGTAATTCTTACGGTGTATTAGTTAATAAGTTAGGAATTTTTTCCCGATTGTTCGTTACAATAGTGTGTAAGAATTTAGGAAGGAACATATTTAAAAGATTTATTTCTTCCAAACTTCAAAAGATATAGACACAATTACAAGGTTTGTGGAAAGAGAAAGCGTTCACATTTTTGTGCATTCAGTAAGAGCAATATGTGTTACATGACTTGTATCGAAAAGGTGGCTCATTTGTTGCCACACAAGAAACAGCTGTTCTCTTGTTACTGAGTTCTCAGCTTCAACAGTTCTCTCTCAGACTCTCAAGAGTGTCAGGCATATGGGGAATGAAAATGCGGTCTTTTTTGTAACCCCAGACATGAAATATTCCAAAAAAGAATCTTGATTGCAGAAATTAACAGTTTCAATTAACCGGTTTCGACCTGATGTAGCTCATCTTCGGAATTACAAGTAGCCCATGTGGCCAGTGTTGCACTCGCCTGGGCTGGGATGTCCTGGGCTGTTCTGCTGCCAGCAGGTAACAGTTACCTGTACGTCATCTTCGGAATTACAAGTAGCCCATTTATTTATTTATTTATTGGTTTTTCTGTTCCATAGGACCCAATTGAGGAGTGAGACTCCATGGTCATGGAACAAGTCAATACATTAATTGTTACACAAGAATGGTAATAGAATATTTTTAAGTAGTCCTTGGCACACGACAATCTTAAGACAAAGTGAAAAGAGTCAATAAAGAAAAAAATGAATTAGCTTAATTGTTTAACTTTTCTAGGAGTTCCTCGACAGAATAAAAGGAGTGAGCCATGAGGTAACTCTTCAATTTAGATTTGAAAGCGTGTGGATTAGTGCTAAGATTCTTTAGTTCTTGTGGCAGCTTATTGAAAATGGATGCCGCAGAATATTGTACCCCATTCTGCACAAGTGTTAAGGTGGTGTGATGCAAATGCAGATTCGACTTCTGTCTAGTATTCACCGAGTGAAAGCCACTAACTCGTGGGAATAAGCTGATATTATTAACAACAAACGACATTAAAGAAAAAACGTATTGTGACGCCAGAGTCAAAATTCCCAGACTACTGAAAAGGGGTCGACATGCCGTTCGCGAACTTACACCACATGTTGCTCGAACCGCCCGTTTTTGAGCCAGAAATATCCTTTTTCCATCAGGCGAGTTACCCCAAAAAACAATGCCGTACGTCATAAGCGAGTGAAAGTAAGCGTAATAGACTACTTTTCGTGTTGAAAAATCACTTATCTCAGATATTGTTCTAATGGTAAATATAGCAGAATTTAGTTTTGGAACAAGATTCTGAAAATGAGCTTTCCATGACAGCTTACTATCTATATGAACACCTAGAAATTTGAACTGTTCAGTCTCACTTATCACATGCCCATTATGTGTAATCAGAATGTCAGCTTTCGTCAAATTATGTGTTAGAAATTGTAAAAACTGAGAGTTACTGTGATTTAACATCAACTTGTTTTCTACAAGCCATGAACTTATCTCTTGAACTGCATTATTTGATATTGTGACAATATTACGAGCAACATCCTTCACTACCAAGCTGGTATCATCAGCAAACAAAAATATTTTACAGTCACCTGTTATACTCGAAGGCATATCATTTATATCAATAAGAAACAGCAATGGTCCCAAAACAGACCCTTGGGGCACCCCATACTTAATTGTGCCCCATTGGGATTGCACGTCATAGCTATTTTCTACACTGCGGAGAATTATCTTCTGTTGTCTATTATTAAAGTAAGAGGTGTACCAGTTGTGGGCTACTCCCCGTATTCCATAATGTTCCAACTTCTGCAACAATATTTTGTGATCTACACAATCAAACGCTTTGGTTAAATCAAAGAAGACGCCTAATGTCCGTAGCCTCTTATTTAACCCATCAAGTGCCTCACAGAGAAACGAAAATATAGCATTTTCAGTCGTTAAACCACTTCTAAAACCAAACTGCACGTTTGACAATAAATTATGTGAACTGAAATGATCAATTAATCTTGAAAATACAGCCTTTTCAATAACTTTAGAAAAAACCGATGGCATAGAAATAGGTCTATAGTTGTCTACATTATCCCTTTCTCCTTTTTTATAAAGTGGTTTCACTACTGAGTACTTTAATCTGTTAGGAAACTGATCATTCTGAAAGGAAAAATTACAAATATGGCTTAGTACTGGGCTAACATATGGAGAACAGTACTTTAGAATTCTGCTAGATACCCCATCATATCCACAAGAGTCCTTAGTCTTTAGTGATTTAATTATTGACTCAATCTCACCTATGGAAGTATCATGAAGGACCATTTCAGGTAACAGCCTCTGAAAGGCATTTTCTAAAAACGTTATATGATTACCTGTAGAAACTAGAGTTTTGTTTAATTCCCCTACTATATTCAGAAAATGATTATTGAATATTGCACATATATCTAACTTGTCAGTAACAGAAACATTCCTACTACGCACTGACGTTATATCTTCTACCTGCTGCTGCTGACCTGACACTTCCTTCACGACTGACCAGATAGTTTTAATTTTATCCCAAGAGTTTGCTATTCTTTTTGCATACCACATTCTTTTTGCATTCTTAATGACATTTTTCAGAACCTTACAGTACTGTTTGTAATGAGCTACTGCATCTTCATTCTGACTGCTTCTAACATTTTGATACAACTCCCGCTTAGTTCTACATGATACTCTTATCCCCTCTGTCAGCCACCCTGGCTGTCTGTTACTGGAAGTACCCTGTTTTGATTGTTCCAGCGGAAAGCAACTTTCAAACAGCATGAGAAATGTGTTCAAGAAAGCATTATATTTATCATCTGCATTATCAGCACTATAAACATCCTGCCATTCTTGTTCCTTAATGAAGCTTAAAAAGGTCTCAATTGCAACTGGATTAACTTTTCTGAGTAGTTGATATTTATGTTTAACATTTGTTTGAGAACAAATACTTTTTAGAATTAAAAGTTGGGCATCGTGGTCTGATAGGCCATTTACTATTCTGCTGACAGAGTGCCCCTCTAATAATGAAGAATGAACAAAAATATTGTCAATGGTAGAACTACTATTTCCTTGCACTCTCGTTGGAAAAAATACTGTTTGCATCATGTTATAGGAATTAAATAGATCTAACAGCTGACTTTTCCTTGAGCTATCACGTACACAATTAATGTTGAAATCTCCACACACAATTAATTTTTTATACTTCCTATACAGTGAACCCAGAACCAATTCCAGCTTGGGCAGAAACATTTTAAAATCTGAGTCAGGGGATCTATAAATAACAACTATTACAAGTTTAGTTCCATTAACATTAACAACTCCTGCACAAAATTCAAATATCTGTTCTGTGCAGTGTTTAGAAAAATCGATTGACTCCGATGAAAAATCGTTTTTTACATACATGGCCACTCCCCCACACTGCAAGGAACTCCTAGAGTAGAAGGCAGCTAACCTGTATCTTGGCAAAGGAAGTCTCTGAATTGTCACACCACTTAAAAAGTGCTCTGAAATACCAATAATGTCAGAATCAGTATCAATAAGCAGTTCATTAACTTTATCTCTGATACCCTGTATATTTTGATGAAAAACAGTAATTCCCTTATTAATTATATTCTTAGACTTTATCAAAGGTGGTTCTTTTCTTAGAGGGACTTACTTTAAGCAGGAATACCTATCAGCTGTCTTCAGACTAAAAAAGGTGCAGCCCTAACAACAACTACTACAGGCATTTTTCCATGAGTGACAGCCGGCCGCGGTGGCCGAGGAGACTGAGGCGCTCCTGTTACGGTCTGCACGGCCACTACGGTCGGGGGTTCGAATCCCCCCTCGGGCATGGATATTTGTGCCGTCTTTAGTCTTAGATAGTTCATAAGTAGTTTGTAAGTTTAGGGACTGATAACCCCGTAGTTAAGTCCCATAGACTATACAGACATTTGAACATGAGTGACATCCTCACCCCCTACTACACTGTCACCTATGAGCTTTGCCAACCTCCCCTTCCCATACCTATTGAGGTGCAGACTGTGCCTAGTAAAATCCGACCTTTGGATAGTCTGAACTGGCACCACTGCAATGTGATCCATGCCCTCCCTCATCAGTGCCTTCCCAAGCCCCATGTTAACACGGCTGACAGCCGTATTAAGACAAACCTATCATGACGTTGAAACGGCTGCACGAAATGCACATTCGTACCACCTATATCATATTCCCCGTCCCTATCAAGACTATTCCCGGCCCCACCCACTATAACTACCTGATCCTCTTTTGAGAAATTCCTACATAAATCCCCTAAGTTACAAGTGACCTGAGCTAACCCTGCACTAGGCTTCACTATGCTGGTGACCTGGTACTCACTCCCAAGTACTTCCTGCAACTGTTGGCCAACACCTCTGCCATGAGAACTGCCTAGCAGCAGAACCTTCTTCTTCCTAAGAGCCCTCTCTACAAATTTCGGCTTCCTAACAACTGAGGTCTGCTGCGTACTTCCTACACCTACAGCTACAGGAGGTTCATCTCCACTCAACTCCGACAGTTGGTCAAACCTATTTGCAACTTGCAATGTAAAGCTATCTGAATACCTTCTCCTAGCTACCTTCTTGCCAACTGCCAGTTCCCATTCCCCAGCCCCCCTTCCCCTCCTCAACCTACCTAGTTCCTCTTCAGCGTTTTTCAGCTGCACCTGAAGGGCGCAGATCAAACGCTCCTGCTCCTCTATTCTCTTATTCCTGCTGCAGATTCTACAGTTCCAGGAGAGAACCTCACCACAATGCCCACTGGCTTCCCCACTGCACTCCCCCCCCCCCCCCATGAAAATACTTACTACAAATCCCACACTGCAGCCCACTACGCACTACCCTACGACAAAGCCCACACTTTTCACTCATGGTAAAATTCGCAATTATTTGTGAAGAAAAACTAGACGTCTATGTTATTAAGTTAAGTTTCTACAAAAGAACTAGGAAGTACCTCTTAACTACAGCAATCAACAAACTTCAGTCTCTACAAAATCAAGTAACAACAACAACTAATAGTATCAGAAAAGAACAAATAACACTACCACTGAAACTTTACACTCTGGTCATGTGGCCAGTGTTGCACTCAAGTGGGCTGGGCTGTCCTGGGCTGTTCTGCTGCCAGCAGGTAACAGTTACCTGCTGGCAGCAGAACAGCCCAGGACAGCCCAGCCCAGCCGAGTGCAACACTGGCCACAAAGGCTACTTGCAATTCCGAAGATGACATACGTCAGGTCGAAACCGGTTAATTGAAACTGTTAATTTTTGCGATCAAGACTGTTTTTTTGTAATATTGATCATACCAAATAGATCGCTGTTTTTCTCCTCTGACAATGTTGTCAAAATTAACCAGAGATGAAAGTCGCGAGACTTAGGAGGCCATGAAATGTGGACAGCTGAACGGAAAGAGCAGAGGTCAGCTTACTTCCAGTCTCAGCTGAGGCTTCGCGTCATGCCAGTGCTGCGCTGACTCTTGTTTGTCAGTGAGCGCAGCTGCTCGCCAGGACTGCTGTGCTTGTAGTTTAGCCGCAGACGTGCAGGGCTGCTGGTTAGCAGTCCGCAAACGAAGCTGTCGTGAGAGCGCGCGACTCGCACTTGTAACTGAGAGTTCCTCTCTGAACACTGACATCGACGACCCACGATGAACCACTGGAACGCCCCACGCGTTCAGTACCCGTGCAGTCAACTGAGTCCGGCCCCAGCAAACAGGTGGTGACAGCTGGCAGTAAACGGCTGTACCGCTGGTCCTGTCACACAGCAGTGGCGTGACAGCTTGACGACCACCACCAGCTGTGTTGTTGCTGGCAGCCCCTCAGTCCACTCATCAGCGAGGTGGCCGGCAGCCATCTGTGTGCAGTCTGTTGTCCTGTTGCACGCTATCATGGTTTCCACGACGAAAAAAATCATTTTCCCTTGATTAATGACCGATTTTAAAAATTTAAAATATTATAATGTTCTACTCGTTAAAAGGTACAGTCTTCTGTAAAATTCAGCAGCGCAAGGCAAGTATTACATTCGTAAACTGAGTTTATCTTGAAGCTCACGGATCTCAAATATGCAAATTTTGTTAATCACTCACTCGAAAATGATAACAATTAGCTACTGCCAACAAACTTCACATCAACGAGATTGTGTTGTTGTTGTTGTGGTCTTCAGTCCGGAGCAGCTCTTCACAATACCCTATCCTGAGCAAGCCTCTTCAACTCCACATAAGAACGGCAACCTACATCTGTCTGAATCTGCTTACTGTATCCATTTATTGGTCTTCCTCTGCGGTTTTTACCCCACACGCTTCCCTCCAACCCTAAATTCACGATTCCTTGATGTCTAAGAACGTGTCCTACCAATCGATCCCATCTTTTAGTCAAGGTATGCCAGAAATTCCTTTTCTCCCCAATTCTGTTCAGTACCTCCTCATTAGTTACACGATTCACCCACCTTATCTTCTGCATTCTTATAGCACCACATTTCAAAAGCCTCTATCCTCTTCCTGTCCGCACTGTTTATCGTCCATGTTTCACTTCCATACAAGGCAACACTCCACACAAATGCCTTCAGAAAGGAATCCTTAGGCTTAAATCAATATTCGATGTTAACTAAGTTTTCTTTTTCAACAGCGCTTTTCCACCCATTGCCATTCTGCATTTTACATCCTCTGCACTGTGACCATCATTTGTTATTTTACTGCCCAAGTAACAAAACTCATCTACCTCCTTTATTGTTTCGTTACCTAATCTAATTCCTTTAGCATCGCCTGATTTTGTTAGACTGCACTCCATTACCCTAGTTTTGCTCTTGTTAATGTTCATCTTATATGCACCTTTCAGCACACTGTCCATTCCGTTCAGTTGCTCTTCCAGGTTGTTTGCTGTCTCTGACAGAATTACTATGTCATCGGCAAAACGCAACTTTTACACCTTCACCAAATTTCTCCTTGCTTTCCTTTGTAGCTTGCTGAATGTACAAAGTGAATAACATCGGAGAAAGTCTACAACCCTGTTTTATCCTTTCCCAAACACAGCATCCCTTTCATGCTCTTCAACTCTGATAACCGCTGTGTGGTTTTTGTACAAGTTATAAATAACCTTCCGTTCCTTATATTTTACTCCTGCTTGCTTCAGAACTTGAAAGTGTTTATTCTAATCAACATTGTCGAAAGCCTTCTCCAAATCTACAAAAGCTAGATATGTAGGTTTACCTTTCATTAATCTATCTTCTAGGATACATTTCTCCTGAACCCAAACTGATTTTCCCCGAGGTCGGCTTCTACCAGCTTTTCCATCCTTCTGTAAATAATTCGTGTTAATATTTTCCAACTATGACTTATTAAACTGATGGTTCTGTAGTTTTCACACCTGTCTACGCCTGCTTTCTTTGGAACGGTGAATATAACATTTTTCTTTAAGTCTGGGGGTACTTCGGCTGTCTCATACATCTTATACACCAGGCGAAATAGTTTTGTCATGGCTGCTTCTCCCAGAGACTTCAGTTGCTCTGAGGGAATGTCTCTACTCCAGAGGCCTTGTTTCTACTTTGGTTTTTCAGGGACCTGTCAAATTCATCTCTCAGTATAGTAGCTCCTATTTCATCCTCATCTACTTCTTCTCCGCTTCCTACAATTTGCCTCTAGGTTCATTTCCTTCGTAGAGCCTCTCTATATACTCTTTCAGCTTTCCCTTCTTTGCTGAGAATTGGTTTTCCATCTGAGTTCTTTATATTCATAAATCTGCTTTTCTTGCCTCCAAATGTCCCTTTTATTTTCCTGTAGGCAGTATCAATTTTACCCCTGTTCATACATTCTTCTACATCCTTGCATTTGCCTTCTAGCCACTCCTGTTTAGCCATTTTGCACTTCCTGTCAATCTCTTTTTTTTAGTCGTCTGTACTCCATTTTGCCTGTTTGATTTACTGCATTTTTATATTTTCTCCTTTCATCGATTAAATTTAGTATCTCCTGTGATATCCAAGGACTTTTTGTAGGTCTTGCCTTCCTACCTATTTTGTCTTCTGATACCTTCACTATTTCATCTCTCAATTGTACCCATTCCCCTTCTACTGTTTTATTTCCCCCCGTTTCTGTCAATTGTTGCCTAAAGCTCCCTCTGAAATTTTCAAGAACTTCAGGTTCCTTCAGTTCATCCACGTCCCATCTCCTTATTTTCCTACCTTTCTGCAGTATTTTCAGTTTCAGCCTACAATTCATGTCCAATAAGTTATGGTCAGAGTTTTTATCTGCCCCGGGGTATGTCTTACAGTTTAAAACCTGGTTCCGAAATCCATTATAAAATCTATCTGGTCTCCCATAACAATTAAGTTTTCCTGTCCGTTAATTGTCTGAATAATTTCCTTTTCTCCTCATATATTTCTTCGAACTCCTCATCATCGGCAGAGCTAGTTGGCATATAAACCTGTACTACTGTGGTCGGTGTTGGCTTCGTATCTATCTTGACTACGATAATGCGATCACTGTGTTGCTCATAGTAGTTTACCCGCATTTCTATTTTCTTATTCATTATCAGAACTACTCCTGTAATACCCCCAACTGATTTTGTATTTATAATCCTGTACTCACCTGACGAGAAATCCTGTTCCTCTTACCACCGAACTTAACTAATCCCCACTATATCTAACTTCAACCTATCCATTTCTATTTTTAAATATTCTTGCTTCCCTACCCGATTAAGAGATCTAACGTTCCACACTCGGATCCCATATTATTTGTGGCTATTATCCGCAAGCAGCACCAAATTATTCGTTTTGTAAATTAAAACATAAAATTGTATGTCGGCTGCATAATGGGTAATGTGTCAGACGACCAAAGCATATTAATAAAAATAACGAATTTCCAGCTTGGTGGTGTGATATGAAATATTTATTTTATAAAATCACGTATCGATTTCGTTAACACTATTGAACATCATCGCTGCTGATTTCGAGTCATATGGACTCAAGTACTCCGCATAAAACATTTAACAGTCAGACCAATAGAACATATAAATAACAAGGCCTCTCTAGAGAATGTTACAAGCTTAGTGGGAGCTAAGAACACCATCGTACTGGCTTTTATTTAAATAACCGGTTTTAGGCTCACCCTCAAGTCTTAAGATGGCCTTGTAAGTCAAAAACCGGTTAACCAAATGAAAATGAACTTGTAGAATATACACAGAATTGTACATTTAAGTCAATATCATTTTATTCTGTCAAGAAGCGATGGAAGAATCAGTGAAAATGTCTTCGTTTAGCTCAACAAAAATGTTCAAATATTTGTAGAACTTATGGGACTTAACTACGGGGTCATCAGTCCCTAAGCTTACAAACTACTTATGAACTACCTAAGACTAAATATCCATGCCCGAGGGGGATTCGAACCCCCCGACCGTAGTGGCCATGCAGACCGTGACTGGAGCGCCTCAGTCCCCTCGGCCACCGCGGCCGGCTTAGCTCAACAGTTGTATGTCTGTTGTACACATGTTATATAGCGTCTATACTACTCCTAAAATATTTGCTATTGTTCCTGAAACACCTTGTATATGAGACGAACAACTTCGCTTCTCTAAACAGGAGACAGGAACACATTTCTCAAACAACTTCGCGACTTCGCTCCGTTCGACAGCTCGGCTCCCCATCAGTCGTCTGCGCATGCGCGAAGCACTTTCATACGCGTGCCAATAGGATCCATCAAATTCCGTGTGCAAAAAATCGTACACGTGCAATTTGTGCAAGTGACGCAGCGGAATAGCCGTGCGCGCTAAACCGTCGAAAGTTCAACTCCTCCCTCGGGCATGTGTGTGTGTGTGTGTGTGTGTGTGTGTTGTTCTTAGGATAAGTTAGTTTAAGAGTAGTTTGTAAGTTTAGGGACCGATGACCGCTGCAGTTAGGACCTATAAAATTACAAACATTTGAACGTTTTTGATCTTGTGCAAGCGGAGCTGACTACACGGAAGACGTACGACGGATCTTGTTAATCTTGGAAGCTCTTACTTCCCATGTAGAACGAGCTAAAGTTCACTGCGTTGCTAACGTTCTAAAGATGCCTCAATCTGTGTAGTGGATAACACGTCGCCGGCCGCGGTGGCCGAGGGGACTGCGGCGCTCAAGTCACGGTCTGCACAGCCACTACGGTCGGGGGTTCGAATCCCCCTCGGGCATGGATATTTGTGGCCCCCTTAGTGTTAGCTAGTTACTAAGTAGTTTGTAAGTTTAGGGACTGATGACCCCGTAGTTAAGTCCCATAAGCTGTACAAATATTTTAGTTTTTAGATAACACGTCTTCTGAGCTTTGCTCGTTATTTTCTCCGGTAATATTGAGCATTGACAACGAAATCAAAATAAGTCTACCTTCACTTTCACCATTATTTCAGCCTGCGAAATTTTTAACTCTCCCACTTATAATATGGCGGGTTCTCCCAGCGACACAAGAAAGCCGATCGTGTGGAAGGGTCTAGAGACAAGGAAGGCCGCCTCCCGCAGTGCTGATACCCTGGCAGGGCCCCCGGCGCCGCGCTTTTATCTGCGCATATACCTGCTGCCAGGACTGCTCGCCGATACCTCTAATCCTGTCCCACGCACGCTCCTTATCTCCGTGTTTGATGAAATGATCCATCACGTCACTATCATCGCGCTATCTCAGATTCCTGTGAATTCTTCATCGAAACACAGTGACTTTTACTCTTTGCCGTCATAAAACTATGATTGGTACCGTCACCTCCGGATAACAATTCTTTGTGTTCAATTCTTTAGTGCGTTTCACGTGACATTTGTCATTCCTTTTGTGTTATAATCTAATTCATTTCTAAGCGTAAAAAACACTTTTAGTTGTCTATTTTGAGAGAGATGGTGGTCCTATTTTTAGAATTATTTGCTCCATTTTAATTTGGATAATATTGTTTGGATTTATTCTGGAAGGATATCAATAGTCTTATCTTGTTTATATTCACTTTCTTTCATTTTGTCTTGTAATTATCAGAGGATGGGAGTTGGGAGGTAAATTTCTGTTCTGTCAGAGTATGACTCTATTTTTTTATTATTGTAATTATCGCCGATGGGATAACTGTCTTCCGAGGCGGAAGGCGCTGGCGACACCCGCAGGCCGGCAGGGCACGTTCTCTGATGTTCCTTTCAAGGCATTCTGCCGACACCGTTCAGAGGGCGACCGCTGGCCGCCACCATCCGTGCTGAAACCACTCCGTCTGCAGACGGACATTTATATTTGTGCTGGGCACGTCTGTGGCTGAGTCCAGGTAGTTTGTACCGCTTCGATGCTGCTTTGCTGTTTTTGTGTAGGGAGGCTCTCCGATCGCGACGCACTGGAAGGGCGCTAAAGTACAATGAGCAGAGGCAATAAAAGTTGGCGTCGTTCTGGACTGCACGTGCACCCGATCACAGACAAATATATACAGACGGGAAACCTCCGTAAGGGCCCGGTCCTACGCTCAGGGGTGCGGGGAGGGAGGGTTTCCAGCAGTTCCGTAAGATGTCCCATGATGGCGCTGCGGTCAGAAGCAGCTCTTTAAACTGGCCAGAGCAGGCGGCAGGTTGCAGCTCTCCCCACCACCACCTCCCCTCAAACGCCAGCAAGCTGGACACAGCCGTGACCTCGTGGCAGGCGGCACAAGCTCTCTCCTCACTCTCCCCTCCACTACCCTCTGCTATCCTCTGACGTGCGAGAGGCACCCTAAGCCAGCGATCCGCCTGACACCTGCTAGCATCTTACAGAACTACGAGGGGAGCTTAGGACAGTGGTTTAGGGGGGCTGCTCCTCTGTATATGTTACTCTGTGACCCGAGGTTTGGAACGCCAGGGGCGGGCGTCTGCGAATGTTTGTGTAAATTGCCAGAGGTGATTTCTGGGGATGTTAGAGCGGCACTCTCGCGATGGGACGCTGGCGTCAGGTCAACAGTAAAGTCATTTCAGCGTCTGCAGATTCGTTCCAATGGTCCGCAAATTCTATGGTTTTCTGAGAAATGCTAGCTTACGTGCACAATGCAGTATTTGACAGTTTTGTGGGGAAGGAGACTGGCGTGTTGAACAATAGCTGTCGTATTCCATTGGTTTGAACATTAAGCAAAATTTGTGATTAGCTGGACGTTACTGATGGGAGGGACTTGAGTGGAAGATTTTGGAGTTGTGGAATATTGCTGTGGAGCGAAAGGACTCTGGTGTCGGCGGCGCTGCTGGCCGCATCGTGCTGTTTTTGGTGACTCTGGTCTGGGCCGCGCTCCTGACCGGATCACGCTGTTTTGAGTTGTGTAATTTTCGGTGTTAACTTGGAATTATTTCAGTGTGCTTTCTGCACAGTAAAGTGTTAGTCCTGTATGGCTACTATAGAGTAAATTGAAACTTGTAATATTCTGAAGTGTGTGTTTGCTGTCAGCTACACCACTCGTAATCAGAATTTTTACCGTTACTTGAGAGTACAGTTTTATTTTCACTTTAGTATTGTCGTCGGCTTAACCGACAAAACGTATTCTAATCGTATCAATCCACATTCGCGATCACTGCTGTCAACACTGCATTGCCCTCAGCTGGTCTTCTCGACCTGCTACGTCGTTCAACAGAAAGACGGTAAGGTTGCGTCAACGCATCTGCTGAGAAATGGGAGTTGAATGGTAGTATTAAGTGGGAGTTTATCGTGTGCCAGAAGGGACGTCCTTATTCTTGTAGATCCAAAAATAGACTTGATCAGAGATGCGGTAAATTTTCATTTTTGGTATTTAATTTTTTACTTCGTGGGTTTGCCTACGACTTAGCCAGTCAAAACTTTTTATTTCGTGTACCGACTTTAGTTAATTTCTAATTTTCATGTAAGGTCACCCATTTAGATATTAAGTGTATTTTATTGTCTTTCAAAACTGATTTATTTGTAAATTTTATATATATGTGGCTTATGGTCACAAGTGTTGTTGTATCAGGCAGGTTGTAAGATAGAATTTGCGAATATAGTTTTTATTCAAATTTGTGCCTACCTCATTTCAACCACCTTTAACCGTAAATATTTTGGAGGGAAAATTCTTCTAAAGATAGGTAGGTCAGGCGGAAATATTTCCATTGCACAGAGTGTGCAGTTAAAAAGCTTGCAACTCACCACTGCGTACAGTTAGTAACAGTATACAGTAAATTCACTTTACGGATATTTATTTATTTATTTTGTATTTAATAAATAAAAACTAGTGGCGACCCTTAAATCAGATTTCCACAGAAGTAGAAGCAAAATGATTGCATCAATCCAATAAGGAACGTAGTTTCACATATAACATTTGCGTTTTAAAGACCACATACTTTCAATTTCTTTAATACACTATGGTCTTAGACGGTTAGTACTAGTCCAGTGCCCTTGCTGGCTTACAAAGGGCTCTTGGAAGAACAAGTGGCCCATCACGACGGCACACCGCCTCATTTTTAATGCGTTGTCCGAAAAGAACGGAAACATCAGTCTGGACAACAGCGCACAGGTCGTGGTGATCAGACTGCTTGGCCTGTGCGTTCTTCCGACTTGAGCGAGCTAGTCTGCTACCCACGGGACAACTTGAACTCTTTGATTTAGGCATCTGACGGAGACTTATTGCCGCCGATCATGGCTGCGGTAGGTGCTGTAGGAGCAGAGATTGGTTACCGTAGATCGGCAACATGGTACGGAGTTACGGGATCTGAGTTGGCGTCTGTGGTCGACACATCGAACCGTACTTGAAATTGAACCCAGATGACAAGCAGCAGGAGTCAGAGGAAACGTGGGTTGTGATACGGTGCGTGATGCGGGAAAGATACATCGGCGGACAAGAGTTCTCTACTCCAACACTTCGAAACCGTACAGCGAATTAGTTAAAAGCCAAGTTGGCAAGATCTAACTTACAATCTTCGCAACTTGTCTTTTTAAATTTGTAAAGATCGCCACTATATGCAATGAAGAAATTATATAGTTACACTTTGTATTAATACTAACTTAAACCTTTCGACCTCTACAGGTCATATGTTCCATATATAAGTCTTTATTCACGATTCTCAAAGCAAGTGCTAGAAATGCTTCTCGACGTTTCCCCATTCATTCCTCCCCCCCCCCCCCCCTTTTCCACCAGTCCATGTTCTCATACCTTTCGTCCTTCATTTTCTTTTAGTACTATCAAATTCCGGTCTCCCATCTGTTTAAATATCATGTCTCCTGTAATGAAATGAATATTTTATCTTATTCTTACAACATCTTACACTACAGTTGTGTGTTTTCCCTTTGAGTCTGCATTGCGTTTAGCATGATGTTCATAGTAGCTATACTTTCTACTTTTTTTTATTCATACAGTACCAATATTACCGCAATTAACTCATTCACATTGCCTAACTCAAACAAATCTTTTTTCTAGTTCTCTACATACTTACACTATTAAGGGACCTAAGCTCCACGTTCTGACTCGTTTCTTATGATAGCATAGTGTTGAGGAGCCACTGCATGGATAGCCGAATTGGGAACTATTTTTTTCCAGAGGATGCTTGCATCATTACAGCATACGCTAGAACTGAATATCTTTCGGGAATACAACAGCTGTAGTTTCAGCTGTAGTTTATCGTTGCTCTCAGCTGTCGTCAGTCCCAATCTAGTAAGTCCATGTTCGTTATGTTATATGGCCATTTCACACAATCACCAAAATTTTACCCTTGCAATTACTGAAAGGACTACTGCCCCTTCTCAGGAACCATTTGTTAGTATTGCCTTTTCAAACATATCCGTACTATATAGTGGAATCTACACAAAGCGTATCGGTAAGACCGCTAAGCTACCAAACCCCAACAAGAGCCTTCGTTCGTGGGCTGGTTGGGCGACAGTATTATAAACTGTGTTCATTTTAAATAAGTTATCCAATGATCTCATTTCTTCATTACAATTTCCATATTACTGTCATGAATACATTAATTAGATGTAAGTGTTCAATCTCGAAATTGTGAGATATGATTTCTTTTAGTTTTACCACTACTTTGTTTCGTGTACACACTGCATTGATTTTTGCTCTCGTGTAACAGGTCATTTCATAGCTAAATAATCAAACACTGGAATCTATAAAGAACATTGCGCTGATTACTCAATAACACTCAGCTATATAGAGTTTTCATACGGTTAAAACAACATTCTAGATCACATGTCTATGATGATAATGATGATGATGAAAGTGACGATGAGAACACACAACACCCAGTCCCCTAGAGAATCGAACCCGGCCCCCTCGCAAGGCGTCATTGACGCTGCCACTGAGCTTCAAAAGCGGACGCAAGGTCACTGCGAAGGATCTACGAACACAGCTACTTTGGCAAATAAATTAATTGTGTAAGTTGTTAATGCATTTCAATGCACAATAATGATGAAAACGCAGTGAAGTCCTTGCCGCGCGGGAGATATCGGGGGAACAATGGTATTGGAGATTACTGTAGAAAACTACCAAAAAGCCGTTTCTTCAAGTTCATCATCATCATCTTGCAGTTTTTGAAACACAAGCCCCGTCACTTTGTCCTGTCTTCCCAACATTTCTCTGTATCACTCTAGCCCAGTCCTCTCCTCTCTTCTTGACACAATCCACCACTCCTTTTAGCCATCTAGCCCTTGGTCTTCCTCTTGGAGTTTCGTGTACCCTCCTGGGGATCCTCTTCTCCTCCATTCTCTTTAAATGGCCGCATCACTGCAGTTTTAATCTCTGTATCATATCCTGTAAGGGCTCCTCTTTCACTATTTCTCTTCCTCAACATGTTCTTCTTGTTACCCCTTTTCTGCTTCGAGGAAATTTCATTTACCCTGCTTGTATTTTGCTCACATCTCTTTTCTTCGTTACCTAAGTTTCCGACGCATAAGTCAATATTGGAATACAATAACTTCGGTATAACACTTCTTACCCCACAATACACTCCTAACGCTTCTCAGAAGTACGGGGTGTTCAAGTAGTTTTTCCGCAGTGCTAATGATTGTCAGCCGCGCGTGCCCTATGCAGCAGTGAATATACCGAAATGAAATTCAGTGAAATAAAAGTTATTAAATTAGGGAAAATTCATTGTTATGCACAAATTTTTCACTTTAAATTTTGGAAGTGTTATCCCTGTGTTGAATATGCAATTCAATTCGACTAATACTATTTCCAAACACTAACTGTAACATTTCTTCTGCAAAAGAAACAGTGAAAGTCGGTATTGCAGTATTCAATTCCTCGATGGACTTAGAAAGCAGTGACATTGAAACGCAAATGTTCAAATGTTTGTAGAGCTTATGGGACTTAACTACGGGGTCATCAATCCCTAAACTTACAAACTACTTATGAACTAGCTAATACTAAAGACGACACAAATATCCCTGTCCGAGTGGGGATTCGAACCCCCGACCGTAGTGACCGTGCAGGACGTAACTGACGCGCTGCAGACCGCTCGGCCACTGCGGCCGGCTATTTTACTTAACTGAATGGGTACTATTGAATCACTGCAAGTATCGTTTTGCGTTTATTGTTTCGTTGAAAAATATAGGACCCACAGTTCGACATCTAGAAATTGCAATCCAAACTCCCATTTTCACAGAATGGTTTTTCATGAGTACACAATGGATTTGCAGTACTCTACATAATAGAATTTGGGAGTTCATGTACGCCGCGGCGGAGTGGTCGAGCGCATTGAGGCGCTATGCTCCGACGAGGGAGGCCGGGGTTCGAATTCTCCCTCGGGCATGGATGTTTGTTGTCTTTAGAATAAGTTGGATTATCAGTAGTTTGTAAGTTTAGGAACTGATGACTAAATTTTTGAACCATTTACAGTTCTGCGTCTCCTGTCATGACTAGAATTTTTTTTTTTTTTTTTTTTTTTTTTTTTTTTTTTTTTTTTTTTTCCAATTCTTGCACGACTGTCAGGAAATGAATTGTACACTTTGCTGTCATATAAAATTTAATTTATTGTGCTACCGGTTTCGGGATTGTCCCATATTCCAGGCATTTCTATAATAGTACAAAAATTAGTTAAGCTTCAATGCGGCACAAATATAAAATATAAAGATCTTCATCCATGGTCGAAGTACTTACAAAATTACATGAGCAGTTTAGTTTTATAGATTTTCCGAATAAGTTGGCCGTGTCGTCATACTTATAAAACCAATTAAAATACAATTTAAAAGTGATAGTGATAACGACAGCATCAAGGGGTTCCTGCACTTAAATAAAAACAGTACTATTTCGTAATACAAGTCAAAGATAAAATGTAACAGACTTAGAGAACAGGGTATGTCAAAGATGTAACAAACTGCCAATGTACTCGCTTCTTGAATCGTTAACACATGCGTAACGATATATATATATATGTGTGTGTGTGTGTGTGTGTGTGTGTATGTGTGTGTGTGTGTGTGTGTGTGTGTGTGTGTAACACACAGTTTTTATACCTATATATAAAGTTACACAAATGAAAGAGATTACATTTTTTAATAATACATATATATACGATTACAACAAATGAAAGCAATCACGTTCTAAAATGTACAGGTAGGTATGATGTACGTCTGTTACCACACCTATCCTATTATGTGAATTACATAATGGTGAACAGTGTCGTCAATGAAGATGTTAACAGTTACCAAAATTCTATATGTTAACAGGATTCATATGTTGGGAAGTTAGTATTCACCTCTCTGGTCATTACTACTACAGTATAATATAAGCATCTAGAATACAAATGTTAAGTCATCGAATAAAAATATAAAAAAACCTGACAAAATTGGTCATATTAAAATAATAAAATAACATTAAACAGAAAACTAAGCAGTATACAAAATCATCTACTACTGGTATAATGCTGTAATCAATTTACAAACATAAAATTATAGGCTCAGTATTACTTTAGATAAAGATGTTATAATAAAGATATACAGACGTGTTGATCTGGGTCAAATATTAAAAAATTAGAATTAAAAGGAAAGAGAAGAAGGAAACACATTAAGCAATCTCACCTACCACATGTGTGCTGCTACGGTCAATCTGCTAACAAGAAGTTCTAAGGTCAATATTAATTTTGCTACTGTTGTAAAAGCAAGTCTAAAGGAATTGATCATATTAAACTTATCTGAACGTAAAAGTTGCTAGCGCAATTCAGAACGGAGAGGATGTAGCACACAGTACCATGAGGGGAGGAGGTAATCGCTTTCATTTGTTGTAACTGTATATATATGTATTAAAAATATAATCGCTTAAATTTGTGTAACTGTATATATATGTATTACTGTACTGTGTAAATTTCGTTATACATGTGTTAACGATACAAGAAGCGAGCACATTGGCAATTTGTTACACCTTTGACATATCCTGTTCTCTGAGTCTGTTACATTTTATCTTTGACTTGTTGTATTACGAAATAGTACTGTTTTTATTTACGTTAAGTGCAGGAACCCCTGGATGTTGTCGTTATCACTATCACTTCTAACTTGTATTTTAATTGGTTTTATAGATATGACAACACTGTCAACTTATTCAGAAAATGTATAAAACTAAACTGCTCATATAATTTTGTAAGTACTTCGACCATGGATGAAGATCTTTATACTTTATATTTGTGTCACATTGAAGCTTAACTAATTTTTGTACTATTATAGAAATGCCTGGAATATGGGACACTCCCGAAACAATAAATTAAATTTTACATGACAGCAAAGTGTACAATGCATTTCCTGAAATATATCGTTGTCGACGATCGCCATAAACAAATGTATGGCACGACTATCACTCTGTATGGGGAAAGTTATAATTTTTTCCTTACAGCTGTGTGGGCCGTTCCGAGACTAACATAGATTTCCTGGGCGAATTTTCTTACTGACCTGTTCGGGCTCTCGGACATTTTATCGGAAATATCGAACAGTTTATCCTGAGACAAAACGTTAGGACGACCAATTTTCGGTGCATCTGCTACGGAATCCATACTTTGAAATTCGCTAATCAAATCTCGCACAGTATCGCTTTGCGTGGTTGTTGTCTCCGTGAATTAAATGTTTGACAAACAGAAACTGTGTATTTACCGGCAGCTTTGAACACTTGTTCGACTAAAAACACACGTTCTTCAATCGTTAGCATTTTAACAGTGACAAAAACGAAACAAACTAACAAAGAAACTGAACTTAAACGTTCATGTCAATACGTAACGACACACACCAACGGTACTACCGGCCCTAGCTGAGATAAACGAAACAGTGGAATGTTGGGAGAGTCCACTTGAAAGGAAGTAACTCAGGCAGGCGAACAATCATACAGCACCCGCGGGTAACAAAAAAATGTTCAAATGTTTGTATAGTCTACAGGACTTAACTACGGGGTCATCAGTCCCTAAACTTACAAACTACTTATGAACTACTTACGAACTAGGACGGCACAAATATCCATGCCCGAGGGGGGATTGGAACCCCCGACCATAGCGGCCGTGCAGACCGTGACTGGAGTGCCTTAGTGTGGGTAACAATCATACGGCACTGCGGAGAGACTTACTGAAAACCCTGTACTTCTCCCTGTCTGTCACGTTCTGTAATCTCCTTGTTATTTCTCCCATTTTCCTCAATTACGGTTCCCAGACACTTGAAGCTTCAGCAGTTCACCTTCGTTATTCCCCTCACTGGTCTATCCTTTTTCCTGGTGATTAACATGAACTCACATTTACGGATGTTGAAATTCAATTAGTATTCTCCCACTGTTCCTTCAAATGTTCAAATGTTTGTTAAGCTTATGGGACTTATCTGCGGGGTCAGTCCCTAAACTTACAAACTACTTATGAACTAGCTTATACTAAAGACGGCACAAACATCCAAGCCTGAGGGGGGAGGGGGGGTCTTCACGGCCACTACGGTCGGGAGTTCGAATCCCCCTCGGGCATGGATATTTGTGCCGTCCTAGTTCGTAAATAGTTCATAAGTAGTTTGTAAGTTTAGGGACTGATGACCCCGTAGTTAAGTCCCATAGACTATACAAACATTTGAACATTTTGGGGAGGGGGGGATTGGAACCCCCGACGGGGAACGGCCTCGCGTATCGTAGCATAGCGCGTCTCAATGCGCTCGGCCGCTCCGCCGCGCCCAGTTCCTTACCAAGCATCCTGCTGCTTCTGGATTTCCTCATCCTTGTTGCCACAGACCATCCGATCGTCTGTAAACACCATTACCATCACCTTTTCCCCCCCAATTTTCCCTGCTAGCTTTGTCAGTATGTCACCCATGACCACAATGAAGAGAAGGAGTGATAATGCACTGCCTTGCTTCAGTCCGCTCACTTACTTGAACCATTCTGTTCTTCCCTCTCCCAATTTCATACAACTCGTACTTCCACAATACATCTTCGCCCTGCTTAAATCTCTTCGACTTTGACTCTAATTCTACTTTCCAATAACTTCTCATATACCTCTGGACAGTGAGACATCAGTGTGACTTCGCTGTAATTTCTGCACTCCTTTCTATTTCCTTTCTTGAATATGGATACTACCAATCCTTTCTTCCAATCTTCCAATCTTGTTTTCCCTCCGCATCACACTCATCACCCGATACAACAACCAACTTTCTCTGCTACCTTCACCATTTCCACACTCACTTCGCCCAAGCGTGGTGCCCTTCCTCCTTTCATATTGTTTATTGTCCTTTCCTCTTCTCTCCAAGTCAGGTCCTTGTCCATTCCTGTACTGCCTCTTCCATCTTCTACTGTGCTGCTAAATGCAAATGGACATGCGGATGGCAGCACAGTAGAAGATGGAACAGGTAGTACACGACTGGACAAGGACCTGACTTGGAGAGAATCTTCAAAATACTCTTTTCACACTGTCTCGAGTCTCTCTGTCGTGAACCACATTTCCATTCTTGTCTATCATCATCAAATCCTCTTTCAGATCTCTTATTTTGACCATCTCATATAGTGCTGTCCTCCTTCATCATCTGTCCACTTTACCATCCACTTCTTCTTTCCCTCTGTGACCATCTTTGCTGCTTCTTTATTTTTTTGCTTGTATTCCTCCCATGCTAGAGCAGTTCTTTCCTAGAACCACTCTCTGAAATCTTTGATCTTCCTTCCCACTGCATATTTTACTGCATCTTTCCACCAAAGTGTCTCCTTACATCGATTTATGTTGCTTGTTCTTCTGCATACCGCTACTGTAGATTCGACCATTGCGCTTTTGAAGTGTATGCGTTCCTCTTTTCTTGTTTTTGGATTATCTGTTGGCAACTTTTCCCTTATTTTCTTCTGGAATTCCTCCTTGAATTCTTTTCACTTCAGATTCCATACTTTGATTTTTCTTTCCTGGTACTCCGACCTCTTACTTTCGTTCCTACCCTCAGGTAGGCCGGTGGTGGCTATCTAAGGTCTCTGGTCTCTGATAGTATTACCTCTATATCTGTGACACTCCTCTTTGTTTCCCAGTCATACAGCATGTAGTCCACCAATGATGTCTTTGTTAAATCACTGCTGTACCACGTTATTTTGTGGCTCTCTTTCTTCTTAAACCACGAACCGCTAAATCATTTCTTTTGTAGAAATCCAGCAACTTTTTCCATTCGACAATCATTTCACCTGATCCTTCTACTCATCTTTATATTTCCATAATCTTGCCTATCACTTCCCACACGTTCATGCATGACTATGAAGCTCTGACTATTTAACTGTTGGAACTCCTCCCCAAATTCTTCCTTCTCTTGAGCTGTACATCCCCCTTGAGGGGCATACACCTAGGCTATCTCCAAGCTTCTTCCCTTTAGTGTTACTCTTACCTTCATAATTCTGTTATTTATTTCCTTCTTCCTTCCTACCATCCCTCACAACTACTCTCACTCCACTTTTCTTTCCTTCGCCGTTCCCACTCCAATACAATCGGTAACAGTTCCAAACGCCCTTCTCATTTCTACCTGGTCTCTGCCAACCATAGTACATCCAACTTTGCATTAGATCCACCATCTGCTCTGCCTTTCCTGTTAGCGTCCGAATGTTCAATGTTCCGATGCTTAAAATGCTCCCAGTTTTCTCATTATAATTATGCTATCTTCGGGCCACTCCTAGTGGTATGTTTGGGCACACAATTTTACATCCCACTTTACTGGTAGATGTTCATATTGATAACACTGTATGGAAGGCTAAATGGAGGCCACTGATAAAACGATCTACTTCTGAATATTGTAAAAAGATATTCTCGAACACGCCGTTTGGTACGGTCTGAAGACGACATAATTGGGATGCCAAAACTGGTAGCACTTTAAGAATATCCTGATAAAACGGCTGCTGAGTGTTTTTCTGGAATAATTCGCCCATCCAAATTCCCACAGTACCCACTAGGAGACAGATGCACAACAAATTCCACCTCAAGTTACGCATGACGACTGGAACGTTGTTTTCTTCGTCGACAATGACCTCAGTGCTGTGTGTATTCGGTGGCGCAACCAGAAGCTGAGCAGCAAGTCTCCGCTTTCACATTTTTCATGTACAAGTGGCTCTTGTGCAACCCTGAAATCTAGTGGCCATTCTTCGGCGGTTGGTTTCACACAGTTCGCAGTTCGCTGTTCGATAGCATGACACAGTTATTATTTAATTTATAATTGTATTTTTTAAATATATGAAATATGATTTAAAAAACAACCGGAAGCACTTTATCACAGCTGCGAGTCTGCGTATTTCCTGAACGTCTACTTTAAATGGGAGAGAGTTGAATCCTCACGAAAAATGCAAAGTGAAGTAGAACAACCCACATGTGGAATACGTTCTGCATCACCGTAACGCTGACGGCATGAACCATCACGAGCAGTCTTTGGCACTAGGGCAGAGATAATTTCTCTTTAGGCCACTTTCGCCTTTCCTTATCGGAGACTTAATTGTCTTTTATTTCTTTGTATAAGGAAGGAGAAGGCGCGGCAGTTGACGGAGTCAGCCATTACGATTTATCTTATTAACATCTACGTTTAAATCGGAGCTTTCATCAGAAACGATAATCTATGAAGTAAGAATTTATGCTGCTTGCATTGGCCATTTTGAGCAGCAGCTGAATTGTATTTCACTGTAATGTTTTTAAAGTAAACGCCTTTTAGTACTGCGAATGAAGGGTTTTATTTTTATATGTCACCCATACGCGTTTCGCCTTTTTCTCAAGGCATCATCAGTGGGTGTCCTGAAATATTTACATGTCTCTGTTTACACATAAAGGTTAGGTTTCTTACATATGTACAAAACATTTCATTTCTGATTTAAAACAGTTCGTCGTTTGCTATAAAATGGTGTACTTACAGCACCTTTCGACCTGTTTGCCAGAAAGAGACTGACGTGGAGTAGCAAGTGCTGTAAGTACACCATTTTATAGCGATCAACGAACTGTTATAAATCAGAAATGAAATGTTTTGTACATATGTAAGAAACCTAACCTTTATGTGTAAACAGAAACATGTAAATATTTCAGGACACCCACTGATGATGCCTTGAGAAAAAGGCGAAACGCGTATGGGTGACTTATAAATATAAAAATAAAACCCTTCATTCGCAATAGCAAAAGGCGTTTACTTTAAAAACATTACAGTGAAATAAGAATTTATGATTTATTGTTCCCTCAGTAATTTTGTGTGTTTGGTCTATTATAACAGCATGGGCGCCATTATGATCGATTAACAATTGTGAAGAGTATTCATGATACGAAATGTTTAATAATTTATATCAACTCGTAATTATTGTTCATGTTAAATATGTAAGAACATGCAGTCACGTCTCTCTCAAAACGAAGTCCTATTTATGTAGTTTCTATTACGGAAGCGTTGGTCAGAAATAATAATCGTGTAGAAATACATAGATTAACTGCTCATATTTGTTCACCTCCCTTTTTTATATTGCGATTCTTTTCAGCTATAAACGATCTCGTGGAGAGAAAAAGGATTAAAACTACAATTAGGTACAATAAATACCGTATTATTAAGTTTCCTGTCACCCAACCATGTTTTAGATATCGGTGCAATCATATTTCATGGTAAATATCCTCAGATAAACTAATCATTTATTTGTTCTTTTTAATTAGAACCCTTGACCAGGCGGGAGGCTTTATAGGGAGAATGTAACGTGTTCAAAGAATTGTTGTCCAGTGCAACATCTGGACTACGAAAACGAAGTTCCCATTTCCCAGGTGTATTACGTAATCGCATGCCTCGCCATGTCAGGGGACGTCCAGAATCAATACACAGCATCCGAGAAGAACAAGTGGCCACACACTTCGTTGGTTTAATCCCTATACTCCTGGAACCATCTCAAGTGTTCGAAGACGTTTAGTCTCTAGTTAACGTCATTGCGGTGTTCGAAGACGTTTAGTCTCTAGTTAACGTCATTGCGGTGTGCTTTGCATTCTCATTCTCCCTGCTTAAATCCCATCCAGAATATTTGGGATTTTTTGGCAGGTGTGTTTTAACGTGTCCGCAAGCATCAACAACGACTACGAAGGACCTCATAACAAATCTACTAGATTAGATTACATCTTATTCCATAGATCAAGAATATGACATTACCCAATAATGTCGAACGTGCCAATGTCATAAAAGGTATCTCTACGTAATATTAGAAGACATCCAATTGTTTTTATTTTTCTTCTCCTTTTTTCCGCTCGTTTTGTAAAATTACTCATTTATATCCAAAAATTCATTTACTGAATTTCAAAAATTCTTTTAATTTCTTTTTAAATGGTAGTTATCTATCTGTCATACTTTTTGATCCTGTTTGAAAGTGACCAAGAACTTTTCTGACAGCATAATTCACCCCTTCCTGGGCCAAAGTTACATTTAAATAGTGAAAATCATACTTTCTCGTAGTGATCCTGTTATGCACACTGCTGTCACTTTTGAATTGGGTTGTGTTATTAATAATAATTTTTCTGAGTGTTTATATGTCTTGTGAGGCTACTATAAAGATCCCTAGTTCCTTAAATAAATGCCTAGAGGATGATCTTGGGTGGGCTCCAACAATAATTATTCTGACTACACGCCTTTGTGCAATGAATACATTTATATTCAGTGATGAATTACCCCAAAATATGTCATATGAAAGAAGTGAATGAAAATAGGCACCGTAAACTAATTTACGAGATGTTTATCACCAATATTAGCATAACCCTAATGGCATAAGTAGTTGAACTGAAATGTTTCAGCAGATTACGAATGTGTTTCTTCCAATTCAATCTCTAAATATTTTGAATATTCGACCTGCTATAGATGTGTGTTAAAAGTCTTCGTTTACTGATGTTTATGTACAGAAGTGTATATACTGTTTTTTATAAAAATTAAAGACATAGAGAAGGTTCAGAGAGGGGCAGCTCGTTTTGTTTTATCACGTTACAAGGAGGAAAGCGTCACGGAAATGTTGCACGATTTGAAGTGGAAATCATTAAAACAAAGACGTAATTCGTTGCGGCGAGATCTACTTGCGAAATTTCAATCACCGATGTTTACTTCTAAATGTGAAAATATTTTGCTAGCACCCACCTACATAGGGAGACATGACCATCCCAATAAAAATAAGAGAAATCCGATCGGAAAAGGAACGATTTAGGTGTTCTTTCTTTCTGCGCGCTATTATACAATGGAATGGTAGAGAAAGGTTATGAAAGTGATTAATGAACCCTCTTCCATGCACATAAATGTGATTTGCAATCTGTGTAGATGTAGATTGAACACTAATGTCTTGTGTGTTTGAAATGTTATGTCTGCTAAGATTATTTTTATTACAAATTAAATTGTTTTATCCATGTTGTGTCAGTATCCAAAAATTGGTACTTTTCTGTAGCTTGAGGATTAAGCTAGCAGCAATGTTTTCGGTTGGAGAGCGGATGGTCACGCGTTCACACCTGGCTGGAATCACGGACTTTTTTTTTCCTATGAGTTTTAACCTGGCCTTCACCTGTCAACGATTTGAGCAGTCGCAAGCACAAACGACGCATATTTATAGCTGTGCATTAGTCTCCCAAGAAAATACTTTTTATTTTTGTTTTAATACAGGATTCCTTAGGAAAAAAAGCGGGAAAGCCAAAGAAACAGCTGAAAAATCGAAAGAATCTGAATAGTCATTTAGTAAAGGGACATCGCCACATCGGTTTAGATCCGTATTCTGTGCACTGCAGTAATATTTGCAAAACTCACGAAGAAAAGTCGAATAGCACTGTCTACATAATAATTCATAACAATTCGTACGGTGCATGACAGAGGGTACTTTACAACAAAATTCGGAAACAGTCTTCAGTTGTGTTACTACATAGATGGAATTTCGCGCACTTGAATTTTAAAAACAAGAAGAGAAAAATCACTGTCTACGTAAGAGTTTGTACGATGGGTGGTGGAGGGTATACTTTACTTCAGACTTTGATCCAGTTGACGGATCACCATGAATTTCGCTGGTACTGTAATTTTTCATACACAGGGGATAGAGGGGAAGCAGCGCAGAATGGTCGCGTTGTGTAAGGCGTCATCTACGGCCGTTCCCGCCGGAGGTTCGAATCCCCCCCCCCCTTGTATCGATGTGTATGTGTTTGTGTGTTGTCCTTAGTGTAAGTTAGTTTAAATGTTTTGTAAGTCTAGGAACTGATGACCGCCGGCCGCGGTAGCCGTGCAGTCTGCGGCGCGCCAGTCACGGTTTGCACGGCCACTACGGTCGGGGGTTCGAATCCCCGCTCGGGAAAGGATACTTGTGCCGTCCTTAGTATTAGCTAGTTCATAAGTAGTTTTTAAGTTTAAGGACTGATGACCCCGTAGTTAAGTCCCATAAGCTCTAAAAAAATTGACGACCATAGCAGTTTGGTACAATACGTTTACAATTATTTGACATCCGCTGCAGAATACCGAAAGATACAGCAGAAGGCTGCCCAGATTTTAACAATCCTGTTAGTCACTTACGGCTGGTTCATTCTATGGCAGTATTTCAGTCAAGTGACCAGCTATTTAGTAAATGGAACTGTGTAAATAACGCTGTTTGGTGAAGATAGTATATAAAAGGATTAAGTCGTCTAGACCCAGTTCACTTACAATTGACACGGTACTGAACACGTAGTGTACAGTGTCAAGCTACGGTGGGGGGTTCGAATCCCCCCTTGGGCATGGATATTTATGCCGTCCTTAGTATAAGGTAGTTGATAAGTAGTTTGTAAGTTGAGGGACTGATGACCCCGTAGCTATACAAACATTTTTTTGAACACCGTCAAGCTAGAAGTTTGTTACTATGACACTTCCAAAATAGCCGCGATAAATCAACGCCGCCACCCGCCTGGAGACCCCAGAGACCTTCATCAACGATTAAAGTCATTTCTCTTTGTGCATAACGGCAGTGATTCATAAATAGCTTTACAAACTTCTCCAACGAGTGAAGAAACCGTCGACTTAACAGATCGAAACAGGCGTGCCAGGATCCTTAGAGTATACACGGTAGCAAGAAGGAACACACACTGCCTATAGCTTACTTTCTGCAGTCAAGGCGTTTGTTAGATGACTATCAGTACACCAGAATTTTCTACTAGAAAAAAGAGAAACTTTCTGAAATTCTCAGCGTTGGAAAGTGGTCTTTTGGTTCCCCTTTGCGAGTTCTTTCAGAAGCACAGTGAATGGTCTAGAAAAAATTCTTTGCACAATACATTTTTGTCCCCAATTTCTCTTTCTATTCCTTACACTTTTAATCTCTTATTCCACATCCTCCTGTATAACAATTTGTATAAGATGTATAGATCGGTTAGTCTTCGGTCTCCGAATCATGTTACAGTGCGCACTCCACAAATCAATTCTTGACAGACAACTAAATCATGTGCGAACATACATTAGCTGTCACGCAGAGCTAGTAAATCACCTACTTCTTGAGTGAGTTACTGTCCTCCGGTAAACCAGTTTTAAGGCACTATTTTTATTGAAAAATTCTCTGAGCTGCATCCAGAAAGTAAGTCTCCTACTTAAAAAAAGGAAGGCAACATAAATACATGATAAACTTTATTGGAAATATTTACAGTAATGATTGTACGTATTTTTGATAGAAGGAAAATGATTGAGGTCAATATGTATGGGAAAGGATGAACGTTATTATCTAGACGATTCGCTAATATTCTTTGTTAGGCAATTCAGTAGTCACTTTTCCTGTATACAAGTTCAGATACTATCTAATCTAGTGAAATTGTTATCGAACGTAAAACTCGAGACAGTTTTAACACACTCCTCTCCTGTCGTGCAACGTCACGTAAATTAATCGCACCGTTGAGAGACATTTAACATATGTTTCCCTTATCTGCTGCATTTGAGCCCACTGGTATGTCGGAAATGTGTACTATGTGCAAACATTAAGGTATAATTTCTCAAAGAACTTAATATTTTAAAATGCAACGTTGTTCCCAATCTATAAAGCTTTAGAACATTTCAGGTTGTGTTATGTTGCCACATTTTCTTCTCTTCTTCACTTGCTGATAAGACGTAAAATGATTGATGCCGTCTTCCTTTGCTGTCGTGCACCAGTTATTTTCTTTATTTCAGTATAACTGCTGTATTCAATAGAATCATCTATATGTCTTATGTACTCAAATCTGGTTCTCCCCTGCGCTTATTGGTAGTGGGCATTCGTTCAATTTAAGTTTCCTACTGGGAGTCACATCTTAATATGTACTCACACATTCTATTTCTGCGATTACTAATATTCTTTTGTACACGTTTTTCTTCTTGATTCTTGATGATTGTCTCCATTCACCATTAAATTAATTCATCTGATCTTCTACTCTTTTCCTTGAATGATATTTTTCGTGCTTCCTACTATTTCAACGTCTTCTTCCCCACTATCCATGCTTCGCAATCCGGGTCTACACAGTAAGAGGGGAGGGGGTATCTGCCAAGACTGTATCTAGGGAGGGAAGGGTGCGAAGATTTCACTATTAAGTTTCTGCCCCTGTTCGGAAATATCGTAGATCCCTTACTGATGTATTGTTTTTCATTTACCTTTTTCTGATCCCTATTTATATTTCTTTTTACAAAAAAAAAAAAAAAAAAAAAAAAAAAAAAAAAAAAAAAAAAAAAAAAAAAAACAATAGCTTCTACAAAGAATCCTTGCGTATTGATTCTGTCTACTCAGCTTCTTAGATACAAGTGAACCAACAACAGTCTTTTTTAGATGTCTAACACCGAGCCATCCAGCATTTCTAATTAAAACTAAAATCTGTCTGACACGCCTCGAGAGGCCCACTGGGTACTGACCGACCGTCGGGTCATCCTCCGCCTGAGGGCGTCAGTGGATGCTGTGTGGAGGGGGACGTGGTCAGCGCCCGCACTCCCACTCGTTGTGTCAGTTTCCGTGACCGGGGCTGCTACATCTAAATCAAGTAACTCCTCAGTTGGCCTCACAAGGGCTTAGTGCATCCCGCTAGCCAACACGGTTCGGAAGACCCGGACGGTTAACCATCCCAGTATTAGCCAAGCCCGAAAGTTCCTGACTTCGATGATCTAGCGAGAACCAGCGCGTCCACATCAGTTTTCTAGACTTCAGCAACGCCTGATTTTCTAAGAATGCATTCTATTACTCTTGTTAATGTTCATCTAATATGCTCGTTTCAACAACACTGCCCATTCCGTTCAATTGCTCATCCAGGTCCTTTGCTGTTTCTGACAGAATTACAGTGTCATCAGCAAAACGCAAGATTTTTATTTCTTCACCCTGAACTTTAATTCCTTCACCATTTTTCTCCTTGCTTTCCTTTATAGCTTCCTCAATGTACAAACTAAATAACACTAGGGAAAGGCTACAACCTCTGCATCCCTTTCATGCCCTTCAACTCTGTCTGGTTTTTGTACAAGTTGTAAATAACCTTCCGTTCCCTATATTTTACTCCTGCTGATTTCAGAATTTGAAAGGGTCTGTTCCAATCAACATTGTCAAAAGCTTTCTTCAAATCTACAAAAGCTAGGATGTAGGTTTGCCTTTCCTTAATCTATCTTCTAAGATAAGCCGTAAGGTGAGGATTGCCTTCTGTGTTCCTACATTTCTCCTGAATCCAAACTAGTCTTCCTCAAGGTCGGCTTCTAGCACCTTTGCATCCTTCTGTAAATAATTCGTGTTAAAATTTTGCAACCATGACTTATTACACTGATGGATCTGTAATTTTCGCACCTGTCTGCGCCTGCTTTCTTTGGAATGGGGATTATTACATTCTTCTTAGTCTGAGGGTATTTCCCCTGTCTCATACATCCTACACACCATTTCAAATAGTTTTGTCATGGCTGGCTCTCCCAGAGACTTCAGTAGTTCTGAGGGAATGTCGTCCACTCCAGGGGGCTTTGTTTCGACTTAGGTCTTTCAGTACTCTGTTAAATTCTTCTCTCAGTATACTAGCTCCTATTTCATCTGTATCTACATCCTCTTTCCTTTCTACAATATTGTCTCTGAGTTCATTTCCTTTGTATAGCACCTCTATATACTCTTTCAACCTTTCAGCTTTCCCTTCTTTGTTGAGAACTGACTTTCTATTTGGGTGTTTTATATTCATACAGCTGCTTTTCTTGTCTGTAAATGTTTCTTTTATTTTCCTGTAGGCAGTATGCTTATCTGTTTTACACTTCCTGTCAATCTCATTTCTTAGTAGTCTGTGCTCCATTTTGCGTGTTTCATGTACTTCACTTTTATATTTTCTCCTTTCATCAGTTAAATTTAGTATAGGCTGCTGCCCCTCTTCAGGAACCACATGTTTGTCTGGCCTCTCCACAAATACCCTCCGTTCTCGTTGTACCTACGGTACGGCTATTTCTATCGTTGAGGCACGCAAGAATATAAAAGAGACTTTTGGAGACAAGAAAAGTAGCCGTATGAATGTCAAGAACTCAGTTGGAAACGCAGTTCTGAGGAAAGAAGGGAAAGCTGAAAGGCGTAACGAATGTATAGTGGAGTTCTACAAAGGAAATGACCGTCGTGACAATATCGAAGAAACAGAAAAGTAGATGAAGATGCGAGAAGATACTAAACCGAAACAAGCCCCTGGATAAGACAACATTCCCTCGGAGCAACTGAAGTCTCTGCGAGAGCCAGCCACATCATTTCAAGAATTGAGCAGCGTGGATGACTGTATAGTATCGTTTTCATGCACGATGGCGCACCTCCGCAGATTTAAGTGCCAGTGAAGCAGTTCCTCAAAAGCCATTTCCCAAATGACTGCCGTGATTTTCCTATAGCCTGACCGTCAAGGTTACCGGGCATCAATCCGTGTGACTTCTGGTTGTGAGGTTATTCGTAAAGTGTTGTGTTCAGTGGCCACAAAGCGAATTTGGCCGATTTGAAGGCACGTATTACGAAACATATTCACACTGTGAACCTTACACAGGGCGAGCTGTTTTGGAACATGCTGTTTATCTGTTTCAACCTCTAACGGAACGTGGTAGACAGCATATTTATCATGACTTGCGCAAGTCTCGTAATAATTAACAGGATTCGAATAACGGCCTTTTCTGCGATTTTGGTCCAAAGAGAAATAAAAACCACATTGCTAGGGTGGATGGGCTTTCTAACAAATATCTTAAAGATAATAGAGGAAACTCTTTACTGGAAAGTGCGACAGCACTCCCGAACACTTCCTTGCGGCGTGAGTTGTAAACCAAAACTAGAAGGGAATGACCAATTAATACTGTGAGACTCACAATCAGAACAAATACATCATTCATGGGCGCACTTTATAGAAGTACGAAATGGTCAGAAGACGGAGTGTATGTGCTACACACGGCTGTCACAGCTAAAACAGCGATGCACTTGCAAATCTTGTTTCAGGTTTCCGAAAGATAGAGAATTCTAGATATGATAGTTGGCTACTATTACGCCTACTGAGATCGCTTATTTTTAAAGACACTTTGAGTTGCCCTTTTTTAATAAATTCTTTATGGGTACAAACAGTGGGTTATTCGTATGCGAAGAACTGGCTTGGATAAAATTTGGAGAAAAAAGAGCTGTAAGCATTTCAATCAAAGCTACTTTGTGGAGAAAGATTTCGGAAATGAGATTTTGCAAGGCCATGGGTAAATGTTATTTGTTCATTGCCAGTAATTTTTTTAAAAAATGGTGGTTTTATTTGAATCGCTTCATTTAAAGCGTAGATGAGGCTTTAGAAAAATCAACACAATACCGTCAAAGTCAGCTGTCAGCTGTTTGTATTTAAGCAAAAATTATATTTTATGAAACACAAGCCTAAACAGAAATTTATTTTTGTTGTCAATTCCAGTGTTTGGCCTGATGCACTGCCTTCTATTTTGTTGCCCAACTGCTCATGGAAACTGCGTTCATGTATATGGTTAAAACTTACGTCATGTATTCTGTTACTTTTCAGTTCGAATTCTATCAAAAAAAAAGCTGTACACGTTATGAAGGGTATTATTTGTACGTTTACGCAACTACAACAAGTGCGATCGTCTTTTTATCACTCGCGTGTCTTTTCTCTGAATGTAAAACATCTTCAGTGGTCTGAAATGAAAGCTATGTACAATTTTATTTGTTTTCATGGAGAGAAAATAGTTATCAATTAAATACAATGAAAGAATCCCTGAGGCGGATTTACGTCTCAAATATGTCAAAGACATTATTGATAGATCTGAAGCATTGAATTAAATTTGTGGTGCGGCCGGGAATCGAAGCCGGACCTCCATGCTTACTAGGCAGACGTCTTAACCGTTAGACTAACACACTACTAACGATTAAGGCGCCTCGGAACAAAGAAGCTGAATTAAAGTTTGTGTTGTGGAGGGAAATCGTACATAGACTATTCCGAGGCGCCTTAATCGTTAGTGGTGTGGTAGTCTAACGGTTAAGACGTCTGCCTAGTAAGCATGGAGGTCGGGGTTCGATTCCCGGCCGCACCACAAATTTTAATTCAATGCTTCAGATCTATCAATAATGTCTTTGACATATTTGAGGGATTCTATCATTGTATTTAATTGATATTTATATCACCATAACAGGATTGATCCACCATGTCCATTGCTGAGGTGCTATTCCGCTGCATGGAGAGCCTTGGCAGTAGTGGCAATTATCTTTGGAACAAAGAAGCTGAATTAAAGTTTGTGTTGTGGAGGGAAATCGTACATAGACTATTCCGAAGCGCCTTAATCGTTAGTGGTGTGATAGTCTAACGGTTAAGACGTCTGCCTAGTAAGCATGGAGGTCCGGCTTCGATTCCCGGCCGCACCACAAATTTAATTCAATGCTTCAGATCTATCAATAATGTCTTTGACATATTTGAGACGTAAATCCGTCTCAGGGATTCTTTCATTGTATTTAATTGATATTTATATCACCATAACAGGATTGTTCCACCATGTCCATTGCTGAGGTGCTATTCCGCTGCATGGAGAGCCTTGGCAGTAGTGGCAATTATCTTTGGAACAAAGAAGCTGAATTAAAGTTTGTGTTGTGGAGGGAAATCGTACATAGACTATTCCGAGGCGCCTTAATCGTTAGTGGTTAGTGGTGTGGTAGTCTAACGGTTAAGACGTCTGCCTAGTAAGCATGGAGGTCCGGGTTCGGTTCCCGGCTCCACCACAAATTTTAATTCAATGCTTCAGATCTATCAAGAAAATAGTTAGTTAAGATTTTTTTACTTACGGAAACTTTTCTTATATTTTCGCCTGACATAATGAAGCACAGGCGTGTTGCACAGATCATGGCAAAGACGATTGCTTTAATTTCACCGCCGTACACTTCTAAAAAATTATCATCTAAATAATCTTAAATGGCGTAACGAATGTAAATCTTCCAAAGTCATTTTGGTATATAGCGAAATAAAATGTGGAATCACGGATGTGCAGGCAAGCGTCGCCTACAACTCGAACCAACAGATGGCGAGGTCGCCAGACAAATGCATGTAAATGACAAGGAGTTTCGCTATTATCCATATAAGCTATTTGTTTCTACTAACAGTACCACAAGTTGTACATGTCGTGGAGGAGTGGACGTCATTTGTCAGTATCCTTTTTCCTTATGCTTACAGCGCCATCTATTGATAAAGTTATGAACTGTTTTTAATTTTTTGTGCATGCCATTCGTTTCCCACATCGTCACATATGTTCAGTTCAATTGTGCAGTCATTTTACGCTGAGGGTTTTTGTGTACAGCGTTTTGAAAGTGGGACTCTAGATATCGACATCCTGTATATTGCTACGGATCCTGGGCCGCTCAACAAATGTCGCCGTGTGAACCATTCAACGAAACATCACCTTTCGGAGCCAAAGGCCCACTCGCGTACCCTTTCCGTCTTCATGGTACAAAGTTTACGCCTCACCACGGCCCGGCAACACCGACATTGGACTGTTTATGACCGGAAACATGATGTCTCGTCTAACAAGTCTCGTTTCCAATTGTATCGAGCAGATGGACGTGTAGGGTATGGAGACGGCCTCATGAATTCGTGGATCCTGCTTGTCAGCAGGGACTGTTCAAGCTGGTGGGCGGTACGAAAGTAGCCGTGCGGACTGGAGCTTCGCGTTATGGATCACACGGACGCTCGCGTCGGAGGTTCGAGTCCTCCCTCGGACGTACGTGTGTGTGTGTGTATGTGTATGTGTGTGTGTGTGTGTGTGTGTGTGTGTGTGTGTGATTGTTTTGTTCTTAGTATAATTTAGTTTAAGTATATCTCAAGCCTAGGGGCTGATGAGAGAGTAGTTTGGTACAATAGAATTACAACATTTGAACATTTTGAACAAGTTGGAGGAGGCTCTGTAATAGTGTGATGCGTGTGCAGTTGGAGTGATACGGGACCCCTGATACGTCTAGAAAAGACTGTGACAGGTGACACGAAGGTACGCATCCTGGCAGATCACCTGCATTCATTCATGTCTCTTTAAATTCTGATGGACTTGCACAATTCCAAAAGAGCAATGCGTCACTCCACAAAAATGTTCAAATGTTTGTAGAGCTTATGGGACTTAACTACGGGGTCATCATTCCCTAAACTTACAAACTACTTATGAACTACCTTATACTAAAGACGGCACAAACATCCATGCCCGAGGGGGTATTTGAACCCCCGACAGGGAACGGCCTCGCGCATCGTAGCAAGGCGCCTCAATGCGCTCCGCCGCGGCGACACCCCACACGTCCAGAACTTCTCCAGAGTGCCTCCAGGAACACTTCTGAATTTAAACACCTCTGCTGGCCACCAAACTCCCCTGACAAGAACATTATTTGGAATGCTTTGCAACTCGTTTTTCAGCAGAGACATCCACTCCCTCTTACTCTTAGGAATTTATGAATAGCCCTGCAGGTTGCATTATTTCAGTTTCCTCCAGCGCTACTTCTGAGATTAGTCGAGCCCATGCAATGAGTTGCGGCAGTTTTGCGTGCTCAAGGGGGCCCTACACGATATCAGGCAGGCGTAGCCGTTTCTTTTGCAATTCAGTGAATCTTTCCTCTAGTGTAATACATTCTTCAATAGACTGGCATTTGCCCTCTAGACCCTCCTGTTCAGACAGTATGCAGTTCCTGTCAGTCTCATTTTTAGTCGTCTGTACTCCATTTTACGTGCTTTATTTAATGCCTATTTATATTTTCTTCTTTCATCAATTAAATTAAGTACGTCCTGCGATATCCAAGTATTTTTTCCAGGTCTTGACTTTCTATATATTTGGTACTATGCTGCCTTCAAAATCTTTCATAGGTACTGTCGTGCTTCCCTCCATTTCCGTCAATTGTTGCCTAAAGCTCCATCTGAAACTCTTAAGAACCTCAGTTAAGCTTATGGGCCTTAACTGCGGGGTGAAACTACTTATAAACTACCTTATAATAAAGACGACACAAACATCCATGCCCGAGAGAGGATTCGAACCCCCGATGTGGAACGGCCTCATGCATCGGAGAATATCCCCTCAATGCGCTCGGCCGCTCTGCCGCGGCTTATATAAAGTGAAAAATAAGTCATCTCCTTATATAAAAGACAATGTCCCGACTGACTGACTGATTGACTGATTGACATCATCGCCCAGCCCAAACCACTGAAGATTGAAACTTGAAATTTGTAGAGGGTGTTGATCTTACTCGGTAGGCGTCATTTAAGAACCGATTTTTCGATATTCCGTCCGTAAATGGGCGAAATAGGGGATGAAACCTTTTTTTGAAAATACGTTGCTACTAAGCCAAGTTTGAACCCAGAATTACAAAAAATGATATTTGCATACTTGGCTGAAATTTAAAAGACACATTTTGGGGTATTTATCGAAATTCAACTATTAACGTGTGACAGGAGGTTATAAGTAGTAAAATCAAATGTTCAAATGTTTGTAAATCTTAAGAGACTTAACTATGGGGTCATCAGTCCCTAAGGCTTACAAACTAGTTAACTTATGCTAAGGACAACACAAGAGCCTATGCCCGCGGGGCGAATCGAACCCCCATCGGCGAACAGCAGCGTGCACCGCAGCATGGCGTTTCAATACGCAGGGCCATTCTGCCGAGGCCACAAGTAGTGTCAACATTTCATTATGACAGTTCTTAACCTATATCTATGAAAATTTATATTAAGATGGAAAAACAACTGGTGCAGACCAGCCAGCTTACGCATCCGAAGCAGCGTGTGTTAAGCTAGTCTTCTCTATACATAAAAGGCAATGTCCCGAATGACTGACTGACTCATCACAACCCATCCCAAACCACTGAAGATAGAAACTTGAAATTTGTAGAGGGTGTTGATCTTACTCTGTAGGCTTCATTTAAGAAGCGATTTCTCTATATTGCCTCCGCAAGGGGGTGAAATAGGGGATGAAACGTTTTTTGAGAAATACGTTGCTATTAGGCAATTTTGAAGCTAGAACTACAAAATTTCGGATTTTAATTCAGGGTTCGAATTTAAAAGACTCGTGTTTCGGCATTTTTTGAAATTCACCCAAAAAGAAGGTAAAATAGGGGAAGCAAAAAATTGATTTTCAAAAATATGTTGTTGTTAACTCAAATTTTACGCTACAACTACGAAACTTCGGATATGGATTCTTGGTCAGGGTTAAAAAACACGAGTTTCAGTATTTTTGGAAATTCAACAACTAAGGGGGTAAAATACGGGATCAAAAATTCTTTTCGAAAACACCGTGTTGGCTAGACAATTTTGATGCTAGTGCTGCAAAAATTAGCATTTGTATTGTTCGTTAGAGTTTAAAAAATACGTTTTTTGGTATTTTTGGAAATTCAACCAGCAAGGTGGTTAAATTGTAGAGGGAATGTTTTTCAAAACTCTTTTGCTGTTAAGAAAATTTTGAAGCTACAACCACATAAATTTGTATATGTTTTCTAGGTCAGAATTAAAAAGATATGTTTTTCGGTATTTTCAGAAAAATAATCATTTAGTTGGTGAAATAGGGGATTAAACATTGTTTGGAAATACATTGCTAATAAGCCAATCTTGAACCCAGACTTACAAAAAATGATATTTGCATACATGTCGGGGTATTTTTCGAAATTCAAGTATTAAGGGATGCCATAGGGGGTTACAAGTAGTAAAATCAAATGTTTGTAAATCTTAAGAGACTTAACTGCGGGGTCATCAGACCCTAAGGCTTACAAACTAATGAAACTAATTTAGACTAACTTATGCTAAGGACAACACAAACACCCATGCCCGAGGGGCGAATCGAACCCCCGACTGCGAACAGCAGCGCGCACCGCAGCATGGCGCCTCAATACGCGCGGCCATTCTACTGCGGCTACAAGTAGTTTCACAACATTTCATTATGACAGTACTTAAGCTATATCTATGAATATTTATATGAAGAGGGAGAAACAACTGTTGCAGACCAACCAGCGTATGCATGCGAAGCAGCGGGGGTTAAGCTAGTAGATTAATAAATTCAGTACGCTTTATTAATATATACAGAGTGTTTCATTAAGTGTGTTTGCTTCTGTAACTTATAAAATAATAGGTGACGGGAAATTTTAATGCGGTAGGTCAACACAAGAAATGTTACACTTTCTGCGGAGCTATGAACATAGCTTATTGTATCATTTTCCAAGGAGTTACAGCACAAAGATTAATTTTTTTAAATGGAACAATAGTTTTTTTTCTATCGTGCATTGGATTCGTTGAAACCAGCTGCATCCAAATCAATTTAAAATACATTCCTATCACTGTTAGTTTGGGAGCTACAACCCTCCAAAGTTTAGGGGGAGGAGGCTACGACACCGTAGCTGACTGGCTGGTGGTCATGAGACAGTGGCCCATGCCCCAGGGGATAGCCACTCGGCCAGTCAGCTACGCTATCGCAGCCTCCGCCCTCGGAACTTTGAAGGGTTGTAGCTCCCAAACTAACACTGATAGGAATGTAGTTTAAATTGATTTGGACGCAGCTGGTTTAAACGAAAACAATAGAAAAAACTATTGTTCCATTTAAAAAATTATATCTTTGTGGTGTATATATATATATATATATATATATATATATATATATATATATATATATATATATATATATATATACCTCCCAGAACCAAATCCTGGCTGCGTCATTGCTTGTTTCTATAAGTGCTGTAGCCTGTTATTTCCCACATTCCTTAGTTCGTATACTTGTCTGTCTGACTTTTATTTTTTTCTCTTTTGCACCTGCTATTCGTCCTTTTCGTACGCTCTGAAAGAGCTTCTGTACTTCCCGTTCCTTATTTTCAGCGATAAGCCAAAAGTTTGCTACATATGCAGAAAGTAGCGACATCTGTGTGCCTTCTGGAACGGTGAGGGGAAGCAGTACAGACTGTCGCGCCATCTCTGCAGTTGGTATACAGCTGCCCGCTGTATATCAGAAACGTTATCTCAGATTTCTGGCTTATCGGCTACGTGATAACGTGAAACGGATGTTTTGGAGCGACACACTGGGTAAGTAATAACAGGCGTCGGCTACACTGCAACCACAGCGGCTCATTTATTTATTTGTCGTATGGCGTATGACGGCAGCACATTTACAAATACTAGCATTGCCTGTGGTCGAAATTGGACCAGCCGTGTTTTTTATTTTCATTATATTTTTCCGTTAAAATATTATCAACTGTCTTGCCTTGGTAGTTTGTTCAAAGTTTATTTTCTTTGCCTCTACTGGTTACGAATGACTATAGTCTGGAACGAACGTAGCGTACATTTGGCGTTCGGACAGTCACTACAGCGTGGATGGAACACAGCGCACATCTGGCGGTCGGAAATCAGTCCAAAGCATTGGAGCTCTGTTGTTCTTAGGACAATGAATTATAATCTAATGTTAGTTAGTTAACACCTGCCATCGATGGTAGGAGAATTGCTCTCGCAGCTGTTCGCCATAGCATAATGGGCGACGAATTAGTTTGTGATCTAACAACATGTTAGAGGGTGGTTCGAAACATGCTAGGGCGTGGTGGCTTAGCGCGCTCGGTCAGAGTGTTGCCAGCATGGTAGCTCGACGGCCTCTGTAAAGAGAAAACTGAGTGATCGTTGAAACGATAAAAATAGAATAAAACACACCAACGTCAACAAAGTACTGATCAAACCGAAGAACCAATGAAAAGAGAGAAAAGAAACAGTGTTCAACCAACACTGTCTGAATAGAAGGCCTGTGTACTGCTGTGTCACGTCACGTCACGCAGAGTAGATCTTGATCGCGTAGCTCACTGGCTGACCGGTGTGAGGCAGTCAGCCAGCCAGTGAGCTACGCGATCAAGATCTACTCTGCGTGACGTGACGTGACACAGCAGTACACAGGCCTTCTATTCAGACAGTGTTGATTCAGCGCCATCTGTAATAAAAAAACTGAGCAAAATTCTCAAGGAACATGGACAAACAACCGCAAAGCATCGATGACCCTGAAGACAAACCACCACCCACAATTTTCCCCCTCTTGCTTCCTAAAAGCTTTTCGCACACTCTTGTTAACTGAAAACAACCGTATTCTGCAATATTTCGAGTTGTTCAGAGGTAACAGCGCTTTCTCTGAAAAGTTCATTTGTTCTGTTTCGAGAACATGCCATGAAATACATACCAACGTATTGTAAACATAGACTTCATTATTACATGTGCCAAAACTAGGGAGATACCGTTACAATGATTGTACTAACTTTGTATATAGATTAAGTACTAGATTTATGTGGAATTCAGTATTACCACACTTACTCCGTTTGTGATTTTATCTGTAAAAGAAAACGTAATCATGGTTTGAAACAGAATATTTGTTCTTTATTTTAGATAGAACAAAGTAACATGAACGAAGTTATATCTGAACTACAGAAAAGGTAATACCATTTAAGTTAAAAGCATCCAAAGCAACCATGTCAAAGACATAGATTTTAGTAGATAAATTGTTTCTAATTAATGAGTTCCAATTTATTCCATAAATAGTAAATAATTGCTTAGAAAAAAATAAAGAAGGTAATTTGTTGCAATGTATACATTTCTCTTCCGTTAAGGAACTACACTTGCCACAGAAATCAAGGACTTTCTTTATATATAAAACTACCAGTATCAGCACGTTGTTCAGAAGATTCATTATTACAGTATCATCCCAGTTTACGTGCATATGCTTCAGAAGACGTTTGTTCAATTTGTTGGTACGTATTTCACGGCATGTTCACGAAACAGAACAAACACGCATTTTAGAGGGAGCATTCTTACATATACACAACTCTAAATATTGAAAAGCATAGCTCTATTTAATTAATAAGAGTGCCCGAATCCCTTTTAGGAAAAAAAGGAGGAAAAAAATTTCGGTAGTGGTGGGTTCTGAGCCACTACCATGTACATCACAGTCTAAGGCGCTGCCTACTACACTACTGCAAATAACTCCATAATTTAACCTTTAATCTTGTACTATTGATAGCAATTGTTAACTGATGCTAATATGGCAATTTTAGACACTAGATTATCATTTATCGTACAAAGAACGAAATGTTTTTGTTAATTCGTCAGTGCGCCATTGCTTTGAAATGACAACGTGAAAAATATAATAAGAAAATCATCAACTCCGCAACGCAAGATGGCGTATGCCATAGAGAGTACTGGATGAGGAATGTCACGTGACATCTCCAAACGGCTAGTTTTCGTAGAATCAATGGACGGTGTCAAATCGCCGTAATTTTTTTGCAAATATCTCTCAAACGATACGAGATGTGGAAAAAACAGAATAGAGCAAAGTTGCACAGAATTTTCTCCTCTACAAACTCGGTTATTCGATTTTCGTGTCAGATGAACAGTTTATTTACAATTAAAATTACATTACAAACGGCTTTTTTGCTGTTACTAACGTATTTTTTATCTGAAATATTTGAAAATAGGAGGTTCTGGTGGCCAACAATTGTGTATGTAAAATTTGGTGCAGATCTTTCCTACGGTTCAACTTAAAAAGTGGGAACATGTTACGGACAGACTGACAGACAGACAGACATCGTAAAATCGCCGATATTTTTGCAAATATCTCTAAAACGATGCGAGATATGAAAAAACATAATGGAGCAAAGATGTAGAGACTTTTCTCCTCTATAAATTCATGTATTTAATTTCCGTGCACAGTAGATGATAGGAGACAGTGGAGAGAGTTCACAGAATAAACGAATTATATTTATAACTCTGTTTTGAGTATAAACTTCGTGAGTTTTATCTTTTATTTCAAATATTGCTGTTGATCTGTTAATGTTGGAATTCCTGTAGAACCACACACGTGTATTCTACTTGGCTTTGTAATAACGGCCAATAGGAATCAAAGTGAAGAATATACAAAACTTATGTTTTGTGTGAAATTATTTCATTACTGTTTTCACTCTCATGTTGAATATATATAAGTGGAGAAGACGTCTGATTGCCTTGGTGGTGTACGAGTTCGAAAACGTTTGGAGGCACAACATAGATGGACCTCATTTTATTATTAATTTTTACTCAATAGATAAATGAACGGCAACAACAACATTTTACTAGCTGCGCGCACAGACATTAGGTGTGTTTTCACTTTTCAATACTGAGCAATTTGGTATACAAGGGAAATGAGGTGTAGTCGCAGACACCAGTAGGGCTTTTTACACCCGGGTCGTCGTGCACAATACAACCTTTACCTGATTTCAAGAATGATGCTCTTAGAAGTTACGATATTCTGTTTGTTATAATCACCTTTTGTTTGGACAAGTCTGCTTCTTACTTCTGTGTTGCAACATCCATCCCTGGTGATCCTACTGACTACATAAGGTAATTTATCAACATGTTGGAGTAGTACATTCCTCTGACTGGGGAGCTATAAAAAATGGGGTCCCACATGGTTCGGTCTTGGGTCCTTTGCGGTTCTTAATATATATTAATGACTTGCCATTTTATATTCACAAAGATGCTAAGCTATTTCTTTTTCCTGACGATACAAATATAGCTATCACGCCTGACAAACAGGAATTAACTGATGAAACTGCAAATGATGTCCTACAGAAATTTATAAAGTGTTTCTCTACAAATGGACTGTAATAAAACCCAGTATACACATTTCCATACAGTAAACTGCCTGACACCATTAATAAATATAGACTTTGAACAGAAATCTGTTGCTAAGTTAGAATATTCCAAAATTTTAGGTGTCTGCACTGATGAGGGATTGAATTGGGAGAAACACAGTGAAGATCTGCTGAAATGTTTGAATTCAGCTACTTATGCTACAGGGGTCATTGCAAATTCTGGCGATAAACATCTCAATAAATTAGCTTTCTATGCCTATTTTCATTCACTACTTTCGTATGGGATCATATTCATTGTACAATAGAATGTAATCAGAATAACTGCTGGAGCCCGGCCAAGATCATTCTGCAGACATTTATTTAAGGTTCTAGGGATCTTAACAGCAGTTTCACAATATAGATATATTCACTTGTAAAAATAGTTATTAACAATCCATCTCAGTTCGAAACTAATAGCAGTGTGCATAGCTACAACACCAGGAAAAAGGTCAAATCTAACTTTGGCACAGAAAGGGGTGAATTATACTGCCCCGAAAGTCTTTGGTCTCTTACCAAGTAGTATAAAAATTCTGACAGATAGCCAACTAGTATTTCAAAATAAAGTAAAAGAATTTATGAATGGCCACTACTCTTATACATTTGATGAATTTTTAGATAAAACTTAGTAATTTATTAAAATGACATGTCCCACTTAATAGCAAAATGTATTTATGATGTATGGAACAAGTATTAACCTACACTTTGTCACACGTCATAACTTTTTTCGCTTTCACAAGTTCAGAATCTGAATTGTCAAACACTGTTACAACGTTTAAAACTGGAATAAGGGATGCAACTATGAATCTTCAGGAGTACTGGCTGTGGTCTAAGACTTGCACGCCACCGTAAATATCAACAAATTGACTGATTTGCTGCAAAGACTTCCCCTAACGCGCAGCCGCACTACAGCGTTGACTCAGTGTGACTCACCGTACCACATAATCTAGCTCTGCCTGGTGTCGGCCGTCTTACGAGCAATGAAACCGATGCAAATGCGAACACGACAGCGCACAGAGATTTTCACTGCTCCATTGTGTGAACGCTAGATTCCAGCAACGATGCTAAACAGCCGTCACGATGCATGCGTGCCGTTTAGGGTGACGTCAGGCTACGGTAATAACAAGGTACGTTGAGCCTGTGTCATACGTCTTACACTCCGGCAGCTAAGTGTTTCGCCAGTTGGATGATCGTGTACCCGTTGTTCGTAGATATAATACCATTAAGCATGACGTCAAATATATGCGCATGGTTTATAAATATGAAGGACTCTTTAGGTCTGCATCCACACACAAAGAGGGATTGGGAATTAAAGCTTTCACAGTAAGGTGTCAAGGTTAGAGTGACCTAAGCTACTATATCTAGACTCGAGAAGAGACTGGATATCGCAGAGGAGGATAATTAGTAGGCTACGTTCTTCTCTTTGTTAATTAACTGTGCTCGTCGCGCAGAAAATTTCACATTATCTAAAAGTCTATCTGAGAGTCCTAATGGTGGACTTGCCCAGAAGAATGACTAAGAATCTGAAGTTCCTGTCTAGGACTGCACTTCTGGTTTACTTACGTTCATTTCCAAGTCAAGGTATACGTAACTTCCGGTACCTCGATCTTTCCTCATGAACTCCATTTCCTTTTCCAAATTTGTTTGGCTCCCCTTACACGTTGCTCTATGTGCAAACCTTATAAGATCAGTTTAGAGACGGCACAATGGTTAAAATTTCCTTTTAACCACTGCTTCAGTTTCATGCCCCTGGATTCTCATAGTTTGAAATAATGTATTGCGGTCGGCCTTTTTCAAAAGCATTCAAAAAAAAATGTTCAAATGTTTGTATAGTCTATGGGACTTAACTACGGGGTCATCAGTCCCTAAACTTACAAACTACTTATGAACTACTTACGAACTAGGACGACTCAAATATCCATGCCCCAGGGGGGATTCGAACCCCCGACCGTAGTGGCCGTGCAGACCGTGACTGGAGCGCCTTAGTCTCCTCGGCCACCGCGGCCGGCTCAAAAGCATTCTCCAAATCTACAGAAACTATGAACGTACGCCATTTCTTAAAAGCTGATAAATCTTATAAGCTGAGTTGTAGGGTCAGTATTGACACGAGTACTTCTATATTTCTTTGAAACTAAAGCTTCTCTTCCACGGCTTCCTAAAAGTTTATCAATTTTTCTGTAAAGACTTCTTCTTAGTATTTTGTCATCATTACTGATTAATAGTTATCTAATATTCGCACCTGTCGGCACTCGCTTCTTTTCGAATTACAATTATTACATTCTTCTTGAAGATCTGACGGTGTTTCGCCAGCTTTGTACATCTTGCAGTCCAGGTGGAATAGTTTCGTCATGATTAGCTCATCCAAGGAGATCAGCAGATCAGATGGAATAACATCTACTCCGTGGATCTTGTTCTTCTTAGATCTTTCAGTGCCCTGTTGTATTCTCACAGTATGATACCTCCCAACGCATTATCTACTGTATCTTCCCTTTCTGTAATACTCCATTTTCTTTGTAAAATCCCTCCACATATTATTCTATGTTCTTTCCAGATTATTGCTTTCCTTATTTGCTTCCCATCTGAGTTATCGATAATTTTACTCCAGACTTCCTTTTCTCCAAACTTCTTAATTATCTTATAGGGGTATCTTTCATCTCCCTAGTTGTATATTCTTCTGTGTGCCTAAAGTTTACGTGAAGTCATCCCTGCATAGCCATATTGGGCTCCTTTTCACCTGCTTCACTTGCTGCTTTTTTATCTCCTCCTTTCTTCCATGATACCCACAGATATTTACTAGGTCTTGTCTTCTTACCTATTTGAACCCATTCTGCTTTCCCTTCTTACCTCTCAAAACTGCCCAATTGTTTCTATCCCCAGGTTCAGTCACCATTGCCTAATGCTCCTACTGAAAATTATAATAAATTAACTTATCCAGATGCCATCTCCATTTCCTTACTTTTTGTATTTTCCTCTGTCTTATTTACAGTCAGAACGAATGAATTACGGTCGGAGTTCACATTTGTCGCTGGAAACATAAAAATTAAAATTCAGTTCCTAAATGTCTTGTCATTCATAATCAGACTGAAAACGAATGGTGTCTCAGAGGTCTCTTCAACATAGACAATCGTGTTTGTTAAAGTGTAAGCAACAATTAAATTAGTCTGTGCAAGATTCGCTTCTTTCACTCCTTTCTCCAGCCTAGTCTACATATTGTATGTATCTTCCAGTGCAAAGGTAACTTCATTGTGATTGTGATCTTACTCGTGACAAGATCATCCACTCTCTCCTTTTTGCCTGCTCAGACGGATTTCGAGAACTTTAAATGCTTTGAATTTTTCCTGCCATTTACATTTCGATAATCTGTAGAAGCCATATGAATGCTAATAAGACAGATATTTTCTCGAGAAAAAGTGAACAGCCTGCATGTGCTCCTTATACGGATTTTTTTTACGAAATTCCATTTCCTGAAGAGGTTGATAAAATGCAGTTTTGTGTGTAGATTGCTGCTGTTCCCATCAGGATTTTATAGATCTAATAACAATCCAAACAACGATACTACTCTAAGTTTTCGTTATCACCCTTTTTTAAGACTAACACAAGTTCAGTATGTTTTAATTTTTGTTATTTTTTCAGATTTGGTGTACTCGTTGATTAGTGTATATTAACCACCTCAGATCTCTATTGCAATAATCGACTTAATTGGTTATCAAAACTCCTTTAGGAATGATCGTTGTAGATTGTACAATGAGAGCCAAACGATTGCCTGCCCCAGTTCGTCGAAAGTTCCAGAAGCGATATAATGGTTACGATACTGTATACGTCGAGATTCAATGCAATTTAACTCAAGGTGTTGTAAGAATATTGCCTGTTGGAGGTCGTCAAATAATGTCAAAATTTAGAATGCGTAACAGTATACTCCAGTAATAATATTTTCGTTATTGAATGTTGCAGTAAATCACAACTAATGGGTCGCAACAACAATTTCGCATTAAAAGTTAAAAATTATGAATAAAAAAAGATATTAATTAACTTGAAACAGTCACTGTGGTAATTAATTAAGCTTGGCCCTATCTGACTTAGCATTGACTACAGCCTCCAACTAGCACCTCTTACGATTCACGAACAGCACAACGTCACTAATAAATGTGTCAGAATTCATGTAGTGGTGATGGCGTGTTCGTGTTATAATCAAAATTGTAATAGCAGATAGTCTCTGATTGCAATGATACTAGCTCAATACAGTGAAACTCCGTGGTGCAATGAGCTTCACAAACACTACAGTCAAAGTTCTCAATAATTTTGATATTATTGTTTAAAGCATACAAGTTCCTTATAAAACTTTACGTAAACTATTTAATTGGTTCCAGGGCCTGGGTAGCGTACACGTGTAACTGGCTGAGCAGAGTTTGGCATTTAACGTATTTCATAAAAAATTACTTCAGTGAAGTCTGGTAAAACTACTATAATACTTTGACTACTGTTTGCCACGTTACTTTCTACATAAATGAAACCAACTTTACTTTACTTGCAAACTCTGTTGCACTTTAATTACTAGTCTCTGTGGTTGCAACACGTTTAGCAATTCTTTAACTCGTCTAGCAATTTCTTTAAAACTGATCGTAATTACTTTTAAAATGATTGAACTTGTTAGTCAATGTACAGGCTTGCATATTCAACATAATCTAATAATGGTGATAATGGGGTGACTACAACTACTTATAACATTAAGACTGGTTTCAAAATAAGTCATGTATAATTGAACCAAAGTTCTGATTGGGTTGACACTACATTTACATGCATACAAAATAAAATGTTACAAAAGTACTCATCTGCTTTCGTCGTCTTCGTCGTGAAGTCCAAACAAGACAGATATGATTACAATAGGTACTCTTACTACAACAACGATCACACTCGGTGTCAATAGACTTGATACCAAACAATTACTTTTCTTGCACACATGAAAAAAGATTACACTGATCGAGTATAAATAAACTTATTTCGCACTTCCTTCAATACATTAAACAGTACGCCTCTCAGGCTTATTGCAATTGCATAAAACTCGCGCCACACTGCGCCTACCGTGCCTCTGCACCATCAACAAAACATCTACGTGTTTACTATAGCGAGTCCGCTCCGCGACTGCATTTATGTCTTTATTTTGGCGAGTCCGCACCGCGACTGCTTCAGCAGCGCGACACTCACAGCTACTACTTCTGTGCCAAAGACAGTCTTTACAACAGGTTCAACATTTTCTCTGGCGCATTGCTAACTTACAGCATAAGAATGTCCTTGCATTCATGCGGGTTTACACTAAATGATTCAATATAGAAAATGACGTTACATAAGAAATATATCTAGCATACAACAAATGAAAAATACATGAAATAAACAAATATATACATTACGTTAAATCAAACTAAGATACAGCGACAGGTGTACTCTTACAGTGTCAGCTTTTGAAAATTATTCGTGCAGGTATGGAAATGAGCGTATGGCTTTCCTGGCCGGGAGATCCCTTGCGGGATTGTTGGGCCGCCTTGCTGTAAGTCTTTTTATTTGACGCCGCGTGGGCGACTTACGTTCCAGTGATGAGATGATGATGATGATTAGGAAAACACACAACACCCAGTCCCCTGCCGGGAATCGAACCCGGGCCCCCTGCGTGGTAGTCAGCGACGCTGCCACTGAGCTACGGAGGCGGACTTCGAGCAGGTAGAAATGTTTAAAATACAAGAATTCCACGTCGGTAAAATTACGAGTGTTTCACGTCTGTTTCAATGGTGGAATGGCGTGTTTCTCCAACGAGCGCACAACCGAGTCCACGACCAAGTGCTGTTGTTTACCGCGCAGATGGGCAACGGCACGGCGGGCGCTTTGTGGCCCACACGCTAAAAAGTGTGAAATGTGGGGGCTGGATGTTTCACATGGGTGCAGGAACGTTAGAATAAATGGAAGGCAAGTTGAGTTCAGCTTGCTGTGGACAAGTGCTTGACAATGTAATAATCCCAGAGGCTCGACTTCGATACCCCGAAGGGCTATTACTCAAATGTTCAAATGTTTGTATAGCTTATGGAACTTAACTACGGGGTCATCAGTCCCTAAACTTACAAACTACTTATGAACTAAGACTAAGGACGGCACAAATATCCATGCCCGTAGGGGGGGATTCGAACCCCCGACCGTAGTGGCCGTGCAGACCGTGACTGGAGCGCCTCAGTCCCCTCGGCCACCGCGGCCGGTGGCTATTACTTACATGATAATCATCAATTATACACTAGCATTAGGGTTCAAATCTGGTTTCAGAATAGGGCAAATATTCAGTACCTTCCGTGGCCTCAAAAGTCACGTTTTCTGAATGCCATAAAGTACATATCGGCTCATCTTAAGAAGACTCTGTGGGACAATTGTCCCGACTTACCCTATGGGGGAGAATTGCCGTGGGTGAGGACTTTTGCCATAGACATGTAAATGTGCCTCTAAACAATTTTATTTCCATTTCATTTTAATTTAATTTTTTCTATACTTTATCATTTGAATTTTTATAGGAGAGTATCACCTTTCAAGAACGATTAATTTTATTGTTATGGAAGATTAGTTTTTCACAGCGAATTCACAAACCATAATTATTTACTGAATAGAATATTGGTAAAAAGAAAAAGAAAAAAAAAGAAAAAAAACAGTGCTATTTAATAACGAAAGTAAATCAAACACGAAAAATTTGTGACGTGACAAATAAAAAAATTTAAACTTTACGTTGAGAATCTATTCGATGCATACTACAGGTACCAGCACAGTACGCTGAGAGACTACCAATGACCTATCTACCTACCTCTTGCTGTAGTATTACACGCAAACAGCCATACCATAGTTAAAGAACTAATGTTACACTTTAAAAAGCAGATATAGGAATATACATCCACGTTGGTCATGGCAAACGTATAAGAAGACTTAGAAAAATATGTGTCAGCTGATACGTTTATTTTACACGTACACGAAAATGACCAAAATTGTAAATTTCTTTTAATGGCTCTTCATTTACTACTTGGTTTTGAAATTTCAATTCCTAATATTACGTTCCAATTCCGCTTCTAAACGCGAAAAAAATTGTGATGCTTGCGCAAGGCCACGCCTTCTTCCTTGTTCTTGTTTTCTTTCCAATGTTGTACAATCAGAATGCAGGGAATGTCTGTATACCACACCAAGAAGGCTGTATCATAACAGGCCTCCCAAGAAATTTGTTCATGGCAAAACGTAGAATCCTAATTAGTCTCTGAAGTCCCTCATCTGAAGACGTTGCACCAAAACTATATTTTTTCTTATCCCAGGCAGTTTAGGATGCAGTCATTGTCTTTAATGGTGGCAGCTCAGGATAAAAGTCTTTTACAGAATGGGCTTCAAGCCTGGAGTTTCATTCGCGACATCTTGATGAGGATTGACACTCAACGTATACTCTCACCCATTAAACCCATTGAAGACCTAACAGAGCAAACAAGAAAAAAAAAAAAGAAGTCGGAAAAGAAGTCTTGAAGGAAATGAGGACATTCATTATAGATCTGGAGGCTTTGAAGGTGAGAATGGCAACGAAAAAGCATGTTTACCTTCCGTCTTTATAATTCAGATACATTGTCCTAAAGAAGAAAATATTTGACTGTGATTTTTGACATGTCTTTTGCATTATATATAAGAAACATGTATACAGAGTGAATGTATAATATTCATATATGTCAAGATAGAAATTCTATTTTCTGTATTCTCTATGTATAGTTTTCAATTTAAAAATAATTATCCTAAAACTTCGTTAAAAATCAATAATTGAAATGATTATGTGGGTTTCCTTATATGATTGTTGGGTTATACTGCAAAAAAATCGAGGCAATTTCATAGAAACTTTCTTAGTAAATGTTACCTTTGTGAATCACGAGTTCATAAATTTAAAAACTTCCAAAAAACTTAAAAAATTGAATTAAAATTACAAACCCTTTTCAATAGATGCTTTGATCTACCATCAACCATTGTCCATAATTTCATTTATGTAACTTAAAAAAATTGTGGATTTGTGACAGGTTATATTTATCAATATTACTAAAAATGTACGGTCTATTATGCCGTGGTCTTATGGATTTATTATTCAAACCCAACGTTTCGTCCCAAACTGCGTTTCATGAGGGATCGTGGCACTTTTGTATGTCCGATGCACACCCTGGTTCGCTACTGATTGAAACCAAATTCCGTTTACGAGGGCTCGCGCGCAGAGGTGTGACGTCAGATGTTTTGTATCTGCGCGTGCAATTCGCCATTGCCGATGGCCGTCGTCCGTTGTTAACATCGTCCTATGGTGAAAGACTGTTACATTTCTTCAACACCGGAATCCAGATTTCATTTAGTTTCACGCCATCCATCCTATTTAAATTATTGGGGTGTTTTACAATTTCTATAGCCTCTCTGTACAGTCTTTCGTGGTATCCATTTGTGGCTGCTAAAACCTGAGTTATCAAATTGAATAAGGTGGTCCCCCCGGCTTAAAAACAGGTTTAGCAACAGCTAATCTGTCAATCCCTCCCCTTATACAGTTGCCCTTGTGCCCTGCTAGTCGTTTTTTGACTGTTCTTTTCGTGGTACCCACGTATATCCACAACTACACAGAATCCTATAAATTCCTGCTTTTTCCATCGGTTGTCGGGTATCCTCCGATTTCAGGTGATCCTTTATCTTCCGAGTACGTTTGTAGATAACAGCAACATTCCGTTTCGTCAAAATTTTACCGATGCTGTCGGTGACGTTCTTAATAAAAGGCAGGAAGACTTTAGATTTAAACAGGAACCTTTTCATCTTTTCTATTCCATGTGTCGGTCTCAAGGCTTTCCTTATCTCTGTGTACGAATAACCATTCTTAAGTAAAGCATTACTCAGGTGTTTCAATTCCGCGTCGAGTAATTCCGGTTCGCAGATGTTCCTTGCTCTGTCCGCCAACGTCTTTATAATGCCCCGCTTTTGCTGTGGGTAGTGGTTTGAAACCCGGTGCAGATAACGGTGTGTGTGTGGGGGGGGGGCTTCCGTTAAACTGTATGGCCCAATCTGCCAGTCCCCTTTTTGAAAACTGACGTCAAGAAAATTCAGTTTTCCGTGTGCCTCCTTCTCCGAGGTAAACTGATGGATGGATGCTTAGGGTTTAACGTCCCGTCGACAGCTTGGCCATTAGAGACGGAGCTAACGCTCGGAGTTTTTGGGTTAGGATGAGGAAGGAAATCGGCCGTGCCCTTTGAAAGGAACCATCCCCGCATATGCCTGGAGTGATTTAGGAAAATCACGGTAAACCTAAATCTGGATGGCCGGAGGCGGATTTGAATCACCATCCTCCCGAATGCGAGTCCAGTGCGTTACAACTGCGCCACCTCGCTCGGTAGGTAAACTGAATTCTAGAATTAATCCGTTGAGGTGTTGAATAAATTGATCTACTACTTCTCTATCGTGCCTCCACGCAAGAAACGTATCGTCTACATTAGCGGAACCAAATGGCAGGTTTTTCGTTTGCTGTTTTCAGTCCTGTTCCTCTAATTTTTCCATATAGAAATTTGCTATGACCGGGCTTAAAGGCTCCCCATAGCTACACCATCTGTTTGTTCATAGACATCATAGTTCTATTTGACATAGGTAGTCATTAGGCAATACTTGAACAGATCAACAATGTCGGGTCGAAAAATGAGATTCAGCTGTTGCAGCACCTCATTATCTGGAACCATAGTAAACAGGGATACCACGTCAAAACTAACATGTCCTCTGGCTTGATCAATATGTCTTTCTTTATAAAATGTCTCGAATTCTTGATATAGGAATTAAATGACATATTAGTCCAGCCAGAGGACATATTAGTTAGTTTTCCTGTACTTTCACGTCAGGCACTTAAATGTGATTTGCAGACTATGTAGATGTCATGGCGCGGCGCTATTTGCAACGGTCGTGCGGCATGCTGGGACGAAGCAACGCGAAGCTGTTGTGTATGTGCGCCATTAGAGAGAACCGTGTCCTGATGAAATGTTTAATTTTCACCACGCAGCAGTTTCTAATGCAAATGATTTTTTAAGCGATCAACATTTGTAATTAAATAATGGGGGCCTCGTTAGCTGACAGTCTGGATGTAAATGGTTCGGGTTGTAATGTAACAAGTAATGACAGATTCGTGAGAAAACGTCTCTTCTTAATATTCTGTTACACCAGGGACAGGCACCATTCTGTCATAACGCAGTATAACCGCACACAAATCCAAGGTATTAGTTCAGTCCATTGTTCCTCGGCACTCACTGGTTATAGCACAGGTTATAGTGCCACACAATTGACTATACGAAATGTAGTGCGTTGCCAACCTATCAGCGCTACAGCTGAACCGCCAAGAATCTCTGGCTACGTGCTGAAATTTAGTATGCGATACTCTACCTGAAGAAAATAACGGTAGAAAGTAACGGTTCCACACACGGAGAACAATTTGCACCCTTGCACCACTCCGGTGGACCTGTGGTGGCCTGTGGTAACAGTGTACTTGCAGTCTGCTTAAGAGCTGTCGTATAAAGGACACTTAGATACATCTAATAAATATTGTGTCGCTACTGAGTTCGCTACATTCCATTGGTTACTGTCAGTATGACATTTTCCTATCACATCTTCCAGGAGAAACATAAGAGGATGCCCAACATTACTAATTGATGCCAATAGTCTGGACTGCAGTATGATACGAGAGCTGGAATCTAAATAATGGGAACACTGCTATGGAGACACTATGCAATGGAATCTACTATTGTCGCTGATAGCACATGATGTTGACACACCTACCTACCTTACCTCCGAACAAATGGACTCGCCCGTCCCACGTCACCAGCGTGCACACAATCGAGGGAAACAGTCACTTGTGATCGAGCTGTCAAACAGAATGGTATCACTATGTTTTTGAAACAGGAACGACAGAGTTGGATCAAGAAAGATTGTGCCAGAGGTCGTACAGCTTGACAGTGTCAATATCTTCAACAGGCGTGCGGGAATAGACATTCCCGTACAGAACAGTGGCACGTTGGGTAAAAGCTTAGAACAATGGTGTTATCCTAATGCATTACGGTCCAACACAGCAGACCGTCAATGCACAGTATTACTCTTCGTTTTCGGAGCATGACCGGTAAGCAGCTTTGCGAAAGAAGTGGCAACACTTTCTGCACAACCCACCCATAATTTTACACAAAAATGCGCGGGCGCATACAGCGCAACCTGTGGCTGCTCTGTTCGGTCGATGGGACTGGGAAGTACTGTACCATCCACCATACTCCCTGGACTTGATTCCGAAGATGAAGGAACCACTTCGTGGCATTTGCTTCAAAACTGTTCCGCAGATTCGACAGGCAGTAGACCGCTCCATTCGCACCATCAACAGAACAGGATCTACACCTTTCACATAACTGGAAACGGGTTCTGCACAACTCTGCTGACTAAGGACAGTAACAGGAGCAAATACGTAACACTTTTGTATTGATTTAATACAAATAAACAATCCCTGAGACGGATTTTCGCCTCGAGTATGTCAGACATTATTGATAAATCTGAAGCATTGAATTAAAATTTGTGATGCGGCCGGGAATCGAACCCGGACCTCCATGCTTACTAATTCAGTGCTTCAGATTTATCAATAATAACTTTTGTATCCGTTGTGAATAACTAGTTGCCACTATTTAAGTTCCAAACCTTGTATTAAGGAAACCTTCAATGTGTGAAAGCCTTGATGAGACTTCAAACAGTTTCAGCCAGAAAAGTGGATGAAGTGAGAAGACTACGAAGTACATCGTCTATGTTACCCCATTATGGAACAGAAACCTAGAGAATTGTACTATGGGCTAGATGGCAGAGAATCCACATGCGATGCTGCTTCCACATTAAAAAAATAAGATAGACATCAGTGTGTGTGTTTTAAATTTTTTGGTTTATCATATTTCAGTGGCACACCAAACAAGAAAGATGATTTCATCAATGTAATATCTACTATTGTTTTGCAGAAGACCACTGACAGTATACTGAGAGCAGCACTCCTAGTTGCTTTTTAATTTTAGTTTAATGTCACTGCATCCTTGAGTGGCATTTAAAAAATTACGAAAAAAATGACTAGTTATCAGATAGTTTATATAAAACTTTTATAATACTCTGTATTCCGTAACCATTGGTTCTTACTTGTGAGAAGTTATAGCTGTACCTGTGTGACTTTTTCAAAACTTATCTCTGATGACATACCTCAATTCATATCTAATAAGAATGAAGGAGCAATTGTTTCAGCATTACCTGGCTTACCTTGGCTTACCATTCTCTTCCAATTGCTGATGACAATATAATAAGTAACTACAGCATAAATTTAAATTAAGATATCACCATGAATAAAACAACAACAATTTATTATTTATAACTGTTCAATATTACAAAATATTTTTAAACAAAATATTGTTCTGTTCCATTAAAAATAAGACTTACTTTGTAATGCACTTTATTGGACTTGTAAAGTGAATCAAGTAATAAATGATTTTCATCTATATAATGATTTAAATCTTCATTTACATAAATTACAAGCAATATTATATTACACTCGTGGGCAGCTGAATAGTACATACATCATGATCGTAGTGAAGTGTTGATCACCAGTTACTCTTCAGTAATAAATTTTATGCCTGAAGGCTTCGTTTTTAAATGAGCGATAGTAGCTCAGAGTAATAAAGGTCTTAAAATTGTTCTCACCGGAAAAAATTCCATCTTGTCAAGATTATTTTCTAACACAGTATAATACTGTTTTAAGTAATATGATAAAGCACGGAAATTTTATTTACAAAAACCGGCACATCTTAGAAAGTCTAAGATTTTATCTGTGTTCTGACGTAAAATAAGGCCACCACACACACACATCATATGAAATATGTATCAACATCAACTCGTTCAATAACTTTAATAGACTGCTAGGAAATACGGTCGAACTGAGTAAATACACACACACACACACACACACACACACACACACACACACACACACACACACACACACACAATTTAAAATATTGTATGCAATAGACCCGTAGGCTGCATACGTGTAGTATACATTGACATCCTGATAAATCTTCAGAACGGTCCTCGAAGAGGTGAATACTGGGAGCCATGGTTAGTACAGCACCTCCTTATGCCTTCTCCCTGTGAAAGAAAAACAAAAAGTTGGGCAACTGCTTCTTACAAACTGTTATTGACTCTACAAACCTAAGGGACTAAACGTGCAATGAAGGATGATTAGGTGTTACCACCCCTTGACAATGAAGTCTTTACGACTTAATGTATAAGAGGCTAGAATACTCATTTAAAATTAACATTTATGTCTTTATAAGGAGGTTTGCAATGGGATAGTTGGGTCTATTTTCAAGTGCGCGAGTTCAGATTATTCAATATCCTGTGAAATGATTTCCACTGGGTCAAACAAATCTGAGAGTCTTGATCATATAGACATTCAATTGTTAAATTGGTGTCATTTCAGTGTTATTTGGTGTTCTTGCATTTCCATGTGTCCAAATTAGAGCATGCTGGTTTGAGGCAAACTGAGCAAGAGATTATGTAGCAAATAATAGGGCGTGACACAAGAACTTAATTTCAGTTTGTACTTTTAAGTAGCTAAAATTATAAACGCATAAGTGTGACTGCATGCAAGAAGATCAAGGCCCGGCACTGAAAGCTTACCGAAGCCACAACAAGGAATAAATGCTACAATAAAGACTTTACACCTGCTGATACAGTGAAAAAGGCACCGTGCTGAGACCCTTTCAGAACTTCGAGGTGTTCTGAAGAACGCTGATGAGTTCGGAAATCTAGACCAGATTCGGTCACCTCAGACTGAGAATGTCATAGAATCAGTCTAATCGTAATAAATACTCGTATTTTAGGTATCTGTGACCTACTGCCAACCACATACGAGGTTAATACTTAGAACGAGGCCATCTGCAACTATCGCTACAATTATCCTTGAGTGAGGCAGACCTCGGGGCTACAGACGTCAAAGAAGTTGAATTACTGTCCTGCTGTACTACCGATGCATGGTGCACCACCATTATGTTGCTGTACACTGGAGGGACTTTGCAGAAGCCACGCTGGTTGCTCCGATTGTCCTCTGTTTTTAGGACATGTGGTGATCCAGGCAACCACCTACATCTGCACAGGAGTTGATTTAGTTAGTTTGATTGGTTGGTTTGTGTATTAAAGAAACCAAACTATATTACAAAATTACACTAACTTCCGCAAAAAATAAACCTACAGAAAGGCAATGAGCGTTAGAAAGGAAAAAAAGAGTAAGAGAGACAAAGATGTACAAAAGAACCTGGCAAATGAATTAAAACAATATACCAGAATAAAAGGATGAGCCAGTCACTGCACAACACACCACATCACACCAATCCCTCCGACTGAAAAGCCCAGGCTGAAGTCCTAATAACACAAAACCAAGTAGTACAGACAACATATACAAATGATTGGGAAGGGGGATTAAAATTGCAGAAGCGTGATGGACAGAGAAATCAGGCTATTGCACCCACTCGTTTAGTAATAAAAACCCTCAGGGATAAAACTTTAAACTGAATGAAACATTGAGGCTTCATTATCTAGTAGCAGACGCAGTTAGTCATACACTGTATATAAATGTGTCAGACTACGAAGACTCAACTCATTACGGAGCTTTCGTTTTAAAAGTAGCAGGAAGAAGTGGAACCAGTTGAAAAATGCTCCTGTTTGAGCACAGAAAAAGTGAATCCTCTTCAATTACCTCTGACAGGAAATTGGAGAACCGCCTGCATCAACCCCATTCCGGTAGACTGCGTAACTCCACACCATATGTTTCCGCAAGTACTTACTTTTAGCCTCATATTCAAACATAGGCAGAGTGTGAAGCCTCTCTTCTTCTTAGCCTCCGTATAGCTTTTTACCTTCACAGTTTTCATCGCTTAGCGGAGAATGGTACAACAGGGTGAAATGTGCTGCCTAAAGTTAGCACTGATGAGAGGCAAGGCACAGGGAGTGTCCGATGTGATTGATGCCCAAAGGCATGTGGAGCTAACAATGGATAGGGAAGGCATGTGCCCGAATTTCCAGCACTTAAAATACCTCTTATGGGGAGGAACGTATAGTTTTACATCACACCAGTAATCATGACCTTGGCCTTTTTCGGGCAGTGTATCATCCTCAAAGGTCAAGATGAAAAGCCCTGGGAGCAACTTTGTACGTTCTGGACCCCTATAGATGCACCGAACAAAGTCAAGACCCCACCGTTCTAGGTTGGCTCATAGCTTGTCATTGAAGTGCAAAAGGAAATCATGATGAAAAATTAGCTCCTGGACCAAGTTCAGTGATTTATAAGACGTGCTCGTCACAGGAACATCACCTAGCTTGTCACAGGCAAGCTGGGATGCCGTTTGTATCAAAATTGTCCCACTTCGCAATTTAGACAATGACGATAATTAATATATATTTGACACGATGGTTCTACATTCCCAAACATGTCTTCAAGGTTATCAATGAAGAATAGTGGCTAGGTCGGTAAGGAGGAGTCTGCATCAGACGGAGTTGTTGTTGTTGTTGTTGTTGGTTTTAAGGGGACTAAACAGCTAGGTCATCAGTCCCTCAGACGGAGTGCATTGTAAGTATTGCTATAAATGAGACTGCTTGGTCTGTAGCCCTACATTGTTCCTAAGTAAAGGGGTAGCCAGAGAAGGGAAGCATTTGATTATTTTCGTTGGACATAAATTTTCCTCGCTTAGAGAGACTGGGGACTGACTGACCAGCAACGTTGATCATCTGCCACGATGCCACCCTGTGGTGACCAGGGTCTCCACTGACTCCACCCAGCCACAGTAATACGTGGTAGTGCTACCATAAACTGTTCTAACTACTCTAGAACTGGATTCAAAATGGTTTGCATCCCAAAAGATTCCGAGAGAAGGAAGGAAACTAACTGTTAAATGTCGTCGCGAAAACGGGGAACCCGGATGAAACTCACAGTTGTGTATTGTACATAATATTTATTATGATCTGAAGCAATATTTAATAGTAAAAATCGTGTGAGATGTTAGAACGTAAGTTTTGGTTTAGCTGTTTGGAAAGTAATACCTCTTAACAGTGATTCTGCCGGTAGGCAGTTAGCAGCCCAGAAATATCACAACATAGCCAAAACTTTCAAGAACATTCAGTATTTAGAGTAAAATGTGTGTATCTTCGTATATTGACAAATACATCAAGGAGTTTTGTACGGAAACATCACAAATTGCCGCACATATTTCTATCACATTTTTGAGAAACTCCCAGAATGTATCAGTACTAAAACGAAAAACAATATAAGCATACTAGATAAAATTTTACTTGGCGGTGGCAGTGTCTGTGCCGATGTTGCCAACAACTGTTGAATGCTACTTGCGGTATTTCAAAGTTGTGGCATTATAACTTGCAATGCGCATTTTGAAAGAACGGTATCTGACGTTTTATCACATAACACACCCTCAGTTCAATATCTCTCTCTCTCTCTCTCTCTCTCTCTCTCTCTCTCTCTCTCTCTCTCTCTCTCTCTCTCTAATGAATGTATGTCCTCTGAGTTCATAAACCATTCATTCAATTGCAATGAAACTTTGGTGAACTGTTCACCGTATGCCCACGAAGGTTCCGGATCCAAAAACAAAAGAGCACAACACACAGCTCAGGAGATATGACTTCATAAATGAGAGGCCACCTCGTGATAATACCTAAATTCATGTGTCAATTATTGCAGAATGGGAGTAGTTAGGGACCTGCAACAAAGTTTGCATGTGATTTCGGACGTTTATGAAGCGTTTTGTAACTGAATACCCCCCCTCCCACACACACACACACACACACACACACACACAACCACACAACCACACAACCACACAACCACACAACCACACAACCACACAACCACACAACCACAAAACCACACAACCACACAACCACACAACCACACAACCACACAACCACACAACCACACAACCACACAACCACACAACCACACAACCACACAAAATAATGAAACGAAGTCTACCGCTCACAACAGGTTCGCTGTAGATGCCGAAAACTGTTGCATCAGGCATGAACTAGTATCGAAATTAGTATTACAGATTTGGATGTTGCTCTTTATTTTTGTCTGCAAGTCTCTCTTGCTTCTCTTGCAGCCAAAATTAAGCAAACCGTTTTCTTAATCTCTAGCTATATAAAAGCAAAAGAACACTCACTCACTGACTAAATATGAAATCTCGAAAACTACTTCGCCTATGAAGGCTGAAATGTCAGAAACATAGTTTATAGGTATAAAACGGCAGCTACGAAAGTATTTTGTGATAGGTGAATGGCGGAGCATACTACTTCTACAGACTCACGAAATCTACATTTTCATTCCGATTTTCGCGAAATTTCGCACTCTTTACCTTCAATACAACAGGAATGTCATCTACATTAAGTTTCATACGGTGCATGGGGGAGGGTACTTGGCAACGTAAAAATGGATCCCTAAATACCTTGGTCGCGCCATAACTTGAGAACGGCTCGACCAATTTCACAGAAACGAACACAGAGATGGGAGAGAAAAAGGTGGATGCAGAATGAGGGAGAAGAGGATGTGGACTACGAGAGTGTAGGATAAACAAACACTTGGGCAACGCCGGGTTTACAGCTAGTTTCTTATAAGTAAATGTCAATATTGTCGCATATCTATACGAGACTATAACCAAACAGAGTTCAGGGTAAACTTTACTTACGGCTACAGCGGCGTAGTGTGCTAATGTCGGCAACGAAATGTTTGCTTCACAAGGATCATCCATGACCTTAAGTAAGCTTTTATCCTGTATACTAATATTCGTTTTTGTTTTAGTGACTGTATTACATTCTGAAACTGTCTTAACGTATATTCAGCAGAGTACAAAACTCCGATGTGGTGTATCTGTCACAGCAAACAACCAACACTTATTGCAAGACGGCGAACAAACCTCGTATATTGACTGTCATTCATAAACAAGCCAAGATCTCTTAAAGCTGTTATTTAGATGACCGGTTTCGGCAGAATTAAACTACGCGATTTTATTCGGAGAGGAAAGAAAAGCTGCAGTAAGTAAAGAACGCGAGAATTGTGTGTGTCATCCATAAAATACAGGGAAAGGAAGGTTATTTACAACATGTAAAACACAGACAACAGAGTTGAAGGACATGAAAGGGATGCAGAGGTTGGGAAGGGTTTAAGACAGGCTAGAAGCCTTTCTCCAATGTTGTTCAATTTGTACACTGAGCAAGCTATAAAGGAAAGCAAGAAGAAATTTAGAGAAGGAATTAAAGTTCAGGGAGAAGAAATAAAAATCTTGCGTTTTGCGTATGACATTGTAATTCTGTCAGACAGAAAAGGAGTGGAGGATCAACTGAACGGAATGTACAGTGTGTTGAAAGGAGCATATAACATGAACATTAACAAGAGCAAAATAAGGGTGATGGAATGCAGTCTTAGAAAATCAGGTGATGCTGAATGAATTAGATTAGGTAACGAAACAATGAAAGTGGTAGATGATTGTTACTTGGGCAGTAAAATAATATATGATGGTCGCAGTACAGAGTATATAAAATGCAGAAAGGCAATGGAAAGAAAAGCGTTTTTTGATAAATTTGTTAACATCGAATATTAATTAAAGCATAAGGACGTCATTTCTGAAGGCATTTGTATGGAGTATTCCCTTGTATGGGAGTGAATCGTGGACGATAAACAGTGCAGAAAGGAAGAGAATAGAGGCTTTTGAAATGCGGTGCTGCAGAAGAATGCTGAAGATTGGGTGGGTGGATCGCGTAACTAATGAGAAGGTACTGATAAAAATTGGGGAGAAAGGAATTTCTGGCATACCTTGACCAAAAGAAGGGATCGATTGATAAGTCATTCTTAGACATCAAGGAATTGTAAATTTAGCGTTGGAGGGAAGTGTGTAGGGTAAAAATCGCAGAGGAAGACCAAGAGATCAATTTAGTAAGCAAATTCAAACGGATGTAGGTTGCCGTTCTTATGTGGAGATTAAGAGGCTTGCTCAGGATAGAGAAGGGTGAGAGCTGCATCAAATCAGCCTCCGGACTGAAGACCACAACAACAATCCATATGTCGAAGTAAACACTAGCGGATTGCATGCTCAAAATGGCCCGATCTAAGGCTCTTTCTCGGACACACGCAAAATATTTCACAAAACAACACTTTTCACATAAACTATGTGCTGTGTTTAGCATACGTTCGTAAACAAAATGGCGGATACGCCAGCCTGTATTTTTAAGACAATAAAAAATCATTACGCGTCCTTCCAAAATGATTGGCACTTCGGAAAATTTTTGAAACCTAACTAGGTGACCGCAGCCTTATGCCCAAAATATTGTAGACTCCTTTCAGTTTCGTCTTACGACAGGAAGGAATAACTTGAGTCCTAGTCTAACCGCGGAACCCACAAGTCTGATTTGGCGGAGTGTTGAGACGAATAAAACTGTAAATACAACTACGATGTCACCATTAGTTTTTGAAGTATTCAACAATAAACAATATTGTAACTATCTTAATTTTTAAAAAATTACCGACAGAACTAGTGAATAGGTTTTAATGTATATAGGTACAAAGGATAGATCTCTATCGAACTCTAATCTCGTAAGTGTTGTATTGCTGTAACGTTCATCATTTATAAATTATTTAGTAACAAATTTTTTTCCGAGAAACTTTAGTTGTTCAAGGCGTACAAATTATTGAAATAAAATACCTACAGAACACATGATGTATGAGTGGTAGGAACCCTCACATAGTCGATAAATTCATTACTTATGCTTATTTTAAAAATCTGAAATGACAGTTATGAACTTGCAATTAACTATGCAATTATTAGAAAAAAATATTTTTAATATGCAAGAAAACTGATTACATCAATGGAATGCTGATGAAATTTGTGATCAAACTGTAATAAAACTTCTACTGAACAAGTACTATTTAGAGTTTTTACACAACTGACGAGTTCAGAGACTAATAAATAGGGGTCCATCGTCTTCATTTTGGTCAGTTAGCCATCGAGCCTTCTAGAGGCAGGGCTTTGTGACAGCTCTAAATTGTCACGGAATTCGTATAAAAATTTTAAAATTTTGGGTGAGTTTTGACAGAAGTCAATATGGAGGTGAATATTTTGTAAAAGTATTTGTGAGTAGGAGGCCCAGTAGCGTATCTGCACTGTTGGTGGGAATACTGTACTTTGACAAGAGTGGGAGCAGAGGACAAAGTAGACTTGGAGTGGAGAGTTGCGTGGGTAAAAACATGTTCTGAGTAGCGTCAATCTTCTAGTTGTGCAACATTACAAAAGTGCTGCTAAATTACATTTTGTGGTGTGGCGTCACTCTTGATCAACGAAAAGTCTCACATAAATGTTAAAAGCATGGGGTGTAAGAATTTCCGTGTTAAAACTGCGTGTGGAAAAGCGTTCTGCAGAAAAGTGTAGCGTAATCGTGTCAGCAGTCGTCACTGTTGATCAAGTTTAATTTCCACCCACATTGGGACGCGAAGATTCTATTATTGCAAGGATCAGACGCCGAGCACGGCACTCCAGGCAAGACCATTTCATTTCCAATGTAATGCGCTTACAGTCAATCTTAAGCATTCTGATAAATAGAACGTTAGTTAAATTTAAAGTTGGCGGTTTCTGACGTTTCATAAAGCCATTTTCCAATTCCATGTCATGCAATATTAGTTAATTTTGAGCCAATGTTTAAAGCTTCGGTGTTGTGGAATTTACTGAAAGTTAAAAATGGCGCCTCATGCCAAGATGTCTTGCAGAATGGCTTCGTTGCCTAGTAGCGATATTTAAACTAAAGAAAATGATAAAAACTTTTTGCTATAAGTATTTGCTATTTTCGTGTTTGGTTTTACAGAAAGCATATTTAAAGTAAATTTAAGTTCTGTTACTTAGTTTCTCGTAAATGAACATGTTTGAAGCAAGCAAGCAAAAGCAATGAAAGCAAGTTTGAGTTCAATTCTAAGTTACTGGGTAGCCAGAAGCTACATGATAGAAACTCATCTTTTTTCGTAAGTGCAAGCCTACTAAAATTACGAGAAAGTTGTTTCGCTGCATCATTTCATTTTAATCAAGAACATATTTTTAAACAGAGAAAGTTCATTAAATGCTGTTACTCCTTCAGAGCAGTCGACCGTAAGACAGGTTCGTTTATTTACAGGGGAAAAACAATGTGAGTAAAAACCAGCCTGTGTCCTGTTCTGCAGTTGTGACACTGATTGGGACAAAGAAGCCTTGTAGGAAATGAAGTGTTGCACCTGTTGTGGTTTAATAGATTATCGGGATCTCCAATCGCTTTTATGCATTGATTAAGAAGTTCCGATTAAACAGAGATCGCCTTACTGCAATAATAGTGTTACTTTTTTCTTAGGGAACACGGATCAATCATATACAGTAGAACGAGTGAATTCAAGCGTCGATTAAAAAGAGGGTTCACCCTGCGTTACTAAGATCTGATTTTAACGCTCGCTACTAACACCCGTCTTTCAAGAGGTTTTCAACTTTTTGTTAGTAACACCCGTCAATTCGGCGTGTGTGATTCCAAACCAACACTTTACGCGTGTACACCTGTTCATCAATTGTTCAGCAAAAAGTCACAGCAAACTGACCATCCGAACGTAGCCATCATTTTGACGGATGTTACTAAACTAGGGTTAATGGCAGAGAAGCGGAAAAGCTGTGTGTGGCCGTCTGTGGACACACATAATATGGCGTGACTTTTATTTATTTTTCATGAGGACTGTTAGTCGCTTGCGCTGTCCGGCGAAAGCTAAAGCAATTCCCCCACCCCCAAAGTAAAAAGAAAATATTCTGACATTGGAAAATCTCACATTTACCCTCTAGAAGCAAGTTATTAAATTTAAACAGTATTGACATGGTACTGAGACTTGTTTGTCTCTCCGTGGCACGTAAATTGGTTCGTCCTTTGTTGCAAATTTATTTATAATCCTTCTGATTTAATTCGCAATTATTTTTAGTTAAAGGACGACGGGTTCGTTTGTTTCGTCTGTCATTCGTGGCGCGACTTCCAGTGTACAGAATTCATTAAGATTCGCTTGTGGACTTTGAAATATCTTGTGTTAAGATCGGGACTTCAAATTTTTATGTGAATCTGGTACCACTCCACACTCTCCCCCCCCCCCCCCCCCCCGTCATATGCACGGTCGTGAACGTTACACTGTCTCAGAAGACTGCTGAACTTCACTGAGGAATTCTTTGGACGTGTTTATCGTGGTTTTGAAACTTGGAAATTTGTTGATTGATTTTCGAAAATACGAATTTTGCGTCTTCGTTTTGGAAAGGATAAACTTGAGCCAAGTTTGAACAATTAAAGCACATAACTGAACTTGTTTGACGGACATAATTTTGAACGAGTGGAGAAATTTATGTACCTGGGGTCGAAACCATCTAGTAAAAGCGAGATAGAGAAAGATATTCAACAGAGGATTGTTAATGCCAATCGTGCATATTTTGGACTCAATTTATTCAAGTCACGCTTGGTCTCTCAAAACAGCAAGATCAAACTATACATGGCAGTTGTAAGACCTGTTCTGTTATATGGTTGCGAGACATGGGCAACCTCACAAACACTGGAAGAGCGCATTTGTGCATTCGAGAGGAAAGTGCTCAGAAAGATCTATGGGCCTACATTTAATATAGAAAATGGAAGATGGGAAAGGAGACAAAAAGAGGGCCTGTACCAACGTTTTGGAAAAGTAGACGTTGGTAGGTACATCAGAGGGCGACGACTTCAGTGGTTGGGACATGTCATAAGAGCTGGAGAATCTATTCCTAACCGAGCGTTTAACTCTCAGCTGATCGGAAGACGTCCAAGAGGTCGTCCAAGGACTAGATGGAAAGATAGGGTGATGAGAACGTTGCAGCAGGTAGAACCAACAGCATCCCTTGAAGATGCGATGGACAGAAGAAAGTGGCTCAACATCTGCAATAGATACCTGCGACTGTGATTGGGACAGTACTCCTTCCTGTGTGACTGATTTTGACAGTGAACTTTATATAGTAATTAATCTTTGTAATATTTCTTTTGCTTTCTGTCATGGGTCTTAATGGCCTGTTATGTACAATAAATGATGATGATGATGAACTGAACTTGTTTTTGTACTTTTAACTAGGATTACTATACGTCCTCTTTATCCCGGACAAGTCCTCTTTTTGAGGCAAGAATGTGTGTCCGGCCGAAATTTATAAAATTCTACAAAATGTCGTCTTTTTTTGGTTTCCGAGAAAGAAAATCTATTTTTGTGTTATTGGCGACAACGTTTCGTTCGCACTGCAGTTCCAAACTGTTCGCAACTATCACAGTGAAGTTGCCGTTGACAATTTCACTCTCCGCATGGGTTTGATAGTTGCAAACGATTCGGAAATTGTCTGCGGAGGAACGCGTTTTTCTATATCCTGTATTCAACAAGTGTATTTTGTTTTGTGCGTTATGTTCTTTGATGTTGCTTTTGATATACTTTGTGGTTTAGCTTAAAGCTGTATTTTACCTCAACATAAATTACGAACTTAAATGCAAATAAAAAATGCTGAAAAGAAAGTGTTAAATGATGTGTTCTTGGAGCAATACAAACCATTCAAGAGAGGAAGAAATTAACTTGAAGAATGTGTAATTTGCCCTGCTAGAACGTAAATATACGTTGCTAACAAAAGTAAGTCGCATAAGTATCGTTTAAAAGTGGAAAAGAGAAGAATGAGACAACTGAGTCTAATGATGATGAATAAACTGTAAAGGTTCTTTATATTTTGTCTTACAATAACTACACAAAGTTACTGTTTTAGTATGTATTAGTTTTACGTGGTTCATTAATAAAATTATAAATTACATTATGTTGACAATTGAACTGTAATTTTACAAATAAATGTGGTCTTTGAATCAAAGAATTTATATTATGAGAATAAACCTGTGTGTAGCAGGAAAAAGGTTGAGGCAAGCATATCAACACACACATCTCACAGCTTTTAGTGGGTTAGAGATGTCATCAACTGACAATGTACAGTCTTAAGTAATTCTTGTACAATACAGTCAGTTCAATCTGTACATTGAGCAAGCAGTGAAGGAATGCAAGGAGAAATTTGGAGAGGGAATTAAAGTTCAGGAGGAAACAAAAATTTTGCAGTTTGCCGATTACATAGTAATTTTGTCAGAGACTGCAAAGCATCTGGAAGAGCAATTGAATGGAATGGACAGTGTCTTGAAGATATAAGATGAATATTGACAAGAGTAAAACGAAGGTAATGGAATGGAATGTCAGAAAATCAGGCAATGCTGAAGGAATTAGATTAGGTAATGAGACAATAAAACTAGATGAATTTTGTTATTTGGGTAGCGAGATAACTTCTGATGGCTGAAGTGAAGAAGATATAAAATTCAGAATGGCTAGGGGAAGAAAAGCGTTTCTAAAGAAGAGAAACTTGTTAATATCTAATATAAATATAAATGTTAGGAAGTCATTTCTGTAAGCATTTGCCTGGAGTGTAGCAAATTTTCAATTGTTTGTTAAGCTTAAGGGACTTAACTGCGGGGTCATCAGTCACTAAACTTACAAATTACTTATGAACTACTTTATACTAAAGACGACACAAACATCCATGCCCGAGGGGGGATTCGAAGCCTCAACCGTACCGGCCGTGCAGACAGTGACTGGTGCGCCGCAGACCGCTCGGCCACTACGGCCGACGTGGAGTGTAGCATTGTATGAGAGTGAAACTTGGACGATAAGGAGATCAGACAGAAAGATGATGGAAGCTTTAGAATAAGTTGCTACAGACGAATGATAAAAATTAGTTGGGTAGATCATGTAACTAATGAGTTGCTTAACCCGAATTGCGGAGAAAAGGAGTTTCTGGCATATCCTAAGAGAAGGGATAAATTGGTGGGACAAATTCTGAGAGATCAAGGAATTGTCACGTTAGCATTTGAAGGAAGCGTGTGGGGTAAAAATCGTAGAGGGAGAGCGAGGGACGAATACACTAAGCAGATTCAAAAGGATGTAGGTTGCCGAACGTATTCTCAGACAGACTCGCACAGGACAGGGTAGCGTGGAGTGCTGCATCAAACCAGTCTGCGGACTGAAGATCACACAACAAACAGACAGCTAAAGGAATAAGTTGACACATTATTTTATGAAGTGTCCCTTTTCTTCACCAGCAGTGGCCAGGTGCAGGTGACGTACCGTTGCCGTGGGCGTGCTCGTCGGCGTGTCCGGAGACGGAGGAGGCGGGGCTGGCGGAGGGCAGGCGGTCGCGGCCGCGCGGCCCGAAGTGCAGCGTGTAGTCGGGCACGGGCACCGGCGGCATCTCCAGGTCGTCGGCGCGCGCCGGCCGCCGCGGCAGCTCCTCGGGCGGCGCCAGGTAGCTCCAGGGCAGCAGGCTGCGCAGCTGCTCCGGCGGCAGCCGGTGCGCGCCGCTGCCGCGGCCCTCCTCGCGCCTGACAACATGCCACCAGCATGCGCTATCAACAGCTGCCAACTCTGCGTTACATGGCTGTTTACTTATTCCAGTTTGCTGCTGAGACATCTCTCTACCCATTGCCACCTAGCACCCACTTCTTTCCCCCTCAATCTCTTCTCTCCCCCCCTCACTCACTCTCTCTCTCTCTCTCTCTCTCTCTCTCTCTCTCTCTCTCTCTCTCTCTCTCTCTCTCTCTCTCTCTCTCTCCTCCCCCCCCCCCTCACACTCTCTCTCTCTCTCTCTCTCTCTCTCTCTCTCTCTCTCTCTCTCTCTCTCTGCAGTATTAGATTTAATATATTTTTCGCCCACTTTAGGTTACCGTAGTAACACTAAAAGTGGGCCTTTGCGATCGTCTTTTGAGAGCTCGAAATTTAAATAAAAATAACCACTTAACCACGCATCTGACACGAAAATTGAATAACCGAATTTATAGAGGAGAAAATTCTCTACAACTTTGCGCTCTTATGTTTTTTTTTTTTTTTGTTTTTTTGTTTTGTTTTTCTCTTCATATCTCGTATCGTTTCAGAGAGATTTGCAAAAATAACGGCGATTTTGGGATGTATGTCTATCTGTCCGTAACGTGTTCCCTGATTGTAAGACGAACTGTTCAACCGATCGGTACCAAATTTTGCACACAATTGTAAGCCGTCAGAGACCAGAACCCGCCTATTTCAAATTTTTCGGAAAAAAAATACGGTAGTAATACAAAAAAAAAAGCCGTTTGTAATATAATTGTAATTGCAAACGAACCGTTCATCTGACACGAAAATTAAATAACCTAATTGGTAGAGGGGAAAATTCTCTACAACTTTCCTCTATTATGTTTTTTTCATATCTTGCATCGTTGCAGAGATATTTGCAAAAATAACGGCGCTTTGACGATGTCTGACTAACGTGTTCCCACTTTTTAGGTCGAACCTTCAACCGATCGCCACCAAATTTTACAGACATAATTGTTGGCTACCAGAGACCAGAACCTCGCTTTTTTGAAATATTTCGGACAAGAAATAATTAGTAATACCAAAAAAAATCCGTTTGTAATGTAATTGTAATTGCAAATAAATCGTTCATCTGACACGAAAATTAAAAGCATTTGTACAGGAGAAAATTCTCTACATATTTGTTCCCTTATGTTTTTTTCATATCTCGTAATGAGAGATATTTGCGAAAATAACGGAGTTTTGACACTCTCCAATAAATTAACGAAAAACAGCCGTTCGCAGATGTCACGTGACATCCTCGCCCAGAACTCTCTCAGGCATAGCCTATCTTGCGTTGCGTATTTGATGATTTTCTTATTGCAACTTCACTTTGCACTTCAAAGCAATGGCGCACTGAAGAATTAACAATGTGTTGGTCTGTGACGCTGAAGGTCGGTGGTTCAGAACCCACCACTACCTAAATTTTTTTTCCTACAGTGTTTCAGACACTTATTATTTTATTGTTTAGATTATTTTTTTGGTCCAAAATGTTTGCAAAAACTTGTAAAACTACAAATCTAAAGTGAGCCGTAAAACTCGTCAGTGCGATTTTTTTTTATTAAACTCATATCTGCGACGTTTGTCGCTAGCATCCGTTTTCTCTGCCAGTAAATCACTGATTATTTTGTTTCATATGAAACTTAAGTTTTTTGATCGAGCTGGGGAGAAAACGGAATCGCCTGTCGTCTTTCGTTTTCTTACTGTTGAATAGATCGGACGTCTCTCTTTTGGTCTCCCCATAATGATCATGGAAGAGTGAGCTATAAAAACAATTAACTGTAATAAACTGAGTAATTAGTTTGAAATTAATACTTTAAACGGAGATTTTTCCCCATTTTTCATTTTTAACTGTTTCCAGCACAATTCGTAAAATTATGTGTGGCAATTGTTGTAAATTGCTTCGCGATTGCGGAAGAACATTCCAGACGCGAACTTCACTTAGGCACATTTTGTGTTAAATTTTGTTTCAATGCCTGCAGAATTCTTTTCTTTAAACGAAGTCCGATAATTTTTTAACTTGAAACATCAATCGTAATTGGATCAAACACGGTCCCGAAACTTAAGTATTCGAAGCTTATACAACCAAGCACCAGTTTACAGTAAATAAGAAATTAGGTTCGATTCCAGTGTGACGACTCCAGTCTGTGTTCTCCTGCCAGGTAAAAAACGGATTCCGCCACTTTCTTTTGTAATGATGCTTTCTGGTGTTGTCTTTATTCTGACTACTATTGCCGCTAAATACTGATGGCGGAATCTTTCAAGTTTTTTTCAGTGTATCTTTTCAAAATTAATATGCTTGTACAAGCATATTGTTACACAAGATAAAATGAGAGTATCTTAGGAAAATGTTCAAATGTTTAAGCTTATGGGGCTTCCAAACTACTTATAAACCAACTTATACTAATGACAGCACAAACATCCATGCACGAGGGGGTATTCGAACCCCCGACGGGGAATGGCCTCGCGATCGGAGCATAGCGCCTCAATGCGTTCAGCCACTACGACGCGACAGTGTAAGGAATTCAAAAGAAACTTATTTCTTCCTGTGCCTTCTCTGATGTCTGCAACTTTCAACTGGAATAAAATCGCAAAGAAAGGAACGAGAGATTAAACAAATGTCTGATGTAACAGTTTAAATTGCTGGTTGAGGACCAAATCGAACAGTCAAAGAATTGTGAATTTTAAAAAAATGTTAATGTTGAACAAAACTCGGCCCCTGACAGTAATTTCAGAAACGCGCAAATTGGGTGACGACACAGAGATAAGAGGACTTTGAATAATTTTAGCAGTGCTGCACCTAGACTTGAACGGTTAGTCGCGAGCGCCACTAGAGAGCCCTTTGATGCGCCACACAGGACTTTTAATTTCTGTTCACGTAATGGGTGATCAAAAATTCAGAATAAATTTGAAAACTTAATCACTGAATAATGTAGGTAGAGAGGTAAAAATTGACACACATGCTATATAAAAAGTAAAAAATGACGGAGTAAAAACATTAATGAGAGTCCTAGCAGATGACAAGCTTTCACTACTAAAATCCTTCTAGGTCATAGGTTTTACCCTCGATTAATATGGTGTTGAATGTTTCGTTGACAGTGTATGAGCCGGTGCTGTAAAATAGAAGTTTAAACAAGACTGGCATTAAAGTGAATCTTCCGATTGGAACTGATAGTGCCTCACCATAACCCTGCACATGCTTTACAGTGCTGTTCCCAACATTATTCCTCGACTACAGCTATTGTTGAATTATGGTGAACATATTGAGCATTTACTGTAAAGATCATCTTTGCTTTGTCTTAATTCATTATGCTAATTATTTCTTTCCTGATCAGATGAAGCGCTATCTGTCGGACATTTTTTGAACTTTTTTTTTTTTTTTTTTTTTGATCTAATAAAACCCCATGTCATTCCAAGCAAGTGTGTCAATGTTTACCTCTCTAACTACATTATTCCATCATTTATTAAGTTTTCAAATTTATACTGACATTTTGATCACCCGGTACATTGAGAAAGGTGAAGGTGATTTTTGTTGCTGGCCCGTACGAAAGTGCAGCCAGGAGGGAGGGGGAATAGAAGATACAAGTTGTGAGTCATCTGCCAACATTCAGGTGACCCTGATAATGGAAACGAGGTGAATGCGGAAATATTGTACCCGTTGGTGAATAACATCCAGCAGTTCATTCCGGGAACTATTTTGTCACGAATTACGCGGCGGCGGAAGGTGAATCATATCGAGAGCCGCTGGTCTGACATGTGACAATACAGCCCTTTTATCAACACATCCGATAAGCGTGAGGGACCGAACTACGCCATATGGTCGGGAGACTCATGGGCGAGCTGTTTCTGGCTGCTCCATCACGACCGGGAAGCCACACGCCGACAAATTACGAGGACGGTTTGATAAGTCTGGTAAAAATTGTTTTAAAGGCGGAAACAAGTCTCTCGAAGTCTCCTTGCAAGGCTACACACTTGGTCCAATGAGTTTCCAATTTTGCTACCCATTTGCAAAGTAGGCTTTGTCAAACTCTTCAAAATAGTCTGTCACAACGACGGACCCTTTCCCATTCGATGAACATTTCTTCCCACCAAGTCAAATTTTCAAGTTTGGGAATAAGAAGTCTGGTGAATAGGGTGGGTGAGGAACCAATTCGAATACCAAATCATGCATTTTTGTCACTGTAATAGCTGCTGTGTGGGCTGGAGCATTGTGCTGATGAAATAACACTATCTTCCGTACTAATCTTGGACGTTTTCCAGTTTCTGTTCAAACGAACCAGCAGAGTAGCATACGTTTCATCCACGGTTATGAATTTGCACACGAAGTTCTGTGGATTACGCCTGAACAGTGTGAAATTCTGAGCAGAATTGTTCTTTCGTTTCCGTTTTTGGTCTAAAGTGAGGAGGCGCGGCACCCATCGCGCACAGAGCTTCTTCATGGCCGGTTTTTAATGGAGGACGTAATGCACTCGTTCAGTTGAGATGCCACATAGTTAGCTATCTCGCGAACTTTTAATCTTGGATCTTTCATTACCATCTCATGCACCTGTGTGGTGACTTCAACGGGCCAACCGGAGCTTGCTCCATCTTCCGTGCTTCTCCAACCACGTTTCAACTCATTGATCCGAAAGTAAATGGTCTTCAATGTTGGTGCATAACCCCCACTGTGCAGCTGTCCAACGCTTTCAAATGAAGATGTTCAATGGCCCCACGAAATTCGTTTTTCTCCATCCTAAAGAACTAATAACTACACAGTTACCACTTCAGTTGGTAGCCAACAATCAGCTAATAACAGCTGTCGTTCGAAAAATTTTTTTGTATCTGTGGAAATAGCAGGCTTACCAACAACAGTGCAGGTTCCGAAAATTCAGGCTTACCAACAACAGTGCAGGCTACGAAATTTTCCCTCTCATACAAATTTACCAGACTTATCAAACCAACCTCTTACTTTATAAATGTGAGTTATACAACGGTAACTGATGAACCGATTGAAGTAATGGAATGCCAGTACCACCACATGAAACAAAATTACTGATTAGATGGCGAAAGTGCACACTCGACGTTCCACTTAGGTTTTGAATTATTCCAGTTTAACTGTAGAATTTTTTGAAAATTTTTCGCTTAATGACCACTAGATCTATATTTGCAAACGAAATAGAAATGGATTTGTATCTCAGATGTATGGCACTATAATTCCAGAATTATGATTTTCACCAAATTTGAATTATGTAATAAATCAGTTTTTGTTGTTAGAATGATTTAAATTTTGTAGCTAAAGTTACTAGAGAAAGTAACGGAAGCAGTTAAGCATGATAATAGGTTGGAACCTAGCTATAAGGAGGAAATGTAGTGTGTCATTAATTGATCCAATTTTTAAACAAAAGTATCCATTTTTCTAAAGAAATGTATACATTACTCATATTACGTTATGTAGTACGAATCTTTTTACAGTATTGGAATGCTACTGAAATTTCGAAGAAATACATGAATACAATTTGTAAATCAAACCACCTTACGATTTTTACATATTCCTCTACTCAGCCGAGGGTATAATCACCGGCAGCTATTTGTTGGTTGTTTGCTGCCATTTTCTCAGTTGCTTGCATTAACATGTATTTGTTTAAATGAACGTCTATGCAACTGAAATGAATCAAGTTTTTTTCTATACTTTTTCATCTTTTTCATCTATAGTGCAGGGCCGGCCGCGGTGGCCGAGAGGACTAAGGCGCTCCAGTCACGGTTTGCACGGCCACTACGGTCGGGGTTTCGAATCCCCCTCGGTCATGGATATTTGTGCCGTCCTAGTTCGTAAGTAGTTCATAAGTAGTGTGTAAGTTTAGGGACTGATGACCCCGTAGTAAAGTCCCATAGACTCTACAAACATTTGAACATTTATAGTGCCGGTTTTTGTACATGCTGTCGTACATGTGTTGTTGCCTCTTGTTGGTTGTTTTTCATTCTTCCTTTAACTAGGACTTTTTCCAGCTCTAGGCTCATGACAATTTTTTCTTGTCATAGTGCTGAGAAGAAACGTTGCAATTTGATAAAAGAAGAATTAGAAACGAACAAGAGGCAACAACAAATGTACAACAGCATCTACAAAACGAAACTGCCACTGACGTTGCCTTGTAAATTCTGGTGAAACCCTTATGGCCAAAGAAAAACAATGTTTTATTTAAGTTGAATAGATGGTTTGTATAAATAAATACCTGCATACCGGCAGGCATCTTGGATGGGGGGTATTGTTCAAATGTTTGTAAATCTATCAGACTAAGCTGCGTGATGATCAGTCCGTAACTTACAAACTACTTAAACTAAGGTAAATTAAGGGCAACACACACACACACACACACACACACACACACACACACACACACACACACACACACACACACACACACCAAACACCAGGGAGGACCCGAACCTCCGACGGCGAGCAACCACGCGCTCCGCAGCGAGGCGCCTTAGTCCGCTCGGCTCCTCCACCGCGGCTGGATTGGGTGAATTTGTCTTCAACCGTCTTTGGAGGTGGAACTGCTGTCGCTCGATGCGCGACCTGCGAGACGCCTTGTTGTCGGAATTTTTCCATGTAATTCGGATACGACCACGGACTTAGAAAATTTGTTGGTGGTTTTGGTGCACGGTCGCGAGTTTACATATTTACTGTGATGAAGTGTGAACACTTACCAAGTAATTCTTAGGAATCAGAAACTGGGCAGACAATTTCTAAATCCTTTCGGGGTTGAACTATTAGTTACTTATTGTCTGAATTTCAACACGTGTGGCCCATAGAAAGAAGATTACGGTAGCGTATTAGTGCTTTCGTTGAGCCCTGCATTTCACGGTTTTGAGAGTTATAAACTCAAATTAGTGAAACCGAAACCCCAGAGTTACGTAAATTATTTACAATCTGCCCTTCCTGAATTTAATTTGGACTATCATTTAATATTTCTGTTCATGTTTAGGTGTAAATGCGACGCGGAATGTTTCACCCCTACTACACGAAAGTATAAACACACACACACACACACACACACACACACACACACACACACACACACACACAGCGATTGGTATTTGTTGAAACTGACAATAGCATAAATGAGAAAGACAGACAACGCTCAACACAGCATTAGTGCATGAAAAAACACTTCATTTGCAAAACTGAGTACGGTTGCGGACAGAGGTGAGTACTGGTGAGGTGCGGTACCTGGCGTAGTCCTCCAGCGTGACGGTGGTGGACCCTGGCGACGGCGACGGCCTCCTGGGCTGCTCCAGCTGATGCTCGAGGCGGCGGCGGAAGTCCCTGCGCGCCGTGCCGCTCCTGAGGACGCCGTCCTCTGGAGGAGGCCGCTCCTCGGCAGGGTCGAAGCCCTTCTTGAGCGGCAGGATGCTGTAGCCGGGCAGCTCCTCCGGCCGCAGCTGCACGTTCTCCTGCAACAGCCGCGCCACAGAGCTGAAAGGGGCTGCAAGGTATTGAAAATTGTGTGGAGACAAAAGCCGAGGGACCAAGAATGTCCAAAGACAAGTCGACGTAATATGGTATTGCTTGGGTTGTCTGCAAATTACTTTTTGGAAAGATGTACCAATGCACAACAACCTTTTCCAACTCTATCATAACGTACCGATCGACAGTTTTAGCGTCATCTTACTTCCTTAGCTCGTATGGCGAACTGATGCCAAGGCAGAGACTCAAATGTTCAAATGTTTGTAGAGCTTATGAGACTTAACCTTCAGCCCGTACACACAAAGCCACGGTGGACTGGCCGAGCGGTCTAAAGCACCTCGCTGCGGAGCGCGCGGTTGTTCGCCGTGGAGGTTCGAGTCCTCGCTGGGGCATGGGTGTATGTGTGTTTGTCCGTAGGATAGTTTACCTAGGTTTAAGTAACTTCCTGGTAGATTAAAATTGTGTGCCGGATCCGGGACTCGAACCTGGGACATCGTGAGTTGATTCGTGTCGGGATAGCACAGTCGGTAGTGCGCTTGCCCGCGAAAGGCAAAGGTCCCAGGTTCGAGTCCCGGTTCCGGCACACAATTTTAATCTGCCAGGAAGTTTCAAATCATCGCACAGTCCGCTGCAGAGTGAAAGTTTCATTCTAGGTTTAAGTAGTTTGTAAGCTGATGACCACGCAGTTTGGTCCGATAGATTTAGAGACATTTTTTTTTTTTTTTTGTAGTGACCTGGATGCTTCTACTGGAGACTTTGCCATTTTGATTTTGGTTCTAATTGATGACACCATATCTCCAGCTACCACACGTACCATGAACGTATTCCCTTCCCGAGCTTAGCGCTGCGGAGGAGAAAGACAGCTGGCCATTCAACAAGCTTCTTGGTGTGGTTGAAGATTGCGTGGCACCCATTGGGCACACAATTTGGGCAAGGAAAATCGTTCATACATGAAGGTGTGAACACTTCAGACTCTCAATGTGACCGCGGCTGCTACAGCTTCCACTGTCACTCGGCGGTCCTGGGTAATGAGTGCATCAACCAGCTGGACGAAGTCATTGGTAATTCAGTGTGGTGCTCCAGACCGTGAATCATTGGCTAATGACACCCGTCCTTGACCCTTGCAAGTGACATGCAATGTTCAACATACACTTGTGACATTTGTCGATGAATGTACGTTCGCCCTACCCCTCCTGCTGTCAGAAAATGAACAGTACCTCTTTTCTCTTCTTTTGACGCCTCCATATGGCGCTGATGACCTCGATATTGAGAGCCCTATATCACCAATCAATCAGCCTCCATATGCGACTAATAGCATCGGACAATTGATGCATACTGCTACCTACCTTTGTATAGTCACGTGACGTGTACGTATGGCCTCTAGCAACAGGCAGTTAACTTCCACGCTCTGGTCAAAACCACACCTCATTACACGCGCCACTATATAACCCTCCTGTCACTAATTTGCTCACTCCAAACTCCGACTCTCCTTTATGAACACCCCTTAAACTTTATCTTTGTAAGTGAAAATGCATTTTTTCTTGGTGAAACATATAACTTCTTTAAAAGGTAAATATTGTACACACAGGTATAGACCTTCCCGGCGTTAAAATCCACATAGGGTGTCAGGGGTATTGAGACATGTAGAAATTGGTAATGGTGTGACTGTTGATGGGAAGTAAGAACGGTCAATCATAAGTCAGCCAGCAAGAATGTTGTTTTCTACTTGTGTTTCGTAAATGCAGTTGGCGTATATTTACATGTTTCCTGGTGACACAGATGTTGAAGTATATAAGAAGACGATTAACTATTTATTTCGTTTTCTAAATACTTCACTGCTTTGTATGGATGTGTTAGGATTTTTCAATACATTGTTAGGCTGGAATGTAGCCTGCCATACATCGGAAGTCACCTTTATGGACCTTCTTGTCCAGACACCCCGACAACACAATGTTGTACTAATTTTGTAAAATACTGTTACAATCTAATCTCAAGTATGGAAGCAGCCTACAAGCTGACTTAACTTGTTTTATAAATACGTAAAAGGGAACCAAGAATTGCTGTAGAGCGTGAATTACATATTTCAAAAACTATGGTACGACTAATACCATGGCAACAAATTCCATGTAATTGTGCTCTACACCAATAGCAATTTATTGATTTGCTAAGTGAAACAACAGCCAAGATAGCTAATTATTTTTTAGCTAGATAACCGGCTTTGGCAGATTATACTGCCATCATCCAATTAATAAGTAGACATGTAAAATAGTACTCAATTTACTGAAATAATAATAATAATAAAAATAATAATAAAGTTTTAAGGACACCTAGGCAGATTACCTGGAAACAAGTTAACTAAACGTTTATTGGACTATGTGCCATCTTCAAACCATAAAATGCTTTAGGCAATCATAAGTGACGCCATACTAATAGATCATACACTTAAAACATTTCTGCCATTATATCTTAACTGAAGTTACGAAGGATTTGACAAAAGAAAATAGTGACATTAACACTTCAGACTGAGATACATTCATAAGAAAAATTTACAAGTGGAAGTTTACTCTAGAGACGAAAACAAAACCATACCGACCAAAGAAGGAAAGAAAGATAGGTCTTTGGATAGAAAATGAAGTAGTACTGGGGAAATATGAACCATAGGAAATATTAAAACTAATTGATTATCTTTCTTCGATGAGAACATTCGCTAATAATAATAATAATATACATATCCTTAATATGCATTCCAATCCTATTAAACACACCTATCCATCATATGCGCCACATCACAAGGGAAAGTCATTAAAATCATAGTTTTCCACCAACATTGCCGTTGGTATGTCGTTACAGAAATAACATGTTTCTGCATATTACAGTGTGATGCGGTTTTGCTTACAACAATTACTGATTAACGTAGCCGTCGACCATCACAATGTGGTACCAGATGGCATTTACAGACAAAATTTGAGCCGAAACCGGTTATCTACATAAAAATAATTAGCTATCTCGGCTGCTGTTTTATGTAATAAATTCAATCTAACACATTGACCCCAAAAATAAATTGATTTTTTATGCCATTTGTACAATTCATCTCAGTGTCTCGACGACTTCCGAGTTAAATATGGAAACTGTCGCTAGTACGCATAGAACATCTTTCATTGCATTATCTCATTTAGTAGCTTGGTTAAAAAATGTTTCGCTGTGTTCGTACAATTAATCACAATTTTCGGTTATGTTGTTGGATACGTACCTAAGGAAAAGTACGACCACTGCTCACGGGCTGCCTTGCCTTCCCATAGTTTTTGTTTTTAAGTTAATTATACTATGTGCGAAATTATTGCATCTTTTTTCAACTTTCTATGAAATACGTAAATTAAATGTGATGTGCTAACGTTGAAGCTTGTCGTTTAGCTTGCGTGTTAACTTTTAATATACCTACCGAAATATCAAACATAAATATGTAGTTAAAAATTTCATAATGACAATGGCTGGACTTCTGTCCACGAAATTTTTCTAAGTGGCTGCTCCCCAAAGTGTTACGTTTTTTGGGCGCGTCAAATGGTCCGTGATTTAAGAAATTCATAGCACATTCTCACTATTAGCGTTTTTCATATTCCGGAAAAGGACAAGTTGAAAGTAACGGTTTTCAACCCACTATTTCCATTTTCCCCACAACCTCTTATAACATCACGCTCATCGAAGGCAGTTTGTTGCTGTAATTGCCACACGATTGTGTGTACACTGTTCTGTTGTTGTAGATCGCGTACTTTTTCAAGTGAAGCTTTGTTTCTGAATTGTTCACTGTTTTACTGTTGCAATATAATCCCGCTGCAGAGTGATAGATAATGTTCTTACTCGGGAAACTATTAAAGAAAGAAGAAAAAAAAACTTATGAGAAATCCCCGTACGTCTCAGTTGTCCCAGGGTGTATATAAATGACAGTAGTTCTACTAAAGAAACTGCCTACACCACACCTGTGCGCCCTATTTTGAAGTATTGCAGCGTACTATGGGATCATCAACAGTTGGGACTGACGGAGGACATAGAAAAAGATTCAGGGAAGGGTAGCTCGTTTCGTATTACCTCACTACAACGAAGAGTGCGTCCACAGAAATGATAAACGAGTTGAGGTGGAAATCATTAAAAGAAAAGCATTAATAAATAAATAATCGTATTTCTGCTACCAGTCACTTTATTTGTTACTGTTTAAACTAACACAGCAGAATGCGTTTCGAGCAAGTTTTGCTCATCATCGGGCGCCTTTTATACATACAAGTCTTATCTGTTATTATTGTTGGTTGGGGGTGGTGGGGGGAGGGGTAGGGCAGTTTATGGCCATAAACTAAGATGTTGTTCTGTCTTAAATTTAATATCAAGGCATGTTTTAAGCAACTTGATATTAAATAAGGAAATGATAAGTTAATTGAATTAATTGATTTTTCCGTCGGTACTTGACAGAACATGATAATATAAAAAAAGGAACAATTTCCTGATGTTCTGCAAAACTTATTTATTGGTCACAAACCGGCTTTCGGCTTCTTAGGCCATCATCAGGTGACAACTGACTATAGTACACATGTTTTCAAAGATGTTAAGATTTACAAAGATGTTATCATAGACAATCGATACTTTACAGGAAAGTTCATCGCAAGTACTTATGATAAGTAACAAACACTTCTGTATGTATAAATAGCGCCTGTTGATGAGCAAAACGTGCTAAAAACTTTGTTAGTTTAAGCACTAACAAAGTGACTGGTAGCGGAAATACGAATATTTATTTATTGTTTCACACAGTCGCAGCTTCTAAACTTACCCATCATGGCTACAATAAAGAAATGCATTATTCATCGCAGCGCGATCTATTTGTGAAATTCGCCTCACAAAGTTTCTCCTCCTAATTCGAACGTATTCTATTAGCACCCACCTACATAAGGAAACATGATCTCATTAATAAAATAAGACTAGCTCAATTCCCGTAGCTTCGCACGCGTAAACTGGATGGTCTGCATTGGTTGTTCCTACTTCTAAATTTGCAGAGATTCAGCTTTAAAAATGCTTTCCTAAGCAAATATTTTAGTACAACTTGCCATCCCCTATTTCACCACTGATGATAGAATTCAAAACATCCCGAAACTTTTTTTAAAAATTTCTAGTCATGGTTCCAAATTAAAATTTTCACATTTGTAGCATCAAAAGTCTTAGTAGAACCCTTAAAAGATTTTTCCCTTATTTCACTAAAAATGTTCAAATCTTTGTTAAGCTTAAGGGACTTAACTACGGGGTCATCAGTCCCTAAACTTACAAACTACTTATGAACTACCTACAACTAAGGACGGCACAAATATCCATGCCCGAGGGGGGATTCGAACCCCCGACCGTAGTGGCCGCGCAGACAGTGACTGAAGCGCCTCAGTCTCCTGGACCACCGCGGCCGGCTTATTTCACTCAATGGTTGAATTTCCAAAAATATCGAAACACATGTTTTTAAAATTCCAATCAAAAATTTAAATCTGAAGTTCTGTATTTTTTGCTTCAAAATTGCCTTAATAGCAACGTATTTTAAAAGAACCGTTCATCCCCTATTTGGCCTTCTTATGGACGGGAAATCCAATAATCTCTTATGCCTACAGTGTAAGATAAACGTCTCCAGATTTCAAGTTTCTACCGTGTATACATTCACTTTTGAGCGCTGTTTTCTGTCTTTTAGAAACGAATCGAGAACGCGAAATTTCTTCCTTATGCTTTGGATTCGGATTGTTGACTGCTTTACCTTTATATGCACTTATTTTTCTTAATTTGTACGCTTGTTGGAGAAAAACAACTGAAGGAGGTGCATCAAGTTTCGGCGTATATAAACTCTTTGTTATTATAGTGTCAAAAGTCTTTAGTCTGAATTTTATGTTAGCTGACGACTTCCAACCACTACATCTTACGCCATCTTCTAGCTATCGACACGGAAGTGCGATGGTGTACAACGGAAGACTTTGTACTATAACATATCAGAGAGATCGTTCGTCTCCATTGTGTAGTTTTTCCTGAAGAGCAAAATATTGACACTCACACGTAGGATTTTATACGAGGCGCGTCCAGAAAGTAAGTTGCGTTTGCCAATAAAATGAAATTGTACACAGATACAGAAATTTTTATTGCACAAAATTCTACAACTCTTAAACTACTTTTCCACATAACTGCCGAAATTTTGCAGGCATTTGTCATAGCGTGACACCAGGTTTTGTATACCTTCTTCATAGAAATCTACCACCTGTGTCTTCAACCAGTCGGAAACAACAGTGATCGTGAAATCTGGGGGAAGTCCATAGCCACAGCACTAATTGTAAACCTACGGTTTTCCTGGATCTTGTCATCAATCGCGTGAACCAGTTCTTCTGTAACCGAAGTTGGACGCCCACTTCGTTCATCGTGCACGTCTCTGCGCCCGCCATTGAACTGTCGGACCCATCTCACAATCGAATCACTCATCGCATTTGGTCCGTAAATATAGCAAATTTGCCGATAAATTTCACTTGGTTTCACTTTTCCTCGCATTCAGAAACCGAATCACTGACCTGATTTCACAGGCGGCGGGATTTTCAATCAACGCCGACATTTCAAACAAGCACAACAAAGCGATCTCCAAATGACGCACGTTCTTCTCCTTGATACACATCGTCTACAGCGCATGTGCGGAACTGCAATCGCAGCGCTGCAGAGGAGATAAATTGAAACGGAACTTACTTTCTGGACGCGCCTCATCTAAGTCGGTAACTTTCAACTCCCATATTTTCCACCCTCTACCACCAAAGCGCACAATGGGAGATTGATACCTACTACCACATCCTATTCGTTTGCGATGTGTAGTTTTGGATGCAGAGCGAAATATAGGAATAAACACATCTACATGGGATACTCTGCAAATCACATTTAAGTGCCTGGCAGAGGAATCATCGAAACACCATTATACTATTTCTCCCATTCCATTCTCGAATAGCGCGCGGGAAGAAAGAACACCTGAATCTCTCTGTTCGAGCTCTGATTTCTCTTATTTTATTCTGATGATCATTTATACCTATGTAAGTGGGAGTCAACAATATATTTTCGCATTCGGAGGAGAATGTTGGCAATTGGAGTTTCGCAAGTAGCCCACGCCGCAGCGATAAGCGCCGTTGTTGTAACGATTCCCATCCCAGATCCTGTATCATTTCCGTAACGCTGTCTCCCCTGTATCGTGACAATACGAAACGAGCTGCCCTTCTTTGGATTCTTTCGATGTCCTCCGTCAAACCCACCTGATAAGGATCCCACACTGGGCTGCAATACTCCAAAAAAGGACGGACAAGCGTAGTGTATGCAGTTTCTTTAGTAGTTCTGTTGCATCTTTTAAGGGTTCTGCCAATAAAACGCAGTCTCTGGTTCGCCTTTCCCACGATATTATCTACGTGTTCTTTCCAGTTTAGGTCTGAAGTAATAGTAATTCCTAGGTATTTTGTGGAGTTTACGGCCTTCACATTTGATTGATTTATGTTGTAAACAAAGTTTAACGGATTTCTTTTCGTACTCATGTGGACGACTTCACACTTCTCATTATTTGTCATTTTTTATATGTATTAAGATAACTCAGATCGGAAACGGAGAGATTGGGGTGTTCCTTTTCGCGCTATTTGGAATGGTAGATGTTTCTGTGTACCCTCTGCAGAGCACTGGCCGCCCAGCTGGTGCGGACGCTCACCTTGCCGCGCGGCTGCGGCTTGTCCTTGTCCTTGTCCTTGCGCGGCTTCTGCTTCTGCTTGTCGGCGCGCGGCGGCTTCTCGATGGCGGTCTGCGGCCGGCGCTGCTGCAGCGCCTGTGGCTGCTGCTGAGGCGTGTAGGAGAAGGGCCGCGCGTGGTACAGCTCCTCCTCAGCCACCGAGGAGCCGGGGCCGGGGCCGCGCCGCAGCGACACCTCCGGCATCAGCCGCCCGTCCTTCCTGCAGAAACACACCGCACAGTGCCGCCTCAACACCACGACATCCAACACATTGGCACACACAGAAATCACGATAAGAAAAGTACGAGGGTCGCCCCAAAAGAAATGCACACTATTATTAAAAAAAATAGTTTTCATTCTGCATGTTTGAAAGTTTTACAGTATCTAGATACATCCTTCCCGCTTGTTTCCAAACCTAGTTTAACCTATCAACAAATAATACAATTCCATGAGACAACATTGTCTCGTTATACCGAAGGTATTAAACATGAGAGGCATTCAATTAAAATTTATGCTGTGGCCGGGATTCGAACCTGGGACCTCCTACTGACCAGGTAGGTGCTTCAGACCACTTTTTATATATATTTTTTCCCTCTTGATTACGAAATGAAACGTCCTCTTCATAAAATAATTCAATATCGTCTTGGTGACTACATCTGCAGACGATAAAATAAAAGCTTGAAACCGAATAAAACTTCTCCTACTTCGTAGTTGTAAAAATCTTCTCTTTCGAAAAATGAAAAGAAATGACAGAATTGTTGCCTCCATATAAATTATAATTTATGTTCTTTTTCTCCCTCTTTACTTCCGCGGCTACACAGGGGCTATTTCGGCTTACCGAGTGCTTCAAATTTGTTTTCTCGTATTGTCTGCTACTGCAGTTTAAGGCGTGTTTTTCGTGTTTCTTTTCTCTTTTAATGTGTGTTTGCCTTCTCGATAGACTTTGGAGTACCAGGCAGCAAGAGCTCAGGCCACAGTACGGAAATCACAAGTTTAAAAGACATTTAAGAATGAATAAAAAATTAAATACATAAAATTTCTTCTACGGGTGTTTCCAGTGCTATTTCTATGATAAAGTTCTAGGCAAAAAATTCGCATACTTCTCTGTATTTCTTCGTTCTGTTAAGTTTTTCGTGTTCTGTCGTGAGATAAATCCAGTAGCCTTCTTTACTCTTATTTTTCTGTGAGAATGTAGTACACCGTCTGTCCTTTGATCCAATTTACTGCTCTGCATTTTGTGCTTGGGTACGGGGCTTCGTCTGGGTGGAGAAGTCTAACTGGGGTAATGGTTCGAGGAGATGTTCGCAGCATACTAGCGAGTTTAGTTTTACAGAGTGTCCAGACGGTTGTGACAGCGTCGCATGTGAAACGGTGTTCCTCTGTATCCACTAAGTTACAGGAGATGCAATTTGGAGTTTCCGCTAGGTGAATTGCATGTAACTTTGAATTTGTGGGAATTTTCCTGTTAACCGCCGTGTACCATGTTGACCGCACTTCTGTAGGTAAGTAAGGGTCTTGAATGTTCTCCCAAATTTTTTTCCCAGTTGTACTCTTTGTACTTCTCTATTCTATTTCAGTTTTGGTTGCTCATCATGTGGTTGTAAGCTTCTTTGACTTTGTATAGGTCTTTTTCGAGAGTATTTCTTCGAATGTAACTAATTCGACAAGAAAATGATATGATAGAGCGCGTTCGGAATGTGGTGCACGTCTACTGGTGGATCTATACTGGCGGCTGCAATTTCATTTAAAAGATGAGCTGCGAGAGTATCGGGCGATCGTTGCCACTGCTTGTACAACTTGCTGACGAACAGCGCCTGTGATTTCTTGTAAATTTTTGTCGGGTTTAAGCCTCCGTTACTTAAAGGTAGCGTTAAGGTCTCATACTACACCTTAAAAAGTTGCCCTCTGGTGACAAAATGGCCGAACGCTGCTATCATCTGTTGAGCTATGATCTCCGGTATTGGCAATACTTTAGCAACATAGTTTACTTTGGAAGTTATGTAAGTATTTGTTAATTGCACTTTTTGTGTGGCATTTAGTTTACGTAAACCATGTTGTTGTATGGCCGCTCGTATTTTTGCCAACAATTTTCTGTAATTTAGGGCAGACGTGTGGCGGGTATCTGATGTATTCAATTCCCTGCGTTTTGATAGTTTCTACGCAATTTATTTGTACGCCGCCTCTAAGATTTAATCCCCGACCGATGTGCATTATTCCCGCCTTATTAAAATTTAATTTTGCTCCTGACGCCGCTTCATAGGTTCTTATAGTTTGGAACGCTTTTCCTAGTTCGTCACCTGCCGTGATCACAAAACTGACGTCATCTGCGTACGTTTGACATACTATTCTATGGCCGTGTATTTGTAGCCCTGCAAGGTCCTGCGTCAGGGAGCACGCAGAGGTTCCATCGCCATCGCAAACAAGCACAGGGACATTGGGCAACCTTGGCGAACTGAACTTTTGATTCTAACAGGTCTGCTTAATTGTCCGTTGACACATTCGTGAGGTGGAACTTGTCAATAGGTTTTTGACCGTTGTAATAATTTTTTGTGGGAGATTCATGCCTTCCATGGTTCGGAAAAGATACGTATGGACCACTCAGCTAAGACAGCGTTGTAGCCAAAGCACCTACACGTACCGTCTTAAAGCACGTCTCACTCCACACCACATACTTTAATTCTGCCTCATGTTCCCTGTGAAATGCGTATCAAATTGCCAGGGCTCCCCTACATTGGAATAGCACTCCAGAAAAGATCGTGAATAGGAACTATCCCGCCTTGTTCCTCAGGCAAAGTGATATTTATATCAACAAATACGCATTTCACAGGGAACATGAGGCAGAATTAAAGTATGTGGTGTGAAGGGAGACGTGCTTTTAGACAGTCCGTGTGTGTGCTCTGGCTACAACGCTGTGTTAGCTGAGTGGTCTAAACCACCTATCTAGTAAGTAGGAGGTCACGGGTTCGAATCCCGGCACAGCATAAATTTTAATTTAATGCTTTTCCTTATCTTTAATATCTTTAGTTTAACCTCATCCCTTGAGTCACAGCAAGTCTTCAAGATGGCTGTTACACTTTACTTACGTCAGAAGCAAAGTGCTGTCATTGAATTCCTGTACTATGAAAACGAGACAGTGGGAAACATTCACAAGAGGTTGAAAAAAGGTGTTTGGCGATGCTGCTGTCGATCACAATACAGTTAGTCGGTGGGCAAGCAGGTTTTTGTGATGAAAATGGACACGGCAATATTGAGATTTGTCCTCGCAGGGGCAGGCCACGTGCTGCACACACCCCAGACAGGCGCTGGTTCCAAGATGGCGTAAGGCAGTTGAGAGGGATGGGGATTATGGGGATTATGTGGAGAAATGGAAATATTCTTCCTAAAGGATGTATCTACACACTGCAAAACTTTCAAATGTGTAGAATAAAAACTGTATTTAAAAAAATAGTGTGCATTTCTTTTGGAGTGGCCCTCATATTATGTTAAATGTGTAGGGCTATGTGAACAGATTTACACGATTTTTTTTTCTTCTTCTTTCAAAATATAGTTTCTGGTTTGTAAGTAACAGTGCCCAAAATCTTCGCATGGTAGTACAGTATCAGTACTACAGTGTTGTTCTTATGACCTTAGAAATTATTGTATTTTGGACTACTTGAGCCGTGTCACGACTTGCGTGGTATGTTTTTCCACCCCTCCCCACCGCTATCTTCCTTCCCGCCCAAGAGGGTATCCGTGCTGTGCAACTAGGATAGAGGGTGCGACCGTCGGAACACGGGGCGGGTCTGCGGCAGTAAGTGAGAGAGATGACGTGTGGTGACGCAAGGAGGAACACCGATCCTGGGAAGGCGGTGACAGCGCTTGGACCGATGCAGTTGGTGGCAGTATATACACAACTTTTTTGAAATTATTAACAGTTACCAAGGATGATTTCCATAAAAGAAATAGTACACATAAAACGTCTTCTCGCGCCTATTCTGACCATCACAATGAGGATATACGCAGTTGTGCTTTCACACGGATGGGATATCTCGTGAAAAAATTGCAATTGTAATTTACCCCTTTTGCAACAGTCTCTTCATTCCCCTATATTGCTTTAGATAAGAGGTGACGAGATACGGGGTAGGGGAGGAATTCGAACGTATTAACAAACTTCTGGAATTCTTTCTTCGTGGAGTGGTAGTCCTGCAAGGTTACAGCAGAATTTCTACGAAGTATGGTGTGAGGGGGTCTATATTCCGTTGGATTTAATATTTTGTAATATTCTGTTGGAATTATTTTGTGAATAAGATTCCTGTAAGTCAAAGAGTATATACTGTATAGTTAGCTTCCTTGATCAGAGAGGTAGCATTATTGCTCTGTTGGTAATCGTGGAGCGGGTGGCGCTCTGGGTGTCGCAGTGTAACGGTGGGAATGGCCAGTCGTGTCTTGTTGTAATGTAGCGGGCGGAGTAGGAGGTTGAACTGTGAGCTGTGGGCACAAGTGTCTGTTAGCTCGACTGCTGAATAGGATGATGTTCAGACTAAGAATGTACAAGGTAATGATTTTGGTTTTTTAATATAAGTGTGATAATGAAATTTCTCTTCCATTATTTTATAGGGTGTAGAAACTTCCATTTTTCCTCCAATACGTTTTACGACCAGTTAATTGATGAGAGTTGTTTCGAAGTGAAGTAAAAGTGTTAATCTCAAACGTACTTACACGTGGTGGCTCTGTGAGTATGTTTTAAGAGGTAACTTCCACTGAAATAATTAGGGTCCAGGTTAGGATTGTTGAAAATTATGCTAAGAATATGATAATGATGAGGCAGTTACAATGAGTGAAAATCAAGGGTAGAGTGCTTATCTGTGGGTTAATTCAAATTTTCTGTACTTGTATTAACTGTGAGTAGAGAATTTCAAGAGATCATTTTTTTGATAAAGTAATTAGGTGATTAACAACGCTCGATAATGTTGTGTTTGACAAAGTGTGATGAGCTAATCACAGTAAGTTTCAACTGTTACAAACATTCAATTTTACTTCTCAGTACAGGTGTTGGCATCTTTGAAGTGTCACAAGGATTCACTTCATTATCAACAGAAATCACTGCTAGTCAGACACACACACACACACACACACACACACACACACACACACACACACACACACACACACACTCCCAATTCCATCTCCACGACCAATTCAAAAACTAAATTATATTTAATAAATATTATTAAAACAGATAACTTTCAATGGAAAGTTGTAACGGGAAATTTTAATTTTTTTTTTTTTTTTTTTTACAACTCGCTACATGATATCGCAAGGTCGCTACAACTTATTGCGACGGATAAATATTTTATTCTTCATTGCTTATTAGGAAAAGGCGATTTGTCATTTGTATTATTATAAATTAATATTGTTTTTTTCTTTTTTTGTAAAATGTTGTAGAACTGAATTGTAACTGCCGTTCAGCTGATCGACCCTTGCATTCTAAGACGGGCTGCAAACGATAAAAGGCGAACCTAGAGAAATCTTCTGTAATATATATGACATTTTCTGTGGAGGTCATGCGGAAAAATTTTCTTGTTAGCATCTCGTTGCTATGTATAGGCGACCAGGGCCCAAATTATTTATTAATACAACATTGTGATCTGTGATCAGAATTATTTTATTAAGATCTTTCACATATTAACACTTATGTGGAAGAAAATAGAATCACGTTGACAAGCGAGATTCTGATATTTTATATTTCCATATATATATATTACATGGCAACAGGGGATGCACTAAAAAGTATGGGGCAAGTTACTAGCGGAAGCTTTGAGGACTGGTAGTAAAGTGTGTCGGGATAGTTTACTTGGTAGAGTGCTTGCCCACGAAAGGTAAAGGCTCCAGGTTCGTTTGCCGGTTCCGATAAGCAGTAAGGAAATTTTCACGTTTTGGAATACTTGACAAAAAATTCCCCCCGCTCCCTCAGAAGAACGTGTTGAGAGCCACTAGAGAAGCGGGACTTACTTCATGGCGGTGACCCTGGGGTCTTGCGGGTGCAGCGGCGGCGCGCTGGGGTCGTAGCCCAGATACTCCGGGGGATGCTGGCCATTTTGCTTAGGCGGCGGGCCCGTGCTCATCACCTGCAACAGCCAACCGTCGCCATCACTCACCATCACTCACCATCACTCACCATCACTCACCATCACTCACCATCACTCACCATCACTCACCATCACTCACCATCACTCACCATCACTCACCATCACTCACCATCACTCACCATCACTCACCATCACTCACCATCACTCACCATCACTCACCATCACTCACCATCACTCACCATCACTCACCATCACTCACCATCACTCACCATCACTCACCATCACTCACCATCACTCACCATCACTCACCATCACTCACCATCACTCACCATCACTCACCATCACTCACCATCACTCACCATCACTCACCATCACTCACCATCACTCACCATCACTCACCATCACTCACCATCACTCACCATCACTCACCATCACTCACCATCACTCACCATCACTCACCATCACTCACCATCACTCACCATCACTCACCATCACTCACCATCACTCACCATCACTCACCATCACTCACCATCACTCACCATCACTCACCATCACTCACCATCACTCACCATCACTCACCATCACTCACCATCACTCACCATCACTCACCATCACTCACCATCACTCACCATCACTCACCATCACTCACCATCACTCACCATCACTCACCATCACTCACCATCACTCACCATCACTCACCATCACTCACCATCACTCACCATCACTCACCATCACTCACCATCACTCACCATCACTCACCATCACTCACCATCACTCACCATCACTCACCATCACTCACCATCACTCACCATCACTCACCATCACTCACCATCACTCACCATCACTCACCATCACTCACCATCACTCACCATCACTCACCATCACTCACCATCACTCACCATCACTCACCATCACTCACCATCACTCACCATCACTCACCATCACTCACCATCACTCACCATCACTCACCATCACTCACCATCACTCACCATCACTCACCATCACTCACCATCACTCACCATCACTCACCATCACTCACCATCACTCACCATCACTCACCATCACTCACCATCACTCACCATCACTCACCATCACTCACCATCACATCACAAGTACAGCATCATTTTAATCTTTGTATACACAAACAGTTTGCTGCATAATTATTTTTTCCATTTACTCATTTAATTTAACATTAAACAGATTGAGTGCCAAATAGGATGAACAAATTTAGAACAGGCAGACAGTTTCAAGTACCTGGGATGTATTTTCTCACAGGATAGAAACATAGTGAAAGAACTGGAATTGAGGTGCAGCAAAGCTAATGCAGTGAGTGCTCAGCTAAGATCTACTCTCTTCTGAAAGAAGGAAGTAAGTACTAAGACTAAGCTAGCAGTGCAACGCTCTATCTTTCGACCAACTTTGTTGTATGGGAGTGAAAGTTGGGTGGATATAGGTTACAAAAAAAAAAGTTCAAATGTTTGTAAAGTCTATGAGACTTAACTACGGGGTTATCAGTCCCTAAACTTACAAACTACTTATGAACTAACTAAGACTAAGGACGGCACAAATATCCATGCCCGAGGGGGGATTCGAACCCCCGACCGCAGTAGCCGCGCAGACCGTGACTGAAGCGCCTCAGTCCCTTCGGCCACCGCGGCCGGAGATATAGGTTACCTTATTCATAAGACAGAGGTTACAGATATGAAAGTAGCAAGAATGATTGCAGGCATTAATAGAAGGGAACAATGTCAGGAGGGTGTCCATAATGAGGAAATCAAAAACTGGGAATGAACACCATAGATGAAGCAGTTAGAGCGAATCGACTGAGATGGTGGGGTCATGTTACACTTATGGGAGAGGCAAGCTTACCTAAGAGACTAATGAGCTCGGCAGCGAAGGGTAAGAGGAGTCGAGGTAGACCAAGGAGAAAGTACTTTGATTCGTTCAACAATGATTTTAAGTAAAAAGCCTAACATCAGACGAGGCATCAAAGTTAGCATTGAATAGGGGATCATGGAGGAATTTTATTAGAGGTACTATGCTACAGATTGAACGCTAAAAGGCATAATCAGTCTCTAATGATGATGGACTCATTTTCCTTCTTATCCTTTTTTTATTTGGACTTTGTCCGTATCAATTTATTATCATCAAAAAAATTCATTTCCCAGAGACAGATGTAGTCCCAGAATATCAAATCTATTCTACCTGGATGTTGAACTTCAGCTTTCTGAAACGTTATCTTTCTTTTTTTTTTTGCCAAATTCACTTACGGCTTCTACGAAAAGTCTCTCCAGAAATGCTTTGCTACTGATTACATTTCAATATTTTATATCTTCCTTACTGTGGCCATCAGAAAAATAACAAAACTACTAGTTTTATTGTCTCGTTTCGCAATCTAAAACCTTCAGCATCGCCTGATGTATTTCTACATTAATGATCATCTTACACCGTCCTCTGAGGACAGTGTCTATTGCATTCAATTTCTCTTCCAGTCTTTTGCTGTCTCCAGTGAATAGTAAAGTTTTTATATTTTCTCCTTGAACTTTAATTCCGGTTCAAAATTTTCGCTGGTTTTCCTTCACAACTGGCTCAATGTATAGATTGAATAACATTGCAGAACGACTCCATCCCTCTCGTATTCCCGTCCCAAACGCCGTACCTTTTTCGACCTTAAGACAGAATGAAAATTAAAAAACAGCACGTCTTCGATACCGTAAGGATACTGTTTATTAAACGAAAACGTTCAAAGTCATTACGAAATGTCAATCTATGGAACAAGTACTAATGTAAACTGCTCTGTGGTTTCGGTGAAAGTTCTACATCTACATGGGATACTCTGCAAATCACATTTAAGTGCCTGGGCAGAGGATTCATCGAACCACCGTTATACTATTTATCTTCCATTCCATTCTCGAATAGCGCGCGGGAAGGAAGAACACCTGAATCTCTCCGTTTTAGCTCCGATTTCTCGTATTTTATGCTCATGATCTTTTCTTCCTATGTAAGTGGGAGTCAACAGTACATTTTCGCATTCGGTGGAGAATCTTGGCGATTGGAGTTTCGTAAGTAGCCCACGCCGCTACGATAAGCGCCGTTGTAATGATTCCCATCACAGATCCTGTACCATTTCCGTAACGCTGTCTCCCCTGTATCGTGACAATACGAAACGACCTGCCCTTCTTTGGACTCTTTAGATGTCCTCGGTCAAACCCAACTGATAAGAATTCCACACTGGGCAGCAATACTGCAAAAATGGACGGACAAGCGTAGTGTATGCAATTTCTTTTGTAGTTCTGTTGCATCTTTTAAGGGTTCTGCCAATAAAACGCAGTCTCTGGTTCGCCTTTCCTACGACATTATCTACGTGTTTTTTCCAATTTAAGTCTGTAGTAATTCCTAGCTATTTTGTGGAGTTTACGCCCTTCAATTTTGATTGATTTATCTTGTAAACAAAGTTAAACGGATTTCTTTTCGTACTGATGTGGACGACTTCACACTTGTCATTATTTAGAGTTAATTGTCAATTTTTACACCATAGTGATATCTTATTCAGATCGTTCTGAAGTTGGTATTGATCTTCAGATGATTTTACTAGACGGTAAATGATGGCGTCATCTGCAAACAATCTAAGAGAGCTACTTAGATTTTCCCCTAAATCGTTTATGTAAATAAGGAACAGCAGAGGACTAATAACACTACCTTATGGAACGCCCGATATAACCTCTGTCTCAGTCGATGCCTTACCATCGATTACTACGAACTGTGTCCTCTCTGACAGGAAATCCCCTATCCAATTGCAAATTTGTGGCGATATACCATAACCACGCAATTTGATTAAAAGGCGTTTGTTAGGTATGGTGTCAAAAGCCTTCTGGAAATCAAAAAATACGAAATCTATTTGCGAACCCTTGTCGATAGCACCCATCACTTCGTGTGAATGAAGAGCTAGTTGTGTTTCGCATGAACGATATTTTCTAAATCCGTGTTGACCTTGGGTGAATAGATGATTCTGTTCGAGATAATTCATAATATTTGAATACAGGATATGTTCCAAAACCCTGCTGCAAATTGACGTCAATGAAATAGGCTTGTAGTTTAGTGGGTTAATCCTACTGCCTTTCTTGAATATAGTTGTGACCAGTGCAACTTTCCAGTCTTTTGGTATAGATCCTTCTTGTATGACTTAGTTCCGTAAGCTAGCGAATCAGATGAGAAAGTGAGGAGAATTGCATCTTATGGTGGATTGTATGTACAGTCACGCCTCCCGTGCAACGGGATGAGGAGGAGCTGGTCAGTAGCCGTCAGGAAGGCAGACGCGCTGGTGCAGAGGCGGTAGGCCTTGGCTTGCAGCAGATGCACGCAGCCGGCCTATCTACAACACAGAGCGCCGCCTCTGTGCTTATCGCCTCGACGGAGCCCCACAGGCTGTCTTATCAGGGCTCGCATCTGATACCGAACACCAGCAAAAAAAACCTAAGCCACAACACACATAGCGACAAAAGACGCCGACAGTTGTCCTGGTCCTCAGATTACACACTGTACAAACCTGAACAAAATACTTCCAGTGCGAAGCCACGAAACACCAAAAATTACACTTAGAGTGTGACAAGCACAGGACGACAGAAAGGCGAACAAATACCATTACCTATTCATTCAGGCCCAGAGGAAGAAAGGAAAAAAAAAAAAAAAAACCAACGCCGTACAATAGGATCTTTTGCAGGAGTTATTAGCACTGGGACGATTTCGGGTTCATGGTCAACACCGATATCACGACACAATCCTACCCACTAGCAAAATTTTTTCTAGCCAATGGGCCCGCAGCTCAGAATACTTCTTAGTGACATAATGTGCTCCCATTTTTCACTTTTTTTAAATTATATTGTCATGGAGCCATTTTGGCTAAAGTGCCATCTTCAGACAATGTCCGTATCACTTCAGTGGGCCATATCACGCTGTCCTATAATTAAGGTGAACTTCGGTTTCACACTTATTTTTCGTAATATTTTAGTTGATGTATGGTCAACTGTCAAAACACCAAGCTGTCAAATCCGTTAAGAAAACGTTAACTAAAATATTACGAAAAGTAAGCGTGAAACCAAAGCTCACCTTAATTATACGAGGGTTGGAACTCAGTGACAACTATTTATTCACAACCGATACAAGAGCGTTACATGTTTGCACCTTGTAAAAACACTCTTATTTAATTTTATTAATATTTATCGCATTAGTGATTTATTAATTGTTTACCGGCTAACTAGGGTTAGGGCTAAATTTTACTTTAGGATTTTGACTGTACGTGTATTTTTACAACACAGTTTCAAATTATTTACTGCGAAAATAAACAATATTACTGGATTTAAATTCATCGTAGTTATATGAAATTCTGTGTGGAACCTATCCCTCTTCTTACATAAATTTTCTGATGACGCTAAGATTTTTTAAATCACTGTTCAAGTGATACTAAAGAAAATTATTAGCATTAAAGATATTGTCCATAGTTGAAATCTACACACCAAATTACAAATAAATGGACGTCCCCTGACAGGAAAAAAAAAGATTCTTACTGTTTGCAAATTATTAAATGAAATACTATCATCGTGTATAACTGGTAAGAAATAAAAGTCACTGTTATAATCTTGTCTTTACACAATACCTTGGAATAATAATAATAATAATAATAATAATAATAATAATAATAATAATAATAATACGTGAAAAATAGCAGCACATTGGTATATTTATATAATGGTAAAATATGCCTGAGACTTTCGTTATCGCTATAAACCAGTGGTATTGGGTCAGTGCGACTTAACAGACGTACAGGGTGCTTCGCGGCCGTGTGAGCCAACCGTACCGCCAAAACAATGAGTTTCAAAGAGGGCTCATTAGTGGGATGAGAGAATGTGACGCATTCATCCGGAAAATTGCTGCTCGTGCGAGACGAAGTGTTTGGGCAAGGCGGCAGCTGTGTGGTGCAGAAAGGTCACGGACGGCCGCTGCGAGGTGTGAAAGGACATCATCCAAGCCCCCAGAGAAGCTCAGCACCTTCTCCGAATGGCATTGCAAGACAATCGGCGACCTCTTTGGCTCTGGCGCGACAGTGGAACTGTGTCGTAAACCACCAGCGGTGACAGTCGCCACCGTTTATCACAGCTCGGGTTACGTGAGCTTCGTCCTGCACCTATCTCTGACTAATGTGCAGAAACCTGCTAAAAGCAGAGGTGTGTGAAACGACGAATTACTTTGGTTTTCAAGTATATGAACGTTTAATATTGCCTAAAACTAAAAACTTCGTACTTTTCTAACATGAAATTTCGTGCTTTACAATTTCCATAACTTGACAGTTCATTTGGAGTAGCCGTTTTTCAGTTACAGACGTCAGAGCCGACATTGAAGCCAAGTTAGTAAAAATGACTTAACAATGACAACTGATTGCGGCCAAATAACTGCACCAACTCTGAAACTTGAATAGGACGTTCGATGTAAAATTTAATGCTTTTTTATTCTGGTCAGGATAACATCCTCAGTAGGAAGCATAATTTCCAATAGAAGAAAATCTATAGAACGGGCCAAACTTTCTCGGTTTCTTTGCCATAAAAAGTTGTCCGAGGGTTTTGAAAGACGAAAACATGAAAACATGTGTTCTACATACTCTCGACCATAATTTTTTCAAGCTAAATGTTTTTTGTGACGTCGTTAATGGACTTTGCACTCTGCTCTAAACTGTTACATCAAAAAAATAAAAATGATTAACATTTTACTTTGTGCAAATCTTCTGATTTTTTAAAACAACTTTAGCACCTATCTGCTTCAGCATCTCACTGGACACTGGTCTTAGCCTAAAAAAAGAGGTACTTCCATGAATTGCTGTGTCCCCATTAAGGATTCTGCTATCAATCCAGCCAGTTTCCCCTTCCATTACCTAGTGAAATGCAGACCATGTCTAGTGAAATCCCACTTACCAATAGCAAAAGGAACTTAACCCCTGTTTGACAGAGTAGACGCCCTAAGCAGTTATCTAGTTCCAAATTGACCCTTCGGTCAGAGCGGTTCAACTGGAGTCGATCATACCGCACGAAAGCAGGCACCAGCCAACATTCGTATGGGTCGTTGCGAAGCTGTTTTAAGCAGGTCACAATCCCGTGGCCTTGATCCCCGACGGCTTCAATACGCGTCCTGTGTTCTGTTTACGTGGGTGTGCTGTTTTCTGGTTGGTGAAACCAAATGAAGAGAAAATAAAGGGAAAACGGCGGGCGAAACTAGTAGTAGTAGCAGCAGCAGCAGCAGCAGCAGCAGAAGAAGAAGAGATATGATTCTCCGAATCATAAAATGGTTAGGGGGTGGAGATACATGAGAGTTAATCACGACGAAATTCGAGTTGGACTGTGTGGGGCCACAGTTTATAATACCAAGGCTTGGTAGGTTTTTGTTTTTATGAAGGACAAACAGCCTCTTGATAATATATCATCTGACTGCAAGTAATGTAAATTTATATTTTACTATCGTTTAAGTAAACATTTATTTCTATTATCATGGAAATGTGAAGAAAAAATTAAATTGGTAATATTGTATTGTTACAGCCAGTGCTGTTTATTTTGAAACTTTGGTTCTTTAGGGACTATTTTCTCTGTTAACATTTTGCAGGAGGAGAATCACAAATGGTGTAAGATATCGGACGGTGTGTGTTTGGATTGAAGGGCGTGAGATTTTAATTATTCGGAAAAGGCAGAAGCTAATAGTGGTGTGAGCAGTCTGCAACCAGAAGATGTCTCGTCAAAAGAAACGGCCTGATGCATCGATTAAGACGACCCGTGATCATTCACGGAAAATGTGATTGTGAATTTTACATTTTCTACGGACTGTGATGAGAGTGAAGACGGCAGGTATTTATTGTTTTGAGTGATCTATGGACGGGTCCAAAAAAAAAGGCGAAAGTTAGAATCTTTGAGTAAAAATTAACAATGAAACAGAACATGACATTTGAAGGCGTCACCACGCAGTCATCGTCCAGTGTGTGAATCCGGCTTATTAGGTACCGCAATCCACCCGGAAATGGGTTCAGATTTTTCCAGCTTGTTTCACTACAAGCCTATGCGAAAGAAATAATCACGAAAATTAGTGCTTTGCTTCATTAGGTATTGGACGAGAGAACATCTGCCATCTTGCAGCAGAACAGACATCAGCAAGACAACGGAGCATCGACTACACAGACGACGCAGCGGGCTTCATGAGGTAGGAAAGGCTATATATTTTAATCCCGCCATAAACAATCCGCCGCCATGGGTCTTGTGGTTCCGAACAAAAACAAACCTGATCACTACCAGCAATTTTATCCTTTTATTTTTAATATTTCGGTATTTTTCCCTCTCGAGCAGTAATTAACATCGAATTAACATGTGAATCTTTTGATACTATAACAGACTCTGTTATTACGGGTACACTTCACTACACTGATCAGATAACGCGCGTCAACACACCCATTCTGTTCATTTATTCACTTTATAACCCTTCTAAAAATATTACGAAAAACTAATAGACACATTTGCATATATTCACGTAAAATTTATTGATCCGCATTGTGATTATATTAGAAGTGTGTGTGTGTGTGTGTGTGTGTGTGTGTGTGTGTGTGTGTGTGTGTCGCATGGGTAATGGTTATGTTTATATGGACAAACTGACATCTGGTTATCTACATTCACTCAGGTTCGAAGCCTTCAATTTTAAGGGGAGAAAGAGAGGAGACGTATCTGCTCATATTTAATTACCAAGGTTCTGTGTTTACTTTGTGCGTTGTTACATGATCACGGTGGTACAGAGAACTCCAAACGTATTTCTAGTTGTGGAAGAGTATTACCTAGGTATATGCGTTCCCAAAATGCAGTCACACCCGGTCCCCTTTCCAGAACCGACGCCGACAAAATGCATAAAATTATGGCAAGTTACATAGCTGCACTTCTCTTTGAATAAAGGCCGATGTCATTCTATTTAGCAGAAAAAAATGTTCAAATGTTTGGTAAGCTTATGGGACTTAACTACGGGGTCATCAGTCCCTAAGCTTACTTATGAACTGACTTATTCTAAGGATGGCACAAATATCCATGCCTGAGGGGGGGATTCGAACCCCCGACCGTAGTGGCCGTGCAGACCGTGACTGGAGCGCCTCAGTCCCCTCGGCCACCGCGGCCGGCTATTCAGCAGAGATACTATCTGTAATAACACATATTTGTCGAAATACACTGTAGTTAATATCTGAAACGTTTTAATGTTAGTCTTTGCTACTTTTCAGGCAGAATAGTTGAACGTATTCTCGATCACACTGTACGGAAAAACTACCACGATACTGACTGGACGGACACAGGTAACGAAAATGTTGCGCCATGAAGTCCAAGTTTTATGGTCCTAGTCCTTACAAGACTGCTGTTACAATGTTTACTCGCCAGAAACAACAGCAGTAAGTGCTCGTTTCTCTTTAAAGCGTATGGCACAATGCCTCGAACCCTTATGTTTATTTCTCTTTTTAAGAATGTACCATGCCGTAAGTGGAAGATCTGAAAATCGTCAAAGTTGCTTACACACACATCTCTAGGCCTCCTTTCGAGCTTCGAAAGAAATCTATAATCTTTAAGTTAATAGCCGGGTTAACTATATTTGTTGATGGAAAATCGTGGTGATTCGAGAACGAATTATCAGGAACATTCGAAAATAGGAAACAACGCATTTTCGTGGTTACCTTACACCCTTAGTCCACTACGGGATTCTTTGAGTGGACAAACTGATCCCGTGTTGTACAGTGAAGTTTTTCGAAACTACAGGCGTCTGCCTATCTCAAATGATGAGGTATGTGTGGTTCGCTTTTGAACTGTGCCATACAAGAGAAATCTTCAAAAACGTAAATGAATTTTGCTTTGTATTTTGACTATGCTTATCACGCAGGCATGTCTGAGACCACATCGAAATGAAGGAATTTATAATGTTTTTGTGTTTCCTTTTATTAAATTTGAATCATCGTTACCTACAACCCTTCATAAAATATAGAAAATTACCGATAAACAAAAATAAGTGCATTGTTCATAAAAATTACCATTAGGTATTAAAATGGTGTAAGTATTCGAAATAATAGATTGGTCACAGCAGGATTTGCACCACCAATGGTACGGTTGTGATGCCAGAACTCTAGCACCTGAACTATATCAACAGATGCAGCAGTATTTTCAATTATTGGTACTTACGTGTCCTTGCAAAACTTCACAGTAGATTATTTTTCCCCGAGAATTGATAGTTGCGTCAAATGGCTTTGGCTGATTGTTATTTACGTTCTGAATTTCACTTACCATAAATATAAAAAAATTCTAAAATCCGATTCCCACATCGTCTCCTTGTAAGTCCCATATCGATTCCTGGGGCTATTTCACGCTGTGCTGCTGCTTGTTAGCGATCACACGACTCTACGCAAGCGCCGCAGCTCTGCTCATTGTCTTCTGTGTTGTCTGTTTTAATAGACCTGACATGTGATATACTCTGCAAACTCTTGAGTCTTGACACTTGATCTCGGAATACTGAATTCTCCAACGATTTCGGAAATCCAATGTCCCTTGTATGTGGTTCCAACTATCATTACGCGTTCATTCTTAATTACCGCCATGTGACCATTATCAGCCATGAACCTTATTCGGCTGAAACGGAGGAACAAAATGGCAGCTCTGCCAATGCACCGCCATTTTCCACCTCGAGCAAGCGATACTACAGCCATCTATCTGCATCTGTACATACTTCTGTCCCGTGCCTTTCGTCTGGTTTCGTGTACACTCAGTCTAAACATACCAGTCACGACACTCTAGCGAATTATTGTTACCCACAGCGACAGCAGCGCGCCAAGCGGCCAGCAGAGAACACTAGTGAGATGGAGGTATTTCGTACATAGTAAACCGTGTTCGTAATGCTTTTTGGAATGGGGCATGCTTGTAGCGCAAAGAAATGTACCAACAGCCAGAAAAAATACATTTGTCTTTTTTTCAGATTTTCTAAGCACCCTGTGAGGGACGCAACACAATCACAGTGCTAAAATGTTTGTTACGATTCACCTGGGAATTGCATATAGTTAAGGATGACAAGGGTTGTTTGATCCTTTTGTAGAAAAATGACTCAGGCATATAAAGAACTATGACTTCAGTTTGGATGTCCAAAGGTGCAGAAAAACATGCGTATTATGAACTATACCGTAATATTCTTGAAAGTAAGCAAAATAAGAAAATCGTCTGCTGAATCAGGGAAATACCCGATAGATGTAGAAAAGATGGACACCAAATGTGGGCGTCAGCGGTCATTCTCTTCTCTCTCTCTCTCTCTCTCTCTCTCTCTCTCTCTCTCTCTCTCTCTCTCTCTCTCTCTCTCTCTCTCAAGAAAAAATGTAGTCCAGAAGATGAAAAGATGAAGGCAGAGAGAATCGAAAACGGTCGTCTAAATGAAAATACTAGCTATCTGGACTTTATTCTCTTTGGAACCTATCATAATATTGGATCGACTCCTTGCAATATAAACAGACAGAAAATGTTTGGTTCCCCAATCATGAAATGACGCTACATCAGATATTCCCTTAATGCGTGGCCTTGAAATTTAGGTCCCACTTCATTCCACCTAATCATATTTGAGGCTCATAATCAACCTACTGTAAACAATTTGATACTATTTGCAGGTACTTTCGACTCCAGTTGCACGGGACTACTTTGACTTGCATGAATCGTATTTTAAATCTTATCTTTTAAGTCGTTGAAAGTAATTACGCATATATTTCTGATGAAGCAATAGTATAAGTCATATAAAACGTCGCATGTCAGTGTGTCCAGCCTTTAGTGTCAAGTAAATAAAGGAAAAGCTGAAACATTATAGAACTGACACCTGCCACTGATAATACTGACAGTCGAGACATCGCCTTCATCAGTATCTGTAAAGTCTGGACACTTCAGTCTGTAACTGGAAACGGAAGCCAATAAGTGGGCACATTAAACTATGTTTCAATCCATTTTGTCTGGATGTGTAACTTTACATCTGTTTCTCCTCTCCTTCCGACTCACGCTGTATGTACCTAAGAGCTCGAATTTGTATTTCGTATTTGTTATTCAACTCGGCTGTAGCCAATTGTTCGGAAATTTTGGACTTCTGCTTGGGCGTAATCACGGTCAGTGATATAAGGGTATTATGACCAGTATCACCTAAGGTTTACCAATGTCAAATTCCCTGAAAATTCCCAATTTCTAGACAGGTTTAGCATTTTCCCATGACCAGTTTTGAGATGAGGGAAAGTATACAGGTGGGTCGACATAAACATGTTAGGACGTCCGTTTTTCTAAACGTGTTACTAACTCCAATTTCGAATGAACAGCAATTTATCGTCTCCCTCACAGTATTTGTGATCTAAAGGATAAGTCTATTTTTAAAACAATGTTATTGACAGCTGAGCCACAACAGAAAATTTTCTAATGTTTCATTTTTCGAATTTCCTTTTAATTTTACTGGCACGTTTGAAACTTCCTCGCGCAAAGTAAACAACTCACCAATCTTGTAGAGTTCGTTTTAGATTTCAACTGATGGTGTTACCTAGCTATCATTTATCATTACTCTAACCGAGTGTGGTGTGGTACCGGACAATACAAATCTCCGTTCGTCTAAACAGTTGTAGATTTTCCGGAATTTTTATAAAACCGTAGAGGTGGCGACGGTTTCTCCGAAAAAAACGCGGTCAATTCCCTTTCCCAGTTTGAGAAACTTATGTTAATGTTTAGAAGAAACGCATATTTATTACAGTGTACCTGTGAAATTCTTAGTGTAGATTTAAATAGCCAGTATCCGACAAAAAAAATGTTTCAAATGTTTGTATAGCTTATGGGACTTAACTACGGGGTCATCAGTCCCTAAACTTACAAACTACTTATTAACTAACTAATACTACGGACGGCACAAATATCCATGCCCGAGGGGGGATTCGAACCCCCAACCGTAGTGGCCAAGCATGACCGTGACTGAAGCGCCTCAGTTCCCTCGGCCACCGCGGCCGGCCAGTATCCGCCAAAGGCTACGGCTACGTCCATGTATCTCAACCAGATGTAATAAGAATCAGGCAAGATTAAAGCACGTAAAGGAGCATATATTTTTCAGTAGCTCAATAACGAATAGAATAGGGAAAAAAATAATAAAAATAAAAAAGCACGAAAAAATGAATTTTGGATATGTCTATGGCACAATTCTCTTCCACTGCTGAAGACATCTTCAGAGACTCTGAAAACACAGATGACCAGTACGCATTAAGCCAGCTCAGCAAGCCTTTTTACTGGTATCATTGAAATAACCGGTTCCTAAAGCATCAGACTATTGCCAACGATAGCGGCGACGCTCCCACGTGTTCTGTGGATCTTGTGGCGAAGAATATGGAATGTTCACAGTTCGCATCAGAAAAATACTCAAAACTGTGGTACTGATACCGTACGCAGAGAGATAAGTGTACTAGTATTTCCCAAGTATTAGGGGATGACACTAAATATTTGGAACTATCGAAGGAATTGGTGCATTTTCTTAATGGTCATGGACCTTATCCTGTACTTTTACACACAGGAACTCTAACTGCGAATGTGGAGCTGATCTGAGCCCCTCAGAACAAGTGTTTCACTGGCGTGCTTATGATGTGGCGAAGAGGGTAACTTAACAAGATTGTGTACTTAAACACGCTGAATGTTACATTTTTTAAGTAAACTAATAAATCTAATTTCTAACACAGCAATACAACAGCGCGTACGACAACGAAAGATTCATATAGATGAATATCACCAGTAACTGGTTTGTAGCGACGGCCTCATGCTGGTTATTCCAAAAAGATGTAGGATGGAACTGAGGGATGTGTTAGAGAGCATATATAAGAGAGAGAGAGTGAGGTCAAGACTGATATCGTTGCCGATTGGCTGAGAATCCAGGACGCCTTGTTTTAACCAAACTTGGCGAGTTTTGTAAATGCGTGAACAGCTACTGCGTGCGTTTATGTACTACAGAGTGTCTTAAATGCTCCTGATAGCCATTTCCCTTTACTGTTACAGGTTGTAATACGGTAGATGATAGGGCACTTCTGCACGTCTTCTATTTACGTACATTAACTTACATTTGTTGATCGGTCTGTGACAACTGTAGAACTTCGAAGCACTTTTTAAGATTATCTGTTGACTTGAACTGATTTACTGAGTAACTAAATGTTTATTACATAATCGGTTAGGACAGTGAAGAGAAATGCCTGGTTATTCCGCTGTTGACCGTAAAAACTGAAGTGAAGATGGCTATATGATGCTTGTGTTCCCGAGGAATGAAGAAAGACGGCAAGAGTGGGTGGTGACAGTTCACCGAGAAGGCTGAAACGTAAAGCCGACTATTGAAAACTAAATAATTATTCCTTTCTGTGTGAAGTTAGTATTTTCTGCTCGCTCCATGCAAGAAAAGAAAAGCCTTGATAAAATTTATCAGATAAATTAATGTAAGTGCAATCCTCCCTTGGTATAGGATGTGTGGACAAAGTTCGTTATTTGAAGACCACGAGTTCTAAATCGGTAAACGACAAACTAATTTTTCTTTTGATCAATATTTTCTAGCTTTTTATTAGTTCATGATTGTGGTTTCTGACACGTCAGACTACGGAACACTAAGTCAATGCATGTTCAACTGACACCTCGCCCTTGGCTGTGAATTATTGGCTGTTAACAACCCTATAACTGGTTATTTACTCATTGTTGATATCTAGTTACTTATTTTAAGTTTGTGCTGTTTCAGTAGATGAAGTATTGATAGTTTTCCGATTTCCTGTGGTACAGTGCTCCTAAAAGTATGTACAAAATGAGGTTTTTGGTATTTCTCAGTATAGGAAAATGTAAGATCGACATGAACATAATTAAAATGCATTATATGGGGGCGGAAAGGGATAAGAGTTTACTGACTTCAGCAAAAGCCAGACAGAAAAATCTGAAAAAGCATCACTTTCTTTAATCCATGGAAACGCGCAACCTGTGAGTTCGCCTTTGTTTTCATTTTCTATTGTTGTCCACGTACCGAAGCTTTCTTCATGCTATGAAACGACTTTCCGTGTTCAGCGTTTAATCGACTTTTCTGCTTATTATTACCACAATGACCTGTCAGGTCATTGCGGGTCCAAATATAATTTTCAAATTGCTTCACTTGAAACATCTCTATTATCAGCTATCAATTGTCGATGTTACCAGAACATCGTAAAATATGGCTTTTAACATTCGGCTTCACGAGACTCATTTGCTCACAAATTTATTCGGCCTAAATAAAGATTGACGAACGTAGTTTGTTTTAAGCATGTACTTAGCAGTATGCTAGAAGAGTGCGTTGTTTTGCCTTACGTTAACGTTAAGAGAGTGCATTTCTGCTTGGATCGCTATCTAAATGCACATCTCGAGCGCAATCTGGCAAAAACATGGGGGCCACCGACCCACTGGCCTCTCCCTAAAGGGCAAGATATTCGAGTTCAAGTGTGTAACCTGGTAGCCGTCTGATTTTTCGTGTCTAGATTCAGATGGTTTCCTCAAAGAAAAAATGTGTACTATTCAGTCTTATAGCACTCATAGTAAATTATAATGGCTTAGGCTGGAGCACTAGAATGGTTTATATCGGTAGCGGGTATTTTATTGTTGTGATCTTCAGTCTGGATACTGGTTTGATGCAGCTCTTCATCCTATTCTGTCCTGAGCAAGCCTCTTCATCTCCTCATAAGAACGGCACACTACATCCAACTGAATCTGCTTATTGTATTTATCTCTTCGTCCCCATCTACAATTTTTACCCTGGACACACTTCCCTCCAATGCTAAATTCACTATTCCTTGATGTCTAAGGATGTGTCCTACTGATAGATCCCTAGTCAAGAAATTCCTTTTCTTCCCATTTCTGTTCAGTACAACCTCATTCGTTACAGTATCAACCCACTTAATCTCCAGCATACTTCTGTAACATCACATTTCAAAAGCCTCAATCCTCTTCATGTCCGCACTGTTTATCGTCCATCTCTTACTCACATACAAGGCAACACTCCACACAAATGTCTTCCGAAAGGACTTCCCTACACTTAATATTCGATGTTTACAAATTTATCTTTTTCAAAAACGCTTTTTTCCCATTGCCATTCTGCATTTTATATCCTCTCTACTACGTCCATCGTGTGCTATTTTACTGCCCACGTAACAAAACTCATCTACCACCTTTATTATTTTTTATTACCTTATCTAATTCCTTCAGCATCGCCTGGTTTTCTCAGACTGCACTCCACTACCATTGTTCTGCTATTGTTAATATGCATCTTATATGCACCTTTCAACACCCTGTCCATTCCGTTCAACTGCTATTCCAGGTCCTTTGCTGTCATTGACAGAATTACAATGTCATCAGCAAAACGCAAGGTTTTCCTTTCTTCACCCTGAACTTTAATTCCTTCTCCAGATTTCTCCTTGCTTTCCTTTATAGCTTGCTCAATGTACAAATTGAATAACATTGGAGAAAGGCTGCAACTCTGTCTTACTCCCTTCCCGACCTCTGCATTCCTTTCATGTCCTTAAACTCTGATAACTGCTGTCTGGTTTTTGTACAACTTGTAAATAACCCTCCTATCTCTATATTTTCTCCTATTGATTTCAGAATTTGAAAGAGTCTATTATAATCAATATTGCTAAATGCTTTCTCCAAACATACAAAAGCTAGAAATGTAGGTTTGTCTTTCCTTATTCTATGATAAGCCGCAAAGAAAGTATTGCCCCGTGTTCCTACATTTCTCCTGAATCCAAACTGATCTTCCCCGATGTCGGCGTGTACCAACTTTCCCATCCTATAAATAATTCGTGTTAAAATTTTGCAACCATTTTTCTTGAAGTCCGAGTGTATGTCGCCCGTCTCGTACATCATATGCACCAGTTAAAATAGATTTGTAATGGCTGGTTCTCCCAGAGACTTTAGTAGCTCTGAGGGAAGTCATCTCCTCAAGAGGCCTTGTTTCGACATAGGTCTTTCAGTGCTCTGTTAAATTCATCTCTCAGTATAGTATCTCCTATTTCATCTTCATCTACTTCTTTCTCCCTTCTTACAATATTGTCTGGAAGTTAATATCCTTTATAGAGCCTCTCTATATTCTTTCCACCATTCAGCTTTCTCTTCGTTGAGAACTGGTTTTTCCATCTGAGTTCTTGATACCCATAGAGCCGTTTTTCTTGTCTCCAAATGTTTTATTTTCCTGTAGGCGGTATCTGTTTTTCCCCAATTTAAACATTCTTCTTCTAACTTGCATTTGCCTTCTAGCAACTCCTACTTGGCTATTTTGCACTATCTGTCAACTCATTTCTTAGTCGCCCCTACTGCATTTTGCCTGCTTCATTTGCTACATTTTTATATTTTCTCCTTTTATCAATTAAATTTAGTATTTTCTCTGATATCCAAGCATTTTTGTAGGTCTTGCCTTTCTACCTATTTTGTCCTCTGCTGCCTTCCCTGTATCATCTCTCAGTGCTACCCATTCTTCTTCTATTGTTTTATTTCCCCCGTTTCTGACAATTGTTGCCTAAAGCTCCCTCTGAAATTCAGGTTTCTTCAATTTATCCATGTCCCATCTCATTATACTCCTACCTTTCTGCAGTTTTTTCAGTTGCAGCCTAAAGTTCATGTCCAATAAGATATGGTCGAGTCTATATCTACCCCTGGGTACGTCATAGTTTAAAACCTGGTGCCGAAATGCATGTCTTACCATTATAATATCTATTTGGTACCTTCCGTTGTCTCCTGGTCTCTTACACGTATACAGCCTTATTTCGTAATACGTAAACCATATGTTTGTTATGATTAAATTATGTTTTGTGCAAAATTCTACTAGGTGGCTTCCTCTTTCATTCCTTTTGCCCTGACCATATTCCCCTACTATTTTTCCTTTCCTTTCTTTTCCTACTATCGAATTCCATTCTCACATCAAAATTAAGTTTTAATCTCCCTTAACTGTAATTTCCTTTCCCTCCTCTTACATTTCTTGGATCTCCTCGTCATCGGCAGAGCTAGTTGGCATCTAAACCTTTCCATTGAGGTCGGTGTTGGCATCGTATCTATCTTGACTATGATAATGCGTTCATGCGGAGTTCATAGTAGTTTGTGATGCGCAAACAAATATTGCCTAATATTAACGCATTTCGCCTGCCATAGCAGGAGTAGGTACTCGTGCATGAAATCCCTTGTACTTGCGGCCAAGTATACACAGCAACTAAGAAAAGAAGCATCAACACCTGCCTAAGGGAATATTAGTAACGTTGTCGCCTAAGCAAGATCGGTAAATCAGCTTGAGTCGAAGATGGATTACGACCGGGAAACCAACAAATTCGATTCTTTGACACCGTAAAAACCAGATAATTACTACGCTCCACAGAGTATGTCGGCCAAACTCCACGACCGTATGCAGCTGTCTCATGCAGGAACCGACTGCTGTGTGGATACGTATAAACAGTTCGACTTACTAAGCTGGCGAAGTGTGTGCCTGTGTCATCAAAGTCTCCAGAGACGTCTGCATCCGTGTAAGACCAAACATCAGGCAGGCAATTATGCCATATCCAAGAAATTCATTCAAATACCGGCGGTATAATCAATAGCACTGTCACGAAGTAGGCACCTGCACGTACTGTGCACGAGCTTAATGAATATAGTTTAACCAAAAATATCTATGTTTCCGCAGAAATGCAAATATCTTTGGAGGTGTTTTCAGATGAATGTAAATATTCTGAATCGGTATAACTGGAAGGAGTGACGTATCCCTCCAGATATGCTTACTGAACAAAGAGCCCCTCGTGCCCAAGCTTTATGTTATCTCGTGTTCTGACACCTGACCAAGGAATCCCAAGCCATAAATTATTATACGTACGCCTGCTTAACGTCAGTTGCCGTTCACCAAAACACCAACACTATCTTTCCGTACTTTCTCAATCGAAACCTGTAATCTCTTATCGGCTGTTTGTTAATGATAAGCAGTGTTAAATGAGATTATGACCCAAATAACAACGAGAAATGTCAAATGAGACTCATGTGTGATCTGACACCTATGAATGTTATCATCGTGTAATAATAATTTAATAAAATAATAATTCAGAATTGTCAAACAATCTACACGAGACTAAAAAGAGACACAGAAATAAATGAAAATTATGGAAAATTTTAAACAATAAAAATTTAAGTATTTTGAAACTTTAATACAATGAATGCTTTGCTCCAAGAGGCTAACCTAGCAATGTTAAGAAAAAATAGAAGGCTTTTTAGCTAGCCAAAAACGTAACAAATCTATTTCCATAAACACAAAACTCCGTAAGTACAACGCTATAATTAACCGAGGATGCCTTTATGTCTTAGAATGCCTTTCCTTAAATTCAGCCAAACAAATGAAATAAATGAGAATGAAAAATAGAACTTAGGAAGTAATAAATAGGTTTATGGAAAATATTACACAAGTCAGATGTAATAAGAAAGAGATGCACACAGTCTGAAAGTCTAGATAAAAGTACAAGAAGAAGATTTTTTAATTATTTTTATTTTTTATTTGTACAGAAACCGAAAAAAGCCTAGATGTGGATCAAAGTAAAGGCGTTAGGGATGAACATTTTTCCTGTTTTGACGTTCGATCCATGTTTAATTTGTGGTAGGCTATTCACTGGGCCACTGACTCGCAGGTTAGGGTGTGCGATTGGGAGTTCTCCTTGTCAGAAGGTAGTGCTGCCCAAATTCTCAACTGCACAATACGAGGTAGTGCCCCTGCCCGTGCCCCTGCCTATTATCACCTCTTGTTCGTAGCTTTAACTGTATTCCCCCAAGGGATCGATCGTATTTGTGCATCAGCACCGTCAATGTCAATTGCCTATTGAGGCATATATATAATTACTGATATGCTGTGTTCTTCCGGACATGTCCGAAAGAGTATACACCACACCGATAACTTCTCACTGTCTTTCTTCAAGGCATCTCCATGGGTTTAAAAAATTTGTTTACTTTTATATTAAAAACAAAACTAAATTCTGAATTGAGGGCGCTCTGAAAAAATCTTGTCTCGAGAAAAATTAACTGCAGAAAGAAAATTGCGTTTTTATTTCCAAAAAAGAATAATGTAGAGCATGGTGCGTAAGATGGTCACAGAAATCATCTCGTCACTTCCCAGTTACTTCCAGTTTACAAGATTCAAGTGAAATATTTTACATACCTACTGATTCACATGTCAAGCAAGCCTATATCTTGTCAAATGAAATTATTATTATTATTATTATTATTATTATTATTATTATTATTATTATTATTATTATTATTATTATTATTATTATTATATCTGAAAATTCATTATGTGAGTATTGAAACAAACAGTAGCAGTACTGTTGTGGAGACAATGGAATGGAATCTACTATTGTCGCTGATAACACACGTTGTTGACATACCTACCTTACCTCCGAGCAAATGGACTCGCCCGTCCACGTCACCGGCGTGATCACAATCGAGGGAAAAACAGTCGCTTATGAGCGAGCGATCTAACGTAACGGTTTCACTATGTTTTTGAAACAGGAACAACGGAGTTACATCAAGATTGCATGTGCCAGAGGTCGTACAACACGACAGTGTCCTCAAGGTCTTCAAGTGCGTCAGAGCTCCAGAATGGTGAAAGTTGTGGTGATTATCGTATACGACTGTTATGGTGTTATCCTAAAGCATTACGTTCTTCCACGGCAGACAGTCAATGCACAGTATTACTGTTCGTATTTGGAGCAACGCATGTGACGAGCTTTGCGAAAGAAGCGGCAACACTTTCTGTGCAACCCACACATTATTTTGCACGACAATGCGCGGCCGCATACAGCGCAAATCTGTGGCTGCTCTGTTCGATGGGATTAGGTAGTACTGTAGCAATCACCACACTCCCTGTACTTAACTCCTTAATGCCTAGTGTAGTTGATCAGCTACATACCTTATTTTCCCCATTATCTCTCAAACTGATTGACATTTTAGCACAAATTCATTTTTAGCTGCTTCTATACATAGCTACATGCAAGTAGCTCGTTCTAGAAATTATAAATCGCAGAGTGCGACTGAATCAGTTCGACTAACATGTGCGTTTGTTTACTTTAGCATTCCTAGTTAATCATGTAAAAGTAGTCGATCACATACTACTATTGCATTATGAGTTACTTTCTGGAAATATGAGAGGCATAATAGTGACATTTAATGCATCTGGTAGATTAAAAAGGTAAAGCAGTCAACAATCCGAACATTGGTTTGGACACCACAGTGCTTTACTAGGCATGGTCCTGTCTGGAGGTGGTATGCCGTTGCCTTCCTCCGACCTTCGAACTGACTTACCCAGCCAGTTATAGGGGGACCTACAGTTTAATGTGGGTTCCGAACCACAGTGCTACTCGGTATTTTTCACATGAGCAATACTGCCAGAGGTGAGAGAAGTGGAAAGTGACAGATAAAAATCCTAGGACCTGGCGGGGATCGAACGGGTAGATTATGGAAGCACTATATAGCTAACCAGCTAAGAAACTTTGTTGCTAGAAGCGCATAATAATTTTAAGGATTTTTTTTTCAATACTTTTCTCAGTAAGTACGCACTATATTTAATCTGATAGCTTTTATAGCTTAAAAAAAGTCATACATTAATGTTAATTCGAAATATGGACGGTTAGTAAAATACGGGACAATATACGTCCAGGTTGATTTTGTCGGGACAAAGGGACACTTAGGGGAAAATAAGGGACTATCCCATAAAAAACGGGAGGTCTGGTCAGCATAAGGTATAGCGTATTAAAAAAAAAAGGCATTACACTGTGTTGCCTAACTTTATATCGCAACCAGTTTCAGTTTTAAACCATCTTCGTGGAAGGAAAAAGACAAGAGAAACACACATCGTACATTTCTTGATCTTTTGCCATACCAAATCTTTAAAACAGGAAGAATGTAAGAATGCATAACTTGACTACTCACGCACCACAACACATGGTTACTGAAGTGCCACCTAATTATTTTCGTGTGTAGGAGCCGGAGTGTGCAGCAGCGTTGGCTGCCTGCCGATAATTGAGAGAGCAACAGCCAGCAGGCAATTAGCAGAGCGCACATCCGCCTGTTCCTGGCTGCCCGCCGCAGCAGCAGCAGCAGCAGTGGAAGCAGCAGGCGGCTTCTTTCGCAATGCCGCCTCGCGTCTCGCTGCCTGCGGCGGCCTTGGCTGCGGCTGCGGCCGCGACAAACACAGCTAGCGACGCGACACGCGCGGAAATACCGCCTGCTGCGTCACCGCGACAAATAACGCCACCGCAAGAGCAAGGCTCCCCGAACTTTCTTCCGAAGAAACACCGCCTCTGACAGCCATTCATCTAGGCTGAGGGTACCGCAGGTCGCACCTGTTCCACGGAAATTAATGTGGCCTGCGCTTGAGCGCAAGTTTTTTTTAAAGTAGCGCGCAGATCTTTTCGGACATTTAATTCTCAGACGCCTTTAAATGTACATCTACACGAATACTGTGCGATTCGTTTTAAGTGCCTGGCGGAGGGTCTATCGCAGCCAGTGTTGCTAACTCTGCTGCTTTTCGGTTGATTCTGACAGATTCAAGTAATACAAAACCGGGACATATTCTTGTTAGGAAAGACGAAAATCTGCTAGATTTCTCCTATTGCTGCAAATACAAGTAATTTAATTAACTACATGTACGTTGTTATTAAAATATTAACCCCTACAGTTCTCTATTAGTTTAAAAACAGAAAAAAAGTATTTTTCCACTTTTTCATGTCTATAGGGTGGTCAGAAATTCCCTTTACAACCTACTAGGACTTTTAGAGGGTAGTGAGTACATAACATTTTGAATAGGAACCCATGTCCGGGAAAGTATCGTTTCCGTTCCACGACGGTTTCGGTTCAGAGCCGCGGCGGAGTGGCCGAGCGCATTCAGGCGCTATGCTACGATGCGAAAGGCCGTTCCCCTTCGGGGGTTAGAATGCCCCCTTGGGCTTGGACGTTTGTGCTGTCTTTAGTATAAGTTAGTTTATAAGTAGTTTGTAAGTTTAGGGACTGATGACCCCGCAGTTAAGTCCCAGAAGCTTAAACATTTGAACATTTATTTTATTTTACTTTTTAATTCAGATGATTATCTCAATCACTCCTACTTTAGGAATGTAATTAGGTTTAACCCAGTACAATTGTTGTAATCAATTTGAAAAGAATATTGAATCCTTCCGTTATTACTTACACATTTTAATTACAATTTACACCTTATGGCTTATATTAGTCGGCAACATTAAGAACTGAGCACGTACGGCAGTAGCCGCAATATACTGATGTATTACAACAGCGGCTCGATGTGACGACTACCAACCTCGTTACACACATCGTAATCACGAAGCATGTTCTCCATCCCACCTGGTGTCTCTTCAGTGTCTTGTGCAGCCGCCAGAACTTGTGCCAGCTGATCTTCCTCTGTTTCTACAGGTGTCTCATAAATTAGGCTCTTCATGCAGATAAGTGACATCTGGTGATCGTTCGACGTCGTACAAGTCATCGTGTGTACCCATTGCATACCAGGACAGGGAACGCAGACGTTTCTCTGTCCCTAAGCAGACGTTGACGAGTAACACATCTGAATCGAAACTGTCGTAGAGGGGAAACGATACGTTTCCGGACATGGGTTCCTACTCAAAAATGTACTCACTACCTTCTCCAAGTCCTACAAGTTTGTAACGGGAATTTCCGACCAATCTATATAACATTCCATTTATTGTATAATAGAACAAAATTAAAATTTGTCATACTTGAATTCGAAAATAAATACTGCCCAATAAATTAGAATCCGGGTGTGGAACGCAGTTAAAGATGTAAAATAAGCAGAAACGTGTCTCTTGATTTCTTGTTCATTGTCGGACTTCTATCTCGAAAGGGTATTTCTACAAAATTCAGAAATGACCACATACTGTAATATCAATTACCTGGACTGATATGCCTGAAGCATTCCGTAATGGGTCCGCCATCTCGACTGTTTTTAAATGTTTTATCCATTGCAGCAACTGTGTTTTATGCGTTAGAAAACAGCCACCAGTTGCAAGGTTGCAAAGGACAACAAAGCACGGAAGGACGAAACAAAGGGACAGATGTCCAGCAAACAGGACACAGGGACTCAAAGCTGAACAAAATCTTACAGTGTTATAAAATCCGTAGAGTGTCGGTGTCCAATATATTGCTACCTGGGAAGTATAGTCACCCCTGAGGGGGGAAATATCGAAGATATAGGAAGCAGAATAAATAAGGCTAAAGGGACATTTTCAATGCTGAGACCAATCTGGAAACCAAGGGAACTTAACACCTTTACAAAACTACGCATATTCAATACAAAAGTCGGTACTGCTCTATGAGTTTCAGTCATGAAAATCTAACAAAGTTATTAGCAGACTTAAACATTTGTGAATAGAAGTCTGAGAAATATCTTGAGGATATGGTGGCCACAAGTAATTTCCAATGATGAACTATGGAGAAGAGCCCATCAAACATCCACTGGTATTGAGATACGCCGTAGGAAATGGAAGTGGATTGAGCATACATTAAGGCGTGGTAAAAACAACGTGACAATACAAGCCCTAAAATTGAACCCACAAGGCAGCAGGAGAAGAGGAAGACCGAGGAATACGTGGAGGAGGAGTGTAATAGCAGAAGGGACCGAGAAAGGAGGGAAGACCATGACAGATCAAGACACTGGCGCAGAACAGAGTCCGGTGGCGGAAGTTCATTGATGCAAATGTTCAAATGTTTGTAAAGCTTAAGGGACTTAACTGCGGGGTCATCAGTCCCTAAACTTAAATACTACTTATGAATTACCTTATACTAAAGACGACACAAACATCCATGCCCGAAGGTGGATTCGAACCCCCGCCGGCAGACGGCCGCGCGCACCGCAACACGGCGGTCCAGCACGCGCGTCTATTCCGCCGCGGCAGTTCATTGATGACCTATGGTCCACTTAGGAGATACATGAAATAAATCCAATATATTGAACGCCGGGTCTGAAAGGCTTAACGTTCAAAGAAAACGTTGCAATAAATTGTTGGATTAATATTTTCGATGGTTTTTTACATTACAGATTAATAAGTTGTTTCAGTCACTCTGTAATCTCTTATTTCATTGCAACAATTATTTCTCCCTATGTGGATTTGGATCAACAATATTTTTTCGCATTCGCAGGAGAAAATTGGTGATTGAATTTTAGCATATCTCGCCGCTAAAGACAGTCTGTTTTAATGGTTACTACTGCAACTCGTGCATAATTGACATTACACTCTCTCCCATGTATAGAGATAATACGAAACAAGTTGCCCCTCTTTGGACTTTTTGTATGTCCTCCATCAACCCTGTCTGGCAGAGACCTCACTCCGCTCAGCAATACTCTATCAGAGGCCGGACATTGGTTCTGTCGATACTCCTTGGCGGGTTTGCTGCCAAGAAATAGCAGTCTTGGGTTCTTGCTACCCACAATGGTACCTATATGCTTTTTCTAATTGAAATGTTTCATAATTTTAATTTCTCTGTATTTACTGGAATCGACAGCCTTTACATTCTTGTGATTTATCACGTTAACAACATTTGTTGTAATGATGAATAAATCTTGGCCAGATGGCGTTTCAAATATCCACTTTATTTCATCACCGGTTTCAACAGTCCAGCTGTTAAATTCAGATCTATGTATACCATGAAAAAAAATATATATTTTATCTACTTGATACTGTGTCCTCGCGCGATTCTTACATTGGTCCCTTAAAAAGAACTTTAAAGAGTCTACGATTGCTGCCGAAAGAGCTTGTGCAGAAGGGCGCTACCGTAGCAGACCGGTGTGTTTTCAAAACAGGTGCCTTCGGCGTGCTGGGTAGGTGGTACCATTGCCTCGGTGATCACTGAAATTTCCCCTGACTGGCGTATAGATTCGGGACTGTACGGTATCCGCAGGGAAACATTCAGTCGCGCCAGTATAACGTGACCAAAGTACGAGTTCACGACGTTGATCTGAAGTATTTTATAAAGATTACGTCGACAGGACAAGACTATGACAGTGGTCTGTAAGGGCTAAAATGTGATCCGCGAAAGATGTAAAATTTCATATTTTTATTCATTTTAAATTATTAAAGCCATGTTACATGGTAAGTTAATCTTAGTGTGTGCCGCGTATTGTGTGGCTAACAAAGTAGACCACTAACGATACGGCCACGGGAATATTGGTCGTAGCAAGTTCGTAAAGTCCGGAAGAGGCCACCCGGTACCAAGACTATCACGTGTCTTCTAAGTCTGAAAACGTAGTTGAATAGTCCGCACATACGGCCTGCGGGAGAGTGCAACCTTTTCATCTAGTGGGTGCATCGATTAATCGGCCTGATTAGACCCAGGATAAAGTCTACGCTTCGCATAACAATGCCTGAAGATTTGCTAAGGTATTAACAGAAATTATCACGGAATGTCAATGGAACTTTGAAGGTTTAATACGCTAAATCTGAACTTTAACAGCCTCATTGCACTTCTACAACGTCCGCAATTGAGTATTCACTTATTTGTAATAATATTCACACGTGTGGGAACTGTTTTGAAGTGTACCTGCAACGCTTTAACAATGACACAGGCACAACAGAACAACTTGAGAACTTCACTGGTGGCAAAGGAGTGGATAACATCGGTACCATTTTAAATATAGTCATTTGTCTCATCGACTTGTGAAAGCTTATTGAATTCCAAAATAAACTGTGAGAACGCATCTCAATCCATCCTCTTGGGCTTACAAAAAGCCAAAATCGTGCAGTAACATTCCGGAAGTCGTCTTCCATTATCTTACGTTTTTGTCCACGAGTTATTTAGTCGGACAAGGATTTTCAACTTAAAAACAAATCTACGAATCGATTGAAAATAAGTGATACACACTGTGGTATTCAGCAACAGTATTAACCCATGGATTACGGAACGTTAAGATAAAAACTGTAAAATCATGATGTTGCAAACCAAATGTAATATTTTAATGAGAGTAAATATTTACCTCGGTGTCAGCTGTTAAGTCCATGTTATTGGTTTGTCTGCCAATTACGTGATTCCAATTGACAACGTATGAAAAAACATGTTTGTTAGATGATCTAATCTATTCATTCTCATTCAACTACAGTAACTTGACGGCAGGTGTCTTCCTGAAGTAGTTACACCCAGAGAGCCTCTCGAGCTACATCGCTTGCTGATCATTTCTCATTACCCAATATGTGTAGTGACGAAGTAGGTGAGGTAGGTAAGGTACGGTACTGTTACTGTTAGGAAACAACAAAATGGTTCTTACAGTCGTTCAAAGCGTGCAATTCAGTTAGGACGGTGAGGCGTACTGCACTGAGCCACTTGTATGGATCTCTTAAAACACCATAATCCTTCCGGGTCATCAGGACTGAGTGATTTTTATGGGGGTATGTGCCTTTCCTTTCCTCTTACAAAAATTGGGATGAAATGCGAATCAGAACGGTAAAAGTAATGACTGTTGTAATTCAAACATGGCACGCTCGCCGAAATATGAACGACTTGGACTATCCGTTGAAGATTTTTGTGAGTTCGTTCGGAGACTGAACATTGGCGAAAGACAAATGAAAACTTTGATCCTAAACGTATTTATGAAACGTATTCCAAGGTTGCATGTGTATGACTGTAAAAGATGGCCTCTGGTATAAGTAGATGGTGCGCTTTAACTTTATCAAACTTTGTAGTCCCGTTTGTAATATAAAACTTACATTTATTTTTTAATTTCATTAATGTAGAAGTATCAAGAACTCAGATGGGAAACCAGTTCTCAGCAAAGAAGGGAAAGCTGAAAGGTGGAAGGAGTACATAGAGCAGCTATACAAAGGAAATGAACTTAGAGACGATGTTGTAGGAAGGGAAGAGGAAGTAGATCAAGATGAAATAGGAGATACAATACTGAGAGATGAATTTGACAGAGCCTTGAAAGACCTAGGGCGGAACAAGGCCCCAGGAGTAGATGACATACCCTCAGAGCTACTAAAGTCTCTGGGAGAGCCAGCCATGACAAGACTATTTGAACTGGTGTATAGAAGGTATGAGACAGGCGAAATACCCTCAGACTTTAAAAAATGTAATAATCCCCATTCCAAAGAAATCAGGCGCAGACAAGTGTGAAAATTACAGAACCATTAGTTTGATAAGTCATGGTTGCAAAATTTTAACACGAATTATCTACAGGAGAATGGAAAAGCTGGTAGAAGCTGACCTCGGGGAAGATCAGTTTGGATTCAGGAGGAACATAGGAACCCGGGAGGCAATACTCACTTTACGTCTTATCTTAGAAGATAGATTAAGGAAAGGCAAACCTACATTTTTAGCTTTTGTAGATTTGGAGAAAGCTTTTGACAATGTTGACTGGAATACACTCTTTCAAATTCTGAAGTCAGCAGGGGTAAAATACAGGGAAAGGAGAGTTATTTACAACTTGTACAAAAGCCAGACCGCAGTTATTAGACTCGAAGGGCATGAAAGGGAAGCATCAGTTGGGAAGGGAGTAAGACAGGGTTGTAGCCTTTCTCCGATGTTATTCAATTTGTACATCGAGCAGGCGGTAAAGGAAAGCAAGGAAAAATTTGGAATAGGGATTAAAGTTCAGGGGGAAGAAATAAAAACATTGCGTTTTGCTGATGACATTGTAATTCTGTCGGAGACAGCAAAGGACCTGGAAGAGCAGTTGAATGGAATGGACAGCGTGTTGAAGAGAGCGTATAAAATGAACATTAACAAGAGCAAAACAAAAATAATGGAGTGCGGTCTTAGAAAATCGGGCGATGCTGAAGGAATTAGGTTAGATAACGAAACAATGAAGGTGGTAGATGAGTTTTGTTACTTGGGTAGTAAAATAACATGCGATGGTCGCAGTACAGAGGATATAAAATGCAGAATGGCAATGGGAAGAAAAGCATTTTTGAAAAAGAGAAATTTGCTAACATCGAATATTAATTTAAGGGTAAGGAAGTCTTTTCTGAAGGCATTTGTGTGGAGTGTTGCCTTGTACGGGAGTGAAACATGGACGATAAGCAATGCAGACAGGAAGAGAATAGAGGCTTTTGAAATGTGGTGCTACAGAAGAATGCTGAAGATTAGGTGGGTAGATCGCATAACTAATGAAGAGGTACTGAACAGAATTGGCGAGAAAAGGAATTTTTGGCATACCCTGACTAAAAGAAGGGATCGCTTGGTAGGACACATTCTTAGACACCGGGGAATCGTAAATTTAGCATTGGAGGGAAGTGTGTGGGGTAAAAATCGCAGAGGGAGACCAAGAGACGCGTATAGTAAGCAGATTCAAGTGGATGTGGGTTGCCGTTCTTATGAGGAGATGAAAAGGCTTGCTCAGGATAGAGTAGGGTGGAGAGCTGCATCAAACCAGTCTCCGGACTGACGACCATAACAACAACAACAACAATGTAGAAGATACAGTCTTGTGAAAAAGATGAACCTTTCTGAAGCATCCTGTCACAGTCATAGCTCTTTGGCTGCATTACAGACGTGATCGGTGCGTACGATCGAATATGGGTACTTCGTGAGGGACCCGTATTGCCGGCACATTTATTTGATACCACTTTTTTCACACTAAGAATGAGTAGTGGTTTTCCCTCTACAACGCGACATATTTTGAGATGTAGAATTACATAATGAAAAAACGTGATTTACGTCGGTCCACAGATATGGTAAAAAGGACCTTCTAGTGGAGCCTAAGTTGGGAAAGACTGTCCAAGCATACCTTAGCACTTGCAAAATCAAATGTTCAAATGTTTGTAGAGCTTATGGGACTTAACTACGGGGTCATCAGTCCCTACACTTACAAATTACTTATGAACTAGCCAATACGAAGGACGGCACAAATATCCATGCCCGAGGGGGGATTCGAACCCCCAACCGTAGTGGCCGTGCAGAACGTGACTGGCGCGCCGCAGAACGCTCGGCCACCGCGACCGGCGTCGCACTTGCACAGTGTAGCAGTTGGCTTATATATGGCAGTATGTGACTTTCAAGGTAATAGCAGCGCTATAAATAACATGTGAAAAGGGATACAGACTCTTGTTAACAAGGAAGTTAAAGGGGAGATGGCGATACCTATGCCAAGCAGAAAGTCAGGTGAAGCTTGTAGCGAGTCTTAGAATGCTATTTCTCCGTTAAAACGAGTGATCCCTGTACAAACTGTATAACGTTAGCATCTGAGATTAAAACTGCAGCGAGCTTGCACATTTGTATTTTGTACATGGTTTTACATTTCACGCTTCTTGTAATTTGGCAAACAAATTTCAGTCGGTTTGTATATGACATAGAATTGCTTGCGTACCTACATTTTGTTTTGAACTTCGTCAATGTGCGGTGTTATAAGCTGGTATGGGAAACGAAACAAATTTTTCCTGTCGTATTCAAGTAACATTTCGTAGCAGCTTTATTTTAATTTGACAAGAAACGAAATAGTATCGGTCAGTTCCACGGTCAAACAGCGAAAATTCAACGTCCAGGTGGTAGAGAAATTACGGGTTAAAACAATGCGTTATACCGAGCCCCTTACTGTTAAATCATTGAGAAGACTGTCAGTGCAAAGAATGTACTTTCAAACGAAGTACTTTCGTGGATAAATACACAGACTTAATTATTAACGCCGATCTTCAGTCTTAACGTTACGACAAAACAGTCTGACATTTTACAATATAAACAATTATTCAAGACTCGGAAATGTGGCTGAGGTAGGCTTCACTTTTTTAGTGTAAGGGAGTCTTTCTGTATTCTAACCTCCTTGTAATTTACTTCAAAACAAGGAGGTTAGAATACAGGGAGACGCCCTTATGCTGAAAAGTGAAGCCTGCCTCCGCCATATTGGTCAGTTTTGAAGAAGTGTTCGTATTGTACAGCTAATGTTTTATATCACTTAAAACCGGAATAAAACGTACAACGGTTTTGCCGTGATATACGTGTTAAAAGAGTGCAAATTAGCCGTTAAAAATTAAGTTTTGAAATATAATGAGTATTTATTACAATTTAACCATTAAAGTATATTGTTTGAAAGTACATACTTTGCCGTGACTGTCAGTTCAATGCATTAACAGCAAGAGAGTCGACTTAACGCACAGTTTTAACGGAGAAATAGCTTTCCTGAACTGACAAAGATGGTGGACAGGCTTCAACTGACATATGTGCTAGACATAGATAATGCCACCTCCCTCTATTCTAACCTCCTTGCTTCAAAAGAACATTTTATCTTTGATAAAATCTTGATTATAATTCATTGAATAAGGAAAAGCAAAGACTTTGCATAAAATAATAGATATCGAAATGCTTACTAATATATTAATGTTAGAAGTTTGACATTAAATGTAAAGAAAAATAATGTGTGTTTATTGTTTTAACATTATGTAAGAAGATATTGGTAAATAATGGTATTAATGCTTTTCGGCAGAGGCAAATACTAAACACCTGGGTTGAACAGCATCGTATCTTTCCAAATCAAACATCATTCAGCTATATGGCGGTAGTTGTAGTATTTGCGTGTAAAATGTAGTAAGTAGAATAGAAATTTCTTTGAAACTTTTATCCATTGTGTAGGAACCTGCGACTGTTTATTGAAATAGGTTTCAGAAATTACAGCAACCAGTCGCCTTTTGTTTCTTCTTAATGAAGATTTATTTAAACCATTACCGGTTTCGAGCTGCCTAGCAGCTCATCTTCAGATGGTATAAAATATTACAAGTTACATTACAATCTGTGGTAGGGAGTTATGCACTTTACATGTAGTTTGTCCATATTTGGTCCGCTTATTGATAGAATATCAGAACACTTCTTTTCCATCATCATGCCACAACAAATCACACGAATTTTAGGTGGTAAAATTAATAAATATTTCACACACACTACTTTTTATCCACTAGCATAACTTACAGCATGAGTTATGCTAGTGGCTAAAAAGTAATATGTGTGAAATATTTATTAATTTTACCACCTAAAATTCGTGTGATTTGTTGTGGCATGATGATGGAAAAGAAGTGTTCTGATATTCTATCAATAAGCGGACCAAATATGGACAAACTACATGTAAAGTGCATAACTCCCTACCACAGATTGTAATGTAACTTTTAATATTTTATACCATCTGAAGATGAGCTGCTAGGCAGCTCGAAACCGGTAATGGTTTAAATAAATCTTCATTAAGAAGAAACAAAAGGCGACTGGTTGCTGTAATTTCTGAAACCTAAGAAATTTCTTTTGTTATCTTAATTTGCAGATAGTAGTTAGAGGTAAAAATTATGAGTGATAACTAGAGGCGACGTTGGTACTGATGCGTGTATCTGCAACGGACGTTCTCAGAATAAATAGCAAACGCGGAAGCAGCTACTTCTCGCTAACCGTTCTTTTTCATTTTGTTTAAGGCCTGCAGCTGTTTACTAATAGCCCGATAAGAATGCAGTGGCAGCCATTGCGATAAGACGCGGGGAGTTTTCTTACAATAAAAAATAACGAGCAACAACTGTGATAATCTAAACATGCTGAAATGCCTTTCCCATGTATCTCTTGCATTCCTCAACTAGACAACGCGAAGTATTCATTAAAAATGATGAGGAAAAATGCTAACAGCAGCTGTGTCCTGTTTGACCTCCCCTATGATGTACCACAGAAGAATTTCGGCCATTCACCACTTAATTTTTTTTTTTTTTTTTTAGATCCTACTTACCATTAGGTAGTGAAAGAAGTCAACAGATCTGATTTGCTTTTCTCTCTCTCTCTCTCTCTCTCTCTCTCTCTCTCTCTCTCTCTCTCTCTCTCTCTCTCTCTCTCTCTCTCTCTCTCTCTCTCTCTCACACACACACGGTGTTCTTAGAGCATGCGGTATGTGAAACGATAACGTGAAACATGGGCGATCAGAGTTATGCTTCTTTTGTCTCCTCCTTCAGAATCTAAAGACGTAGATCATAATGTGCAAATGCTGCGAGCAGTAAAACACGTACCAATAAACTTTTTTTGTGGAGTGCTTATCTTCCAGTAGGACATAGCGAAACCTGGTATTGAAGAATGATAAATACAACTTCAGCAACGACAGAGAAGCTTTATTGTGAAATTATCCACCTTAGAATTATAGCTGCATAGTAAGTAGACAGCTTATTGCCTGCATCTCTTATTACAACAATTAGAGCAACCTAGATGAGAGAAGATTTTTTTGATTTACTTCGATCGTTACTATCGCATATGGCCATAAAACTCCCTTAATAATTGAACACGGTTCCATTATTTCTTCTTCTGAAAGTAGCAGCAACAGGAGACCGTTGCTTGTCGTAAATAGTGTTACCAGTCTTTTAAATAAAAGTCTTACAATTCTAATTTGAAATTAGCGGAAGACACGTAATACTTCATTGTTGCATAAGTTTTTAACTAGCCGCCTCTCAGTTCACATTTCACATTTACTGCACAATTAAATTGTACAGCTTGGGGGCGAAATACAGAAATGATCTGCTTTGGTGTTTGCGACTTTTAGAGTTCAAAGAATTGTAATTCCGCTTTTAAAATGTAGTTTCTTCAAAGAGGGCAATTCCCCATTTTGTTAAAAATCTGCCAAGACCATTTGTAAGGTCCAAGAGATTGAGGATGTGTCCTATTAAAAGAAGCCGTCTGGTTACGTTAGTCGTACACGATATAATGATGTTTGCCCTCTCCCCATTTTCTGCTGACTAATTCCTCATAGTCACGCTATTTTCTGCCTGATCAAATTCATCAGCTATTTTCTTCATGTAACACAGCGGTACACTTTTTTTCACCTCGATATTCGCATACTTTCAATGTTTAAGATTATGTATATCAATATCAGTTCACCTTTTATTGGAGTAAGCATGTGTTTTATCTACAAATAAATTGTCTTAGAATAGTCTTATAACGAAACATTTTTGTACAACTACAAGCTCTTATATTGTGTGAACTATCTGTTTAGTCTTAAGTGTGTGTGGAGGGCCTAGGAAGCCGAAATCCGGTGCACAACGAGATAAGTTTAAGAATTACTTGTTTTATACGTAACAATATTTAAGTTTTTGTTTTATGCAAAATTTCCAAGCCACAGTTACACCTAGGGACGAGCACAGAACAGAAATTAAGATCAATTTTGAGACCTATCAACTAATAAGGAAACTAAGATTCGATTAATTTTACAGATGAAGAACAACAGGTTTTTCATTTTTTTTACAAGTGTCGCTAATTAGACACGAGCATGTTCGGACATTCAATACCTGAAGGCAATGAAAAAGGTTCATCGTTCAGCCTTGCACCATAGTCAATACAAAATTCCCCAAACTGCAATTAAATGCCCCCTCAGTTTTTATACCTTTTCAATTTCAGAGGTTTCCAGCCTCATCATCAGAGGTACTTTATTAAAGTTCCCAGACTTCAATGTCAGGTACGCTCACCTTAGGAAACAAACATACAGAAATTGCTTTGTATATTCAAGGTTTGATCCTCTTTTACAATTTCTACCATCACACTACCTCAAATTTTGCGGTGGACAATTTTTTGATGCCTCATGAAGCGACCGGTCAAGCTGTTTCTTAAATTTATTTTTCCCAATTACATTCAGTAACTTCTTTTACGTTATTCTATCTACCTATGCAGTTTTCAACTGTCTTTGGTATTACTACAGTCCAAAAGCTCATTTTCTTTTGTGTAATTTGTTTGTCTTCCCTAGACGTCTATTCTCTAATAACTTGACAAGAGACTTCCAAACTTTTAAATTCTTAATCACTTTCTAGCTACTGGATGCCTGCATTTTAACGTCCGCAACTTTGTTTTGCACTACTCAATTTGCTATTTTTTCGTTTTTCATTTCCAAATATTTCCTCACACTATTAATTAAATTTAACTACTCTCCTAAGTCCTTTTTCATTTCAGAAGAAACTGCAATGTCATCACTAACTTCTACTCAGTTTCTTTCAATACTTGCTCAATCTACATATTGAAAAAAAAAATAATGGGAGACGGACTAAAAACGTATCTCACTCCCTTGCCAACAGATTTTTCTTCCCTTTCACGTGTTTAAATTCTTACAACGTGGTTTTCTTGTTTCTATTCATGTTTCTAGCTTTAGTATGTACGGGCTGCAGTCAACATTGTCAAAGATGTGTCTAAATCTACAGAAACAATTTTGAAGGTTAACCTTTCTTTGACCCATGTTCTCAAAAATAAGTTGGATTAGTCCTGTCACCCGTCTTCCTCGAGAAACAAAATTGATATCTCCTAATATCAGGTTCTACTATTTTTCGCTTTCTTCTGCGAATATTTCATATGTTGCAACCACGAATTACTGAACTGATGACTGAGCTCTCACTGCCAGACTTCTTTGCAAAATAAATATATTTTCGTTGAAGTTTGATGTAATGGGGTAGAAAGAAACGGAACCACCACAAACACAAAATAACTTCGACTAATACGGTGAAAGAGAACTTTTGACTTTCAGAACAGGTTCTATTTGTCTCGGAATGAACAAATATAGATCATTTATGGTTTCTAAGAGACTCTTACCACTATTCCTTCAAATTAGTGTCAAGTTCAGAAAATGTTCAAATGTTTGTAAATCCAAGGGACTTAATTACGTTGGTCATCAGTCCCTAGGCTTACAAACTACTTTAACTCATGCTAAGGACAACACCAACACCCATGCCCCAGGGAGGACTCTAACACCCGACGGCGAGCAACAGCGCGCTCCAGTCAAGTTCAGACAATTATGATGAAGGTAGATAGCGAACACGCACCCTTCTTTTCAGATGCTTAGGCCTAATAACACTGCGATCACAACGCAAAACCATTGGTCATACTAAGCTTAGCACCATGGTGCAACCATTAAATACCACTTTATAACACCACTTATCACCGCGATATTCAATTCTTGGCAAGTGAACCTGACTACAATTTGAAAACAGTGTAAAACATAAGATCCATCCTACCCATCAAATAACTTTCTTCCATTTCTCTGTAATGCAGGTGTCATGTCTTCGGCACACGGGCATTTGCATCACTGGTGAGTGGTTTTGTAATTCCAGCTCTACCTCAAATTCCATGCGTCTGAACCTCCTTGTAGCTTTAAGTGTTGACAGGGTCCCAGAGTATGACGTTCATCTATACAGTGACTTTTGTAGCTGTTCTTGTTTTTGGTAATAATAATCTTTAATGACCGTCTGTCATAGTCACTCAACACTCAGGTTCGTCCGCGCTTTAACAGATTTTTTTTTCTCGGGACTCTACGCTGTATAAATTTTCGGTATGGTGTCTATTGAAACACCAAACACTCGTGCATCCTTTTTTACAGACAACCATCATATCAGCAGCATGAGTTTGCTTATATTTGAATTCACTAGCTTTAACATAATGCATTCATATTTACTATATGCGAAATAATCGGTTTGCAAGACTCAGCAACTGCATTAATATTCGGCAAGTTACTATCTTATTATCAGTCAACTGTTGGCTGATAAAATACTAAACTGTGTCAATTAATGCACTCATAACTAAACCTTACGAGTGACGCGATGTAGTGAAAGCATTTCATAGGTGTAGTTCCTTCTCAAATAAAACACCACAACAAGCAGGTTTTTTTAGCATCTGCATGTATGTTCAAGCAAGCATTCCTCGAGATGTTATCTTTTTTTTTTCCCCGCCTTTGTAACTAGTTAATGTAAAGGCTGTTCTCTGCTCAGCTCAGTTTATTACCCTTCATTTATTATGACACATAAATCTTTTTCTCGATATTTATTATGTGCATACATAACATACAGGCAGCAAATGTACATTGCATTTGTAAGAAAAAGCTAAGTGTGTGAATTTCTATGAAGAGAAACTACTAACCTGGTAGTCGAGTGCAACTTTCCTTGCAGTTTTCCTGTGCTAACAACACACAGTTTCGTTCTGGCCTTGAATTTCACGCCATGCACCGAAATGGAACAGCAGTCGCTGGCGCCGTGCCGTGCCGGAATTAACTGGAGTGGGTCGCTTCCGGTTCGTGTGCTATCCAACTTTAAGTACCAGTCTCGCCGGCAAACAGGACGATTCTTCAGTTTATCAGGAGTTATGAGGAGTTTGCTAAGCTCTTTTTAGTTTCTAGAAACACTGTCGGTAGTTCATCTTCAAAAAACCTGCAGACGGTCAACGTACATTTCTACAAGAACCAGGTCGTCCTCGAGCAGAGATTTTTCCCATAAAGCATCTGTAATGGCTGCAGTCTTCATTCTAGTATGATATTAACAGACTTACTAGAAGCACTCTGTTTCCATCTTGGTTAGACGGATGATGGGACGACAGCGATGTATTAATTTGACAAATTGAAAACCTTCACCAGTTATTTTTGGAATTTTTAATTACTAGTTTCGAGAATACATTATTCTCTTCTTCAGACTCTTATAAGAGCCGCGCAGTAATGCAAAACTAGCCGTCCGTTATGTTGTTGTTATGGTCTTCAGTCCAGAGACTGGTTTGATGCAGCTCTCCACCTTGCTCTATCCTGAGCAAGCCTTTTCATCTCCTCCTAAGAACGGCAACCCACAGCCACTTTAATCTGCTTACTATACGCGTCTCTTGGTCTCCCTCTGCGATTTTTACCCCACACACTTCCCTCCAATGCTAAATTTACGATTCTCCGATGTCTAAGAATGTGTCCTACCAAGCGATCCCTTTTTTTAGTCAGGGTATCCCAAAAATTCCTTTTTCTCACCAATTCTGTTCAGTACCTCTTCATTAGTTATGCGAGCTACACACCTAATCTTCAGCATTCTTCTGTAGCACCACATTTCAAAAGCTTCTATTCTCTTCCTGTCCGCAATGCTTATCGTCCATGTTTCACTCCCGTACAAGGCAACACTCCACACAAATGCCTTCAGAAAAGACTTCCTTACACTTAAATTAATATTCGATGTTAGCAAATTTCTCTTTTTCAAAAATGCTTTTCTTCCCATTGCCATTCTGCATTTTATATCCTCTGCACTGCGACAATCATTTGTTATTTTACTGCCCAAATAACAAAACTCATCTACCTCCTTCATTGCTTCGTTTCCCAATCTAATTCCTTCAGCATCACCTGATTTCCTTACACTGCACTCCATTACCCTAGTTTGCTCTTGTTAATGTGCATCTTATACGCACCTTTCAGCACACTGTCCATTCCCTTCAACTGATCTTCCAGGTCTTTTGCTGTATCTGAGATTATTACAATGTCGTCGGCAAAACGCAATGTTTTTATTTCTTCCCCCTGAACTTTAATCCCTATTCCAAATTTTTCCTTGCTTTCCTTCACCGCCTGCTCGATGTACAAATTGAATAGCATCGGAGAAAGGCTACAACCCTGTCTTAATCCCTTCCCAACTGATGCTTCCCTTTCATGCCCTTCGAGTCTAATTGCATTACACCCTCTCACAGTAAGATGTAGCCAACAACTCAGCTACACCTTGGTGTGAGAGGGTGTAATGCAGTATTATTAATGGATGGCTAGTACGTTTACAAAACGTGAAATAAAAGATATTTAATTTCAATATTAAATGGTAAAACCATATTTATGAAGTATTAAACTAGGAATCCAGGAACCAATATTGGCCAGGTTGGGGGGGGGCACCTCTGGCAGCTGGAAATGAGAATGTTCGACTACAATGTGTACAACACTACTGCCACTCGTTGAGTACTGCTCGAGTGTTTGAAACCGACCACATCGTGCTGAAGGAAGACTGAAGCCATTCAGGAACGTGCTCATATTTGTCACTGTTAAGTTCGAATAACACGCGAGCGTTAAAGTGATGCTTCATAAACTCAAATTTGAATCCCTATATGAGTTTGTTAGACCTTCCTGGTACTTCCTAAACGGAGGAGATACTACCGAAAACTTCCACAATGTTCCACACTCCTCAAAGTTGGAAACACCGTCATCGTAGACTAGTCAGATCACATAACATGCTAGAAAACAGCAGGTAGTCCAAGTATTCTAGTCCTTGCACTACTCCAGTGGAATGGCGGTCGATTTGAATGATGTGAGAGAGAGAGAGAGAGAGAGAGAGAGAGAGAGAGAGAGAGAGAGAGAGAGAGAGAGAGACCGACCGCCATTCCACTGGAGAACAGCTGAAAGTCAACTGACACAGGTGCAGTTTAACAAAGTAAACACATGCGAATTTTTAAAGTGGAAAGTGGTTGTGATAAAGCCCGCAAAAAATATGTGTATTCATGTGTGCTATGTGAAACAGTGCGGAAGAAGAAGTACATGACAAAAGAAACCGGTAAGTAATAGATAGTAAACCGACGATAGAAATATCCCCACATGCCAAAATTACATTTTCGCACCATAAGTAGCGGTTTAAAAACCTCACAAGTTGTTAAAAGAGATAATTTTGGTTGCAGATGACAACGCTACCACTTCGTAAGTATATAAAAAGAGTCCCACATGACCACAAAATGTAAATTAAGGTAAAAAACCAAAATAAGACTGACGAATTTTTTAGGCCTAAATTTACAACTAGCACAATAGTAAAATAAATGTAATTTGTTTTCACAGCATGAAATAAATTGAAAGCCCACTGATGATGGCACAGAGGTGCTGAAACTAGTTTGGGTGCCAAATAAAAACTGTTTTGCATGTCAGGCGGACCTCATATGTTGGAATCTAATACTACAAGAAATGTCTGAGCAATATGACGAACAGTTGTTGTGCCTAAGGTGGCTCTAATTTGGTGCCGAGGTTTCTGGGAGCGGCCTTGTAAACCATTCACACGCGCAGTCCCTTCACAAATGACACAGTCAGCGGCCTGCTTGCGTACGTCACTTGTTTGACGACAATGCATCAGGAAATTAATACCCCTGTGCGTGCAGTAAACGTCACCTTCCAGACGAATCTTCATTAAAATAACAGCGCGCAACTTTCTCCCGTGACACGAAACAATGTTGCAAGTACTGGCTGTTCCTTAGTCGTTGTTCAAATGTTTGTTAAGCTTATGGGTCTTAACTACGGGGTCATCAGTCCATAAACGTACAAACTACTTATCAACTACCTTACACTAAGAAGGTCCCTCGGCCACCGCGGCCGACCCTTAGTAGTTGAAGCCCTATCTTGCCGTCTTTGCATTGATGATGTGTGTGAGTCGTTTTATTGTTATAGTTTTAGTGAACAAATTGGCATGCTAGAAGACTAATTAAAAATACGCTACTGATAGCAGAGGTCGCAAAAACAGGAAGCTGATGGAGAAGACAGTAACAGGAAGAGGTGGATGATAATTCAAGTGGCAGGAATAGAGGCCGCAGTTAAGGTCTGTCACTTCCTTGTGACGCGGCTCTAACCTTTGACGTGTTCCAACTCACATCCTTCCTTCTTTGTGTAGGAATATGCATCATCATACGGCAGTATCTTTAGTACTGATCCGATCAGCGTTAATCTTCTCCGTTTCCCTGATTTAAGCTACTTGTTGATTCAGTACTGTCAGTATAGCGGCCGTTACGAAAACAGGCCTTAAGATCACCTTGCGTCGTACAGCACTGCCAGTCAGTGATTATTTCAAATATTAGTAAAAATTCCGGAAAAATGTTGGGCATCTGCATCTTTAGTGCAGGATATGATGGAGAAAAACTCTTGCCAGACGCTACGAAAGAAAGTAAAACATTACAAGACTTCAGACTTCTGCTGGACACAAAACCTCTGACATAATTGGACGGAGAAAATACATGAATATTTTCAGTTTATAGAGACATATGATACGTGTTTATTGTGGTAACATAAATGTATTCCGAGAAAAAATATAAAATACCATAAGAGGGGGTGATTCTAGATGGTTAACGAAAAAAGTAGCCTCTGATGAATTCGCCGTTCTGCTGAACCTTGAAGAAACTTCCAGAAAGTTGTTAAGAAACCTAGAAATTACGAGGCGTGTTTTTTTTTTTTAAGTAAGTACCGTTTTGAAATTAAAAGAAGACCTGCTAAGATATCTCAATAATTTCATGCGCACTGGATACCTACATCTGTTGTCTAAGCACTGATGCCATTACAGACTGATTCTTCCTTGTTTACGTTGTGTACTGTTTAAGATGCCTCCGATAATCTTGAGTCCCGCCGACTGAAGTAGGGCTGTTTTAAGAGTTCTTACTGCTAAAGGCCTAAAAGCGATCTAAATGTATCGTGAGATCTTTTTAGTTTACGGAGAAAACATTGAGTGATGGAATGGTAAGACAGTGGGTGAGAGCATTTAAAGGTGGCCGCACAAATGTGCATGATGTACAACGGAGTGGGCGTCCTTAGGTCGTTAATGAGTTTTGTGCAGGAAGTGGACAATAAGGTGAGAGAAAACAGACGCTTTACGGTTTCCTGCTTCCGGGATGACTTTCCTAATGAAGAAACATCTAGGCGGCCAGCGTCTTCAAGACGATGACGAAGTCAAAGCAGTTGTGATGCAGTGGTTAACAAGTAAGGCGGAAGACTTCAATGAGGTGGGTATTCAAAAACTGGTACAACGTTATGACGAGAGCCTCAATATTGACGGAAACTATGTAGAAGAGTAGATTAAGGTATAGGCTTTCATATAGAAATAAAATTGAGATATCGTAACACGCCTTTTTTATTTCAAAACGGTACTTACTTTAAAAACGCGCCTCGTAATTTTGGTAATATCTCACCCGACGCGACTTCTCGCATTAATAGGGCCCCGATAATGTTCACTACTTCCCGAAATTTTTTTAGTTGCCACTGTTATGGATCCTTCGTCACCGCAACCACACCTGAATGCAATCTTTAGGGTCTACGTCACCCATTTAAACAAAGAACTAAACTTTACATGGCGTGTTGCTATCTAGACAGATTGCTGCCACTTCGCTTATTTCTTTCAATTGCACCAGAGAATTTGGACTATTGACATTTTAGATTTGACTTAGGGCCACATTCAGATCTGACATATCCTCATACGAAAAAAATGCATGGGCTCAAAGATGGACTGCGTGAGGAGGCAAGTTTTGTGTTGTCCTGAAGAGAAATTCGCCACGGAAATTTCACGATTTCACATCGGGCGTTAGTGGAGTAGCTTCTTGCTGCTGAAACTTGCTCTTTGGTTATAACCATGCAAGTTTTACGATTAGGCACCAACAAGTGTTTAACACTGTCACACAAAGTTTCAAATTCAGGGAAACTGCACAACCGCTCGTTATGAAACACGTACGTCCCAGTTATTCCTCGAGCGCACAGCGCAGTCGATACAGTAACTTTTCGTCAATTAACGGATTTCTCATGCTTGTGTTAAGGATATGTTGCATTTCCAGTAGCGGAAATTTATGTTATTGGTGTGGCCATTCCAGTGAAAAATCAGCCTCCTCCGGAAAGGATTACCAGCACTGACAAGGAAAGTACTTGAGCTCGAACAAACACATATACATCAAAAATCGTATGAGATAATATAAAGATCCCTTATTGCACTAGTGACACTCCCGCATCTGCAAAAATCTGCAGTCGTCCGTTAGAGGCCTCTGTGTGTGCCTTGCCACATTGCACTTTGACCTGTCGGTTCGCCAGTAGGCCTCCGCAATTGTGTTTTGTGACATTTGTGTGGTGAAGCCTCAAATGGAGCGGCGATTGATAATCAATCCTGCTAAAGTATTGCGATTGGTTGAGATGAAATTGCGAAGAACCATTCTTCGTGAAGATGGTATTAGTGTAGAAGATGAATCATTCGCATGCTTTCTCGTATCTGTTATAGTACAGAAATATCAGCATAAGTTAGATAGTATTGTAACACTAACACACAATGATGATAATAGGGATGATAATGACGAAGAACTCATTGCTAGCGGTAGTGCTACGGTAAGTGCGGGAAGAGGCGATGGAAGCAGTGGCAGTGAATACCAACAGTCTTCCGAGAAGAAGGTTAAAGTTGCAACTATCATCACGGCTTCTGATGACAATACGCTACAGAACATGTAGGACGATTATTACATAAATTATAGTTAAGATATCTGCACTACGCATGGCGTATACAATTACATCTACAGTGCTATCTAGAGCATGGTTGCAGAGCTTTGCATAAAAACGACACCCACCAGCACATTGAGGTGCACGTAAAAATACTATAACCAAACGTTCATACAGATTTGTTTGTTCGAGCCCAAGTACTTTCCTTGTGAGTCATAAATAAGAAAATGCAACCTATGCGCCAGCTGGTTTTTGTAAAGTGCAATTTAGTACGTCTTTTAGATAATCTGCACATTTAAAGAACTTGCATGCATCCAAATGTAGTGGTTAGCATCGTCACTAACAGACGGATTTACGTTTCCCTTTATCGATTGCCTTAATTGCCCGAATTTCGCTTTGGCCGGAATAGAATCGACATCAAACGTTTTGATCCATTTTCGGATAATGGAAACACTTTCAACAGCATTTATGACATGCTAAATCGCCAAATCACCGACTTTACGAATGCAGAACGCGCGAACCGTTCCCGAAAAGTGCTCCATATCGACTGGACTCCACTCAAAAGGCGAAACAAGCAAGAACGTGAACCGCACTCTTCTCCCATTTGTTGCGCATGCCAGAACATCTTGTGCATGTGCTGCAGCGAACTGCAACTCAAGATAATGCAACTGAGTTAATATGCAAAGCCGCACTCAAGGAAATTATTAATTCAGACAGCTATGGAATGAAGGCTGAGAAAGAAAACGGGGATAGCAAATGAAAGAGAAGGTAGGGAACAAAATAGAAGAAAAGCTGTGCGAAAGGAAGAGGAGGAGAAGAAGAATGAGAATATAAAACTACAAGCAGTAAGAAAGAATACATGATACGGAAGTTAGCAAGAAGAAAAATCGCACTGACGTGTTTTGCAGATTTGTAGTTTTATAAGTTTTAGCAAACATTTTGGACCAAAATAATAATGTAAACAACAAAAAATTAATAAGAATGTCAGAAACCCTTTTAGGAAAACAAAATTTTTTAGGTAGCGGCGGGTTTTGAACTACTGACCAACGTCAAATTCCAACGCATTGCCCACTACGCTACATCCAACACTGATAAGCCACGTCCTTTAATATCATACTATTGACCGCTGTTATTAACTGATGCTAATATGGCATTTATAGACACTATATTATCATTTATCGTACTAAGAATGACGTATGTTGTTAATTCTTCAGTGCGCCATTGCTTTGGAATGAAAACGTGTAAGTTAAAATAAGAAAATCATCAAATACGCAAAGCAAGATGGCTTATGCCAGAGAGTTCTGGGCGAGGAATTCACATGACACCTGCGGACGACTGGTTTTCGTTAATTCAGTGGAGGGCGTCAAAACTCTTATTTTTGCAAATATCTCTCAAACGATACAAGATATGAAAAAAAACCACACACACACACACACACACACACACACACGCACTCGCACACGCACACGCACTCGCACACGCACACGCACACGCACACGCACGCACACGCACACGCACACGCACACGCACGCACACATAAGGAAACAAAGCTGTAGAGAATCTTCTCTACAAATTCGGTTATTCAATTTTTGTGTCAGGTGAATGGTTAAGCCGTTGTTTTTATTTAAATTTCGAGCTGTCAAAAAACGATCGCAAAGGCCCACTTATAGTGTTACTACCGTAACCTAAAGTGGGCCAAAATAGAGAAGAAAAAGGAGGAATCAGAGAATGAGAAAGAGAAAAAGGTGAGAATACAGAAAAGCTGAAAGATAGGAAGTACAGAAGCAAACAAACGTAAACTGTGTGTGTGGTTTGGCGGCGCGAGAACGAGAGGGACCTTCAGTGTGCGGACGGTAGGTGTGTCAGCGTCGTTGCATAACAGAGCTTCCCACAGCCGTGAGACAGCCTGAGGCAACACACAGCTTGCTGGGCCCTGTCCAGCCTCTAGCTGTTCTGCGTCGTACAGCCTAGTTTTGGCATTACAAGTGGGTGCTCGGAAGAACGTATCAAACGAATAGTACCCAAGCTGCATAGGATAATCAACTGTTAACGGCAACATTAAATAGTCTAATAAAGACCAGAGAAGTTTCAATTTATTTAAAAACATATTTACGCTATCGATGCACTGTAACAACATGGTTGTTTTAGATTTTTTTATGGTTTCCGGTTCCGCTCATGAAGAGTTCTCATGCTTTTATATTATTAACTATTATTACTCTTTTTTTCTACTTCTCATAATTCAGATGTCTAGTGAAGAACATAGAAAAATTTGAATAATCAACATAGTACAAAGCCAAAGCAAGATAACTACAACTAATACAATCGTTGTTAGCAATGATGATGATCGTGTCGCATTTATGGTTGTTCTAGTGCAAGTCTTTTTAGCTGACGCCACTTCGGCTTCTTCCATGTCAGTGATGGTGAAATAATGATGACGACACGACACCCACTACCCGAGAAGAGAAACTCTCCGACCGGACCGGGAATCGAATCCGGGACCCTTGTGTGGCAACCTACCATGCTGTCCACTGGACTACGGAGGCGGACTTGTTAACAATGGCAACTGAATTTGCTTCTAAATAAAGAGAAATGTGCCGGTTTTAATTAGACGTATTTACAGTTGCACAAGTCAATTAGTATGGCGTGCAGCGGCGAGAGCTTTTTTTTGTGGTTTTAGGGCGCACAACTTCTACGGTCATTAGCGCCCAGACAAGAACATAGATTCGCTAGATCTCAAAAAATAAAACAAAAAAAATTTGGTGACTGTCAGAACATCAAGAAGAGGCTAAAACAAAAGATAAACAATGAAAAGTGTTAAATATCCTTCGATAAGTTGGCCAAGTTGATAAAACGCAAAACTCGAGCAGCTGCTCGTGTGTCATCAGCTAAAATTTCCTCCAGAGTAGACGGAAAGTGAAGGGCTACACGGAGATGATTAAAATTAACACAAGTCAGTAAAACATGTCGCACTGTCAGCAGTTCACCGCAGGAGCACAGCGGTGCAGGGTCGGCGGATAGCAAGTGACGGTGGCTGAAACGGCAGTGACCGATCCGCAACCGGGCCAGGATGACCACCTCTCGCCGAGAGAGGCGTGAGGAGGTCCTCCAAGCGGTCGGGATCGGTTTTACAGTTCTCAATTTATTGTTGTACATTGAAAACCACGCACTGTGCCATTGCGACACGATACTCCGGCGAAGAGCCCGTTGAACATCGTCCGATGGGACGCAAAAGGTAGCCATGCGCGGCAAAAGAGCTGCGGCCTTGGCTGCTATGTCGGCGGTCTCATTCCCGGGCACACCCACGTGGCCAGGGACCCACAGGAAAGAAACGTGACAGCTGTCATCTGCTAGCAACTGGAAGGAGCGTTGGATCCGATACACGAGAGGATGGTTTGAGAAAGGGTCCTTAAGACTCTGCAGGGCACTAAGGGAGTCCGAACATATGGCATAGAAAGGTTGGCGGTGGCGCCAGGTATACAAAACGGCCTGGTGGAGGGCAAAAAGCTCAGCCGTGAAATTCGAGCACCGGTCAGGGAGCTTGTATTGGAACCGGTTGTCCCCGACGACAAAGGCAGATCCGACACCGGTAGTGCTCTTGGAACCATCAGTGTAAATAAATATGGCATTATCGAACCGCGAACGGAGTTCGACAAGCCTCGAGCGGTATACCAAATCCGGAGTGCTCTCCTTGGGGAGCGAACTAAGTTCAAGGTGAGTGTGAACCTGGGCCTGATGCCACGGTGGCAATGGGCTTTCGCTCAACCGAAAGGTGGAAGGAAGGATAAAATCGAGCCGCTGTAGTAGGCGGCGAAACCGAACTCCAGGTGGAAGCAAGGCAATCGCAGACAACTTATTGGCGATCGAGTGAGTCGTCAAAAAATAATAGGTAAGATGGATGGTTGGGCATCGACCGCAGGCGGCATGCGTAACGACACAAGAGTATGTCACGCCGAGTGGTCAAGGGTAACACAGCAGCCTCGGCATACAGACTTTCAACAGGGCTGGTATAAAATGCACCGGTCGCAAGACGTAATCCCCGATGGTGGATAGAGTTGAGACGGCGGAAATCGACGGCCGTGCAGAAGAGTATACAAGGCTTCCGTAGTCGAGCTTCGACTGAACAATTGCCTGGTAAAGGTGAAGCAGGACGGTACGATCCGCTCCCCATGACGTGCCACTGAGGACACGAAGAACATTAAGGGATCGGGCACAACGGGCAGCCAGGTAGGACACGTGTGTCGACCAGCAAAGTTTCCGATCCAACATGAGTCCCAAGAATTTCGTAGTCTCCACAAAAGGGAGAGCAACAGGGCAGAGATTTAGAGAAGGTGGAAGAAATTCCTTGTATCTCCAAAAGTTGATACACACCGTTTTCTCAGTAGAGAATCTGAAGCCGTTTGCAATGCTCCAGGAATATAGACGGTCAAGACAGCGTTGAAGAGAACGCTCCAAGAGACACGTCCGCTGGGCGCTGCAATAAATTGCGAAATTGTCAACAAAAAGAGATCCGGAGATGTCGGCTGAAAGGCAATCTACGATCGGATTGATTGCAATGGCAAAGAGAGCCACACTCAAGACGGAGCCCTGTGGTACCCCATTCACCTGGCAAAAGGTATCTGACAAAACAGAGCCCACCCGTACCCGGAACTTGCGATCCGCCACAAACGCTTGAATGAAAAGAGGAAGGCGGCCCCGGAGGCCCCATGTGTGCAATGTGCGGAGAATGCCCGCTCTCCAACAGGTATCGTATGCCTTCTCCAAGTCGAAGAACACTGCTACTGTTTGACGCTTCCTTAGAAAGGTGTTCATTATGAAGGTCGACAACGTAACGAGGTGATCAGCAGCAGAGCGGTGTCGACGAAAACCGCATTGGATATTAGTCAGGAGGCGGCGAGATTCGAGGAGCCAGACCAACCGAGCGTTAACCATGCGTTCCATCACCTTACAGACGCAGCTCGTCAGAGAAATGGGGCGATAACTGGAAGGAAGGTGTTTGTCCTTCCCTGGTTTGGGGATGGGGACAACAATAGCTTCACGCCAACTTGTGGGAACATGACCTTCAGTCCATATGCGATTGTAGGTACTAAGAAGAAAGCACTTGCCCGCAGGAGAGAGGTTCTTCAGCATCTCAATATGAATGGAATCGGGCCCGGGAGCAGAAGATCGGGACAGGGCGAGAGCACGGTCTAGCTCCTGCATGGTGAAGGCGACGTTATAATTTTCACGATTAAAAGAGTGGAAAGAAGGCGGCCATGCCTCCTCTACCTGTTTGCAAGGGAGAAAGGCAGGGTGGTAATGGGCAGAGCTCGAAACCTCCGCAAAGAAACGGCCCAATGCGTTGTAAACATCAGCGGGGTCCACGAGGACTGTGTTCTCCACGGTCAGGCCAGGAATCGGAGAGTGGACCTTAATGCCGGATAAACGGCGGAGGCCACCCCAAACAACCGTGGAGGGAGTAAAACGGTTAAATGAACTAGTAAAAGCAGTCCAGCAAGCTTTCTTGCTGTCGTTTATGATACGACGATATTGCGCTCTCATACGTTTATAATGTATGCAATTCTCCAAAGTTGGGTGGCGGCGGAAGGTGCGTAAAGCACGGCGCCGGGCTCAAAGCGCGTCGCGGCAGGCTGCAGTCCACCAAGGGACCGGCACACGACGTGGAGAAGATGACGAACGAGGTATGGAATGTTCGGCAGCGGTGAGAATAACCTCTGTGAGGTATTCGACCTGACTGTCACGGCTGGGAAAATGCTGATCGTGAAAAACAGCCATGGAAGAATAAAGCCCCCAGTCGGCTTTAGAAATGTTCCAACTGGTGGGACGAGGAGATGGGGAATGATGCAGGTAGTGGATGATACAAGGGAAATGGTCACTCGAGTACGTGTCAAAGTGCATACCACTCAAAACTACCGGCAAGCTGAGGAGTGCATATTGCGAGGTCTACATGGGAATAAGTGTGTGTTGTGTCTGAAAGGAAGGTCGGTGCACCGGTGTTGAGGCAGACAAGATTGAGGTGTTGGAGAAGGTCCACCAAAAGGGAGCCTCTCGGACAAGGCGCCGGAGAGCCCCATAGGGGGTGGTGGGCATTGAAGTCGCCTACCAACACGAAAGGTGAAGGGAGCTGTCGACGAGGTGTAGCACATCTGCCCTAGTAAGGGCAGATGGCGATGGCGAATAGATATTATAGAGAGAAAAGGTAAATGTGGATAGAGTGATGCGGACGGCAACTGCCTGTAGGTGAGTATGCAATGAAATGGGACGGTAATAGAAGTCGTCTCGAATGAACATCAGAACCCCTCCATGGGCTGGGATACCTTCCACGGGTGGCAGGTCGAACCGCACAGAGGTGTAGTGTGGAAAGTCTGCACGATCACTTGGACGCAACTTATTTTCTTGGAGACAGACTAGAAGCGGGCAGTGCAATCGAAGGAGTAGTTTTATCTCCTCCCGATTGGAACGAATGCCGCGAATATTCCATTGAAGGAGCGCCATGATAAAAAATGAGTTAAGAGATGAGGGTAAAAACGAACAACCAAGCGGGGTCACCTCGACGGCCACTGAGGACCGGATTTCGAGGGGGCACTGCTATCGCTGTCTAGGGGCAAAGGGTCGTGGTCCATAGGTTCGACCGACGCGCCTGCCACCTCCTTGAGTTGATCAGGAGGGGCAGTTTCCACCGCCGGTAAAGGGCCGGGTGCCCGGCAGACGGAGCGTCCCGGTGAAACAGAAGACGGCCGAGGCCGGCAACTGATGGATGGCGTGGCTGAAGAGTCACGCCGTGGCGGGGAAGGAGGGGGGCTATTCTTTTTGTGAGCCTTCTTTGAGGCATGACGGGCAGAGGAGGCTGTTGACGATGGAGAAGACGTAGTCTTGAGGAAGTCTTCACGAACAGGTTCTTTTTTTGAACTTCGGGCAGCGGATTTCGGTGCCCGGGATGTTTGGGAACGGGCTGACGCATGAACTGTAGAATGGGCAGAAGGGATCGGAGAGGTGGAACGAGCAATTTTCGAGCTAGCCGACCTGATAACAGTGTCACAGAATGTTAAGTCGCAGGTCTGAATGCCTACCTCCTTAGTTGGTCGAGGTGAGGTGAGGACCTGGCTGAAAGTACCCGATGGGAGTACAGCGGGCTTCCTACTCGCTAGTAACTTCCGAGCGGCATAAGTGGAGACCTTCTCCTTGACACGAATCTCTTGGATGACCCGCTCTTCTTTATAAACGTAGCAGTCCCGCGAAGAAGCAGCATGGTCACCCATGCAATTAATGCAACGAGGGGATGGCGGTAGACAGGCACCCTCATGGGCGTCCCTGCCACAGGTAGCGCACTTGGCTGCATTTGGACAAGACTTGCTGGTATGATTTTATCTTTGGCAGTGGAAGCATCGCGTAGGGTTGGGTATATACGGGCGTACGGAGATGACTTTGTAGCCCGCTTTCACCTTAGATGGTAGGTCAACCCTGTCGAAAGTTAGGAAGACAGTACGAGTTGGCACGAGGTCGTTGTTAACGTGACACGATGGACTGCCGTAACTCCCTGATCAGACATATAGCTGAGTATTTCCTCATCGGATAACCCATCCAGGGATCTCGTGAAGACTACCCCCCGTGAAGAGTTAAGGGTGCGGTGAGCCTCCACTTTTACTGGGAAAGTATGAACTAGTGTAGCCCGAAGTAATTTTTGTGCCTGGAACGCATTATCAGTCTCAAGCAACAAGGTCCCATTGCGCTGCCTGGAGCAGGTCTTCAAGGGACCTGCGATCGCATCGACTCCCTTCTGAATGATGAAAGGATTCACAGCAGAAAAATCCTTATCGTCAGTACGTGAACCACTAGGAACTTAGGAATGGTAGGTAAGACTTTTTGTGGCTGAGAATCATCGTGTTTCCGCTTATGGGTCAAGGTTAGAGAAGATTTGGAAGGTTTCATAGCGGAGGTGTCCCCCATGATTACCGGCGTCTCCGATGGCGCGCTCCTTCCTTGTGGGGGCCCTCACTGAGGGCGCACCCGCCTTAGGTGGCTGTTCGCACCTCAGGTCACACCTCCCGAGAACGGATGGAGGGACCAATTGGCATGTTCGGAAGGTATCAGCTCGGGTAATCACCCCTCCCTGGGCCCGGCCTTTACCGGGGGTACGTACATGCCTTACATGTCTACCCGTCACCGGCTACGCAGAGCGTGGGTCGACCTTCAGACACGCACAGGGAGGAAAGAAAAGAGGAAGGAGAGAAAGGGATGAAGGAGGAGAGAGAATCTCAAACGCCGAGGCGGAGATTAAAGGGTGAGTCGAGAACAAGGAGAAAGGAAAAAAAGGGGAAGGCTGAAGAACAGGAAAGGAAGAGGACCAAGAAGAGAAGACAGAGGAAGCTAAAGAGAAACCTTAAACTGACTAAAAACGCCCGTCTCCGGGCGAAGGCACAAACCGGGGGGAAAGAGGGAAGCGGCCTGGGACGGAAGAAAGGTCGCTCCGGCTCGGGGCCCCGTGCGCGCCACACACGTACCCACAAAAGAGCTATGGGCCCCCTGGGGGGCGGCGAGAGCGTTGTCACCTTCCGAGGGTAAGTCTGGTGTCTGCAGTTTCTGAAGACCGCATACAACCAAGCAGCCACTCGTTTTAGGGGAAATAGTACCGCCCTGTTTTAACAATGTTAAATTAAATGGCCAGTTTTCTCAGGAACTGCTGTGTATATAAGTATGGTGTTTTTATTACATGTCCTCGCATGTTTTGTGACTGTATTGCTCCACAATTACTTTAAAATAACAGCTGGAAAAGTTATGATTTTTCCCCCTAAACATATAATTTTGTTAAAACTTCCTGGCAGATTAAAATTGTGTGCCGGAACCGGGACTCGAACCTGGGACCTTTGCCTTTCGCGGGCAAGCGCACTACCGACTGTGCTATCCCGACACGACTCACGATTCCGCCTCAACTTTACTTCCGCCAGTTCCTCGACTCCTACTTTCCAAACTTCACAGAAGCTCTCCTGCGTACCATGCAAGACTAGCACTCCTGGAAGAAAGGATATGAGAGCTTCTGTGAAGTTTGGAAACTAGGAGGCGAGGTACTGGCGGAAGTAAAGTTGGGAGGCGGCATCGTGAGTCGTGTCGGGATAGCACAGTCGGTAGTGCGCTTGCCCGCGAAAGGCAAAGGTACCAGGTTCGAGTCCCGGTTCCGGCACACAATTTTAATCTGCCAGGTTGTTTCATATCAGCGCACACTCCGCTGCAGAGTGAAAGTTTCATTCTATAATTTTGTTGTAGATTCACAATTTTAATTTCTTTAATTTTAACTATTACTGTAAATAGTACTAAAGTAGAGTTACAACATCATTGTACTATGTTATGCAGTAAATAATTAATTTATGTAGATTCAATAGTTACTGGGAAAAAGGGGCATTTATACTGAAAAATGTCATTGAGAAAATTGCGTTTAACGAAAAATTTTTAATATACAGCCAACTGATATATAAAAAAATATGTTAAAATCCTTCTGGGTGGCAGTCATCTCCTCCATCTTCCTCACCCATTGCTGCCCACCTCCTCTAGGATCTGGCTTCTTTTGACATATTGTCTGCGTTCACGATTTGCAGTTGGTCCAAGTCTATCACACTTTTAGTGGTGTTGTAACCTTTAAGAATTCCAAGATGCTTCAGAATCTTGAGTTCTCCAGAACAGCCATCATTAAAACCAAGAACAGCATCAAAACACCAAATTCGAAGACTTAATTTCTAACAAACACTGAATCTAAAACACGGCTAGTGGATAACTATTGTCAAACAAACAAATCTACAGGTCGAAGAGTTTACTGCGAAGTAGCGCTTGTGTGCAACGGACAGTTCTACAAAACTAGAGAAACCACTGCCTTCTAGACTATATAGTTCCAGAGAAAAATGCCAATATGCGAAATGATGGAAAACAAAATTCTAAGAAATGTCATTGCATGATTATTTTCAAGTAATTTAAAATAGTAAATTTCAATAAAACCAACCCCAAATTAAGCATAAATATATTTTCATAGCACAAAATATAGACATTATGGGTATTCGCTGAATTTGTTTTGGTAAAAGGACACTTCGCACTTGATAGTTGATCACCTATTTTGTTGCTGAGCACAAATATTTCAGCTGCTCACAAAACTAATGCACCGACACATTAGTGACGATACTTCTGTCGATGTACTGTGCAGCTGAGACTTGTATTTATACACTGGCGTTAGATACTGCTAAATCCTAGGTGATCCAGGAGGTATCGTCTGTGACTTTGATCCTACCGTGTTGGATTAAATTGTTGCTGCTTAGCAGAAAAAAGTGTATCTAATTTCGCGGACGGGATTTACAGCTCAAGGTGACAAAGTAGAACCCCGACGACGTCTCTGCGAGTTTCCACATATTCAGTAGGGGTAATGAGACAAAAGCAATTGTCAGAGCCATTCCACAGTCAGAGCAGCGGTTAAAATTTTTAGTGGGGAATATTAGCAGGTAGTTGAGCGAGTGTGAGCGAGTGCGAGTGCGAGTGCGAGTGCGAGTGAGTGCGAGTGCGAGTGAGTGCGAGTGCGAGTGCGAGTGAGTGCGAGTGCGAGTGCGAGTGAGTGCGAGTGCGAGTGCGAGTGAGTGCGAGTGCGAGTGCGAGTGCGAGTGCGAGTGCGAGTGAGTGCGAGTGCGAGTGCGAGTGCGAGTGCGAGTGCGAGTGAGTGCGAGTGCGAGTGCGAGTGCGAGTGAGTGCGAGTGAGTGCGAGTGCGAGTGCGAGTGCGAGTGAGTGCGAGTGCGAGTGAGTGCGAGTGAGTGCGAGTGCGAGTGCGAGTGCGAGTGAGTGCGAGTGCGAGTGAGTGCGAGTGAGTGCGAGTGCGAGTGCGAGTGAGTGCGAGTGCGAGTGCGAGTGCGAGTGCGAGTGAGTGCGAGTGCGAGTGAGTGCGAGTGAGTGCGAGTGCGAGTGCGAGTGCGAGTGCGAGTGAGTGCGAGTGCGAGTGAGTGCGAGTGCGAGTGAGTGCGAGTGCGAGTGAGTGCGAGTGCGAGTGAGTGCGAGTGCGAGTGAGTGCGAGTGCGAGTGAGTGCGAGTGCGAGTGCGAGTGAGTGCGAGTGCGAGTGCGAGTGAGTGCGAGTGCGAGTGAGTGCGAGTGCGAGTGCGAGTGAGTGCGAGTGCGAGTGAGTGCGAGTGCGAGTGCGAGTGAGTGCGAGTGCGAGTGAGTGCGAGTGAGTGCGAGTGAGTGCGAGTGAGTGCGAGTGAGTGCGAGTGAGTGCGAGTGAGTGCGAGTGAGTGCGAGTGAGTGCGAGTGCGAGTGCGAGTGAGTGCGAGTGAGTGCGAGTGAGTGCGAGTGAGTGCGAGTGAGTGCGTGAGTGTGTGTGTGTGTGAGTGCGTGAGTGTGTGTGTGAGTGTGTGTGTGAGTGTGTGTGTGAGTGTGTGTGTGAGTGTGTGTGTGTGTGTGTGAGTGTGAGTGTGAGTGTGTGTGAGTGTGAGTGTGAGTGTGTGAGTGTGAGTGTGTGAGTGTGAGTGTGTGAGTGTGAGTGTGTGAGTGTGAGTGTGTGTGAGTGTGTGAGTGTGAGAGTGTGAGAGTGTGAGTGTGAGTGTGTGTTCCCATCTCGATTGGGAACATAGCTTTAGTGAAGATACAATCATATCCATAAATGGTAGGTTTTTCACGTTTTATAGCAAGTTATTTATCTAAATGAATTAATTGTTCTTGTGTTCATTTGGGAATAGTTCAGCGTCTCGTTACCCAGTAATATAAATCTATTTTGTGTGTAATTGTGATATCTGTCATAGTATTGTCCATTGGTAGGATGTTCATAGTTATTTGGTAATAAAACCCACTTTTATTAGATCTGTGTCAACTACTGTCATTCAGCATTTCCTATAACTTTTTTGGAGGGGAAGATTAATATTAAATTAAGAAAATAAGCCACTGACATGTTGATAATGTTTAGGAATTGAGTTTACTAAGTACATACTTAAGTGACTTCTGAATGTCACTTTGCTCAAATAGTCCAAGATTATTCTTTCTATGTTTAGGAAAACATAGTGGAGACCCGATTACTCTGATTTCATGACAACATAATGTTCATATTACTGTAAGTTCCCATCTTCATATTAAATACCAATTTGCATATTAACCTGTTAAAAGCGTGTCCCAAGGCACAGAGAAAATAAAAACCAAGTTACAACTACAATATCATAAAATTGTTGACACCTCCCACCATCACTTCATATGCATCAGAAGCCCTGTCGCTCTTTCCAATAAAGTTCCAACTTATTAGATACAGTGCCCACCAGGTACACGGACTTTAAATTAAAAAAATATTTGCTTGTTCCAGTTCGCTGATGCGATAACCTAGCAATGCGCATAATTGGATAAAATAAACACAAAAACTGCAACAGAAAATGCTGATTATTTGATTAATTTATCACTGCTGCTGTACCAGGCACCACCAAGGAATGGAATGAAATGCATTCTACTTTATTATATTCTCGATATCTGAGATCATTATAACAAGACTTTCAGTAAGTCAATTTCTTCCATTTAAACGCTTTCCCGCATAAAAACAATATTTGAATTAAACAATAAAACTTGAAAGATCAGAGCTTGTCCAACTGTAATGACCATGCCATCGACGGTACGTTAAATCTTTATCATCCTTCATCCTTAGTTGAACAACAAATTTAAGTCGCTGTATAAGTCCGCGGCGGAGCGGCCGAGCGCATTGAGGCGCTATGCTGCGATGCGTGAGGTCGTTCCCCCCTCGGGTATGGATGTTCGTGTTGTCTTTAGTGTAAGGTAGTTCATAAGTAGTTTGTAAGTTTAGGGACTCACGACCCCGCAGTTAAGTCCCATAAGCTTCATGAACATTCGCCGTAGATGCTTTTATTCCGCTGGAATTTACAAACGGAAAAAACGGTTCATCCGTTCACCGATATTGTGGCTAACAGTGTTGTTCTCATTCATATAATTATGACACAGAAATTACTATGGTTTAGATGTTACGAATGACCGCATGTGAAGTCTACAATAGACCTGTTACAAATACTAACTTCTGTAGCCATACATGCAAGAACAAAATATCAATTTCCGTTCCATATGTGACAGCTCTGATTGATTAAAGATTGCCCTTCGCTTTCGGAGTGCGTCTCATGTATCTTACTGCAAGCATCAAACTCTCTGAATTGCGCTTTCATATCTGATAATCTGTCACCGGTTTTCTGGATTGTCAACATAATCATAGACATGACATGCTTATCTGTTGCCCTTGCTCATAAATGTCATTTCCGAACACTTATCTGCGGTCCCTGAAAAGGTTTGAACTTATTTAGTCTCTACAACTAAGCTTTTTGTGACCATTTCCGCCACATGTGTTGCAGACTTTGATATCGTTGTCATTCGTAATGGCAAAATGGAGTTACTGAATCGCAATGTTAACATCCGTTGTTTAAGAACAGTTTCGTTGAAGGGAGAGTAGAAAGAAGAAAATTGTCGGTTTGACGTCTAATTAACGCCAGCTTCTATGATACAAAGCACAATATGATACACAATACTAGGGCAGAATATGAATTGAGAAACAAAGACGTAAACATTCTGGCTATCACTTGGCACGAGTGAGATATTCGCGAATTCGGAATATCCAACCAATTTGTTGCCCAGTCGTTTCAGATACGAGTTTAACGTTTTAGATACCGCGGTACCTTGTTAGTATACATGAAAGCAATGTGATATAACTCAGATCATACTGAGAGTCCAAAATATTTGATTGTAGGTATGTATCACTTTTGATCTTAAGTTTGACAAATCAAGCTATGAAAACTCCGTTAACAAATGAGTCATTAGTATGGCACCTACAGATACTCCACAAGGGGGCGGTTCATATCACCGTTACGTTAACTACCTTTACCGTGATCTCCCTAAATCGTATCAAAATCTAGGACGGTCCATTTCAAAGAGCAAGTCCGATTTTATTCATTACCATCCCCAACGTGGTTTTGTATCTCTTTTCTACTGACCTCGTTGTCGAGTTATTAAATCCCAATCTCTTTTAGGTACGAAACATCGCTCGTCAGTCTGAGTGTTGGACGGTTGTATCAGGATAGAGGGAGGGAGAGGAAGGAAGGGAGGGAAAATTATCAATGATGACGAATTGAAATTAAGCGGGCATACAATACGAAAGAGAAGCTTTTTCGCAGAATAGGCGAGGAAAGAAATATGCAGGGTAAGTAACTAGAATGAATTAGGGCATACAACAAATAATCTAGGACGTTGGGTATGAAAACCACTCAAAGGAGATAAAGTCACGGTAGGCCGTTCGGACCAGTATGTGGACAGGAAAAAGAAAAACCCACGTGAGGCAAGTGGTAATTTGATATCTTGTTTTTGACACACACAGAGGAAGCCATGACTGTTATAGTTCAACAGCTGTAAAAATATTTGACCGTGGAGGATTGTATTTAACTCCTATGCATCTTTGAGAAAATTAATAGGGTGATTGGTCTGAAGTTTCGGGTCCTCTTTCTTCCAAGCTTGAGTCTAGCGACGCACCACCGCGACATTTTTTGCCGCTCGTGCGCACGACTTACGACACAGTTCCACGGCTAATGAATCATGATACCAGACAACCGCTTATCGGAGAGCGTTCGACGGTCGTCGAAAATAAAACGCAGTGACGGCTATGACTGGTGAATCATCGAAACGCCATTCAGACTTTAATCCGAAGCAAAATACACTGTCTCTTACTGTCTTACAAGATTACGTAGTTAAGTATCCGTAACATTGATATACAAACCGACAATAAGAAAAAGTGTGGAGTAAATATGGAATATAAAATATTCACCTTGAGAACTTTGAGCATGTGCTGAAATTACGCACTGTGAAATACGAGGGTCTATCGAAAATTACGATCCGAATACAGATAAAGTAATTTATTCCACAAAAATCTATAACACTTAGGCCTACACTAGTTTTCAACATACACCCATAATTTTGTTTGTCTTTCTGATAGCGTGGTATACGTTTATGTATTGCTTTGTCACACAATGTAGCCGCCTGTGTTGGCAACCATGTGATCTTGTGATAACATGTTACTTTATAAATACTCAACGGCCGGCCGCGGTGGCCGAGGGGACTGAGGCGCTCCAGTCACGGTCTGCACGGCCACTACGGTCGGGGGTTCGAATCCCCCCTCGGGCATGGATATTTGTGCCGTCCTTAGGATAAGCTAGTTGATAAGTAGTTTGTAAGTTTAGGGACAGTTGACCCCGTAGTTAAGTCCCATAAGCTTAACAAACATTTGAACAAATACTCAATGTTTCTGTCACAATCTCTTAAATTACTGTTTGAGAAACTTGTGGAAGTTGAAAAGCAAGAGTATGTATCATTTATCTAAGGTTTATGTTAATCTTCTTCGACTGCACTAATTAGGGCATCAGAAACCAAATGTGGACTTATACTTCGTTCTTCGTCATGCACTCCAACACGTCCTTCCTTAAACTGTCGGATAAATCTTCTCACCACTGAAGCGCTCATTGGATTTTCTCTGTAAGCATCCCAGATGATTAACGTTCTTAGGATTCAGAAAAAGAATTACACGTCTAATTTGACATGCGACGGGACTTTCGATCAACGATGCCATTGTAAACAATCGCTACGAACGACACACAACACAAAGCTATCTCGAAATGGCAACATTCCATTCTGCTTGAACCAGAGATATTACTGCGCTCGCACGGAACTGCGACTATAGTACTGCCGTGGGGAAAAAATCTAAACGTAACCTACTTCCCGAACTCCCCTCACAGATCTGTATATGATTTTAGCACCATTTGTGTACATATGTTTATTCTTTTGACACAATATCCGGATTTCGGCTTTAGAGCCATTTTGAAGTATGAACAGCATAAAAGTTGATGTGGAAAGTAAATTAAGATCTACAGGTTTACCCTACTTAAAAGTAGTTTCCTTTACAGCACATAAATAGATCTGACACCAAAAATAGGCCTATTTTGTAACATCGTCATGGAAGCATTTGTAGCTGAACATGTTACATCTTTGAGATCTGTTCAATATTTTTCTCGACAGACGACCTATGATTTATTTGACTGCAGGAAATTCAAAGTGCCTCAGCCTGTTCAAGGAATGATTTATTATACTACAGCCTCAAAGTTTGTTCATTAAATTTTAATATGTTCAGATTATACTGAGAGATCTGTTTATTATTCAACGACGACTTAAATGGATACAGACAATATGCATTCCAATGCTAGCTCAGTAGATGTGTTCTACGTTAGCGATCTCTATCAAGTTCTTAAGCTATATAATTGTGGCTTATTAGCAGATTGTATTCCTTGTTTTACTCCATTACCACCACCACCACCACCACCACCACCACCAGTAGAAGTTTATCAGAGGAATTGTAATTCACCCAGTGTGCTTCGTTTGTCATTTAGCTATAGCTGCGGTGGTATGGTGCCTTGCTCGGGAGCGCGAGGTTGTTCCCGTCGGAGGTTCGAGTCCTCCCTCGGGCGCGCACGTGTGTCCTTATATTAAGTTAGTTTAAGTAGTTTTAAGCCTAGCGACCGCTAACCACAATAATTAAGCTCCATAGATTTACAAACATTTGAACATTTAGCTTATAGCTAAGACTACGTTCCATTCGCCCTTCATTTTATTTATGGTGCGTACTGAGACCTGAATTGTCTTCCTCTTAATTTTCTCAGACTGCGAGGAGCAATATGTTGCCTGACTCTTTGACCCTCAGAAGACTGCGGTCAGCGCAGCTGACTGCTCTGTAGTGGGCCCGGGTTTGATTCCTGACCATGCCGGAGATTTTACCCATTCGGGGACTGGGTCTTGTGATATTATTTAATCAGCACCGACAAGCATGGCGATGAATAGGTATGAAAAAGACTAAGATCAGGCGGTCGAAATAACTGTCACTTTCTCCCGAGCAAAAACGCCACACGCTCGTTTCATTTTATTTAGAACGAACGTTCTAGGATTTCTTTTACGCTCACCCCCTCTTCTGAACGAGCGTGTACCATACTTCCCAGATGCGAGATAACTGAAGTAATCAAAAACGAAATACAGATCATATTTCCATCATAATCTGACCTGGTAAGTTTGATAAGCAACGAACAATGTTTACGTTGACTCAACTGCCAGTCCCTGGTTGATGCATTTAGCTTGTGCTTTGCTTCTCAACTTCGCATCAATTATTTGGAGATATGATTTTCTTACATTCAACAGCATCATCCGTCAATAACTTCAAGGAACTAAAGACGTTCTACCAATAATATTTTCCTTTATCTACCACCACCACCACCACCACCACCACCACCACCAAAGTGACTTATAAATGACTTAAACCCATTAAATATGATGAGTTCAGCCTGTTCCGAAATCCTAAATCAACTAACAGGCGACACTGCTGAACTGTATCTTTCAATTGTTGTGGAAGTATTGTCCGAGATTTTTGTTGGATAATCAGTTTGATGGTGCTGGGCATGTACACTGGCAGCCTGCCACCTTTACGGCTGTCTCCAGATCAGCTATCGGTGACATGCGATACCAACCGATATCCGATCCTCAAAGGAAGCACGTTTTCTGGCGTTACGAAAGGGCACTACGCAGATTGGCGATCAGCTTGTAGAGTTCCTCTGTTGCAGTGTTTTCAAACTTCTTTGAGTACGCGACCTCCTTTCCAAGTACAAAATATTCTGCCGTTCCCCCTCCCACAGCACACACATTATATAAATACGCTAACACGAAAATTGTGATACAGATTACTAATTTATTCATACAACAAGGCCAATGAAAGTTACATAATTCAAAAGATTGTTTGTCGTAGATTTCACGAATATAAATATTGCGTACATTTATCCATTAAAAGTGGTAAAAGGAAGTAGAAATTTTCCTATCTACAGCTTGGATCAAGTTCTACATTCTCCAACAATCAGCTCACTGATTGGCTATTTGCCTCGGCCAAAGACGCTGTGATACAGCGCATCTGCAGTATTAAAATAAGTGAATATCGAAACATGGTGTGCTCCCAACTCAATTTCTTGTGCCGTTCAAATGCTTCATTTTCGCAGTGATTAAGAGTGGTTAAAGGAAATGGATGTTTTAATATGAATGCCGATATAAAGGATGGTGCGCCGGAGAGGCATGTAGCGGTGCACGGGTGGAACTACGAAGTAGACATGTCAGCTCTGGAATTCTGAATATCGCAGTATCGAAATAACATTTCTTGGCGTTGTATAAATATACGAACACCGAAATGGTGTTCCATTTCAAATATTATGTTAATGAAAGTTATATAATTCGAAAATGGCTTCCGTTTTTATTTGTTGTTATTGTGTCAGGCATTTTCCTTAACACGTAAAAGATACCGTTTATACCTCCCAGTGCCGGTTAAATTTTACCAAATATCCCAGCGGCCTCCTATGATAATGTTGGCAACAGATGCTGAATAGTGAGAATCCTGTGAGTCTTCGTTATAGCCAATCGCTTGACAACGCTGATGCTTTCTCATGGAATCTTCGCTTTACGAGGGCAATTATTTTTACTGAGCGGACGAAGGTACACACAATAACCTGTCAACCATAAAGCAAGAACAGTATTATTTGTTTACTTCATGGTCTGTACGATACACTAATCGAGTCATTCTATGTGGTTCGAACAAATGGGCAAAGATTTTCTATCGTGTTGTTGATGTTGCCAACATAATCACGCGAGGCCGCCGATATGGTACGTAAAATGTTACCCCCAGTGACCATTGTAAACACAATTGGTCGATTTTCGACCAGACGCAATACTAGTAATGATTAATAGATGAACAGGGAAATCGACGTTCCAAATATTGAAATGTTTGTAAATCTAAGGGACTTAACTGCTGCGGTTATCAGTCCCTAGGCTTACAAACAAACTAATTTATGCTAAGGGAAAAAAATACAAAACAAAAAACGCGCGCGCGCGTCAGAGGCAAACCGAGTTTTAATACTATTTATTTACGGAGACTGTCATAACTGTAGATAGGCGTTAATAACGGTTAAAGGAGGTAGATGCAGTCATACACCGCTGAAAACAATTCGGGGAACAGGTGAGATGATATACTCGACATACATATGGACGGTAACGTATTTTGTTATTGGTTGAAATTGTCATTTGTGTATGATACTGTACGATATTTTGCAATATCACCTCTTTACTTGAGGTTTATGTGGCATTTACTTAGAGCGAGCCGGCCGCGGTGGCCGAGGGTACTGAGGCGCTCCAGTCACGGTCTGCACGGCCACTACGGTCGGGGTTCGAATGGATATTTGTGCCGTCCTAGTTCGTAAGTAGTTCATAAGTAGTTTGTAAGTTTAGGGACTGATGACCCCGTAGTTAAGTCCCATAAACTCTACAAACATTTGAACATTTGAACTTAGAGCCACACGAAATTAATATTATTACCGTTGTGGGAGGTACTGGTATGGCCTCAATGCGTCTCTGATGTGCATCCCAGACATGCTCAATCGGGTTTATATCCGCCAAACAAGCTGGTTACTCCGTTCACTTCCCTCAGGTTCAAGCATGTTGTCCACAGTGCAGCTCTGTGGGGACGAGCGTTATCGTCCACCGGAAGGAACCCATCGTCTATGGCCCCAACGTAGGGCGCAACAAAAGGTCCAAGTATCTCGTCTCTATACCGCTGAGCAGTCAATGCGCCTTTCGAACCACATAGAGGTCCGTACGTCCGCCAATAACTGACTCCTGCTCACAACATTCATCCACCATCATGATATGGTCATGTTTCCTGCACCTAAGCAGGATTGTCCCAAGGGCCACGTTTTCTCCAGATGAGGGAACGACGATGTTCGTCTGAACACAAAATATTTCGTGAACAGAACCCGACGCCATTCCTTACGACTCCAATCTTGATGTTCCCCCGACCAGTTTCTGAGGACTAAACGATGGGAAGTGGATTTAATGGGACACACACCATAGGCGGCAGTGCGTAGACGCCACATTCGCGAAGGCGGACGGTTTTTGTTTATATTTCGCGTCATGTTTCTGCCTGGAGAGTGCAATGTAATTGCATTCAGTCTCATGTCTTGACGGGCTGTTAACCGGAGATAACTGTCGTATCTTGCTGATGTTAGCCGTGAAAAACCTTGGTCTTGCCTTCTTTTAACGGTTCCTGTTGTCTGTAAGCGCGTCCAGGCCCCATTGGGACACTCCAATAGCTGCAGCCACCTCCGTGTCAGTCCCGCTTCCAACCTATCTACGGCTGTCCATGTCAACTTCGATTAAGTCACGTTGTTGCATTGTACTATCTGCTCACTACACTATCTGAACCCAACTACTTGTTTATTCGTTTGGTAGGGTAAACAAATACCAACCCCATCTGTAGCAACTTTCTGTTATTACCATTATCTCGGTGGCCGTAAGATTGTTGTCTCCACTCCGTAGAACCGACACAAGGACGAATCGTTTTAGTTCACTCTGTGGATGACTACTCTTTCCTTTCTCGCCGTATATAGCCATACACAGCAACGCAAAGCAGGCGACTGATTTGAGTGGTATGTGTTCACGGCTCGTCTATGATTGCAAGAATTATTTCATTTACTTTGTCATTGATTTCATATCTGACTGAGGCGCAGCGAAGCGCAGCCGAGTTTAGCTAGCTGTAACAGAACTACATCAAAAATTCCAAAGGCGACGTATTAAATTTCTATTTACTGATCGTGAAACAATTTTACTTTGCACAGTGTTGCTAGATAAGCATGCGGTGCTGCCAGCTGGGAGAGACATGGATGGCAGTTGCGTGGGTTTGCGCTTTCGCTCGCTTCAGCCAGCAGTCCGAGTATGCCAGCGACTACGCGCGTGACTTCTGCCTCTTTGTGTTTCGTTCCGAAATGTTTTTCAGTAGATCTGCTTAGTCCATGTCTGGTAAAAATGGTGAAAGTCTATCAAAAGCTTAAGAGAAAGAGACTTTAAGACAACTATTTTAAGTATGACTTTCATGAATAATAAACCTCAGTGTTTAATTCACACCGAAATATTGTGAGTTGAAAGTATGAAAACGTCAAAGCTTGTGTGTCCAGGAGTGAACATTCCAAGAACGCTGACAAACCGTTGATTTTCTTTGAAGTTCTCAATTTGGACATGAGATTTATTTTGTGCCTTGTTTTGCTATTGAAAGTAGCATTTTTTCCGATCTTTGGAACCACCTAAATATTTCAAACAGGATCTCCAATGGAGACAAGAAAACAAAGAGATAAAAGTATTCTCGTCAATCTCACTTCGTGATCAACAAATGTACGAAACATGTTACTTGGATATTTCCCTTGTGTCAGAAGATTGTAGAAGAATGTCGTGTCCTACATGGGAAAGAGGGAAGAGGTAGCAAGGTCAGTCTGCATATCCCGAGCGGAAAGGAGTGATTGCAGAGAGACAGTACAAGCATCTACTAGAGATGCGGATTTCGGGACTCGAGAGGATACTTGTTTAGGAAACTTTATGGAACTCCTAGGTACATTGCATTGAATTTATTGCATCCCATACTAAGTCTACTACACTGGGGTTAGTTATTTTTAAAGAAAACAAGATATATAAATCGTTTGCCATAACAGAAGCCAGTAATTACGTTCCCTAGCAGCATTCCCTAGACAGACGCACTCCCCGCGAGAAACGGACTGTAGTGGAGCACCCCGAGGCCGACGGCGATAGTCACGGGCTGGCGCCCGACTCGTCTGACTGAGAACTCCCTTCTTGAAAACCGGGGATTTTCACAGCCGGTGTGGACGCACCTCTTTTCCCCACTTTCCGACAGTTAAAAATTTCCTATTGGCCGCTGCTTGGTTCAACCAATCTAAATTGTGGCTTGCCCTCTGAGTCCTCTAGCGAACCACGTTTCAGCCCTGTCCCTTCTGCCATTCCCCGGGTGGGAAGGTGGCTTGTTTGTGCACTAACAAAATCCATACTTGGTAGCAACATTGTTCAGCTGAAAGTAAAACGTCACGACGCTACCCAATATGGGCAACAACAACAACGTTTTACGTCAGTTGGCCACACCTTAGGCTCCGCCTTAGGCCACGCCTCAGGGGAGCTGCTAACTTGCAGTTTTTCTTCTTTACCCTCTCACTCTAGCCTCGTGGAACCACTGGCGTTGCTGTTCCCAAGTGACTGGTATCAACTTTGCTACTTACATTAAAACGTGCCTGTTGGCCACCAAGTACTAATGTAACCTCTTACAACAGCGTCTAGACGCTACATGAAGTTACGCCCATCTTCTCCGAAAGGTAACCTCCACCCTGGGACGGTGGCCGAGGGCATCAGCAGTTCGCTAGAGGATTTCTTTAGTGCCTACATCTCGTAAGATATACGTGTCTGTTTTAGCCTGTTATCTGCAATGGTCTCTATTTCTCAGCCTGGAGTGCGTCTCTGGCTCACACAGCCTCTCAACAATTCCAACAGTAAAATCAATATATGACAAGAAATCGCAATAGACCACTCACTGATAGTAAGTAAATTCCTTGCATGATGCTCAGCTTGCATAATTTGGAAGACGAACTCTTAAGTTATGTCCACAATTGAACTCTGCAGGTGAAGATGAGCATATATGGACATTAAATATCTTGTATGGGATAGTACAACTGGCTGAGACATGAAAAAAAAAAAAAACATTTTGCTGCTTAAAATGAAATGTATTTCGGAAAAGACGACTTCAGGATGAAGAAAAAAGAACATCCGCTTTCAATTTCGTGTCTTCCTACCCGTATGAATCAATGTTTTCCTCTAACTAAGGAGGTATCAATTCGAAAATATTCGATAATTTGCACCTCAAAAGTGCGACGGCGGCTTGAGAAGTTAAATTCACCCTTGAATTTCTTGTATTATTTGTAATTAAAAACCTCCAATCAAGGTTTACTTTTATCTGCCTGACACCCACATCGATTGTCATGAAGTTTCATTGTGCAGATAAAGCAACGTTCATGTTACGACCAATAGCTGAATCGTTCCATTATTGTTAATGACTTTACTCATCGTATGGGCTATGCTTCGCGGGGAAGAGAGAAAACGCGGATGAATAAGTAGCGAAAAGTATACATCAGTACTGTACTATCGTCATTACGACGAATAAAGTACCATTAAACCTAGCTTAACGAGCACTTTCCATAATAAGTGATGCATATAATGAGTAACACACGACGTAATTTCGTGAACGACCGAATCGCTTAATGAGCAATGATTCGCTTAACGAGTATGCTAACTTCATTTTCTTTGGACTTCGCTAACCATTTAAAAATCACCTTCTGACCTAGAAAGATCAGTTCGCCTGCTCGTTATTCTACGACCTCTCGCCTTGTACAGTTAAGGCTCGCAGAAATGACAATGCTTCTGACAATGTAGAATCGGTATAGTGATAACTAATCCTCGAGCTGCAGTTTTCTCCGATACCGTTACTCCTAAGGTTAGCTTAGGTCCTCTTTTGCCCGGACATGTCCTCCATTTCGGACCCTATATCTGGTCTGGGTGGGTTTTTAAACCTTAATTACTATCGACCGTCTCTCAGACAGTTATGAATTTGTGTGTCGAAATATTTCACGCATCCCTACAAATAGAAATTGACTCATCTGTGTACCTTCATACTGGCTGACAACGTGCCAGAATTCTGGCATCATTGCTGCTCTGTTTCGTATTTATTAGCCCTGAGAAGTCTCACAGACTAAAATAGTGTTCTCAAGCTTTTACTAAATGTTACTGTTACTTTATGACGGCGAAAGCTGAACCTTCTATGCAACCTTTTTTACGCGAGACAGGAGTGGACGTGTGGACGTGTTGGTGAATCCTCAAAGAATTTTATGACAGCGATAACGGCCCTGATTGAGATATCTAGTGATCATGATACTAACTCAGAACGTGAGGTGTACACAGGTTCAAAGAGACTGACTCACGGAATGTAGTAGTCGCTTTACATAGAAAAAAGTGTCGTAAAGTGAAAGCTGACTTTGCGTACAATTTATTGAAGGTGAATTGGGATTTTTCCATCAATTATGTTTCGAATCTGTAATATAATCTCTGATGATAATATGTGGGTGAGTAAAAAGCTAACTATTTAATGTTATTTTTCGTAACAAAAAAAAAAAATATGCAACACATTTCGCAGTGTTTCATTTGTCGCCATTTTATGAATACTTTATGGTTAAAAAACGTCAAGTTTCAATATCGTCCACTTACAAGACGTATAATGAACAATAGGAAGTAGTCTGTCAATGCCCATAGTAGTTAAGGGTTAAGAAGATGGGGAATTGTCTTTTCCGAGTTATTCAACAGCTTCCACTTGAAAGTGCGGAGTTAAAACTCTGGCAGTCATGAGAAATTTAACGTCTCTTCGAACAAAGTAATTTTTTTCTAGAATTTCCTCTTTTCTATGCCGCCGCTGCAGTGATCTAAAGTGATGATTTCATGACAATTGAAGTAGGAAACTGGCGTAGATATTGATCGTGCCGCGTGACGGTCCGTCAGGGCCGTAGATAACTTTTTATCGGTAACAGTGCAGCCTGTGTTCTAGCTGTAAACGATGAGACGGCTTGATAGTTCAGCTGCAGAAATTTTGGATTCTGATCGGAATGAACGTCTGGAACGGAATGAAGGAAGGAAAGAAAGGAGGAAGGAAAAGAGAATATTAGGGTTTAACATCTTGTCAGTGTCGTCATTAGCGACGGAGCTCTATCCTGGAAATATTTGTATATCTTATGGGACTTAACTACGGGGTCATCAGACCCTAAACTTACAAACTACGTATGAACTAGCTAATCCTAAGGAAGGCACAAATATCCATGCCAGAGGGAGGATTCGAACCCCCGACCGTAGTGGCCGCGCAGACCGTGACTGAAGCGCCTCAGTCCCCTCGGCCCCCGCGGCCGGCTCTCTATCTTGGGTTGTTTGGATACGAATATGGAAGTCGGCCGTGTCCATTCAAACGAAGTGGAGTGATTTAGGCAAATCACGGGAAACCTACTAGATTAGCCTGAAAAGTTCGGTGAATGGTCCCAGGAAACATAGAAGAGTTACGAACGAAATTCCCTTAATGGCTTTCAGAGTAATCGCCATTGGGTACAATACTCTTCTGACATCGGTTGTACAGCTGTTGGAAACTGCCAGCAGACGCTTCTCGTGTAAACGCTCGAAGCGGAACCATTGAGAAGCGTAAGCCTTGCAGGGCTAATTTAAGGCGGGGAAACAGAAGACTGCCGGCGCCAAATCTGGAGAATAAGAAGGGTGGATAAGCACAGTGACCTTGATTGAGTCTAGCGAGAGATCGCAGTTTGCGGAAGGGCATTGTGCAAGAAATTCCACTGCCCACTTCTGTACGGTAACTACCAGCAGCCGCTTGAAAACTCCCTCGTAAACCTCCGCGGTGACTGTATGACCCTCGGGTACAAATTAATGATAGAGCAAGCGCATCCTATAGCAAATGGCGATCAACATAGTCTTATCTTGGATTTTGGCAGCCGACATAGCACATGCATGTGATGCAGCAATTTTAATATCACAGCCCTTTCATTCCCACATTATCAATTCAGCTTTGGAAAAATTAAAATTCGGTGTTTTCTGTATTAATACACTGCACTAAACTTCATTTTTTTTAATTTTCGGTCGAACTATTTTTTAATGTTATGTTTTTCATGTACAATACAGACATCTGTATCGAGGTATTACTTGGGACGTTAGATTGTTGATAGTTAACACTGTCAGATCAATAATGCTAGCATAATCTTCACAGCACCAAGGACAATACAATTCACAGCTGAACTAAAATAACATGAACCATACATACTACGCTCACACTCACAGCCACGTACACACGGCGACGTAACACAACCTTCAAGATCGACAGATTATAACCTCAGAAGTGGCTACAAGACGTACCAAGCGGCAAAATGTCCTATTAGAAGCATGTTGTTCATCAACAACAATGCGACTTTATGGACTGATACACAAAATACTGTAAAATATCAGCTTTTAATACATTGTTGTTGAGAAACACTGGGAATGAAATGGTTGGTTCATTGTAAAAGATTTTTAGCGTGTAGATTGGCGAGTTTGAAGAGTGTTCAAATTTGGAAAGTGTGAGGCAAACAATTCTCTATGTAAGTTGCAACAGCAGCTGCACGGTCAGAACAGACTTATGAACAGACATTATTTTGGCTATGACCAGCAGAATACACCAGAAAATAACGGTATGGTGTGTAGACGAATCTACTCAAGTGACGACGAGAAACTAAAAGATGATTTCTGTTTTTTGACAGAGAAAACTGTCGATGACCAAAATGAGAGCCTACTAGAGGACGTTGAAGATTTGATAGGTACGTGAGACACTGATTAGGAGGCCGAAATGTAATTGGGGAGAACTTAATGTATGGCACAACCCAAAGGCTGAAATGTTTGTAATCCTAAGTGACCTAAACTGCTAGACTTCCAAACTACTTAAGCAAACGTATCATAAGGACAACACACGCATCCATACCGAGGGAGGACTCGAACCTCTGATGGGCGCGGACGCGCAATCCGTTACGTCGCGCCACAAGACATTCATAGTAAAGTCTAGTAAATGTGGACGCAAACTAAAATCAGATTTGATTACTTCAGATTCGTTACTGTGTCCTCTTCTACTACATCTTTTTTTGGCTTAATGTAAATGTAGGTATTACTGGTAGCCTCTTTAAGCCTTTTGCGATGTTTGTGGTCATGTGTTCATGCTTTCAACTATTTTTCAGACAAGACAAAGTTTGGTAACGACAAAAAAACATTGTTTACTGACCCTGCCGTATCATCTGACAGTTAAATGGAGACTTGTGGATAACATGTTCTTGGTAGAAATATCTGAAAAGCTGGCGTTACCATGGTATTTATTTACTGAAATATTTTCTTAATATATCTCCTAATCACTGTCCATTTCCTCCTCTCCCCTTCGTCTCTGTTTATCTCCCCTTCTCGCTACCCATGTTATCCTCTTTTCTGTCTGCCATCTTTAAAGTTGCAAATGTCAAATGTGCAAATTTAATATCGAAATAAAACTGGATATGTATTTAATTAAAACACACACAAGCAAACGGATACTTCTCTTTGAAGACGTTGGTACAACGTGTTTAAGAAAGTTTAATTTTACTACATGTACTGTATATCTTTATACTTTGTGTATTATCGCTTGGCTAATACCTGAAAATATTGCTAGCAATGAACTGATTCGGCAGTTCAGTAATAAATATCTCTCAAACATTTTGGGAAGTGGCTTGACAAAAATGTCTGCCTGGGAAATTTTCATTACTAAACACTTCGTTACAGCACTAACTAAAGATGAGGTACAATCAACCAATAATCGATTGCTGTCGCACAGATTTCATCAATCGCCGAAAACTCTTTGTAAGGTAGTCGGTAATACTGAAAACTCTGGGATGTTCCACGTACTTAAATTTTATCAATTCTGTTTAGAAACAAGAGGCTATCAATCAAGGAAGCATCAGATATAGATTACCTCCTACTACAGATAAAAAGCTTGTCTGCAATTTTGGCGGTCTATTTGGTGGCTCATTATTTGCCTTTGTTTCCTCCGCTTTACCAGTCTCTAGATGTGTTCACAACGAAGGATTTTCTTTGTTGAAGCTAAAACTCAGGATCTCTATCTTCAATAAAAAAACCAGTATGCAAAAGAATGTTTCCCGATGAACAGAAAAGGAGTGACGTGGAAAACAATTTGAGGTAGCTCGTATAAGTTAAGATTAGTGTTTAACGCCCCGTCGACAGCATGGTCATTAGAGAAGGAGCTCACGCTCGGATTGTTTGGTTTCCTTGCAAAGAAACCATACCGGAAGTTGCCTGCAGTGATTTACGTAAATCACGGGAAACCTAAATCTGGATGGCCTGATGTGGATTTGAACCACCGTCCTCCCGAATGCGAGTCCAGTGTGTTACCACTGCGCCGCCTCACTCGGTTATGTGCAGTAAGACAACTGATCTCAGAACACAACATATCAACTACTTAGTAGGAAGGGATGAGCAATAGTAAAGATAAAGTTAAGCATTATCTAGGGTTCCTGGATGTCAGTCTTCAAAAGAGAGGGCATTTCTAGGATGATTATTGCGTAATTAATACTTGTAACGGGATGCCTCGCCACTCTTATTACAGGGTAATTGTGATCCTTGTTATTTCAAATGTTATGAAATAATTACTTGAGCTCGGCACGAAGACGAGTTACAAAACTGAGAAGTCTAGAAAAAAATTCGTTAGAGTTATCGATTGTGAAAGTTCAAAGAGTTCTATCCGCACTTTCAATCTGAAGTAATTGTGGAACTATAATAAAAGGACATTCCCCATTCGATACAAATTGTAAGGTTAAAAAAAACAAGTCCGGGTGAAAGGGGACACCTTCCAACTCTGCCATTTTACTACTGGCGTGAGTGAACACATTTGCTCTGTGTAATATTAAGCGATACCGGTTTCTAGGAATACTGAGGGAACAAAGAAGCTACCGGATTACAAACATGTCTTTCTAAGGAAATATGCTAGGCACGGCTATGCTCTTTGTTGCAAACGGTAGCTTTAAGTGAAGTTTTCAATGGATACACTTCACATTTGCCCCATTTCTTACAGGTAGAGAGAGAGAGCTTACACATGATACGCATTTTCTACCCATGTTTTGCCAAACACGTCTGGGCTCATTACCTGGCTGCATAGCTCGTGGGAACTGCACTCCTACGAGCTGACGCATCAAATCAAATGTTCAAATGTTTGTTAAGCTTAAGAGACTTAACTACGGGGTCATCAGTCCCTAAACTTACAAACTACTTATGAACTACCTACAACTAAGGACGGCACAAATATCCATGCCCGAGGGGGGATTCGAACCCCCGACCGTTGTGGCCGTGCAGACCGTGACTGAAGCGCCTCAGTCCCCTCGGCCACCGCGGCCGGCCAGCTGACGCATCGTCATTTTTATTCCCGTAGCTCTTAAACACTGCAGTGCTACAGGATTTGCGTCACAGCTCTTACCTTATGGATTGTTGTGTTGCCATAAACTGCTCTAAACATTCTGTAGCCACCTCTGGAATGATTTGTTTCCCCAAGAGATTCTGAGAGAAGAAAAAATTGATCATTAACTATTGGCGCAAAAACTAGGAACCCGGATCGAATGTACAATCATATATTTTAAGTAAATATTATTTATTATTATGACTTGAAGCAACATGTAATAATGAAAATCTTCTGTGATATTCGAACGTAAATTTTTGTTTAACTCTTTTGAAAGTACTACATTTTAACAGAGAAGCTGCCGGTAGGGGATTTTTTGTTGTTGTCTTCAGTCCGGAGACTGGTTTGATGCAGCTCTCCACAATACCCTATCCTGAGCAAGCTTCTTCATCGCCACAAAAGAACGGCAACCTACATGTGTCTGAATCCATCTCTTGGTCTTCCTCTGCGGTTTTTACACCACACACTTCCCTCCAACGCTAAATTCACAATTCCTTTATGTCTAAGAATGTGCCCTACCAATCTATCCCTTCTTTTAGTCAAGGCATGCCAGAAATTTCTTTTCTCCCCAATTCTGTTCAGTACCTCATTAGTTACGCAATCCACCCACCAAGTCTTCAGCATTCTTCTGTAGCACCACATTTCAAAAGCCTCAATCCTCTTCCGGTCCGCACTGTTTATCGTCCATGTTTCACTCCAATACAAGGCAACACTCCATACAAATGCCTTCAGAAAGGACTTCCTTAGGCTTAAATCAATATTCGATGTTAACAAATTTCTCTTTTTAAAGAACGCTTTTCTACCCATTGCCATTCTGCATTTTATATCCTCTGTACTGCGACCCTCATTTGTTATTTTACTGCCTAAGTAACAAAACTCTTCTACCTCCTTTATTGCTTCGTTACCTAATCTAATTCCTTCAGCATCACCTGATTTTCTTACACTGCACTCCATTACCCTAGTTTTGCTATTGTTAATCTTCATCTTAGATGCTACTTTTAGCACACTGTCCATTCCGTTCAACTGCTCTTCCAGGTCCTTTGCTGTCTGACAGAATTACTATCTCGTCGGCAAATCGCAATGTTTTTTTATTCTTCACCCTGAACTTTAATTCCTTCGCCAAATTTCTCCTTGCTTTCCTTTATAGATTGCTCAATGTACAAATTGAATAACTTTGGAGAAAGGCTGCAACCCTGTCTTACTCCCTTTCCAACCACTGCATCCCTTTCACGCCCTTCAACTCTGACAACCGCTGTCTGGTTTTTGTACAAGTTGTAAATAACCTTACGCTCCCTATATCTTACTCCTGCTTGCTTCACGTAGGGGATTAGCAGCCGCAAAATACCATAACACAGCAAAACATCCCAGAACATACAGTTTTTAGAGCACAATATGTGTGACATGTATTGAGAAATACACCACTTAGCACAAAATGTTGAAGACACTTCTATTACGTTATTGCGGTAAAGTATTACAAACACTAAAACGGAAAATATAAATATACTGGACAAAAAGTAACTTAGGCTGTGGCAGCGTACTGTGCTGATAACAGGCGACTACCGTTGAATGCTATTTGTGGCATTTCTAAGTTTTAACGTCATGAATTGTATGCAATTTGAAAGAATAGTACCCGATGTTTTATCACAAAATACACCCCCCAGTTCAATTTCTTATTAGTAAATGCCAATATTGACGCTTATGTGTAAGAGACTATAACATAACTGACACAGAATACTGGGTAAATTTTACTTATGGCTGCGGTGGCGTAGTGTGCTAATGTTCGCTACAAAATGTTTGCCTTACACGGATTATTAAATTACAGACAAGGGTACGGTGACATACAAAAACCTGTCAACCTTAGAGATGGAACAGAATTATTTATTTCATGGTCAACACAAAGGATGATTTCCCTCGTTCTATACGATTAGGTTTTCAAATAGCATTCAACGGTTGTTGCCAACATCGGCATCGTGTGCCTCTACGACAGTAAACTTTAGATCTTATACACTAATATTTTATAAAGTTTTAATGTTTGTAATACATCCTGAAACTTTCTCAATAATGTAATAGAATTCAGCAATGTGAGTACAAAAATCCGATGTGGTATTTGTCACAGGAGACAAACACTTATTGCAAGACGTCAAACAAACCTCACATATTGAAGTCATTATTCAAATACAAGCCAAGATCGCTAAAACTTTTATCTAGATCATCAGTTTCGGCAGAATTAAACGTATACCCGACTTTTATCACAGAAATATATGTTTATTCAGCGTTTTTTCTTTATTCGTACAGCAAAGAAAAGCAGCAATAAAAACGCGAGATTTGTGTCTAATCCAAGTATCGATGTAAACAAGAGCGGAATGCAAGCTCAAAGTAGCATGAGCTAAGGCTTTAAGCCGGACACTTATATTTCACTAAACTTGAACAAAACACTGTTCGAATAAATTACGTGTTGTGTTTAGCATTTGCAGAGAATGAAAATGGCGGATGTGCCAGCCTGAGCTTTTAGGAGCTCTAGTTTGTGTGAAGTATGTGCTCTTAAGCACGTCTGGTTATCAGGAAACACGGCAGGTCGATTTCTTCGGACTGCGTTGAAATGCTGCACGCGAGGTATAAACAGAGTCGTTACTCACCCCAGGTCTACAGCCGCTCGCCAAGTCAGCAACGTCGCCAGCCGTACATACTGTGATGGCATAGGTTGTAGTCCATCTTTAATAACGTCACTGCTAAGTTGCTATTTGCAACAAACTACACAACTGCAAACATAATAGTTCCTTAGACTTTTTACTCATTTTGTGTATCTGTCAAGGTAGTCTCCTCTTTGGGAGAATCTGGGATTAAACTTTCTGAATCCATTTGTAGCTGCGAAACTCTTGTTTTACAACAGGGCATTCCTTCAGAGTCAGCCTGAACTACGAATCACGCATCATGTAAAACTCCCATTATTCGAGAATGAGCCCGCAAAATTACAGGCCAACATTCGGATCTTCAGTTAGCTGGACAGTTCTTGAACATATTCTCAATTCGAATGTAACACTTTACCTTGAGACGGAAAAGGTTCTGTCCACAAATTATCACGAATTTAGAAAGCTTTGATCGCGTTAGATTCGCTTGCCCATTCCTCACATTACAACCAGCGAACCGTGGGTAAAGTGCAAGAAGCAGATACTGTATCCCAAGATTTGCGGAAAACGTTTTACACGGAGCCCCACTGGAGACTTTAAGAAGGTACTAACTTGCGGAACAGGTTACCAGACATGTTAAGTGTCTCGAAATCTTCTTGAATAATAGTGTCTTGTACATTCTCCTCGACGACGAGTTTTCATCTGAGACAAGATTGTCAGGTGTTCCCCGTGTAAAGTGCAGTACAATTGCTCCTATTCAGTCCCCTTCTATAACAGACAAGAAATACACAAGAAGAGCAGCAACTTACGGCTGTTTGCTGATGACACTGTGGTGTAAGAGAAGGCATCGTCGTTGTGTTAAGTGCAAGAAAGTGCACGATGGCTTATTTCGAATTGGTGTAATGGCTGACAACTTCCCCTAAATGCAGATAAATCTCATATGGATGAGTAGGTTAAGCAATTCCTGTTTGTCTCAATGCAACATCAGTAGTGTGATGCTTCACAAAATCACGTCATTAAATATCTAGGCGTTGCAGAGAGGTATGATACGGAGCGAGAGTGAAAGGACAATTGTGGGGATCGCGGATGGTCGACATTTATTGCGAGGATTTTGGGGAGATGTGGTTCATTTGCTAGAAAGTCGGCGTACAGAATTCTAGTGCGATCCATTCTTTAGTACTGCTCGAGTAGTTATCGTCACCAGATTGGATTAAAGAAGACATCGAAGCAATTCAGAGGCGGATTACTAGATTTGTTAATTGTAGGTTCTAACCAACATCAACTACAGACATCGTCGAGGTTGGGTGGCTTGCGTGCCTAAAAGATTCAGATAGGCGCACTGAAGGTGCAACCACAGCGGCGGGGTATCTGTGGAGAGGCCAGACAAACGAGTGGTTCTTCAGCAGCCTTTTCAGTAGTTGCATGGAAAATAGTCTGTGTGATTGAGCTGGCGTTGTCATACAATTACTGCGAGCGACTACAAGCAAGGGGAAACTTCAGTCGGTTGAGGGGAGTGAAGGCGTAGGTCTTATAATGAATACGAAAATAGATCCCTATTTTATGCAGGTAAGATAGTATAATGCTGTTATTCTGAGAGTAAAGAGTGAGGAAAATTTGTGATTGGGGACTTTATTTCCGTTATAGGGAAAGGTAGAGAAAGGAAACATAAAAGTCGGTCATGGACTGGGGAAAAGGCCATTAAAGATGAGGTGGCCAGCTAGAATTTTACACAGAGATAAGGAAACATTGGAAGGTCTCAGATTGATCTTATAATGGTAAGACTAAGATTTGGAAACTCGTTTTTAACTGTAAGATATATCCAGGGGAACAGATACAGACTTTGACCATAACTTATTGGTTATGAACTGTAGATAAAAACTAAAAACTATAGCAAGTAGATGGAACCTGGTTATACTGAAGGAGCAAGATCTTGTTGAGAGTTTCGTAGGTAACACTAGGCAACTATTGACTGAAACATGGAAAAGTAATACAGTAGAAGAAGAATGGCTAACTCAGAGGAAATAGTGAAGGCCGAAGAGAATGAGAAGGTAGAAACTCAAGGCTTAGTAGTAATCCTTGTGTAACAGCAGATACCGAATTTAACGAACGGAGATGTATAAAAATGCTGTAAATGAACATGCAAAAGCGGTAACAGAAGGCTAAAAATAGAGGTTGACGGGGGTACCAATTCGCTAAACAATAGTGGCTACAGGACAACGGCAAGTTCTTAGAAGAATGTAATAGAAGCACAAAGATAAGCCTTCAGAAAAATTAAAGAGAAGCATCTGCATGAATGCCAAGAGGTCAAGGAAAAAACCGAAGCTAAGCAAAGAATGGAAATTCGAAAAATGGAAGAAGTGTGCAGAGGGTCTATACCAGATACATGATCTTGAATGCAGTATTGCAGAAAGGCAGGAGATAACGACACTACAAGAATGTCAGATTTCTAAACAAGGTGCTTGCAGAAGATATTTCCGCTGAACTACAGACATCTTTGGGAGAGTCAACCATGACCAAGTGCGTAAGATGTATGAAACAGGGGGGAAAACTCAGATTTTAAGAAGAATATAATAAATGCACTTCCAAAGAAACCAGGCACAGACAGGTACGAGTATTATAGAACTATTAATATCGTTATGGTGCAAAATACTAACACGATTTACTTACAGAAGAACGGAAAAACTAGTAGAGCTGACCTCGGGGACGATTAGTTTGGACGTAGGAGAAATGTTGGACAACTTAACCCTGAAATGGTCCGGTCAGATCCGTCCGACGTAATTGTTCCTGCTCCTAATTTGAACACAAAAATTATGTTTAATACATAAAGATTTGAACAAACTGGTTTTGAAACAGTATAGTTACTTTAGATGATTAATTGGTGTTTTTATTAAAAAACGCCGTTAGTCGACAGTAAGAAAAGTGTGATACGATTCCACCGTAGTAGAGGGGGGTTAATGCAATACTCACGACTTTTCTTAGAAGATAGGTTACGAAAAGAAACCTACGTTTGTCGCTTTGGGGTACAACACAGCTAACTAAGTTATATACAACATGACAGACGTTATAGAAATTTAAGGGCAGCAAAGGAATGCATTAGTTGGGAGTAAGGATTGTTGCGCCCCGACGTCATTCAATCTGTACACTGAGCAAACTGAAGGAAAGAAAGGAGAAATTTTGAACAGGATAGACAGTTCATGGGGAAGAAATATAAATCATGCTGTTTGTCGATGATACTGTCATTATGTCGGAAACAGCAAATGAATATTAACAAGAGCAAAATAAGGGTAATGGATTGGGTTCAATTAACTGAGCTGATGCTGAGAGAAACGACACAAAGTTAGTAGTTGAGTGTTGTTATCTGGGCAGGGAAATCTGATGGCAGCAGTAGGGAAGTTACAAAATTTGTTAGGAAATCTTTTGAAATCGAATATTAAATTAAGTGTTAGGACATCTTCTCTGTAAGACTGTGTAGTGTAGCCTTGAACAGAAGAATGAAGTGGATCGTGAAACTAATTAGGAGGTACTTAACAGAACTGGGAAGAAGAGAAACTTACGGCTTATCTTGATTGGTAGAACACATTCTGAGACATCAATGAATCGTCAAATTAGTGCTAGAGTGAAGTGCGAGGTCGGAGGGAGGAGGGGGATTCGCAGAGGGAGACGAAGAGACCATTATAAATAGCAGGTTGAAGTAAATGTGAGTTGCCGCTCTTATTCAAAGACGAGGAGGCTTGCATATTAGACAGCTGCATGAAACCAGTTTCCTGGCTGAAGGCCAGAACATTAGGTTGGTTGGGACGGGAGGGGGGGGGGCAAACTGCCTAGGTCATTTATCCCCCAGTGGAGAGGGGAAGGAGAAGGATAGGAAAGAAGGGGAAGAGAAAGGAAATGAAGTCCAGGGAGGAGAGGAGGAGAGACTTCATTAGCTTAGGGCCCCATGCTCGCCACGCACGTTCTTACGAAATAACTGTGAGCCTCCTGGGGGCCACATTAGGTTAGTTCAACAAACTGCTTCGTGATCTCGAAGGGGAATTCGTGGAGGCAGTACTACTGAAAAACTTACGAGTACGGACTGCAGAACTTCTTTACTGCAGCGAACGCTTAAGAACCACGAAGATAAGGGAAATTATGTCCACTACGGAGTTATCTATTTGCGAGTGGAACAGTAAAGGAGGTGACTAGTGGTGCTACAACGTAGCCTCCGGCACGCAACGTGTGGTGGTTTGGAGAATACGTATGTATGTAGATGCAGACAGGAGACCGGAGTCCTTAAGTTTGTGCATGTCTAGTTCCTCACATTACGGGAACCTGCCCCGCGCCCATTTCGTATTAATACTGCTTAGTGTCCTGTTTTATTATGCGGCTGTCGCAACAGCCCACATATTATGCTAGATGTGCTGGAATCTAACAGACTGGCCAATTTACATGTTCATAAGTGATGTAGTTGATTTCATCAACTGACGGCGGGGTTTTAATAGCCAACAGAACGCCTCTTACGTGGATTCATCTTAAACGGCGACTCAAATGTTCTGAGTCTCTGAGTGGCTATAGTGGATGCCCAATTTTAAAATTTACTTTTTTGTATGATTTTTTTAGAAAAAACAGTAACAGGGGGGGATTAAAACATCACCTCTCCATGATATAACGAAAAAAATGTGGTTATTTATAAGACGATATTTGCTCACAGGTATTAAAACAAGTGAGTGGAGGATATAATAAACAGGACTCAGATAGGAACCCTGTGCCCAAGGAACCGCAGAACAGTTTTTCCTCTACAGATATTTAACAAGTGGGTTGGTCAAAATGGGAAGATATGCTTCCAAATTTCGATGAAAACAACACAATCGGGTTTCAAATGTTGAAATAAAGACGAAGGGACCAAACTGATGAGGTCTTCGGTCCAGAGAAACTAACTTATGCCAAGGACAACATAACACCCATACCCGAGAGAGACTTAAACCTCCGACGAGAGCAGCCGCGTAATCCGCGACTTGACAAATTCAAAAACATGTTTGTAATTCTATCGGACCAAACTGCGTGGTCATCAGTCCGTAGCTTACAAACTACTTAAACCTAGGTAAACTAATCTAAGGACAAACACACACACCCATGCCCCAGGGAGGACTCGAACCTCCACGGCGAGCAACCGCGCGCTCCGCAGCGAGAAGCTTTAGACCGCTTGGCTACTCCACCGCGGCCGCGACTTGACGCACCAGACCGAACAGTAATCTGGTTGCAACAGTCGTGCAATCGTTCTTCAACAAGCAAGTAGTAAGTAAGAGGCTAAAGAGTAGTAGATTTGAATATACTTTAAATGTTATGTACGAATATCAATTTCCTAGCACTGTCCTGAAACGTGGACAGTGGTTGAAGATGTTCCGTTAGAAACGCTATTCGCATCCAGTGGTACAGAGCTGCAGAATGTAGAAAGTACACGTCGGGAACCGAGAGACCAAGTCGAAAGCAGCTGAGCCCGCGAAGCGGTCGCGTGTACTCTGCGCAGATGCGGGCACGGAGAAGGCCTTACAAAACAACAGCCTCTGCGGCTGTTTCGTAAGCGTCATTAGCGCACGACGGCCGCGGGAACAGAACGGTGTGAAGTGCTCAGGAGACGCAGTGGGGCGTTTGGCGGCAGCGCGCAGGTGCTGCTGATAGGACACGTGCCACCGACGTGCGGCAGAGGGGCTGCGGCCAGCGCCGACACATCGGCTGCATCTCGTGATTGGGCTCTATATAGAAGTTGTTAGAACACGCACTAAGTGTTGTCTGCTGTGACAAATACACCACATCGGATTTTTGTACTCACATTGCTAAATTCTATTACATTATTGAGAAAGTTTCAGAATGTATTACAAACATTAAAACCATATAAAATATTAGTGTAAAAGATCTAAAGTTTACGGTCGTAGAGGCACACGATGCCGATGTTGGCAACAACCGTTGAATGCTATCTGAAAACCCAATCGTATAGAATGAGGGGAATAATCCTTTGTGTTGACCATGAAATAAATAATTTTGTTAATGTATGGCACAACCCAACCTTCTCTAAGGTTGACAGGTTTTTGTATGTAACAGTACCCTTGTCTATAATTTAATAATCCTTGTAAGGCAAACATTTCGTAACGAACATTAGCACACTACGCCGCCGCAGCCATAAGTAAAATTTACCCAGTATTCTGTGTCAGTTATGTTGTAGTCTCTTACATAAGCCTCAATATTGGCATTTACTATTAAGAAATGTGTGCGCCTCGGTTGCAGAGTGGTAGAGTGCCAGACTACAAATCCTAAAGGTCCCGGGTTCGATCCCCGACAGGTCCTAGGATTTTAATCTGTCATTCCACTTCTTTCACATCTGGCATTGCTGCTAATGTGAAAAATACCGAGTAGCACCGTGGTTCGGAACCCACGTTAAACTGTAGGTCCCCCTATAACTGGCTGGGTAAGTCAGTTCGAAGGTCGGAGGAAAGCAACGGCATACCACCTGCAAACAGGACCATGCCTAATAAAGCACTGTGGTGTTAAAACCAATCTTCGGATTGTTGACTGCTTTACCTTACTGTTCAAAAGATGTTCAAATGTTTGTAGAGCTTATGGGACTTAACTACGAGGTCATCAGTCCCTAAACTTACAAACTACTTATGAACTACTTAATACTAAGGACGGCAGAAGTATCCATGCCACAGGGGGGATTAGAACCTCCGAACGTAGTGGCCGTGCAGAACGTGACTGGCGCGACGCAGACCGTTCGGCCACCGCGGCCGACCATACTGTTCAGCCTTTTAGTTTAACAATAAACTACATTATACTGCTTTGAATCAACGACAAATTCACTGATTTCTCCTTTTATGCAAAGATTTTTGATGTTGTTCGATAATCGGTGCAACTACTAAAGATAAAATTATACGGCCATAAACTGGTCTGCAACAGAACGAAACTTTCACTCTGCAGCGGAGTGTGCGCTAATATGAAACTTCCTGGCAGATTAAAATTGTGTGCCGGAACCTGGGATTGGAAGGTAGGAGGCATGATACTGGCAGAAATAGGGTTGTGAGGCGGCATCGTGAGTCGTGTCGGGATAGTTCAGTCGGTAGAGCGCTTGCCCGCGAAGGGCGAAGGTCCCAGGTTCGAGTCCCGATTCCGGCACACAATCTTAATCCACCAGGAAGTTTCATGGTCTGCAACAGTTTGCGAAATACGTTTCTACTAATTTCTACTGACTGCAATGTCGCAAGTGGAAATCTGATTATCGTGGAGTACTTGATGGTTTTTGGTCAGTACTTCAGTCAAAGACTGATTTTTTAATCACGTGAAGGATTACCGTTTCTGTAATTTTCTACAGTTCTTGTAGCTTTTTCCTAGCGCGTGCTACCCTTCCAGCTATAACAAACAAATATGGCGTTAAAATTATCTGATTGTCGGGCCTACAGTGTGTAGTAATTGTCTTGACAGGACATTGTAATAAAAGACCCAGAAACACTGCTTAAAGTTTATTATTTATCGAAACATCTGTTTCAGCACTATGCTATTTTCAAGCGCCTCTACGATGTTTTGACGTTCGTAATTAGGCTGACGTCTGGCGTTTGTTATAATAATTCCTATACATTATTCACGTATTTTGCAATTATACGCGTTATTGAAAGAAACGCCAACGTATAAACATCGTAGACGCGCTTGAAAGTAGAAAAGTGCTGAAACAGCTGTAGCGATTAATAATAAACTTTAAGCAGTTGATTCTGGGCCTTTTATTACAATGCCATTAACATGTTTTTAATAATGGCGTAAAGAGGTGGTCTTCGAAATTTTTACGAGTGACTGCTTCCTCAAATGTTAACTTTTGAATTGGAGTCAAACTTCGTTGTTTAAGAAAGTTATATTACATGGACAATGTCTTGAAAGTAGCGTATAAGATGAACATTAACAATAGTAGAACAAGGGTAATACAGTGCAGTCTAAGAAAATCAGGCGATGCTGAAGGAATTATATTAGGTAACGAATCAATAAAGGTGGTAGATAAGTTTTGTTACTTGGGCAGTAAAGCAAATGATGGTCGCAGTACAGAGGATGTAAACTGCAGGGCAATGGGAAGAGAAGCGTTTTTGAAAAAGAGAAATTTGTTAACATCGAATAGTAATTTAAACAGAAAGTCCTTTATGAAGGCATTTTTGTGGAGTATTGCCTTGTGTGGGAGTGAAACATGGACGATAACTAGTGCGGACAGGAAGAGGACAGAGGCATTTGAAATGTGATAATACAGAAGAATTCTGAAGATTAGGTGGGTGGATCGCTGATCAGAAATGGGAAGAAGAGGAAATTCTGGCATACCTTGACCAAAAGAAGGGCTAGATTGATAGCACATATTCTTAGACATCAAGGAATTGTGAATTTGGCGTTGGAGGAAAGTGTGTGGGGTAAAAATCTCAAAGGAAGACCAAGAGATTAATACAGTAAGCAAATTCAAATAGATGTAGGTCACCGTTTTTATGCGGAGATGAAGAGGCTTGCTCAGGATAGAGTACGGTGAAGAGCTGTATCAAACCAGTCTCCGGACTGAAGACCGCAAAGCAGCACATTTTCAAAAAAGTTCAAATGTTTGGAAATCGATGGGACTTATGCTTGTTTATTAGTTCATAGCTTACTAACTACTTAAACTAAGTTAAACTAACCGAAAGACAACACGGCGACGGCGAACGGCCGCGCGCACCGCAGCAAGACGCCTCAGTGCGCACGGCTATTCAGCCGGGGCGCACATTCTCACTATTAATGCAAATAATATTGCGTAAAAGGACAATTTGAAAGTAACACTCCTAAAACCACTAGTAGCTATTTTTGCCCACGACCTGAAATGTGAACGGATAAGACATCACGGTCACATAAATCAGTTTATTGTTATCAAGTATATCCTTCGTCCAAATGCCTCTGACAAATTCTGATCGCAGCAGACGCTTGAGTGTAGGACTATACTGTTGTTGCAATTGCGCTTTTTCCTTTCAACTAAATTTTGAGGTTATTCTCCTTTTTTCTTCATTTATTTTTATCGCTACACTTTCATTCTGCGGCAGCAGGCTTAAGTTCTTACCAGTTTAAATTATTTAAAAACTGATAGCGAAAACTATAAAAAATTACTGGGCAGTATCCGGATCTCCCGAGGTGTATATAAACTGTACACACAAAGGACAAAATATACGAGAAATTCATTAAAATACTTCCCACCAATGTTTCACAGGGTTTTAAGGAAAATTCCTAAACTGGTAGTTTCAAACTCATTATCAGCAATTTGGAAAGCCCTCTGCCCCATTAACAACTTTCACGGATTTGTCTGAAAATAACGGAACTACCGGATCTCCTCGAACTCATGGCGGAGAGTCATTACATACTGAACAATGTTTATGGAAGGAATTTACCATGCTCATGTCAGTTCCAAAGGAAACATCGCATCAAGTAATTCATGGAAACAAACCTGAATCTGGATGATCTGTATAATCAAGTTAATATCCTATTGTCACCGCTAATAAATTTAAGCTACTCTTCTATCTGTGTAGATACAATTTACCGTCACACCATTTAACAGCATCCTCCGAGAATCGCGCAGTGTTGTTGATCTTAATTGAAATGAAGACGTAAAATTATGGCTATTTTTATGCTGGCTGAAAATAAGAATCGCGAATGAAATTAATTCATATTTTGTAAAGGTTTTATACGTGTAGGCATAATTTACCCGTACTTAATTACGGCATACCTTACCTTAAAATACATGTTTTGCAAATGTCTTTCAAGCGCCGTTACATTTAAGCTGCCAACTTTCGAAATATTGAAGTATAAATACAAAATCCGCTAAATACGGCAGATTTGCTTCCGATCACCTGAATTGGAGGCTGTGCAACGCGATGTTTATTTGCTAAAGACCACGTGATTATGTGGCTAGCGAATCACAGCACAACGAAGAGTATCGTTGTCAGCCAATGGTAAACAAACCTTACCGCCGCACAACATGCAAATAAGAATTTTTTGACGTTGGAAATTAAATATGCGGATTTATACATGAAACCGCGCAATGTTTACAAGATGTGAAAATTAACGTGTTAACATGAAGTTTCAATTATTTTATTTTCGAAATCGCGTCATTACACTTACGGACAGACGATAAAATAAATAAAACATGCTATACCTGCTCAATGGTTGACTTGTTCTTGTATGTATCCTTGTCCGGTCAGTAACAGTTAATGGCCTCGTAAAATGAAGATTTTGAATCACTTTATCCTGTCAACTATATAGTACCATAGCATGTTTTGTTTATTTTATATGTACGAAACAGTCAACTAATTACAAATCTTCATTTTACGATGCCATTAACTGTTACTGACCGGACAAGGGTACATACAAGAACCTGTCAACCATAGAGCAGGTATAGCATGTTTTATTTATTTTATCATCTGTCTGAAAGTGTAATAAAGTGATTTCGAAAATAAAATAATTGAAACTTCAAGTTAACACATTACTTTTCACATCTTGTAAACATTGCTTGCTTTCGTCTATAAAACTCATTACCGCTTAGTTAATGTCAAACGTCAAAAATTCTTATTAGCATGTTGCCGCGGCGGTAAGGTTTGGTTACCATTGGCTGACGACAATCACGTGGTCTGCAACAAATGAAAGTCGCGTTGCGTAGCCTCCAATTCAGGCGATCGGAAGCAAATGTGCCGTATTTGGCGGATTTTGGATTTATACTTCAATATTACGAAAGTGGGCAGATTAAACGTAACGGCGCTTGAAAGACATTTACAAAACACGAATTTGAAGGTAAGGTACGTCGTAATTAATTACGGAGAAATTATGCGTACACCTTTACCCATATTTTTAAAGTAAGTGATCACATACAGATCTGACAACGTTAAGTTATGCCGACATGGATGTGCGGTGATTTGAAGAATGTTTTACAATAAGTTACCAAAGTGGCGCAGGCTCTAAACAGATCTGTTTGCGCTTTTATAAACAATTGAAAAAATGGTGCTGCGACATTGTCTTGTAAGGACCACTTACGTATTCCATTCAAAACTGTTTAATACCCCCTTATCCTTTCTAAGACATACCACTGTCAGACATCACGACTAGGGTTGCCAGATTGAACTCGAGGCAGGCCCGGAGACCAGACGTGCCCCCCCCTTCCCCCTTGGCCAATGACTCCCCCCCCCCAACCAGAATTAAATGAGATAGTGCATATTCTGCACTTACACATACACTCATCAGTATCGACTTTTTGTAGCCACTCTTTATAATTTTCTTCCTGCAACCATTCTCCACGGAACGAAGTTAGATATCGTCTCTTCATTTCACTGTTATTACTCACTAATCTGAGTTACTGTAAGCTTGTCTGTTCACACACGATCCGAGTATTCCAAAAATTGCCGGTAAACTGATAAACAATGAACGAACGAACACAAATAATAGACGTCGCCAGTTGACACGTTGCCGCAACAGTGTTTGCTTACTAATGCGCTAGCCGATTACTACCTACCCAACAATGAAAAGTTTTCAAAGGAGGAATAGAAAAGTAGCGTTTTGTTGCAATAAGAAATTGACATTTATATAAAGTTATTCACAATTACTAGAGAGGAGCCGGCCGGGAATGGCCGAGCGCACTGAGGCGTCTTGCCACGGTGCACGAGGCCCCCCCTAGGGCATGGATGTTGTGTTCGTCCTTAGTTCAAGTTACGTCAAATTCGATGTAGATCGTCGCTACATGAGCATAGTACTTAAAAATAAATAAATAAAAGAGAGAAAGTAGAGATGAAGGTTACATTCAAGCCCGGAGATGAGAGTCATTGGCCCGTAGACCCGGAGAATTCATTCCAAACCCGGGCACTCCGGCCGGCGCCCGGAGATCTGGCAACCCTAATCATGACAGAAAAATTGTATATTCGGCAGTATTTTACTCGATTCCACCCGTCTGCTTTGATCCATGACGTGATCTACATGTCGGAAAACCAGGATACGGGATGAATATCTGAATACTTACGTATTGCAGATAATAAATAATCTGCGGTTATCCTCAAAGATTATAACAATGTACTATCGATCGCGGGTCTCAGCCCAAAAATTCACCTCTGTTAACCTATACTTCACTATGAGAAACTACAGATCACTTTTAAACACAAAACCTTAATCTATTACCAATGTTCTGCTTGTAAACAAACTATCCTCTTTAACTCAGCCACCACATAATTACTCAAGCCAACTACAAACACACACGCACGCCAAAACTACCGCGCAGCGATGACGTCACAATACGCCGAGGCCACGGGTCAAAGCCGACGGGTGGAATCCTGTCCTGTAAATGACACGTCTATTCCTTGAATCCTGAGGACTCATCGGCTGATTAGCAGTAGAAACATTGTTAATACTTTTTCGTCACACTTCATGTCCCACGAAACTACTTTAAGCAGAGCAACGTTTAGACGAAAAGTTACAATACGCACGCTAGAGAGCCATTCTGATTTATTTATAGGACGCGTTTGTACCCGTTGGCTTTGACCGGTGGCATCTGCGTGTTGTGTTGTAGGCACTTTTGACAAGTTAGACTGTAGACGTCTATTCTGATTGGCGAGAGTAATATTTGTTACGAATATCATTTCAAAGGATGTGGTTAGGCAGGAACCTAAGTTGACAGCTTAAATTATTGTGCATGAACAAGCAACGATGGCACTGCGATACTCTTGTGTTTAAAATGTACGGATAATAGGCCACAACTGCGATATGCAACGCTTCTTCCAAATTACCAGTACAATTTTAACGAGCCCCGTGATTTAATTAAAAACACTGATCAATTGCAGTTGGCTACGACTTGAATATGGGTTTTCCGGCATGGATCAAAGCAGACGGTTGGAACTGCGTCGTAAATTATGTCGCAATGAACGTTACACCAAGTGCTACCCAGGCCAAGACGACAATCGCGTACAAAACTCAAATAGATGTGACGCTGGCGAACAACGCCATTGCCACCCGCATACTATCACACTCCTGCATTGTCGAGCTAGTTAGCTACTTCCAGCATTGTTGCAACAGATTGTGTTTTGGTGACGTAACGTTGGCGCTAGGAAACAATTCCCCACTAAGCCCCACCTCTAGAGGCTAAACCCCGCCTCCGATAGGCTAAGCCCCGCCTCTTTCAAAGTCGATTGAATCGAAGATACGTTACCGGCGAAACCAAAGATGAGTTATTAGTATCCACTTCATGATCCACTTTATAAAGTAACGATTACACTGAAGACAAACTGAAAATATTCAGTAACTACTACTAAATTTAAGCGTTTCCTAATGCAGTTGCAAAACCTTTTTGAAGATTCTTAAAAATATCTATAGCAAATATAGGATGATTTTCAAGAAATCTTACATCGGCCTGAAATTATATACATCGAACGTACAATGTAAATCGTTGTGTGTTTCTGAACCGTAAATTAGGGCGCTACGCGCCCTCACGTACTAAAAAGAAACTTTTGTTTAAGCTATACCTAACCTTTTAAAGTGAAATTAAGTTAGGTATAGGGAGGGAGGAAATGGGCGGGGCTTGGTGAGGGATTGATTCCTGTCGCCAATGTTTCTAGTTTTGCCGTGTCACATTACGATTATGATGAGTAGAACGTATGTTATAAACCAGTAGATAGGGCCAAAGAGCAAACACCTTTAGAATATAATGATCTAGTTCCATGCAATGTACTGCTGTATTATATAGAATTGCCAGATATCAGACTTAAAAAAAGGCATTTCTAAAGTAGAAGAAATATTGCGAGCGTGTTAATATTCCAGTTGGAAATTATGTAAAACTGAGGTATCTTGCACCATTTTATGATAGTATTTTAAATGGCCGTCTCGATGGTCGTATTTCACGTTAATTGCAACACCAGTTATTTCTTTGCTCACAACACTTCAACTCTGCGTCGACATAGAAAAGAGAAACGTCTGAGGAAAAAAAAATCATTTTTGGAAGAAAGATTAAATTATTTCAATGTTGTGACAATGTTCAAAGTGTATTTCAATACTTCAAGTTGAAGGGCATAGCCATTTTCTTAAAAACCCGCCCGCACCATTTTTAGAATCCAAAAAGGGGAACATCTTGTAACCTGAGTATGAAGTGTCCTATACACGACCAGCATGACTTGGCAGAAGAACACTTGTGACGTAAGGCAGGCAGTGCACTGGCTGAAGTGTTGACACTTCTGTGATTACAAGGTCCGTCTTGGTAACAGGTCGTAGAGTTTGCTGGTGGCTGTTGACCTAAAGAGCAATCTTTTGCAATCTACGACAAACAAAGAAAAAAAGTACGCTTTTGACTTATAGAAGGGTTCTGGAAACATTAATCTCCCGATACCAATGTTGGTTTCACCCTGTGACTAATGATGCTGTGGCATGTGACAATCAATATATAATAAAAAAACGGAACAAGGACCATATTTGCTGGTTCAGTTGAAGTCCGCGATACGATCCGTCATCTTTGACCAAAGACGTCATATTTGAGTCAAAGACGGTAGTTTGTTTACAAGCAGAACATTATGATTTTGTGTTTATGAAGTGGTTTGCAGCTTCTCTGATGGTCAGGTATAGGTTAACCGAGAGGTTTTTTTTTTCCGCAATTGAACGCCGAAAACGCAAATTTTGGGGCCGAGACCTGTGATCGGTGGTACATTCTGTTGTGGTAATCTGTAATTTACGAGGATAATGAGATTACAACATATCCCACAATTAATATTCATTACATCGTACCAATTTACATGCCCATAAGTGATAGAAAAATAATTATATGAGGTTGAGATGAGCCAAGTCGTGCAACTTAAAATATCTTTAAGAAATTAAACTGTTTCATGCAACAACTTTTTAAAGTTAATAAGTTCTGAAGTGTTGTTGCAAGAGAGTTTTATTTCTTAAATGTATTTTTCATCTCAAAGCCATACATTCTATCATTCATCGACATTGAAATTTTACGATTGTTGTAATGGTGTGATGTTTTACTAATATGACGACATTTACTCATTTTTAACACTTCTACGATCTGAAGATAACTCGGTAAGAGACGAAACTAGGTACTAATAACATAGCATCACCTTGACTGTTGAGGATTTTTCCTTTATGCTAAACGTCAGATCGTAATCTCCAACGGTTGACAATGTCAACACACGAATGAATTCAAGTCGTTAAACGATTCAAAGAGATTGGGAGTGGGAAGTGATTATCATGTAACTGAGGCAATTACCCAAGAAATTGCGGTTCTGCATTTTCTGTTCCAAACTGCCACTTTATCGTCACAGACAATGCACAAAAAGCGGAACAGAGGGAATTGAATATAACATCCTCGGTTGACACGACTTCAACGGTCAACTGCGTAGTTAAAGGTGTGTGTATACTTCTTCATGTCTCTGTGCACAATTTTGGGTTAATACCGAGTGCCGTAGTCTTGTATACTGCTCATCTGGTGGTCCGTCGAATTCACTCGAAACGTGTGTTATTTTAACGCTGTTGTATCTTGACAGTTGCACACGGTATAAGTAATCGATTAGCGAGTCATTATGTTTGAGAAACAGGCACTTCAAACTGTATCGTGGAGCAGAGGAGGGTCGTGACAGAGGCGCGGTGTTTACCTGGTCGTGGTGCTGGTGGCGGGCGCGCGCCTTCTTGTCCCGCCTGCTGCTCGCGTTGTTGCCCATGGCGGACTGCGCCCGACTGACCGCGGGCTGCGCGGCGAGACATCTGGCGGCGGCGCGCCGTCTTATCTCCGCCCCGCCAAGGAGCCGCCGCGTCGGTAAGACGCAACTACTGCAGCAGCTGCCGCCTGCACGCGACGGCGGCGCTGCGCGGACGTACCGAGTTTACAGGACACTTTTCCATGCCGGTTTCAAACCCAGTGGGGAGGAAATGCCGTTATCTCTCTCTCTCTCTCTCTCTCTCTCTCTCTCGCGTTTACGCAGATAACGATTCATTTAACTAACCCAACTAACTAAATAAATGCTGAAGATTAGGTGGGTAGATCGCATAACTAATGAAGAGGTACTGAACAGAATTGGTGAGAAAAGGAATTTTTGGCATACCCCGACTAAAAGCAGGGATCGCTTGGTAGGACACATTCTTAGACATCGGGGAATCGTAAATTTAGCATTGGAGGGAAGTGTGTGGGGTAAAAATCGCAGAGGGAGACCAAGAGACGCGTATAGTAAACAGATTCAAGTGGATGTGGGTTGCGTTCTTATGAGGAGATGAAGAGTGGGAAGTTGTCCAAAAGTTTCCCCCTCTCTAATTGCCTCCCCCCCCCCCCCCACTGTCAGAGTTCTCTATACATAAAAATACGTACACATACTTGACTCATTCTAGCCGGCCGCGGTGGCCGAGGAGACTGAGGCGCTCCAGTCACGGTCTATACGGCCACTACGGTCGGGGGTTCGAATCCCCCACTCGGGCACGGATATTTGTGCCGTCCTAGTTCGTAAGTAGTTCATAAGTAGTTTGTAAGTTTAGGGACTGATGACCCGGTAGTTAAGTCCCATAAGCTGTACAAACATTTTTGACTCATTCTAAAATGACTGTTACGAATTAAGGGAAAGTTAATGTTTTATTAGAAAGCTCAGATGCTGTACTAGCAGTGGCGGCCCGTGTGTGTTCACTGGTTCAGTGAAGGATACATCCCCCCCCCCCCCCAAAAAAAGTCATGAAAAAAGTAAATAAATAAATAAAATAAAAAGGGATTTTAGCCGGCCGCGGTGGCTGAGGTGACTGAGGCGCTCCAGTCACGGTCAGCACGGCCACTACGGTCGGGGGTTCGAATCCTCCCTCGGGCATTGACATTTGTGCCGTCCGAGTTCGTAAGTAGTGCATAAGTAGTTTGTAAGTTTAGGGACTGATGACCCCGTAGTTAAGTCCCATAAGCTTAACAAACATTTGAACATTTGAAGGGATTTTAAACTATCATTTTTCGTTTCCTTCTTCTGTCAGATCATTTTATACGCACATTAAAAGTATTTTTATTGCTTGAGAAACGTTTTACGTCGCGGATACACTACGTGTAAGAGTCGTAGCGCTGCCGGTCAATATAGACGGCAGTGGCCACAGCGTTGCAATGCGCATGCGCGGCTGGGGTTCAAATTCCATTCTGAACCACCTGGAGGCATCATAGGTTCGTTCCAACAGGTGCCAGACCGCTAGTTTCAAGCGCTAAGAAACAGGTGTTACTGCGCATGCGCAGCTACTATGATGTAAAAACCCTTGTTTGATATTTGCACTGCTGGAACGCTTTTCGCACTGTTTCTGGCTGCAGGCGAAGGGGAGTTTAAAGGAATAATTAAAATACTTTCCTTCCTAATAACGAAGAAGTGTAAACGAGAAATATCTGATCTCAAATAGGATTGCAGTGACTTCGAAATAACCGAAAACACGCTACAAACATGCACATAACACGTGATGGCTACCCCCCCCCCCCCCCACTCTACCTCAGACCTTTCTGCGCATGCGCAAATTGGCAGCTTGAGCGCGCGAGAAATATTTTTTCGGGTAGCATCTGGCTGCTTGCGGCAACTTCTGGAACACCAAACAGCCACACTCCAACTAGCCAGAAGCAGGAGGAGACGCTGCTGGAACACAATTTCACCGTTGCGCATGCGCGTCAAGCAGTGTGGCAGCTGATGGAACGAACCTCATGTGGTCGCACCCGCGGCAGGTAGGGGGACGAGAGGAAACAGTGTTGAAGTAGGTAGGGACACCAGCTCCTGTCTTATACCCGAGCTGTGGCGGTTAAGCACGAATGGTCCCGAAGCGAAGAAAATGGAGCGCACCTCACCTTGTGCATCGGCAACATCCGCCCTTCAAATTTGTTGTCGGAAGCATTTAAGATTCATCAAAAACATCTCATATTTGGTAAAATATCTTAAAACTATAAAACAAGGACGCATCAACTGTAAAAGCCTCCAGAAGAACCGATCATGAATAATAATGAAGTCATAACTCACCACCTAGCAAGAATAGCCATGTGATTAGCGTCATCGCGGTGCGAAGGTAGTGTGTTCGAGACTAACTGCAAGCAGGTTTTTCTAAACACAATCTTCTTTTTAACAGATCCGGGAATAATAGTGACTTTTGTATTGTTACTTGCCACATATATTTGCAAGTTTTTGCGAATGTGTGGCAATTTTGAGGGTAAATGACATTCATACTCTTCTTAAAAATTATTTAACTGTTTGAAAAGAGGTGGAAGTGAGCAAAATTTGCATATGTCTACGGTTAGGAGGGGGTGCTGCTTACAGTGTCACATGACCAGAAGATAGCTTGTCCCTTCATCGTAACAGATTCATTTTGTTACTGTCACTTAGTGTTCATGTGCATATTCCTATGTTCTTGATGTTTATTATCAAAGAAAAATGAACAACGTTCAGTATCTTTTAGAAATAAATTTCTCATCTTTAAGCTTGGAAAAAAAGTGTGAAAAAGAAAGCGCAAACAAGTCGACGTAAGACATATGCCGATCTTTAAACGAAGATATGTCTAAAAGGGGGGAGGGCGCCACTCGCAGAGGTGCGCCAAATTGTCTCTTTGGGAGCCGAGCGGGAGAGGGGGGGGGGGGGATAGGGACGCCACTATCAAGATCCGGCACTGAAAGAAGTGAACCCCCAGTCATATGAAGCACCTCGCCGTTCTCTTTTTCGTGTTTATGCAGATAACGATTCACTTCATTTAACTAGCCCGATCTTCGCCGTTTCCTTAATCTGTGAGCTTATGAATTTTGACGAACTCAGGCCCGGCGGTGCATATTTTTTTTAGAGTAGGTAGTTGTCCAAAAGTTGCCCCCCCCCCTCTAATGCCCCCCTCCCCCCAATGTCAGAATTATGTATACATAAAAATACGTACATATACTTCACTCATTCTAAAACGACTGTTACAAATTAAGAGAAGGTTAATGTTTTATTGGAAGACTCAGATGCTGTAATACCACATGTCAAAAAATTAGATCTTTCAACCGTATGCTTTCTTCAAAATAGAGTGAGAAACGTTATGCAACTAAAATCTCAGAATGAAAATTAGGTATTTTCGATTTTCACGAACAGTGGAAAACATGTAAGGAAAAAATAAGTTGATAAAACGATGTGGGGAGGTCCTATATACCGTCAACAGCATTTACAGCGTGAAAATCGGAAAAGTGATTTCCCCCTTTTTCCCAGCCCAGCCCGAGCCCGCGCGGCTCATGTAAATGTATATTGTTTATGGACTATTCCGTCGGTACTTGGAGGAACAAAAGCATATTAAAAACTTAAGTAAGTAGTATTTTTTAACACAGTGTTTTTGTTTGTTATCAGCAGCTTTCGGCTTCTTCGGCCATCGTCAGATAAATGTTCGCAGCCAATTCCCAAAATACACTTACGTGTTACACGGAGTTTGTTGTAAGGATTTTGACGAAGATCAGACGATCTTACGTTGTTGTTGTGGTCTTCAGTCCTGAGACTGGTTTGATGCAGCTCTCCAACCTACTCTATTCTGAGCAAGCCTCTTCATCTCCTCACGAGAACGGCATCCATTTGAATCTGCTTACTGTATTCATCTCTTGGTCTCCCTTTTTAACACACACACTTCTCGCCAACGCTAAATTCTAATAATGTGTCCTATTAATCGATCCCTTCTTTTAGTCAAGGTATGCCAGAAATTCCTTTTCTCCACAATTCTGTTCATTAGCTCCTCAATTAGTTATGCGATCCACCCACCTAAGCTTCAGTATTCTTCTATAGCACCACATTTCAAAAGCCTCTATCCTCTTCTTGTCCGCACTGTTCAACGTCGGCTTCACTCCCTTACAAGGCAACACTCCACACAAATGCCTTCAGAAAGGACTCCTTACGTTTAAATTAATATTCGATGTTAACAAGGTTCTCCTTTTCAAAAACGCTTTTCTTCTCATTCCCATTCTGCATTTTATATCCTCTGTACTGCGACCATCATGTGTTATTTTACTGCCCACCTTTATTATTTCGTTATCTAATCTAATTTCTTCTGCATCGCCTGATTTTCTTACGCTGCACTCTATTACCTTTGTTCTGCCCATGTTACTGTGCATGTTACATGCACCTTTCAACACACTGTCCATTCCGTTCAACTGCTCTACCATGTCTTTTGTCATCTCTTTTTATTTCTTCACCCTGAACTTTAATTACTTCTCCAAATTCCTCTTCGCTTTCCTTTATAGCTTGTCCAATGTACAAATTGAATAACACTGGAGAAAGGCTACAACCCTATCTTACTCCCTTCCAAACCACTGCATCCCTTTCATGCCCTTCTGATAACTGCTGTCTGGTTTTTGTACAAGTTGCAAATAACCTTTTGTTCCCTATATTTTACTCCTGCTGATTTCAGAATTTGAAACAGTGTATTCTAATCAACATTGTCAAAAGGTTTCTCCAAATCTACAAAAGCTAGAAATGTAAGTTTGCCTAACCTTAATCTATCTTCTAAGATAAGCCGTAAAGTGAGCATTGCCTTCCGTGTTACTACATTTCTCCCCAATCCAAACTGATCTTCCCCGAGGTCGGCTTCACTAGCTTTTTCATCCTTCTGTAAATAATCCGTGTTAACATTTTGCAACTGATGGTCCTGAAATTATCACACCTGTCTGCGCCTGCTCTCTTTGGAATGGGGATCATTACATTTTTCTTAAAGTCTGAGGGTATTTCCCCTGTCTGATACATCTTACGCACCAGGTGAAATAGTTTTGTCATGGCTGGCTCTCCCAGAGACTTCAGTAGTTCTGAGAGAATGTCCACTCCAGGAGCCTCGTTTCGACTTAGGTCTTTAAGTGATCTGACAAATTCATCTCTCAGTGCAGTATCTCCTTTTTCATCTTCATTTACTTCCTCTTCCCTTCCTAAAATGTAGTCTCGAAGTTCATTTCATTTGTAGAGCCCCTCTATACATGATGTTACAAAAATGTACGGCCAAACTTTCAGGAAACATTCCTCCCACACAAAGAAAGAAAATACGTTATGTGGACACGTGTCCGAAAACGCTTAATTTCCATGTTAGAGCTCATTTTAGTATTTCTCTTTAAATGTAAATTGAAATAATTCGTGCAGACAATTGTCAAAATACCCAATTGTTTCGTTAGTGTGTACTGTACTTCCTCGATTCACCTCGATTTCTGTGAACATTTAAGCAGGAATTGTTGTCTTGATTGGGCCTCATGTTCTTCCTCCTACGCTCACTGGAGCACGTTATCATGGTTTCATATGGGATATTCTACCTGTGCTGCTAGAACATGTGCCTTTACAAGTACGACACAACATGTGGTTCATGCACGATGGAGCTCCTGCACATTTCAGTCGACGTGTTCGTACACTTGACAACAACAGATTCGGTGACCGATGGATTGGTAGAGGCGGACCAATTCCATGTCCTCCACGCTCTCCTTACCTCAACCCTCTTGAATTTCATTTATGGGGGCATTTGAAAGCTCTTGTCTACGCAACCCCGGTACCAAATGTAGAGACTCTACGTGCTCGTTTTGTGGACGGCTGTGATACAATGCGCCATTCTCCAGAGCTGCATCAGCGCATCAGGGATTCCATACGACGGACGGTGGATGCATGTATCCTCGCTAACAGAGGACATTTTGAACATTTCCTGTAACAAAGTGTTTGAAGTCACGCTGGTACGTTCTGTTGCAGTGTTTTTCCATTCCATCATTAATGTGATTTGAAGAGAAGTAATAAAATGAGCTCCAACAGGGAAATTAAGCGTTTCCGGAAACATGTCCACATAACTTATTTTCTTTCTTTGTGTGTGAGGAATGTTTCCTGAAAGTTTGACCGTACCTTTTTGTAACACCCTGTATACTCTTTCCACCTTTCAGCATTTCCTTCTTTGCTGAGAACTGGTTTTCCATCTCAGTTCTTTATATTCATTCTTCGAACTTAAGGTAAATAAATGTCGCGTATTGGACGTGAACAGTGAAAACTAACGCTTCGCTTTCCTCTTATTTTCTACTAGTTAATAGCGTTTCTCCTGCATGCTGGCGGAGTTCGCTGTTTACGGTCTTGTGCCCATTCAAGGTGAAGGCCTTACATTTTGAAGTCTTCATGCACTGTAGAACCATCACTGCCTTCGTCGTCTAGCCGGCCATTTCCCGTGTACGTTCATGCTAAAACCAGACTTCGCCACAGTTGTTTTGTATGCAGGCGCTTGTCTCTCATCTTACCGGTTTTATTGGTGGTACTCCATATAACTTATATGCTATAAACTTTATTATTTCTGACGTTGTAGCGCAGTTCAATACAGATGTCCACCTGAACATCTATGTTCCCACAACAAAGAATCTTTGCTCCACTTCTTTTATGGAAGGCCAGAATTCATACCCATATCATACTGGAGATGGGACCTGAATAAATAGAAGAAACCTGCGGTTCTTGGGAGTTTCAAGGGAGATGTAGGCAACTATTGACAGAACGTATGAAAATAATACAGTAGAAGATAAATGAGTAGCTTCGTGACATGAAATAGTGAAGGCAGCAGAGGGCAAATACATGAAATATAAAATAATCCTTGAATATCGCAAGAAATGCTGAATTTAATTCATGAAAGGAGAAGGTATAAAAATGAAGAAAATGAGGCAGTTAAAATGGAGGACAGACGACTGAAAAAACAGATTCATTGGAAATTCAAGAAATGCAAAATGGCTAAGCAGGACTGCCTGGAGGACAAATGCAAGTCTGTAGAAGAACGTGTAACCAGGGAGGAGTTAGACACCGCCTACAGCGAAATAAAAGAGACATTTTGGAAAAGAAAAGCAGCTGTATGACCATCAAGAACTCAGATGGAAAACTATTTCTGACCAAAGAAGGGAAAGCTAAAAGATTACCGGCCGCGGGGACTGAGGCGCTCCAGTAACGGTCTGCACGGCCACTGCGGTCGGGGGTTCGAATCCCCCCTCGGGCACGGATATTTGTGCCGTCCTTAGTGCTAGCTAGTTCGTAAGTTTAGGGACTGATGACCCTGTAGTTAAGTCCCATAAGCTACACACACATTTGACACATTTTTTGCTAAAAGGTGGAAAGAATATATAGAGAGCTCTACAAAGGAAGTGAAATAGGAGACAATATATACTATACTGAGAACAATTTGAGAGAGCGCTTAAGACCTAAGTCGAAACAAGGCCCCTGGAGTAGACATTCCCTCAGAGCTATGGGAGAGCCAGTAATGACGAGGCAATACCCACGAATTATCCTAGAAGATAGCCTAAGCAATGAAAAAGTACATTTCTCGCTTTCGTAGATCTGGAGAAAGCTTTCGGCGCTGTTGATTGGAAGAGTCAGGAAAAACTGCAACCAGTCGCCTGGTTGCTGTATTTCCTGATTTCTTCAATCATCACAGTCGCAAGTTCCACACTTACAGAATGGATACAACTTTTAATGTTGACTGGAATACACTCTTTCAAATTCTGAAGTCACTAGGCGTAAAATACACGGAACGGAAGGTTATTTAGAACTTGTACCGAAATCACACAGCAGTTATTAGAGTCGAAGGGCATGAAAGGGAAGCACTGGTAAGACTGTAGACTGAGAAAGCTGTGAAGGCATTCAGGGATAAATTTGGAGGATTAATGTTCATTGTGAATGAATAAAAACTTTGCGTTGCTGATGTCACTGTCGTTCTGAAAGAGACAACAAAAGACCTAAACGAACAGTTGAACGTAATAGGCAATGTGTGTAAGATGAAAATCAACAAGAACAAAAGAAATGGAATGTAGTCGAAGAAAATGAGGTGCTGCGTGATGGATTAGATTAGGAAATGAAACAATAAGGGTGATAGACGTGTTTTGTTACTTTGGTAGTAAAATATGATGGTCTCAGCACGGAATATATAAAATTGAGAATGGCAATGGGAAGAAACTCATTTCTGAAAAAGAGAAAGAAATTTGTTAATATCCATTATTAATTTCGGTGCAAGGAATTCTTTTCTGAAGGTATTTGTGTGGTGTGCTGCCTTTTACGGTAGTGCAACATACGAATGCTGAAAAATGTGTGTTTAGATCGTGTAAGTGATGAAGAGGTACTGAACAGAATTGGGATGAAAAGGAATTTTTGGCGTACCTTGATTAAAAGAAGGGATTGATTGGAAGGACGCATTCTTAGACATCAAGGAACCGTGAATTTATCATTGAATGGAACTGTGCGGGGTAAAATCTCAGAGCAATAGACGAATACAGTAAACAGATTCAAATGGATGTGGGCTGCTGTTTTTGTGAGGAGATGAAGAGGCTTGTTCAGGATGGAGTTTGTTGGAGAGCTGCATCCCCGTCTCCGGACTTGAGACCAGAACAACAGCAACATATAATGTTGTGTACAGACGGGCTTCTAAATTCCACTTGTCAAGCGGTTGAAGAATTTCTATCAAAGCCAATAAGTCATAAGAAGCTCCCGTGTAATCGTAATCGGTAGGGAGGCCCGTCAACACACCTCGAATTAGATAGTATCTAGCTCGGGGTGTTAATGCGATTTCGTAACTCGCGTTGATCGATCTTTAATAACAGCCAGTCTGAGATGTCCGCTGTGATGATGCGTCTAGAGCATGGCTCTTCCCCAGGAAAGCAGGGGGCCATGGTAGCTTCTTCTCAGGCTGTAGACGCGCAGAGAACAATTACAATGTAACGGAATTGTTTACAAAAGAATGGTAGGAAAGCGGTAGACGGTGGGCAGCTTAAGGCAGAAATATCCAATAGAATCTTCCTTCGTTATGGAACTGGTAAAATCCATCTGGAAGAGAACCTCTTTGAGGCTTCGTCTGTACCAGGAGGCGCCCTGGTGTGATTCACAACTTATTTAAGCTTGCGGACCGCCTACTCACGTGACTTCACAGCACCGCTGCTTGCACAAAGTTAAAAATAGAGCGGTCGTAGCATTAACGTTGGTGTTGGTGTCGTGCACCGACAGGAGTAACGCTCTTCCCCCTACACATGCTAAGCCGAGTATACGCCACACAACAGGCAGTTTGAGAGTACGTTATTTTACATTCACCTCGTCTTATGTGATCATTTATTTAAACGACGTAAGCATTGCTTCTTAATTTAGAACTTTTTATTATAAAATGGTTTAAAAACTCCACCTACATCAACATGGATATCCTTTTAGTGATATTTCTCTGTTTCCATTCTCTAATAGCTCGCGGAAAAAAAGGACATCTAAATCTTTCTGTTTTCGATCTAATTTCTTTTATTTTATTATTAGGATCATGTCTCCCTATTTAGTTGGGCGCTAACAATGTATGTTCGCATTCAAAAGAGAAAGTTGGTGAAAGAAATTTCGAAAATAGTTCTCGCAGAAAAAAGCTTCTCTTTTAATGATTTCCACCCTAACTCGTGTTTCATTTCCGTGACACTCTCTCTCTCCTATATCGCGATAATACAAAACGAGCTGCCTTTCTTTGAATTTTCTCTAAATCGTCGGTCTCACCTGTTGTGAATCCCACAATGCGCAGCAATACTCCAAAATAGGAGGCATAGCCAGTTTCTATAGTACTACTGTTGCATCTTCTAAATGTTCTGCCAATGAAACGTAGTCTTTGATTCGCCTTCCTTACAATATTTTCTGTGTGTTCCTTCCAATTTCAGTTGTTCGTAATTGTTACTCCTAGGTATTTAGTAGAATTGACAGTCTGTACGTTTAACTGATTTATCGTGTAAATGAAGTTTAACGAATTTCTTTTAGTGCTCATATGGATGACTTCACACTTTTTATTATTAAGACTCACTTGCCAATTTTGGCATAGTGCAGATATCTAAATCATATTGCAGTTGCTTTTGATCTTATATTGACTTCACTAACCGTTAAATGACAGAATTATCCGAGAACAGTCTAAGAGAGCTACTCGGATTTTCTTCTAAATCATTTATAAAAATAAGAAACAGGGGTCCTATAACACTTCAATAGGAACGCCAGATATCACTTTTGTTGCGGTCGATGACTTTCCATCAATTACAACGTACTGTGTCCTTTCTGACAGGAAATGACGAATCCAATCGCACAATTGTGGGGATATTCCATAACCAATTTGATTAGTAAACGCTTGTGAGGTACAGTGTCAAAAGCCTTCCGGAAGTCTGGAAATACGTAATCCATTTGACATCCCGTATCGATAGTACTCATCGGTTCATGTGAATAAAGAGCTAGCTTTTTTTTTTACAAGAAAGGTACTTTCTGAATCCGCGTTTACGATGCGACACTAGGTCGTTCTTTTTGAGGTAGTTCATAATATTTGAGGAAAGTATATGTTCTAAATTCCTGCTGCAAACCGACGTCAATGATATAGGCCTCTAATTTTTGCGGATCACTCGTATCGCCTTTCTTGAATATTGGAGTGACCTGTGTATCTTGCCAGTCGCAAAACTCTGCAATTTCGTTAGTAAAGAAATGCTGTTCACGACACGTACAAAATTAAAACATCTGAAAGGCTGGATGCCTGCCATCTTGAAATCCCTTGATATACACCCATGTTAAAACAAAACATAGGCTACCGTAACACCTTGATAGTTACAGGACATGTACATGACTGTGTTCTGCAGAATTTTGTAGCGTTGGAACCATATCGGCCCGAGGGTTCAAGCTCAATATGGATATCACGACCCAATGCCACCCTTCGAATGCGCCTGCGCCTCACGCATAGGCGGATCCAGGATGGGGAGGGGGGGGGGCAAACGGTCGATCGCCCCCCCCCCCCCCAGCGACTTTGTCTTTATTTTTGTTTTGTTTTGTTTGCCCATTTATCTATATCAACCACAGAAAACCTAGATACTTTGTTTTTATTTTTGTTTTGTTTTGTTTGCCCATTTATCTATATCAACCACAGAAAACCTAGATACTGATAGCCGGTAATCGGAGACGGGAACCCCAGAATGCGAAGCTGTGCTGACTTCGCTCGGTTATAATTGGAAAAAAAAAGAAAACAAAAAGACTTAGTTTTCAAAACTGTGAGACTCTTTGTTTGACTGGGCATGGGGTGAAAAGAGGTGGCCGGAACTAGAGTCTTTTTACTGGGCCAGAGTTTAGCTGACTATGGATGGATCTACAGCTGTGCATTTACAGGGTGTCCAGAAAAGGACTCCCTGATTTCAAAATTAAATATCTCGAAAACAAAAATCGATTGAGGAATGAAGTAAACGGTATGTTTTTTGTGAAAGCTGTAAGAAGTTGATACAGCAGTTTGAAATAATAGTTACAAAAGCTTCTAACAGATGGCGCTGTAATCGCCATACGTAATGCCTAGTATAAATAGTGATCCGAAGCCCAGAGCGATCAGTTCCACTATTGAAACGTGAAAGGAGGTTAGCGTACCGAAGGAAGAGATTAAAACCATGTACTCCATTGAACAAAGCGTTCTCCTGGTCCTATAGTACCACAGGTTAGAAGAGAGTCCTACGGCAACACGGCGAAGTTTTCAAGCACGATTTAATGTTCCAAAATGACCCGATGCAAAAACCATTCGTACACTCTTCGCAAAATTTCAACGAACAGGCAGTGTAACTGATGATCTAGTGGGGCATGTTGGCCGCAAGTAAACCACAGTTACGCCTGAAAATATCGCCACAGTTTCTGGAATTATTCAGCGAAATACAATGGCATCCGTCCGTAGAATTGCGTCTGAGACTGGTTTAAAGCGTTCCAGCACGCAGAAAATACTGAGAAAGAGTCTAAACATGTTTCCATTCAAAATTCAAACGCACCAGGCCAGACCCGTACGAGATGTGCAACAAAGGGTTGCCTTTGATAATCAGATGCTGACAATGATTGATAGTGAAGCATTTGATGTTGGCTGCATCTGGTTTACAGATGCACACTTCTGCCTGAATGGATATGTGAATAAGCAGAACTGGCGATTTTAGGGTTCCGGTAAGCCATATTCGTGTGAAGCGAAACCCCTGTATTCTGCTAAAGTTACTGTGTGGGCTGCAGTATGCAGCAGAGGCATTATTGGCCCTTTTTTCATTCTAGAAACGTTCACTGGTGCACGTTACGTTGTAATTTTGGAACACAGCAACCGTTAGAGGGTCGACCAGATACTGAATGGTTTATGCAAGATGGAGCCCGACCACATCGGTCCGAACAAGTATTTCGCTTTCTTAAGGAATACTTCGGGAATCGAGTCATTGCTTTGGAATATCCCAAATTTATTTGTGCAGGCATGGATTGGCCTCCATATTCGCCGGATTTGACTCCCTGTGACTTTTTCTTGTGGGGCACAGTGAAAGACATGGTCTACCCGAAGCATCCCGCCACGCTGGACGAGCTTGAATCGGCGATCTCTGTGGCATGTGAATCCATTTAGGTCGAGACACTACGAAATGTGATGGCGAATTTCATTCTTCGTATGCGCCACCTCTGTAGTGCCAATGGTGAACATTTTGAAAACATTGTGATGTGATTGTTTGCAAAGAGCGTTTTCATACGATTATTTCACTTATATGTGCTGATATGAGCTGTCCAGCGTACAGCGCCATCTGTTAGCAGCTTTTGTAACTATTATTTCAAACTGCTGTATAAACTTCTTACAGCTTTCACAATAAACATACAGTTTACTGCATTCGTCTATCGATCTTTGTTTTCGAGATATTTAATTTTGAAATCAGGGAGCCGTTTTCTCGACACCCTGTATTTTACTTCCATGAGATGAAATTTCCTCATCTGCAATACAAAAATCGCGCTTCTTACGGCTCTGACATACGGAAACGGAGCGCCCGCCTCCCGGCATCTGGTCGCCGCGCGCTGCCGCCATCAGATAAATGGGACACCCTGTAGGTCGTACTCACAGCGACTCATGTCGCGTGAGTACGATTGATGTCCCAGAATGTCCAGTTTCCAGCGGCGCAAGAGGTCCTGGGCAGCAGCGCGGTGTGGCATCGCGAATTGTTATTCAGAATGATGGTGTGCTCTTTCATGAAATGTCGTCAGTTTCTCCTAAGCGCTGGACGACCAGTGGAAATGACAATCCATTGAACAGCATCCCATTATTCTGCGTGACAGTGCACGACGGCGCGCCGTGCTGCTTTCCAAGACCTCTGGTGCCGCTGACAATGGCAGCTTCTGGACTGACCACCAGTCTCACCACACCTGTGATTACCACCTCTTTGTCAAAGTGAAAGAAGCACTGCATGGGATCAGTAGGACACCGGAGATCGATGCCGAAGGGCCGCAATAGGGACATCCGCAAAAATAGACGCACATATGGTATACGACGTCTTCCGAACACTTGGCAATGATCATAAATAAAGGGATGGGTTATGTTGAAGGTGTGTATTACCTGATCACTTTACAACAGCCTACGGCAGAACGCGGAACTGAACTTTGTTTACGACTAGATGGAGCCGAAGGCGTGCCACAAGATTCGACAAAACACGATCGACGCATGTGGCTCGGCATTGTATAGACTACATTATTGTCATATTGAAACAGTATTTATTAGAGGAGTGAGAGTAACGAAAAGATGCGTATCCGTATGTATCCGTTAACAAAAGAAATAGTACTCGTTAGAAAAGTATTGTTACTCGTTATTTTCGTTACCAGTGAATGTGCTTTGAAACGGTGAAAAATTTTAAGTGTTATTGTTAAAATTTAAATTTGCCTGCCTTTTTTGAGACAATTATACTATTGAGGAAAGGATCAGTACAGTCAATTTCCCTCGTTACAAATGTATCGTTACTCGTCACTCTTGTTACCAGTACCACTCAGATGGCCACTACACTGTCTTTGAAACGGTGAAAAATTTTTTGTTACTGTTGATATTACCGTAAAATTTCAATTTGCCATGTAGATACTTATGTCTACTTTTTGAGGCAATTGCTATTGAGGAAAGGATCAGTACAGTAATTTCCGTCGTGATTAAAATACAATCGTCATACAAATTGATCAAAATTAACGAGACCTACACGCTACCTCCATTTTAAGTACTGTTCCCGCACTTTACTCAAAAACTTGGAATCTCAGAATCAATCGGAATACTTCGTGACGAATGCCAGAGTGACCGATCACAGTAGCAGCACTACATTTGCGAGCAGCGGGACTGTCGTACTGTGTTATGTGACATTAACAAATAAGATAATACCGTCGTGAATGAAAATTGAAGATGATAGCTTTTGAGTACTTTTTACTGTATACAAGATCAAAAACAAATATCTAATAAAAAAAAAAAAAAAGTAGGTTTGCGTTAAAATCGGGTGTCAGATAATCGAGGATTAACATGCAAACACGGACGAAGAAGTGTGATCCAAAATGTTAAAAACAAAGTGAATCATGTAAAATCGTAGAGCTTCATAATTTTCACTTAAAGTTCGGTTTGGATGTTTAAAAAAATTACTCATCTCATAATGAATAAATTCTCCTTATTGGTTTTCATTACAGAGTCCGTATTGATACTGATGATGCGGCTGAGAAATGTATTTATGAGAAAGTTCGTATCGATGCGGTAGATGCGAGAAACGAAATCAGTAACGATTCAGTATTTCGTTACTCAGTACCGAATACATACGGTTTCCTAGAGCTCTAGTATTTTTAGCGTCTGCTGAAATGGATAGGCATCGCGCAAATATAGGTAATCAAAGAGTACGCGCAGATGGAGAGAGTCTAATAAATGTCTTTGTTTTCGTCACTTACTCATAAATGAGAGCTGATCAGGATGAACGACCAACCTACACCAACGTATGTAGTTTCAAAACGTCGATGCTTCTAGAGGGAAGATCTTCAAGGAGACCACAAAGGTATCGGATTTTAAATTTTTTTGATATTTATTGTACGTAAAGCTCAGAACTCAAATAACATCAGCCAAAGCCATTCGACACGACTCTAAAAAAAATCTGGAGAAAATAGACTTTCAAGTTTTGCAAGAATATGTAAGTACCAATAATTAAAACAGTTGCAGCCTCTGTCGGTGTAGCTCAGTTGGTAGCATTCTGGCCTTAAATACATAGGGTCGGTGGTTTGAATCCCACCGTCCTAGATTTTTTTCGTTGTTCGAATACTTGCACAGCTTTAACATCAAATGGCAGTTTTTACGAAAAATGCACATATTTTTGTTTATTCGTAATTTTCTATATTTTATAAAAAGGTTGTTAATAATGATGGTTTCAATACAAAAAAAGTTACATTTTTTACAGTATTGACTTCACAGTTGACGATGGTTGTCTTTAATTGTTCAGTTTGTAAAGAGTTACGACGCCGGTTTTGGAAAGTAATCTCTCTAATAAAATAAAATAATAATTAAATCTGTCCGTGGGATTCAAACTACCGACTCTGTGGTTGTGAGGCCAGGACGCTACCACCTGAGCTACACCGACATATGCTTGCAACAGTTTGAAATTTTGCAAGTACATGTAGGCCTAAGTACCAATAATTAAAAGTCGATTATCTCAAGAATTTTTTAGAGTTGTGTCGAATGGCTTTGCTTGATTTTTATTTACGTCTGAATTTCACGTACCATCATTTCTATTTAATATAATTCTTAGGCTGTAGTGTAGAATAATGTATTAACAGCAGATGTATTTTTATCAGGAACACGCCAAACTCAAGTTATTAAATCGCAAAACAATAGCTTTATTTCAATTTCTTACGACTTTCTGTAGAAGAATGTATTAATAGCAAGTTCACTTAAGTTATTCGATAGTAACACTGCAGGCTTTTATCATTTAATACCTTTCCCACAGAAGAATATAACAAAAACAAATATAGGCTACAGTTGTTTAGTAAACGCATTGGTGCTTTGTTTGCCAGTAGAACAACGGTTTCATATTCTTGTTCTTCAATTCCATTGTTTTTCTGTGCAAGAATGAGTTAAGAGAATGTAGCTACATTTGTTTCATCTGCTGCAAGTATGTCAAGTTCAGTTCACGGACCGTGTTACATTTTAATTGAGAGTATCTATACCGCTTGTGCCTCATGCGAAAAAACCAACAGCAGAACACGCCAAGAGTTCGCTGCGCCCTCAGCTAAAACGGCAGTTGTAATGTGAACGGCCAATAACTAGACCGCGGCTCTTTAGGTTAAAACCTATTCATTTCCTGAGTTACTAGTTGCAAATAAACTTATACTTTTGCGTCTCATGCTAATTACAACCTGAACAGCTAATTTTACAGCACCTAAAAAACCTATTTCTAGGTTAACGTCTATTTTGCCTATTTCACCTTTAAAATTCTAAAAGGCACCTAATTCTTATATTTTGAAAATAACTGCTTCGAAGATTCAAAGGTAAAATCACTCAATTCGATATTTGAGGAAAAGAACTTTGCTGGCGGAGTTAACATTGCCTAAAAATTATGAGGACTCGTACACGGACGCACTGCAAAGAATCCTATAAGGTATTATGTTGTCCTGAATATGGATTTTTGTAGCCGAAACTACAGCACATTCCAGAACTTAATGTTGGTAGATAGCAAAACCCAAAGACTAAAGACCAAATAATCGAACACTTTGTCAACAATCAGTTGAAGATGTTTTATTCTGGCTTTGAAAGATGCAACACAATTTCTCAAAGATCCCACAGTTCAGCGGCCCTTCGCTTATATTAGACCTAACTGCAAATTTATGACGACAGTTCTTTCCGAATTTTAAGTCTCAGCGAATGAAGCGCAGGTGAACTGAGAGGAAAGATCAGGCAAAAAATTCATCAGGTTTTCCAGAATAACACCGGCCTGAAGGATCTTTACGGAAAATCCAGTTCCACAGAATGCTGCATTCCTGTCCGAAATGTACCGAAAGTAAAGTGCGTCCTCGTCACAGCCATTGTAGAACGTTCATTCTCGGCATATCGTGGTTTTCCTCTGGAAAACTTACAAAAGGTTTCAGTCATTTACTGTGAAGCCAATTATGGTCTGAACGTTTGAAACCACTGGTTTATTCAGCTTTCTTAAGCCGGCCGCGGTGGCCGAGGGGACTGAGGCGCTTCAGTCACGGTCTGCACGGCCACTACGTCGGGGGTTCGAATCCCCCCTCGGGCATGGATATTTGTGCCGTCCTAAGTCTTAGGTAGTTCATAAGTAGTTTGTAAGTTTAGGGAGTGATGACCCCGTAGTTACGTCCCATAGACTATACAAACATTTGAACATTTGATTTGAGCTTTCTTAACTTGTATAGGTCTATTACATGTATTTCAACATATGGCTACTAATCTGCATTGTATTTTTATCTTCGAAAAGTACGAGGGTCACTCCAAAAGAAATGCACACTATTTTTTTTAAATACAGTTTTTATTCTACATGTTTGAAAGTTTTACAATGTGTAAATACATCCTTTAGAAACAGTATTTTCATTTCTCCACATAATCCCCATTCCTCTCAACTGCATTACGCCATCTTGGAATTAGCGCTTGTACACCCGCACAGTAAATTTCTGGACCAACACGTTGGAGCCACTGTTTGGCAACGTGCACAAGGGAGTCATCATCTTCAAACCTTGTTCCACGAAGAGAGTGTTTCAGTTTCCCAAAGAGATGATAGTCACGTGGAGCCAGGTCAGGACTGTTAGGCGGGTGTTTCAGTGTTGTCCATCCCAGTTTCGTGATCGCTTCCATGGTTTTTTCACTGACATGTGTCCATGCATTGTCGGGCAACAGCAAAACAACCTGCTTTTGCCGATGTGTCCGAACATGGCACAGTCACGCTTGAAGTTTCTTCGGTGTCGTCACATATGCATCAGAATTTATGGTGGTTCCCCGTGGCATGATGTACACAAGCAAGAGTCCTTCGGAATCGTAAAACACCGTAACCATAACTTTTCCAGCAGAAGGTGTGGTTTTCAATTTTTTTCCTGGGTGCATTTGCATGATGCCACTCCATTGATTGCCTCTTCGCCTCTGGTGAAAAATGATGGAGCCATGTTTCATCGATTGATGACCGTGCAGTCTAGTCCCCTCTAAACAACAACAACAACATGTTTCATCAACTGTCACAATTCTTCTAAGAAATTCATCTCCACCATTCCCGCACTGTTCCAAAACTTCGCTGCATGGCGTTTTTCGTGTTTCTTTGTGAGCCACTGTCGACATCCTGGGAACCCACCTGGCACAAACCTTTTTTTAATGCCAACACTTTCAGTCTTCTACAACAGTTCCTTCCCCTATCCCAACGTAGTGTTACAATTCGTTCACTGTTATGGTCTGTCAGCAGTCACGAATTCGTTAACTCTCTGCACATTGGAGTGTGTGCAGTACGAGGCCTGCCGCTGCGAGGACGATCTTCAATATTTCTGTGCTCGCTTTCATCACGTAACCTGCTAGCCTACCGACTAACTGTACTGCGATTGACAGCAGCATCTCCACGCACCTTTTTCAACCTCTTGTGGATGTTTCCCACTGTCTCGTTTTCGCAGCACAGGAATTCAGTGACAGCACGTTGCTTCTGACGAACTTCAAGTGTAGCAGCCATCTTGAAGACATGCTGTGACGGCGCCACTCACGGGAAAATGTTGAACTAAGTTTGAAAACAAGCGGGAAGGATGTATCTACACACTGTAAAACCTTTAAACATGCAGAATGAAAACTGTATTTAAAATAAATAAATAAATAAATAAAATAAAAAAAATAAAAATAAAACTGTTTGCATTTCTTTTGGAGTGACCCTTGTATAAAGGTTTGGAGTTAGTTTGATCATTCATGTTGTGTGTTCTTTCTGTTACTGTAAGTGTATAATATTTGCTCATAAGTCTTTGTATTTTACTTTGTGTTTATTTTATGGGATGAAATCTTTGCATGGCCTAACTGAGTTAATGAAAGCGGCTATTTTAGGCGCCTACACTGCTGTCTTTACGACCTAAAATTCTGCGGGCTGCTAATGACTTTGGGAGCGTCAGGGCCGGCCACGGTGGCCGAGCGGTCTGCAGCGTGCGAATCACGGTCTGCACGGCTGCTGTGGTCGGGGGTTCGAATCCCCCCTCGGCATGGATGTTTGTGCCGTCTTTAGTATAAGCTAGTTCCTAAGTAGTTTGTCCCCCCAGGAGGCCCACAGCTCTTTTGTGGGTACGTGTGTGGCGCGCACGGGTCCCCGAGCCGAAGTAGTCTTTCTTCCTCCCCGGGCTGCTTCGCACTCCCCCCCCCCTTCACCGTTTGTGCCTTTGCCCGGAGACGGGTGTCTAAGTAACTGCAGGTCATCCTTTTCTACGCTTTCCTTTTCCTAAGGTCCTTCCTTCCTCTCACTCGCTTTTTCCGCTTCTTCTTCTTACTTTGTTGTTCCTACCTTCTAGCCATCCATATCATCTCCGCTTCGGCGTTTGAGATTCTCCCTTTTCTCACTTTTCTATCTCCCTCTTCCCATCCTCTATTCTTCTTCCTTCCTCCCTGTGCGTGTCTGACGGCCGACCCACGCATCCCCATGCGTAGCAGGTGACGAGGTAACGCGTAATTCCCCGCCCCAGGTAGACAAGTAGGGCACGTACGTATCCCCTGGTAAAGGCCAGGCCCAAGGAGGGCTGATTACCCGAGCTGTAACCTTCCGACTGTGCCGATTGGTCTCTCCGTCCGTTTCTCGAGAGGTGTGGACAATCACCTAAGGCGGGTGAGCCCTCAGTGAGGGTTCCCCATTAGGAAGGAGCGTGCCATCGGAGACGCCGGTAATCATGGGGGACACTTCCGCAATGACCTCTCTCTCTCTTCCCTTCTGACTTCGACCCAAAAACGAAAGTTGGATGCCCCTCAAACTAAGAAAATACTACCTAACGTTCCTAAGTTTCTCATTGTTACCCGTACTGATGGTCATGATTTCTCTAAGGTCAATCCCTTCATAATTCAGAAGGGTGTAGATGCCATTGCCGGTCCATTGAAGAAATGTTCTCGTCAACGTAATGGGAGTTTGCTGTTAGAAACAGATAATGCCTTTAAGGCTCAAAAACTGATCCGAGCTACGCTTTTGCACACCTTCCCAGTAAAAGTCGAACCCACCGTACCCTTAACTCGTCACGTGGGGTGGTCTATTCTCGATCCCTCGACGGGTTATCGGACGAAGAGATAAAGGACTATCTGACTGATCAGGGCGTCATAGCTGTCCATAGAGTAATGAAAAAGGCTGATACAGGTTTGATACCAACCCAAACTGTATTTTTGACTTTTGACAAGGTGGATCTCCCTTCCAAAATCAAAGCAGGCTACGAAATTATATCAGTTCGCCCCTATATCCCGAATCCCACACGTTGTTACCAGTGCCACAGATATAACCATACCCGTGAGTCTTGCCCTCATGCAGCCAAATGCGTCACCTGCGGCAAGGACGCTCATGAGGGGGACTCCGCCTCCATCCCCTCACTGCATTAACTGCATGGGCGACCACGCTGCTTCATCTAGGGACTGCCCTGTTTACAAGGAGGAGCGGGTCATCCAAGAAATAAGAGTACGCGATAAAGTTTCGACCTCTGCTGCGCGGAAGATACTAGCTAGTCGAAAACCCGCTGAGCTCCCAGCGGTTAAATACAGCGCTGTCCTTGACTCTCCTCGCCCTACTAAGGAGGTTGCCACACAGACATGTGACCTTACTTTTAGCGATAAGGTTGTCAGATCGGCCAGTCCAAAGATTGCCCGATCAACCTCTCCACTCACTTCCTCTCACCAAAAAAACACAGTCATCAGCAGCTCCTCCCAAATCACGGGCGTCTAAATCGGATGCCCGGACTTCCAAGAAAGAGCCTGTCCGTGAAGATTTTTTGAGATCTGAGCCTGCAAAACCTACGTCTGTGCACACAACTCATCGTCATTCCTCCAAGAAGGCACATAGAAAAAAGAGTTCCTCTCCTTCCCCCGCCACGGCGCGACTCGACTGTCACGCCATCTAGCAGTGGCACCACTCGGTCTTCCTCTGTCTCTCCGGGGCGCGCTACTGCTGGCCGAACATCCGGCCCTCGACTGCCGGAGGAAGCTGCCCCTGCCATTAAATCCAGGCAGGCGGCGGAAACTCCAGATGTCGCGATGGAACATGACCCTTTACCTACAGATTCCAGTAGCAGCGTTCCCTTGAAGTCAGACCCTCAGTGGCCAGCGAGGTGATCTCCCCTCGCTTTTCTTCTCTATCTTCTCACCTTATGGATCTCCTTCAATGGAATATTCGCGGCATTCATTCTAACAGAGGTGAATTGAAACTCCTACTCAGACTGCACCGTCCATTTGTGGTCGGACGTCAAGAAACGAAGTTACGCCCATGCGACAACATAGTTTTTTCACAATATACCTCAGCGCGTTTTGACCTGCCCCCTGTGGAGGGTATTGCAGCCCATGGAGGGGTTATGTTGCTCATTAGAGATGACATATACTATCATCCTATTCCACTGCACACTCAATTACAGGCAGTTGCCGTCCGCATCATTCTTCCAACCTTTTCCTTTTCTCTTTGTAACATCTATACCCCATCGTCTTCTGCCTTTACTAGGGCAGATGTGCTGCACCTTGTTGCCCAACTTCCTTCCCCCTTTTTGTTGATAGGCGATTTCAACGCCCACCGCCCCCTATGGGGTTCTCCGGCCGCTTGCCCGAGAGGCTCCCTTTTAGCGGACATTCTCAACCATCTTAATCTTGTCTGCCTAAACACAGGTGCACCAACCTTTCTTTCAGATACGACGCATACCTACTCTCACGTGGACCTCTCGATATGTACTGCGCAACTTGCGCGTCGGTTTGAGTGGTATGCTCTCTCTGATACATATTCGAGCGACCATTTTCCCTGCATAGCACATCTCCTTCAGCATACCCTACCTCCGGGTTCCAGTAGTTGGAACATCTCGAAAGCTGACTGGGGACTGTTCTCCTCACTGGCGGTTTTCCATGATGGGAACTTCCCCACCTATGAAAGTCAGGTCGAATACCTCACGGAAGTCATTCTCAATGCTGCCGAATATTCCATTCCACGCACTTCGTCTTCTCCACGTCGAGTCCCAGTCCCCTGGTGGACTGCGGCATGTCACGATGCTGTTAGAGCCCGGAGACGTGCACTGCGCACCTTTCGCCGCCACCCAACATTGGCGAACTGTATCAATTACAAACGTCTACGAGCGCAATGCCGTCGAGTCATCAAGGAAAGCAAACGGGCCTGCTGGATTGCTTTTACTAGTTTATTTAACAGACTTACTCCTTCTTCTGTTGTCTGGGGGGGGGGGGGCCTGCGCCGGTTATCTGGCACAAAGGTCCACTCCCCAATTCCTGGATTGACCGTCGCAAATGAAGTCCTCGTAGACCCAGCCGCTATATCCAACGCTTTAGGTCAATCTTTTGCAGCAGTCTCGAGCTCAACACACTATCACCCTGCCTTTCTCCCTCGAAAACAGACAGAAGAGGCACGGCCACCTTCCTTCCAATCTCTCAATCGGGAAAGTTACAATGCCATCTTCACCATGCAGGAGCTTGAACGTGCTCTCTCTGTGTCCCGATCTTCTGCTCCAGGAGCTGATACAATTCATATACAGATGCTGAAAAACCTTTCTCTTGCGGGTAAATGTTTTCTCCTCCGCACTTATAATCGCATATGGATTGAAGGTCAGGTCCCCACACGCTGGCGTGAAGCAATTGTTGTTCCCATACCAAAAGCAGGGAAGGACAAACATCTTCCTTCGAGTTATCGCCCCATTTCTCTCACCAGCTGCGTTTGCAAGGTGATGGAACGCATGGTTAATGCTCGGCTGATTTGGTTACTCGAATCTCGCCGTCTCCTTACCAACGTCCAATGCGGATTTCGTAGGCATCGTTCTGCTATCGACCACCTCGTTACCTTGTCGACCTATATTATGGATAACTATTTGCGTAAGCGCCAGACGGTGGCTGTGTTTTTTTATTTGGAGAAGACTTATGACACCTGTTGGAGGGCGGGTATTCTCCGCACGCTCCATACATGGGGCTTTCGCGGCCGCCTCCCCATTTTTATCCAAGCATTTTTACTAGATCGAAGGTTCCGTGTACGAGTGGGCTCTGTTCTGTCGGACACCTTCCGCCAAGAGAATGGGGTTCCACAAGGATCTGTGTCGAGCGTGGCACTTTTCGCCATAGCAATTAACCCAATTATGGATTGTCTTCCGGCCGACGTCTCTGGCTCCCTTTTTGTGCCGACTTCGCGATTTACTGTAGCGCCCAGAGAACGTGTCTCCTGGAACGCTGCCTTCAGCGTTGTCTCGGCCGTCTCTATTCTTGGAGTGTCGCCAATGGCTTCCGGTTCTCCAGTGAGAAGACAGTCTGTATCAATTTCTGGAGATACAAAGAGTTCCCTCCACCGTCTCTCCATCTTGGCCCCGTTACTCTGTCCTTCGTAGAGACGACGAAATTTGTAGGGCTAATATTGGACAGGAAACTCTGCTGGTCCCCGCATGTGTCCTATCTGGCTGGCCGGTGTATTCGTTCCCTTAACGTCCTCCGTGTTCTTAGCGGCACGTCATGGGGAGCGGATCGAACCGTCCTACTTCACCTCTACCGGTCCACTGTCCGCTCGAAATTGGATTACGGAAGCTTCGTTTACTCTTCCGCACGGCCATCCATTTTACGCCGCCTAAACTCGATTCTCCATCGGGGGTTACGCCTGGCGATAGGAGCTTTTTACACAAGCCCTGTTGACAGCCTCTATGCCGAAGCTGCCGAATTAGCTTTAACCTATCGACGCGACATATTACTGTGTCGGTATGCATGCTGTTTGCTTTCGATGCCTCACCATCCTTCCCAGCCATCGTTCTTTAACGACTCACTCGATAGCCAATATGGGCTGTCTGTGATTGCCCTGCTCCCTCCTGGAGTCCGTTTTCGACGCTTGCTTCGGCAGCTCGATTTTACTCTCCCTTCCACATTTCAAATAGGTGAGAGCCCGGTGCAACCTTGGCTTCAGACTCAAGTTCGCGTTCACCTCGAACTTGCCTCACTCCCGAAGGAGAGCACTTTGGATGCTTTATACTGCTCGCGGTTCCTTGAACTTTGTGCACGGCTCGAAAACTCAGTTTTTATATATACGGATGGCTCAAAGATCAATGACGGTGTAGGATGTGCGTTTGTCGTGGGGGATGACCGTTACCAGTACAGGCTTAATGCCCACTGCTCGAATTTCACAGCGGAGCTTTTTGCCCTCTATCAGGCTGGACTCTTCATCCGTCGACACCGTTCTCGTACTTATGTTATCTGCTCTGACTCCCTCAGCGCCATCCAGAGTCTGAGCGACCCCTTTTCAGCCCATCCTATTGTGCACCGAATCAACCGCTCCCTTCAGTTATTAGCTTCTGACGGCCTTCGCGTTGAACTCCTGTGGGTACCTGGCCACGCAGGCGTGCCCGGTAACGAGGCTACTGATGCCGCTGCCAAGGCTGCAACTTTCTTACGTCGGACAGCTACGTACTGTGACCCATCGCACGATATTCAAGGGGCTCTTTCGCGGCGCCTTATATCGTCATGGCATAATGTGAGGTCTTCACTTACTAATAATAAGCTCCGGACAATTAAACCGCTCCCGGTGGCTTGGATGACCTCATCACGCCGCTCACGACGAGAAGAGGTCACCTTGGCCCGGTTGCGGATCGGACATTGCCGGTTCAGCCACCGCCACTTGCTCAGTGGTGACCCCGCACCGTTATGTTCCTGTGGCCACCCGCTGTCGGTGCGCCATGTTTTATTGTCGTGTTCAAATTTTACTCCTGTTCGGCTTGTACTACATCTGCCGGACACATTGGAAGACATTTTAGCTGATGACGTGCGGGCTGTTGCTCGAGTATTGGATTTTATCAATTTGACCAATTTGTCGAAGGACATTTAGCTCTTCGCTTTGCTGTTTTTTATTCTATGTTTTTAGCTGTTTTTATATAGTTTTATTATTCTTGGGTATATCCCCGGTTTGATTCGGGCGCTAATGACCTTAGTAGTTGTGCGCCCTAAACCCACAAAAAAAAAAAAAAAAAAAAAAAAAAACCTAAGTAGTTTGTATGTTTAGGAACTGATGACCCCGTGGTTAAGTCCCATAAGCTTAACAAACATTTGAACATTTGGAAGCCTCGGATCATTTTAGAGAATTCGGGTTGCTTGTTATCCAGAACTTCAAATTCCGACAACAAAATATGAACTGCGATAAATAAAGCACTGTAATTTTCGTAAAATCTTCCATGTATTAGAGGCCCTTAGTTGAAATTACTTTGTGGAAATAACGCAGTTATCGATCGTTATCTTTGAAACGGAACTGTTATTAGCAACGGCGTTACAAGTAACACGTTACTCGTCAACTTTGCGGAACCCCAAAACTGGATGGCACGATTGCCTTCCCTGAATGAGAGTCCACGACATTGATTATCGAATCACCGCACCTGGTCGCCGGACAGAAACTGTCCCAGACGTCACCGGTGCACAGCGCCCACGCAAGGTGTTTGTGCTCCCGCCTGCGGTGCAGCTCGTAACGAGGAAGGCTGCCAGCAGTGTGAGGTGTCCGCCTGCTCGCGCCCAGAGGCCGGATATAGGGCAGCGAGTCAGCGAGTCAGCTGTTCTCCGGGCCAGCCGCCAGCCGCGGTGACGCAGGCGGCTGACGCGCGCCTCGCTTTCTACCGCGACCCCAACCTGTGGACCCTGCTGCTCGGGCCTTACATGACGCTAACTCATCCACTGCTACGAGAACACAACGCGCCGCCCTGACGCAGCCGCACAGTGGGACGGAATCCCCGAAACGTGGCGGCCAAAACCCCAAGAAGACGTTTAATCAGTAGCGTAACCAGGATTGTGCGTGGTCTGCTTGGGGGCAGAGGTCAGTCACCGAGCCGACGTAATTCTCTAAAAAAAAAAAAAAAAAAAAAAAAAAAAAAAAAAAAAAAAAAAAAAAAAAAATTTATATGTGGCTCGCCTTTACTCATATTGGGAGAATTGATCACTTTCTTTTTTCTCCACCCCCCCCTCCCACCCACTCTCTCACTCTTTAGGGGAGGCTGCAGCAAGGTATGGGGGGAGGGGGGCTCCAGGAGGGTCTGGCCAGAGGAAGAATCCGTAATAATTTATTAATAATAGCGTATTTATAGTACACTGCCAACGTGATTTGTTTATTATAACAAAATAAGCCTGGTCGTTTTGCACAGGCATCGGAAAAAATACAATATAAGTAGGATAACCATGAAATTTATACCGATTTAGTTTACTAACAGCCGGCCGCGGTGGCCGAGGGGACTGAGGCGCTCCAGTCACGGTCTGCACGGCCACTACAGTCGGGGGTTCGAATCCCCCCCCCCTCGGGCATGGATATTTGTGCCGTCCTAGTTCGTAAGTCGTTCATAAGTAGTTTGTAAGTTTAGGGATTGATGACCCCGTAGTGAAGTCCCATAAGCTTAACAAACATTTGAATTTGATTTGTTTACTAACATTTTGTACATACCTGTAACAACCGTTTCCACCTTGGAGAACTGAATTTTTCAGTTCACTACCAAAAAGTTCACTCACAAACCGAGAGTAAATTAGCCTATTTTTCACAGCGCCGCGTGCGCTCTCGACGAAGGTCACTTCTGAACTGACGTATCTGAACTATCGAAGGTGCCGATCTCTCCATTTTCTCCATACCTTACAGTTCCTACCTCTCTATCCCAAACCTCACCTATTTTGAGTGGTGTGTGAATGTGCGACCGTGTGTGTGTTTGTGTGTGTGTGTGTGTGTGTGTGTGTGTGTGTGTGTGTGTGTGAGAGAGAGAGAGAGAGAGAGAGAGAGAGAGAGAGAGAGCGTGCGTGTGCACATGTGTGCATGTCTGTGTGTGTGTGTGTGTGTGTGTGTGTGTGTGTGTGTGTGTGTGTGTGCGCATGCGAGCGGTGTGAATAAGTGTGTGTGTGTATGCGGTCTTGTGTACTTGCAGTGTGCTCGCATTTTGTATATATTTATTTTACTTTACTTTATTTTGTTTATTTTATTTTCTCCCCTCACCCGCGTCCCCACTCCATTCATAAGCTGCATCTCGTTATTCCCATATAACCCATCCCCGCCACCGTGACGTAAGCTTCCTATCCCCTCTCCCCTCCCGCCCCGATTCGCCGCAGAGCGTGATTCGAAGTGTGGCTCCGGCCGCGGTGGCCTAGGGGATTGAGGCGCGCCAGTCACGGTCTGCACGGCCACTACTGTCGGGGGTTCGAATCCCCCCTCGGACATGGATATTTGTGCCGTCCTTAGGATTAGTTAGTTCATAAGTAGTTTGTAAGTTTAGGGACTGATGACCCCGTAGTTAAGACCCATAAGCTATACAAACATTCATTCGAAGTGTGGCAGCCGGAGGTGATGGTTGTATGACTGTGTTGTGTGCCTGTGTGATTGTGTGAGTGTTCTATTTTCTGAAGAAGGCCATGGCCGATAGCTGAAAGTGTTGTTCAAAAAATGTTTGTTAAGCTTATGGGACTTCACTACGGGGTCATCAGTCCCTAAACTTACAAACTACTTATGAACTACTTACGAACTAGGACGGCACAAATATCCATGCCCGAGGGGGGGATTCGAACCCCCGACCGTAGTGGCCGTGCTGACCGTGACTGAAGCGCCTCAGTCACCTCGGCCACCGCGGCCGGCCTGAAAGTGTTGTATGTGTGTGTCTTTTGTATGTGCCTGTTGCAGCTCGTCGCCACGCCTTTGCGGTGAGTTATAAACTGGCCTTACTATATTATTAATAGAAACAGAATTGACTGATAGAGCGAAATGACTTCCCATTCTTAGGGAGGCCTGATGTACGCCAGGAAATGTCAGTAAATCCTTTGATGGATTAAACTGTAATAAAGCTTCAAACGTCTGATTACAAAAGCCTTTATATGTTAAATACGATGGTTGGAAATTAAATAGTGGCGACACTGCTGTGGAGACAGTGTGCAATGTAATCTACTATTGTCGCTGATAGCACACATTGTTGACATACCTACCTTACCTCCGAGGAAATGGATTCGCCCGTCCCACGTCACCGGCGAGCGCACAATCGAGGGAATCACCGTCAGTTGTGAGCGGGCAGTCTAACAAAATAGTGACACTATGTTTTCGGAACAGGAACAACGGAGACCGTAAATGCACAGTATTACTGTTGCTTTTTGGAGCATCACCTACGATCAGCTTTTTGAAAGAAGCGGCAAGACGTTTTGCGCAGCCCACCCATCATTTTGCACGACAATGCGCGGACGCAAACCGCGCAACTAGTGGCTGATCTGATCCGTCTATGGGATTGGGAAGTACTGTACAATGCACCTTATTTCCCGGACGGAAGTCCTTTTTACTTTAATTTGATTCCGAAGATAAAGCAATCACTTCATGGCCTTCGCTTCAGAATTGTTCCAGAGATTCGACAGGCAGTAGTCCGCTCCATTCTCACCATCAACAGAACAGAAAAAAAGTTCAAATGTTTGTATAGTCTATGGGACTTAACTACGGGGTCATCAGTCCCTAAACTTACAAATTACTTACGAACTAGGCCGGGACAAATATCCATGCCCGAGGGGGGATTCGAACCCCCGACCGTAGTGGCCGTGCAGAGCGTGACTGGAGCGCCTCAGTCTCCTCGGCCACCGCGGCCGGCTCAACAGAACAGACTTTGCTAACGGTATAGTACGTCTTCCATATGGCTGGCTGGCAATGAGTTCTACACAACGCTGGTGATTACTTTGAAAGACAGTAACAGGATGAAACATGTAACGCTTTTGTATAAGTTCTGAATAAATAGTTGCCACTATTTATGTTCCAACCCTCGTATTTAACTTTAAATATACGAGATGGTGGAAAATTCTAGTAAAGTTTTGAAATTAAGTTTAAAGTTTATTGTAAGTTATTTTAATTATCAAACATTATCAAAAGAAACTTTTTGACGAGTGTTTTAATTACGACATATCTCTTGATAAATAAATACTCTGGTCGGCCATTCCAGATTGTTTGCAGATCATGCTGTCACTGACCGTCATGTAAGCTTATCAGACGATCTAACACAACTAGTAAATTAATAAAATATCAGTATTGCTAGAAAATAAGCAGTTCACCTTGTAATAAAAAGTGTGAAACTATCGACACGGGTGCTGAAAGGAATTCGTTAAATTTCGGATAAACATAAATCTTACATCCTGAAGGTTGTCATTTCATCTAAATACCTACAGATTACAAACACGTAAAATTTTTAAAAACGACCTCATAGACAGTGTTTTAGGAAAGGCTGCATTTTACTGAAATGACGCTTAGAAGATACAACAAATGCAATAACTTAACTACCTACACTACAGTTCTCCGCCCTCTGATAAAGTGTTACTGCCCATTGTGGAATCTTTACCGGATAGGGTTTACTGTTTCCTTCGACACATTTCAAAGCTTGTTTTGTTTTACAGTGGATTAGAGGAGTGAGTGTAATATAAATGGTACACGTGTAAAATTGGCAATCATACCAAAGGCATTTCTCATTGTAGCAAGACCATTATTCGAAATTTTAAACACCAGTTTTCTCCGCTGAATCCTAAAAATTTTGTTACCACTCACCTTCATAGGAGAAATGTTCATCGAGTTAAAATAAGTAAACCAGAATTCACACTAAAAGATTTTAACTGTTCGTTTTCTACGCGAACTGATGGAGAGTTGAGCGTTAGGAGAAATAATCAAAAGTGGTTCGATGAATCCTCTGGCAGGTACGTAAATGTATGAGACTTAATTTCTTTGGTCATCTGTCCTTAGGCTTACAAACTACTTAAGATTAACCTAACTTAATCTAAGGACAACACACACACACACACACACCAATGCCCAAGGGAGGACTCGAACCTCCGATAGCGAGGAACCGCGAGTTCCACAGCATGGGGCCTTAGAACGCTTGGCCAGTACACCGCGGCAACTACGTAACAGTAGACCTCTGGAGCAGTCATGTGGATATAGAGCTACAACCAGGCGTCCATCACTGTAAGACACAGTTCTAGCTCTGCATCTAGATGACTACTCAGCAGGTTACTCTTACGTACGTGCCAAAGGGTTCTCATCATCCGTACCTTTATGACCATTATGACGAACTACTTAATGGCCATTGTACATTTGTGAAAGTCGTATTTAGTAGCCCTTTGAGCATCCAGGAAATTCTCCCACACAACGAACAAGCCAATAAGGACAGATACCTTTCCTCGGGAGTCTACAAACTACAATGTTCCGAATGCCCAGCTGAATATATAGGACAGACAGGCCGGACCTTTAAAGTACGTTTTACTGAGCACCTTCTTATAAAAAAAGGCTAACTCAAAAAACATTCCCCTAAAGCATCCGATCATCAACTACCTACCACTGACAACATGCACATTTTACATAATGCGCAGAAGAGGCGTAAGTTAAATTTACTGGAAGAGTTTGAGATAGCAAAGCGCGCTTATTCTGGACACCCACACCTCCTAAACGATCAGCTGGCATGCAAAGATCAAACATTCCTAGATATTACGATGTCTCTGTTCAAATAAAATTCCTCTCATTTACAAATACCAACATAAATTATGAACTTCTGTCCTGCTTAATAACCCCCCTATTCGTTAAATTTGTATTCAGATAGCTATATTTCACCCGACCCGTCTTATACATCGGCTTCCTATGTCACTCCCTACCCACATTCCCTTAGTTAGTCTGTACAAGTCTGCGGAGCAGCACACCACGCCCGCCCACCGCCCGTGAGGGCAATTATAAACATGGGCTTATATTGTATCTCCAGAGACCACCGCTTCTATTAAGGTAATCTTAAAAATCGGTTTTATGTTTCTCACATCTTTACCGAGTATGTTCCAACTATAATTCGTTGTTACCCGATCATTTGTAGGGCGACAAGGAAATCCAGAAGTAGAAACACCGCAAAACAACTTACGGTGTCACGCCATGGAGAGCGCATTGTAAGCTTTGTTTACCATTTATACTGTCTTCTTAACACAAAATAAGCCCATGTACCATTACACCCGTTTGTAATTCCGCCTTGTAATTTTATGTAAATTCTGTCACGCAGATAATCTGAAGATGCCCTGCTAAAGGGCGAAACGCGTCATTAATTAATAAAATAATTTGCAATCAAGACGTTTTTTTTTAGTGAAGGAATATTTATTCTCACTGATTGCTGTACACCATGGACTGGAAATCATTTTACAATGATCTCTTGGTAGGTGGCTGGAGGGAGTTGGAAGTACACCTGCACACACGTCGACCTGATTCCCCTAAATTCCGGAGAGGGGTAGGAGAGCTCTGACGGCTCGTTCTATAACATTACAGATGTGATCAATCGGGTCCGGATTTGGCGATTTATGAGACCAACATGAATTGGCTACTATGATCCTTGAACCAGTCCACAACACTCCCGGCAGTAAGAAGTGGCGCATTGTCTTGTTGAAAATGCCACTGCCACTGGTAAACTTGATCTTGGTGAAGGGTTATAAGCGGTCTGCAACCAGTGTACAATGGTTCTTGTTCATCATGGTTTCTACACGAGTTGCACTGTGCCCATGGATGGCCAGTGAATGCCACTGCCAGCTGGTCTCCATCCGGCAGTACAGGTGTCGAGGAGTTGTTCTCATGGAAGACGACGGATTCCCACCCTCACATTAGCATGATGGAGGAGGTGCATCGCTCTGCTACTGCACCGACGTCCAGTCACGATGGGGTCACGATGCTATTTCAGTCGCAGTTGCCGTGGTAACGTTCACACATGCACTGGTCGTCGTCTGCGGAGACCCATCATTGGAGATCGGTTCACTATGCGTTCAGACGCACGTGTACGACTGTGCTTGTACTATGTATGACGTTACTTCCGCCACAGTTCGTCGTTTCTCCTCGGTTCCGCCACAGAATTCCTCAGTCACCCGAGAAGACGGGCAGTTTAAGAAATGCTCGTGCCGGCCCTCCGCGCCATCGCAATCTGTCCTCCGTTAGTATCAGAACGCGCGCTTTCCATAATCTGCACACGGACATAACGCTGATACCACGTGAACCGTGCGTGTACCCGACTGGAAGTTACTCCTCGTCAGGTGAGGCTGCTATCGCCTCGATGGATTTAATGCATTCACACTGAAATTGTGAAGAACTTGTTGGGACATACATACAGTTATTACCGAAAATAACAGACACCTTATCAAATACTGTACTACCTATACCTCTGTTCGCAACATATTTTACAGCACTATTAACATATATCTCTGAATATACATGCAAAATGTAAATCGTTGTACAATTTATACTTCACGACATATAACGTCATAAACATGTTTATGTGTAAAAAATTAGAATGAAACTTTTCACTCTTCAGTGGAGTGTGCGCTGATATGAAACTTCCTGGCAGATTGAAATTGTGTGCCGCAACCGGGACTCGAACCTGGGACCTTTGCCTTTCGCGGGCAAGCGCTCTACCGACTGAGATATCCTGACACGACTCACGATGCCGCCTCACAACTTTACTTCCGCCAGTACCTCACCTCTTACTTTCCAAACTTCACAGAGGCTCTCCTGCGAAACATGCAAGACTAGCACTCCTGGAAGAAGGATATGGTGGAGACATGGCTTAGCCACAGCCTAGGGATGTTTCCAGAATGAAACTTTTCACTCTGCAGCGGAGTGTGCGCTGATATGAATCTTCCTGGCAGATTAAAATTGTGTGCCAGAGCCGGGACTCGAACCTCGGACCTTTTTTTGCTGAAAATGGAGTGTAGTAAAACTTGGTGACCAGTTATGAAGTTTTAATTTAGTACCTCACTATTACTAAAAGTATTCGCAACACATTTTGCATACATCTCAATTACTTATACTGATCATCCGAAACATCATGACCACCTGGCAACGATGTCAGTAGGATCGCAGTGTCTGTTCTTTCGGTTTGCTGGTCCTGTACGTCTTCTGCGATGCCATCCCTTTGGTGCCGCTCCCCCTATCTGCGGCGAAGCAAAATGCGGCCATCATTTTCAAAGCAACGGAAGCTGGATTCGTCCGAAAACAGTATCCGATATCATTCGCCGCGGCAGAGTGGCCAAGCCCATTGAGGCGCTATGCTACGATGCGCGAGGCCGTTCCCCGTCTGGGGTTTGAATCCTTACCCTCGGGCAGGGATGTTTGTCTCGTCTTTAGTATAAGGTAGTTTATAAGTAGTTTGTAAGTTCCACCCCCCCCCCCCCCCCAATCCCAGAGATGTCCCAGATTGTCTTCTTTGGACACCAAGCGGGAGGGGGAGGGGCGAAGCCACAATCAAGATCCGGTACTCAAACTACAACAGATGCAACAGAATTACAAAAGAAACTGCATCATACACTACGCTTGTCCTTCCATTTTTGGGGTATTGCTGCCCAGTGTGGGATCCTTATCAGGTGGGTTTGACGGAGGACATCGAAAGAGTCCAGGAACGGCAGCTCGTTTCGTATTGTCACGATACAGGGAGACAGCGTTACGGAAATGATACAGGCTCTGGAATGGGAATCATTACAACAACGGCGCTTATCGCTGCGGCGTGGACTACTTTTGATACTCCAATCGCCAACATTCTCCTCCGAAGGCAAAAATTGATTGTTGAATCCCACTTACATAGGTAGAAATGACCATCAGAATAACATACGAGAAATCAGAGCTCGAACGGGGAGATTCATGTGTACTTTCTTCCCGTGCGCTATTCGAGAATGGAATGGGGGATAAATAGTATAATGGTAGTTCGATGAACCCTCTGCCAGGCACTTAAATGTGATTTTCAGAGTATCCCATGTAGATGTAGATGAAAGAAGTGAACCACCAGACATCTTAAGCACCAGCCACCACTCCTCTGACTGTTTTAGAAATGAGTTAATGTTGCACGTATTTGTATATGCATATATGCATAAAATTTTTGGAAAGGTTTGATATTATGCTTAGATTTTGTTATAAGTCATTAAATGAAGGATGAATATAGTTTGGATAACATGTGTACCATCTTCATGAATTACTGCTGTAGGATAATAAAATTTTGCAGATACATTCAGTGATGATGTCTGCAAAGAGTGTTATGATACTGCGATCTTCATTCGCAGTAAAAAAAGTGCAAATAAAATGATCATCTCATGCTGAAGTTTTACTCCATGTATAGCAAAAATCTGGTAAGCAATTAACTTTTCTTTTCCTTTCCATCATTTTGTGTGGATGCCGTGACGAACATGTTTTCGTACAGTTTTGATGTTATATGAAAAGTTTCTTCGAAGGGGTTAAGCGCTCAGACTTTCAAATACTGGATGAGTATGGCGCGGGATTTTGTACGTCTAACTACGATATTTTCTGAATAATGAATGAAAAAGAAACGAGCCAAACAAATTTTAAAAGAAGCTAATATGCTGCGGTGTAGCGCAACGAGTTATACAGAGGGCTAGTCATATCTCAGAGATAGCGTCAGGGGGCCGAAGAATTGCTATCAGCCTCTGTTATCGATAGGTGTCGCGTTGTAGGCAGTTCCCGCTACTAGATGGCGCAGCGGTAGCCTTTAGGCTCTGAGTATTACTGATTTGATGCGGGTTCCCCAGTTTTGGTCCCGTAGAAATCGGTAGATTTCGGTTGTTTCTAGGCGCTGCCAAACAAAGCTGCGCACAGCATGTAGGAATTGGGCAGTGATTATTGAGAGATTTGTACCAAATAAAATTAACAAAACAGCGGGCTTAACCACGTGGTAGACGAAAAAGATCACTCTGAATCTAAATTTAGCGAGGACTTAAATGTGAGAATCTTAAAATAATTTTCACAACGAAACTATGTCTCGTAATTTGGTAGAAAATCCATAGAAATCTGATCATGTGTAACGTATACTATCAGCAAAACACAATGATACCTTCATGACGCGATAGCAATGGTGATCTACTGATGACAGTGCTTCTAAAACCAGAATTGCTAAACACAGCTTCCCCAAATTTCTTTACAAAAGAACACGAAGAAAATACTCCAGAATTCGAATTTGAATCAAGAACAGCTGTCAACAAGCGTAATTTTGAAGTAGATGCCCTAAGAGTGCTAAATAATCACTGAACAAAAGTAAGTCTTCCGGTCTAGACTGTATACCAGTTAGGTTCTTCTCAGACTATGCTGAAGCAATAGCACCTAGGCACCTAGCTTGCTCAGCGAAAGTCCATGTCCAAAAACGAAAGTTACGTACAGATCACTCCAATATTCAAGAAAGGCAATAGTAGTTGAGCCGTTCCGGCTCAGAATCGTACCATTTATCCCTTACCCTTCTTTAATTACTTGTTACGTACTTCCTCTATTGTGATTATCTTTCTATTTACTTCGATCGAGTGATATCGATTGTCATTTCGCTGCGATGAATTTCTTCTGTTCCTCACTACGATCCTTGAATGGTGCGGTCCTTAAAGGAACATGCGCGCCGCGGTGAGGGCAGTGGTGGATTGCGGGCCAATGGTGGTACGTCGAGGCGGCTGTCGTGGTCGGTGAACTGAACTGCCGTACGGTGGAGCCACTTGAGGTCATGAGCGCCGCGGGGCAGTAGTGTGGCACTTTCCGAAGCTGGCGCATCTCTCCAACTTCTGCGTTGTCGCGGTACGAGGACTGCGGCCCAGCTTTCTTCCTGGCGGACATGGCGGGTTTGTAAGAGCGGATTGTAACTGCTCCTCAAGTCTGTCATCGTCTCTCCGTCACCGTTCGTACTGGTTTCTTTTGGAAAGCTGTGTGAGTGACTCCGTTAAACATTGCTTCGCCATTGTGCTCCATTACCTAGTACTTACGACGTGTCGCCCGGTAATTCCTCCGCCCAAACGTGTAGTTGTCAATCTGGCTCTTCCACCTATCTAGTTGCAGTTGGTGTACTTCCCGACACACCCACCTGTTCCCTTCGGGTGCGTACCGTTAGTTAATTGATAGGTGATTACATGCCTAGTCGTGCCACTGTGTGATTTACAACCCCTGTGTGTTTGTGTTAGAGTGTGCTTGTCGATTTTCGCAATTGTAACCGGCCCCAAGAGGTTGCCTTCCACGTCTTTCGTTTGTCCGTGTGTTGTATGTTTGGTGTCACCTCACCGGTGCATTTCTTGTTACTTACTTAATTTCTTACCCTCGTGTTGTAGGGTGCATTATCAATCAATTTACTGAATGTGAATGATTTCACAAATTGCTATGTCTGGGGTAACTCTTCAAGTCAAGCAAAAGTTTTCGGAGTCCTAAAGCGAGTAATATGTATTATTTGTGGTGCAAATTCACGGACATCCTGCAGAATCCTCTTCAAAGAACTAGGTATATTAACTACTGCCTCTCAGTATATTTATTCCTTAATGAAATTTGTCGTAAATGATATATCCCTTTTCCCAACAGCTCAGTTCATACCTACAATACTAAGAACAAAAATGATGTATACAAGGACTTAAAATCACTTACTTTAGTTCAAAAAGGGTTCCACTACTCAGGAACACATATTTTCAATAATTTACCAACAACCATAAAAAATTTGCTACAAATAAAGATCAGTTTAAGATGAGCTAAAATACTTACTAGTAGCCAACTACTTCTACTACACTGACGAATTCTTAAATAGAACCAAATGAAGCTTGTATCAGTTTTCATACTATTGGTGTTATTATATTATCAGCTTGTAAAAAGTGTATGTACCTGTACTAGTAACATTATTTATCAACATGTCAAAAAAAATACATGTTCCATATCCACGAGTATCACCTCAACACGGATCTATGAAACGAACCAACTAATCTTATCTAATCTAAATAATAGCAATATTGCGTCGTAGTTAATGGAAAACAATTGGACCTGCACAACATCCGCAGAAAGGCTTCACAGTTACAGCTGCCTCTAATTGTGGCCGAAATACGATGATCCCTGGTGCTTGCGCCAATCGGCTTTGAACACCGGCTGCGGCACCAGATGACTGGAGGAAGTCCAACGCGAACGTTGCTCTGCGCTTGCGGGTGTCCGGCTGCGCTGTGCGCTTTTACCAGTTCTGTCGGAGAACAGCGACCGTTAGCAATACTGTCCGACAGTGTACTATTTGGCAACATGGTTGCGTTCCGTTTCTGCGACTGGGGCGGCCTCCCAGCCCAGCAGATGGTCGGGACCTACAAGTGGAGGGAACACTGGTGTAGCGGTTCAAACAAAAAGAAGGACGCATTTAGCTACCATTTATCACATCGTCTAATTTTGGGCCATCGAGCATAATAGGCCACACAACATTGATGTGACTCAGTAGCATGTTGCTGTGGTAGGATTATTGCAGCTGCAGACTTAAAACATCAATGTGAACTAAACACTGCATCTGCTGCACAGTAAATCAACAAGTGCGGATTGTGCGTCGGCAGCCATGCTTAGGCTGCACCTACATTGCATCCGGAAGTCGCCGGAGAAAAATCAAACGCCAGTTGTGTAATGAGCGCGCCTACATTGGAGGCAGAAGCGCCGTACGACGCCGTCCGGCACCGGACTGCCGCACTGGCCGAACAAACTTGTTTGTTTCCAGTCGGGCAGCGCCGTCCGGCGGAGCGCCGTGAGCAGGGCGATCGACAAGGAATTTCTGAGGAAGGAGCCTCGCTTGTGGGACCAGCTTATTAAAGGCTACCATATCCGGGATATTAAGCGAGAAGAGCTTATATTACGTTTAACATATAATTTTTGAATCAAACTTTGAAAAAGAAAAGAACACTACACGATGCGTTCGTTTTGCCGTGGAACGGCGTCAAACCCATTCAAGTATGACTTGAATTTGTCTCTGAAAATTTGAGCCTGTTGTGACGGTCTGTTGAACGTTCTTGATGAACCACTTTCTTGACCTGGTGATACACTCTTTTTCTACGTTTCAGAGCTGAAGAAGTCACCACCTTCACTGTCAATAACTAGTGCAGTAAGCAGATACAATTAACTATCCTCTCCGCTTTTCCATGTTCCATTTCAATACTTTTTCCCAGTAAACGCCACTTGGCAGTCATGATTCCAAAGGCACACTTCACACATCTTCTAGCCGCCGATGGCCTGTAACTGAAAACTTTTTCATCGTGTGACAGATTTCGTATCAAAAAAATGTTCGTAGAGCTTAAGGAACTGACCTACGGGGTCATCAGTCCCTAAATTTACAAACTACTTATGAACTAGCTTACACTAAAGACGGCACAAACATCCACGCCCGAGGGGCAATTCAAATCCCCGACGGGGAACGGCCTCGCGCATCGTAGCATAGCACCTCAATGCGCACGGCCGCTCCGCCGCGGCGATTTCGTGTAAAATAAGGTTTCATAAGCTTTCAAAGCATATGCATCACCAGGTACATCTAATTATTCCAACAATTCATCTTTCTTCGTGGGCGTAGTTCAAAGGTGTCCTACTGCCCAAAAACCTGATGGGAACTCATTTTAATGGACTATTCCTAATGTATTGCTAATATATCTTGATGTATAACCTAAAATTTATTTTTACAATTTTCCTCATCACGTTCACTGCTCATATTTGTTAGTCTTCAACCAAACAATTGTTTCATTGTAATTTTCAGATCATATATAGAACCTCTTAACAGTTACTTATTTGATATTACATTAAGGTGAAGGAACGTTAACAAATATGTATGTTAATAAATATACTGTACTGTAACTGATGCCAGAATTTATTTTTAATGTTCTAAAATTATTTTGCCACTTATATCGTCTCTCATGCCTTCAAGTATATAAACGTTTCTATAGACATACGGTAGTAGTCTTTGAACTAGTCTGGGAAATTTCGCAGTGACTGGCAAGTTGTAAAAATTCCACTGAAGATCTGCCTTCATTAAAACGATGCACCCAACTCCTTTTCCTACGTTTTTTAAGGCAAACGTTCTTGTCTAGCTGCAACCAACACAAAACATCATCGTCCGAATCACGGTAGCATCTCAACAGCTGCAACTGCTGACCTATAGCGTGTAACTGAGTGCAGTGCGGAAACCGATGACTGTCGACAGGGCACTGGGCTGACGCTCACTGTCGGTGTAGTCTCTTCCATTGTTTATGTGAGGGCAGTCCAAAGCCAGCGTGCCGCGTGCGTCAGCTGCGCGCCTTTGCCTAATCGGCCCGGGCCCAGTACAGGCACTCTCACCTGACGACGCCGGATCGCCGGATCAGCCATTACCGGACAGGATCGGATCGGACGAGTTCCGGATTCAATGCAGGTGCAGCCTTACGAAGCCTACCTTGTCGTCTTCGAAGCCGTCCCGCAGCCGGCGGGCGCCCATCACCACCAGCGCGACCAGCGCCGCGTCCACGAGCCACAGCAGCCCCAGGCGTGACGTCACCAGCATCACCAGCGCCGTGCATATCGTCAGCAGGCTGCTCACCAGCTGCTGCGTCTCCTCATCCAGTTGGCCGACGATTGACTGTCCAAATGCCACAAAATACTTCAGTCTTTAGCTGTACTACCACTATCTTTCAAGCAACTTCTTCTCTCTCTCTCTCTCTCTCTCTCTCTCTCTCTCTCTCTCTCTCTCTCTCTCTCTCTCGCGCGCGCGCGCGCGCGCGCGCACACACACACACATTGTACCTCACAAGCGGCTTCTAACGAAATTGCGTGCTTATGGAACATCGCCCCAATTGTGCGATTGGATTCACGATATCCTATCAGGAAGGACACAGTTCGTAGAAATTGATGGTAAGTCATCGAGTAAAACAGAAGTGATATCTGGCGTTCGCCAGGGAAGCGTTATCGGTCCTTATTCTTGTTTTTATAAGCGACGATTTAGGAGACATTCTCAATAGCCCTCTTAGACTTCGCGGATGATGCTGTCGTTTATCGGTTAGTGAAGTCAATAGAGGATCAAAAACAACTGCAAAGCGATTTAGACAAAATTTCTACATGGTGCGAAAATTGGCAATTAACACTAAATAATGATAAGTGGGAAGTAATATACATTACCACTAAAAGAAATCCGCTGAACTTCAATTACACGATAAATTAGTCGTAAATTCTACCAAATATCTAGGAGTTACAATTACGAACAACTTTGACTGGAGAGAACACATAGAAAATATTGTGGGGAAGGCGAACCAAAAGTTAAGTTTCACTGGCAGAATGCTTCGAAGATGCAACAGCTCGACCAAAGAGACTGCCTACATCACACTTGTACGTCCTCTCCTGGAGTACTGCTGCCCAGAGTGGGACCCTCACCAGGTGGGACTGACGGAAGACATTGAGAAGGTCCAGAGAAAGGCAGCTCGTTTTGTTTTATCACGTTACAGTGGCGGGGGGGGGGGGAGGGTCACGGAAATGATGCACGATTTGAGGTGGAAATCGTTAAAAGAAAGACGTTTTTCGTTGCGGCGAGATCTATGTACGAAATTTCAATCACCGACTTTTACTTCTGAATGTGAAAATATTTGCGCATTGGTGTGCTATATGCAGAGGTGGTTTAAGGTGTTTCTTTTTTTTAGCGAAAGGTGTTATGTGAAATGTGATTTTGGCTCCACAACATTTTTCCTCACTCCCGATACGCTATTTGTATCATTTTCATTGCTTATGTAAAGGGTTATTTTTCCGCCTTGTAGAAACGCAAGGGACTGAGCGAGGAGAAAATACAAAACAGAAAAATTCTAATGAAAGTATGTCCTGTAATTAATGGTTTCCATGCTATAAACTATTCATTCAAACATACTTCTTATAGAGACTGCGCTCTAATATGTGCTGTATCACGCAGCCACAGTTACAGTACTACTGAAAATCGTTCCCATGAACCTGAATGCATGCGTATTCATGCTGCCTCTGACGCACGCTATAATCGCTGTGCTGATAACGCGGTATGAATACGTTGTTCCAGAGTCTCCATACCAGGTATGGGCTGTGCGTGCACGATACTTCTGAAATGACTCCAAAACCAGAAATTGCACGGGCCGAGGTCCGGTGAATAAGAGGCTATGAAAGTGGACATCCTCGTCTATACACTAGGGAAGATACGTCCAGACGATAAGGGCGAAGTGCGCTGTAGCACCATCATGTAACAGACATTAACCCTTAAAAAAATCAATGCCATAATATGAGGAACTGTACTAACGTCTAGGAGAAAACATACAGACTGTAACTGCTGCTGCATGGTACAGTGCATATTAGTCTCTGAAAAGCATGATTAAATAAATGGTCTAGACAAGGATAATGGAGTGCTGTCTAAGAAAATCAGGCGACGTTGAAGGAATTAAATTAGGTAACAAAACAATAAAATGGTAGTAAAATAATATATGATGGTCGCAGTACAGAGGATATACAATGTAGGGGGTTGGGGGTTCAAATGTTTGTTAACCTTATGGGACTTAACTGCGGGGCCATCAGTCCCTAAACTTACAAACTACTTATGAACTAACTTATACTAAAAGCAGAACAAACATCCATGCCCGAGGGATTCGAACCTCCGACGCGGGATGCCGCGCGATCCGCAACGTGGCGCTCCAGACCGCTCGGCTACTCCCGCGCAGCCACGCACGTACTCGCGATAGAACCGTGAGCCCCTTGAAGGTGTAAAATGTAGAATGGCAATGGGAAGAAAAGCGTTTTTGAAAAAGTGAAATTTGTTAACACCGAATATTATTTTAAGCATAAGGAAGGAACTTTTTAATGCAGTGTGTCGATTGTTACCTTGTAAGGTAGTGAAACATGAACGATAGTTCAGACAGAAAGAGAATAGAGGCTTTTCAAATGTGGTAAGACATAAGCATTGCTGAAGATTACGTGGGTGGATCGCGTAAATAATGAGGAGATAACAGAATTGGAGAGAAAAGGAATTTCTGGCACATTTTGAGTAAAAGAAGGAATCGATTGTTAGGACGCATTCTTAGACATCAAGGAATACTGAATTTCGCGTTGGAGGAAAGCGTTTGGGGTAAAAATCAGAGGGACACCAAGAGATAAATGCAGTAAGCAGATTCAAATGGATGTAGGATGCTATTCTTATGAGGAGATGAAGAGACTTGCTTAGAATAGAGTAGGGTGGAGAGCTGTGTCAAACCAGTCTCTGGATTGAAGACGACAACAACAATAGCATGCCGGACGCGGTGGCCGAGGAGACTGAGGCGCTCCAGTCACGGTCTACACGGCCACTACGGTCGGGGGCTCGAATCCCCCCTCGGGCATGGATATTTGTGCTGTCCTAGTTCGTAAGTACTTCATAAGTAATTTGTAAGTTTAGGGACCCCGTAATTAAGTCCCATAAACAATACAAACATTTGAACATTTGATGCGCTCTGATGTTAGGTTCAACCACATCCCAATTCTATCGGGTTCAGATCTGGCGAGTTGAAGAGGCAGCATAAAACTTTTCATTCGTCATTGTCTCGCGAATCACTGCATCATATTCCCGCCCTTGTGACATGGCGCTATATTTTGTTGAAAAATGCCACTGCCGCTGGGGAACACGATCGCCTTGAAGGAGTGTACGTGGTCTGTAACAGTCTTGGCCGTCGACGTGCATTGCATAGGCTCCACTGGACCCACAGGTGCCTACGTGAAGATGTCAAAGAACGTAGCTGGGGCGCCGCCATCTTGTCCCCGCCACACTGTACAGGAAGACTACGGATTCTCTACATCGACATTGTGAGAAACGTATCGGGATTCATTAAACCAAGCAACACACTGCCACTGGCCAAAGTCCAGTGACGATGGTCACGCTCCTATCCAGTCATAGTCGCCAATGTCACGGAGTCCCATCGTTACGGAAGTTCGGTGCCCCTTTGCCCATCATTAAATCTGTTTTAGTTCCGCCACAGTTCGCTTCCTGTCCTCTTTTACCAGTCTACCCACCATACTATGTCCGGTATTTCTAATGAGGAGTGGCCGCCTAACCCCGTCGGCGACTGCAATACACATATGGGAAACCAGGGGGTGCCACTCCGGCTAAATTCCTTGCTATGGGCTGGAGTGTTTATAAGGCAAATGCGTCGCACCACTGACTCGGTGGCGTGTACTCGTTCTTTCTACTTTCGGTTATGTTCGATACACGTTTGTACAAGTCAAAACAAGTGGTATCACAGGTTTTGTAGACACTAAGATTAAATAAATTATGATTAAGATGAAAGATAACTCATTCGTTTAAAGAAGAAACAAATGTTAATGTAGTCTGTGTCTATTGCCGTTTACCAGACGACGATGCAATCCATAACTGCTTCCTCTTTGCGGTGTATTTCTTCATTGCTTCTAATTTTGCTTCTTGATTGAGATGCCTAATCTTTATAAACGTACTCCTTTTTACATAAAGAGTAATAACTGCTTCTTGAACCTCAGGGAAATAGAGCACAGAGATTGAAGAAAACTTTTGTTTACACACTCCATTTCCGTGGAAAGCAGTAAATTATTCTTCAAACTGCAATACTCTGTTTTCCCATGCTGGCGTTGGAGTGTACAGACCACCACGAGATATAACTGATATCCAGTCTACATCATGATCGCCTTCACGATTTGCTGCTAGAAAACCTAGTGGTTTATCAATGTTGTGCCATTTAAATGCAATATAGCCTGCAATGTATTTTACCGCATCTGGAAGAACATCTGAGATTACAGTCCCCCATTGTTACCACATCTGTCAGTAAATTTTCTTCCATATTTACAGTTTCTGGGATTTCTCGCAGTGGCGATTCATCAACATTTACTCATAGCTCACTGGTAATGAAACATTGGGGACACGACGCACAGGATACCGTGCCCACGGGTGCGGTTCCTGTAGGGAGGTGCTTGTCCACTTGTTGGTCGAGCCGATCTCTACGAGATTACGAGAGTAACTCGGGCGTCTGATCCTTGATTGTCGTGAGTGCATTCATGTTCTCTCGATAATCCATTTTTCGTCCGGGGCAAGTCCCGGAGATAAATTAAATTGGTCCCAATCCCCCGGCTCCGACCAAGGTTTTCGGGAGGTTTTCCTTGGTTGTAAGGCGTATGCCGGAGCTGGTAAGCCCCTCCCACTTATTCCCAATTGGGATCCCCCTTTGCCCCACTATCAGCTTGTCTGATAATTGGCTGAATAGAACCGCGACTCTTTATGGGCCGGATCTCAAACAGCCCGCTCCACTCCTCGGAGTGGAGAATGAAAAGAGATAAGTTTTTTTTTTTTTTTTTTTTTTTTTTTAAAAAAAACATTGGGGACGCAGAATCCGGGTCGACGTCACACTGGGAAGACACTGTATTTAATTCTTTAGTAACGGGGGTATTCCCAGAGAAAGAAATATCACTTGCGTTGTCTGTCAGTATAAGGAGACGAATTCTGTTCCTTACTTCAAAAGGTGTAGAGTTGTTATAAAATACCGTAAAGCGGGGTGACTTCGTGCCGCCAGATGAGTTTCTTTCGAACAAATCCGCCCTAGCACTTCACGGTTTCCCTACCAGAAGCGCTGATGCACTCTAAACCTTGCTGGATAGTTGTGCAATATGTAGGTGTATTCGTCATTTACGTCATAACTAGGGATATTCCCGCCAGATCTTGCAAACTGTTTTGAGTGTTTCGCGGTGCAAGCGTGTTTGTTGACAACTTTCTATTGTGACTTACAGAAGGAAGAATTTCAGTAACTGAGGTTAGTATACTGTTTTTCTACTTTATTCATTAGTCTGCCGTCCGTCAAAGTATGATTGTTCTGTCACTAATGGTTTTTGCACGTTATTGACATTTGTAAAATAGTGAAAGAATTGGGGATGACTTTGTGCCACATTTCCACGAAGGCTTCGGATGATTTCTGTATTATCTACTGCACCGGTATTCATAATACTGATATGCTATATACGATACTGTTGCATAAAATACCACGAACCTACCAAAAAATCGATGGTTGTCGTCCCTACGCAAACTACACTGAAGATATGTTGGAAAATGCGCTTACAGAAATTCATGGTAAGAGAATTTCAATTCGTGCAGTAGCAAATAAATATGGTATTCACCGAAATAACCTCATGAACAAGTTGCATGGGAAATATAATGCACAGATAAGTGGACAAACTGTGTTTAGTCATGAGAAGGAGGATATGTTTGCTACACACGATGTGACAATTTGTGATTATAGTTTCCCACTTTCATAGCTGGATTTGCGGTTTATTGTAAAATCATGTCTTGACCGATGTGATCGAAGAGTGTTAACTTTTCAAAATAACTTGCCAGGCAGAAAATGGGCCAAGTATTTCCTAGCACGCCACAGTGGAATAATAAGCAACAGGTTTGCCCAAAACAGCAGCTGCTAATGACGTGACGATCAATGAGTATTTTGATCACTTGTCAAGGGAGCTGGAAGGCATTCCTCCATCCCATGTATCGAATAACGACGAGACAAACTTGGTAGACGATCCAGGGACAAAAAGAGTTATTAACAAACGTGGTGCCAAATATCCAGAAAGGATTTGCAACACATATAAGTCGTGTACGTCTCTAATAATGTGTGTTGATGCCGAAAGAACACTAGCACCTCCATACATTGTTTACAAGTCATAGAAGCATTGGAGCACCTGGACGGAAAATGGCCCTTCGCATGCAAGATAATATGTTAATTATGTAATAAAATATAATTATTTTGGATCTTCTTGCATTTTATTGTCACAAAGGTACCTTGTAGGTAGGTGTCAGTGGGCCACTCACTGTTTAAAATTGAAAAACCCTAGATGAAAGCAGTGCACAAAGTCACCCCCACTATGGGGAGACTTTGTGCCAAGTTTATGACATTATTTATGGTCGAAAATTTTATTTAAGGAAATTAGTAATACTTCTGTCGGATGAGGCATTTATTCAACTTATATATAGCTTCACAGTTTAAGTTAATATTTAGCTGACTTTCATACTTTTCAGACTTTCGAAATGACCAAAGAGAGATTTTATTGAAGTTATGAAACTTTTTGAAACGGCAACATTGTCTCTTTGTCATCTTTTGGAACTCTAGAGTTCAAAACATCAAAGACGTCGTTAACCAGCTCAATAAAATTACTTTCAACGTCCTTATGAATAGCATACTTCAAGGCCTGAGCTGTTCGCCGTGAAAATAGGCGCGTTGCCATCCGTGCATCTGCCTTGCTCGTCAAGTTACGTTTAAGTGGGCTTCAGTTACGTGGGGTGTTATCGTTAGGTCACTGTTTTGATGTTTCAAAAATTCCTGTATAGGTGCCTTAGATACTTTGAACCCATCAGGTAGCGTAATGACTGCATCCAAGAAATGGTTCCGCAGTAACTTCAACAGATGTGTTACATCGAAGAAAACCCATACATTCTTGGTATCGCCTGTTGGATTTACGAAATATGTTTTATCCGTATCGACAGACAGTTCCTTCCAAACATTTATATTTTTTAGCCCATATCACACGTCACAGCTACAGCAGAGATTCCTGCCTTAATGATGCTCTGAAGCAGACTGCTAGTCATGACAGTGTCAAAATCATATTAAACTGGTTGTTTCCATTGCTTACCCACTTTTACATTGGAATGTGATCCGACTACTATGTTTTCAGACGAATCGTAACATATGCGGCCATCAACATTCATTTCGTCAAATGTCAGAACTACTAGTCTCTTTTGAGTAGTAAAAGTGTGTGACGGCTTTCAGTAAACACAGGATATCTACAAGAATACCCGGGCTGAATTTAATCTCCTTCGTCCATTTCTGAAGGGTTGCCGTGCAAGGCAAAGGAAATTTTCACTTTCGTAAATAAGTATATGCTTTAGGCGACCTCTTAAAGTCAATGCATGGCCAATGTCCTCTGAATTCCACTTTACCCTTTTATTATTGTTTAATAGGTATGTTATCTATGCCGGTGCAAAACACTTTGACAATACATTATTTACACTTTTGTGCAATTTGACTTTTTCTTTAGCGTCGGGTGACTTTTTTACCACTTCAACGAAATAACAGTCGGAGAGCGTTCGTTTCGCTTCGTAAGACTGCATCACATTTTTTTTAGTGTCGCTTCCTTCTGTACATTTTTTTTTTTTAAGTTCAATCTCGGCCCTTAGTTCCTTAATGTTCAAATCCTTGTTTACTACTTCAGTGAGTTCGTGAATGGAATCTGCACTTGAAGATCGGTCGACTTTCTTTTTTTCTTTCGGTGACAGAGTGTCTAAAGTCGTCAAAGCTCGTTTTGCAAATTTCTTGCACCACAGCGTTGTGCACGACTTCCGGTTTCCTAAGGATTGAATTTAATTTTAAAAATTAAATTATTTACTAAGTTCAACTCGTAAATTTCTGTACTATGTGCTATGCAACTAAATTAATTTCTCACTAAAAATCAGATAAATTGACAAAAAACTATTAAATATCAGAGGCAGAAACGACTAAAATTGTTAAATTTTAGTTCCTATACCGGCATGTTGGTAACGGATGCTAAATACCGGCAATCGCGTGAATGCTTAAACGTTTTGTCATGAAATCTTCGTTTTACGAGGGCAGTTACTTTTACTGAGCGGACAAGGGCACATAAAAGAACCTGTCAACCGAAGAGGAACGGCAATTTTTATATCCTTCATGGTCTGTATGAAACACTAATCAACTCATTTTATGTAGTTCAGATTTGAATATTAGATCTTGGCAAAGATTTTCTATCGTCTTGTGAATGTTACCAACATAATCACGGAGGCCACCGGGATAGGAACTAAACTTTTAACTGTATAAGCAATAAATAATGTTACTCAGGTGAATTTACTTTTCATCCTGGATATAATGGCTTCAAGAGTCGTACAAATAGCCGTTAGTTTTACGTATTTCGGATATGTTATTTTAAACTGGTTTATAGTTCAAATAACAAAACGTGCTTATATCGCGTAATTCTCTATCTGTACATCGGTAAAATTTTACTTCCTATCCCGGCGCCTCCGCGTGATTATGTTGATAATACCAACAAGACGGTAGAAAGTCTTTGCCAAGATTTAGTATTCAAGTCTGAACCACCAAAAATTTCCACTGACGTCTTCATAACACGTGACGTCATGCCTCGGCGCGAGAACGCGCGGACATGGAACTTGGCGGCAGTCAGTAGCGAACCAGTGTGTGTGTGTGTGTGTGTGTGTGTGTGTAGGAACTACAGGCCCCCGTGAAGATGTCCTCCGCAGACGGGGACGAAACGTTGGGTACTGACAACAAATCCAACCGAACACGGCATAACAGCCCCGATAATTTTAATGGACATGACATTTCCAGCAGTGAAAGTCTACATTTTACTGTGCAAAGATTTCATATAAAGATGCCTTTATTGTTTGGCCAGTCAGTGGTGCTGCTGCACAAATAATATTTTATCAATACATTCTACTACAACAATTGTACATTCTGCTATGAGTGTCCTAATTCTGTGCACAAACGTGGTCATGTCTAATTGCTAAATGTCCCAGCTAACATTGACACATTTTGATGATTAGTTTAATAATATAGAATTAAATACTAGGAAAATTACCAGATATATATATATATATATATATATATATATATATATATATATATATATTCCAATAGGTACACTTTATGATGACATATTTACTGTACATAATACGTACAAGTATAGCATAGTTGTACCTTAGATTTTTCTGCCAGAAATAGTCATTTTGGTAAACAGCATATTTCTGCAGCAGTTATGAGTTTATTCCACTTATATATTTTAACATATGTCACATGTGTTAGTAAATGTTACTGGTCATATTTACGCTGGCTGATGCCGATTTACTGTACATAAATAGTCACAATGTATTTATAAGTACCTCACATGATATCTTGATACATGCAGCTACTTTTTAATAATTAATGCTGATACCTTGCCTGGTGAGTGCATTAGGACTGATCCCTGTGCGTGCTGCTTGACTCACCGACTTGTCGTCGATGTGGAAGCCGTAGGCGACGGTGGCGAGCACGTCCAGAGTGAGGCAGGCGGCCGCGGCCAGCGCCCACAGGTAGCTGGACACCAGGCACGCCACGCCGGAGACGCGCCGCACCGACACCACTGCAACACACGAGGCGCCGTCGCAGCCATCTTGCCGCTACTATGTCTTTCCCAGTGGCACTCTTCAATAAAACCTCGGTTTACAAGTCACGTCAAATAAAATTCTCTAACTTTCCATGGTGAACTCCATCATAATCAGTAGTAGAATCACTGACTGCGAGGGTTGGCACGGTATCCTGCTCATATACCTGCAATAGCTACGTCTGGAACCTTCTGGAGGGCCAAACAATGCGTGCGTAGAAGGCAAGACAGGCGGTTCTGTTGTGCTGTGCTACCGAGGTCAACGAGAAAGACGGGCTGCGGCGTGCACGTCAAGACACGTAAGTAAGATAGTCTTGAGAAGGCGCGATCACTAGCTGAATGGCTGGGCGCTGTGCCCCAGCGGCTGGCCAATCAGCTAGCGATCGTGCCTGCTCAGGCCTGACGTGCGCGCCGCGGTCTGTCTTTCTCGTTGGCCTCCCTTAACACCGCGGCCAACGGGAAAGACAGGCCCCAGCGCGACCGTCATGCCACGAAAGCAAGGTAGTTCGGAGCCGGCGCGATCGCTAGATCGGTGGCTGCCCGCTATGACGCAGTGGGCCGTGGCAAGACGACCGCGCTGGGGCCTGTCTTTCCCGTTGGCCGCGTGTAACACGGTATGACATCACGTGCCGTGCACAGCTGCCGCCACATTTGAGCTGCCGCCACATTTGAACTGGCGCCACATTTGAAACTGGAACTCCCGTCTCTCTACCAGCACCAAGTCTATGCTTGCGCTATAATTCCAATAGAAATAGTGTAAACGTTAATACCATGTGTTGTCAGACCTCACAGACTTTATAGATTGCAGAAGATACACAAGCAGAGGGTCCCATTAAGTCCTATAGTAAGTGCAACCGGCTCACCTACCTCAGATGGCAAAACTGGCAGATATATAGGCTGCAAAACTGTAACACCGTAAACATCACTTTTTGAACTCGCAGTCTTTCATTGAAAACCTCAAGATAGACCGAAACGACTCAAAAGCACTTTTAACCTTCAGCCCGTACACCCCCGTATGGCACACAAAGCGTACACTTGGTCTTTAAGACCGCGGTGCCGTTTCTTTCAGTTTCTTTAGGTCTTTTTTGCATCTAATTGTCTTGAAATGCATGTAGTGCACCTTTCGGTCTCCCCCTTCTCCAGCATACACCCACAATAGTTTTCTCACACACTTGATATGTAGATTTTTTCCAATTTTATACACTTGCAGTTTATTGTGAAAGGAAAAACACACAACTTGAGAGTAAGTGGGGTACATTGGACCGGAGAAAATAAAGACATTCATTGTACACATCGGCCTTTTTTGACCGGGAGCGGAGAGTACAATTCGTTTATTATAGAACTTTGGAAAGATGCACAACGAAGAAAAGACTTACTTCGACTTCCTCTTCAACTGACTTGAGGCTACTGTGGAGGGCAGAGTGCTGACACGCACTCAGAGAGAAGGGGAGGGAGGAGAAGGGGGTCGTCCCGGTCCAAAAGACCGGTGTACAGGCTAAACGCTAAACGACGGACTTTCTTGTCTCAGTTGACTACTCGAGACCAGTGGGCCTATCACAGCGCTCCTAGGGTGCTATTGCACCACCACCTAGAGAGAAGGCCGCAGCGCTCTCGTGTGACGTCAGGCAGAGTAGGTTGCGCGCGCATAGCTTGACTGGGTAGCCACTTGGCCACGGCCCACTATGCCGAAGCAGCGAGCCAGTCAGCTATGCGCGCGCAACCTACTCTGCCTGACGTCACACGAGAGCGCTGCGGCCTTCTCTCTAGGTGGTGGTGGCTATTGCCGTATTGCGTCTCACCTCTATTGAGTAGTCGTTTGCATTTAGACGTAAACACCAAAACTGTAGAGCTGTCTTGTATGTAGTGATTCTTCAGTTTCTCCCGGCGTATTTGATAATCAAAATATCCACGGGTGTACTGCCGGTCTATAGTGTCCAACGGGCACAATATTTCGGCGATCAAACATGTCGCCATCATCAGGTGAACTGACGGACTGAGCTCCTGGAAACGCGCCGGCACGGAGATCCGCACGCTACGGCTGCTCGAAGGGAACTGGGTTCTAGCCCGGTAGCGGGAGATTTAAATAGCCTAGGCCCGCGGAGCGACCCCTCCGTCGTCCGCGCCCCGCGCCACGGCCGCGCAGTGGAACCGATTGCGGCGGTGTCTGAGATGACGGCGGTGTGAGGGCTCTGTCCGCCGTGGTCGTCACTTCGTTACGTTTGCTAGATTTACTCTTAATTAACCCAATCGCTGGTTCCCAAGCTTTGCTAAGATTATAGCCACAGTCACGGTTTATGAGGTCGTCACTTGTGCGAATTTCAATGGCCTCTCTAACGACGCAGTCCCAGTATCTCGACGTCTGTACCAGAATCCTAGTGCGTTCATACTCCATCGCGTGATTCTCCGACAAAAAATGTTCAGCGACCGCCGACTTGCTCGGATACATCAATCGTGTGTGCCTCTGGTGTTCAACGCATCGATCCTCGACGGTACGCATCGTCTGTCCAATATATGACTTTCCACACTGACACGGAATCTGGTACACGCCGGCCTTCCTCAAACCGAGATCATATTTGGCGCTCCCCACCAGTGCACGAATTTTATTTGGCGGACAAAAAACAGTTCCAACCTGGTGTTTTTTCAAAATGCGGGCGACCTTCCCCGAGAGTGCGCCGGTATATGGAAGGAACGCAGTGCCTACATCCTCCCTCGTGTTTTCATCCGTTTCCACAGGTTGTGATGTAGTGGTTGGGCGGAGAGCCCGCTGAATCTGCCACTCTGAGTACCCATTTTTCGAAATACAGTTTTCAGGTGTTCCAATTCCTGGGGTAGACTCTCTGCGTCGGAGACAGTGCGCGCCCTATGTACTAGAGTTTTAAGTACCCCATTCCTCTGTGATGGGTGGTGACAGCTGTCTGCGTGTAAATACAGATCAGTGTGCGTTGTCTTCCGATATACACTATGACCCAGGGTGCCATCAGCTCTTCTCTTGACCAAGACGTCAAGGAACGGCAATTTACCCTCCGTTTCAGTCTCCTTAGTGAATTTGATGTTGGGGTGTATGGAGTTCAGATGTGTAAGGAAGTCAAGGAGCTTATCCATACCATGTGACCAGATGACGAAAGTGTCGTCCACGTAAAGGAAAAAGCAAGTAGGTTTCCATTCAGATGATGCCAGGGCATCCTCCTCGAAATTCTCCATGTACAAATTGCGACCACAGGGGAGAGTTGGCTACCCATAGCGACTCCCTCCGTTTGTTCGTAGTATTCGCCATTGAAAAGAAAATACGTGGAGGTCAAGACATGCCTAAAAAGTTCGATGGTCTTCTCGTCAAACTTCTGACCAATCAAATCTAGTGACTCTCGAAGGGGCACCCTCGTAAACAACGAAACGACGTCAAAACTCACCATGATATCTGACTCATCCAGCCTGAAGCTGTTAAGCGTTTAACAAAATCCACGGAATTACGGATGTGATGAGGGCATTTACCCACATAAGGACTTAATATTCCCGACAAGTATTTGGCCAACAAATATGTAGGTGCCCTGATGTTACCCCACACACTTCCGTCCAATGCTAAATTTACGATTCATCGATGTCTAAGAATGTGTCCTACCAAGCGATCCCTTCTTTTAGTCAGGGTATGCCAAAAATTCCTTTTTCTCACCAATTCTGTTCAGTACCTCTTCATTAGTTATGCGATCTACCCACCTAATCTTCAGCATTCTTCTGTAGCACAACATTTCAAAAGCCTCTATCCTCTTCCTGTCCGCACTGCTTATCGTCCATGTTTCACTCCCGTACAAGGCAACGCTCCACACAAATGCCTTCAGAAAAGACTCCCTTACACTGAAATTAATATTCGATGTTAGCAAATTTCTCTTTTTCAAAAATGCTTTTCTTCCCATTGCCATTCTGCATTTTATATCCTCTGTACTGCGACCATCGCATGTTATTTTACTACCCAAGTAACAAAACTTATCTAACACCTTCATTGTGTCGTCGCCTAATCTAATTCCTTCAGCATCGCCTGATTCTCTAAGACCGCATTCCATTATTTGTGTTTTGCTCTTGTTAATTTTCATTTTATACGCTATCTTCAACACACTGTCCATTCCATTCAACTTCTCTTCCAGGTCCTTTGCTGTCTCTGACAGAATTACAATGTCATCAACAAAACGCAATGTTTTTATTTCTTCCCACTGAACTTTAATCCCTATTCCAAATTTTTCCTTGCTTTCCTTCGCCGCCTGCTCGATGTACAAATTGAATGACATCGGAGAAAGGCTACAATCCTGTCTTACTCCCTTCCAAACTATTTCTTCGCTTTCATGCCCCTCGAGTCTAATAATTGCGGTCTGGCTTTTGTAAAAGTTGTAAATAACTCTCCTTTCCCTGTATTTTACCCCTGCTGACTTCAGAATTTGAAAAAGTGTATTCCAGTCAACATTGTCAAAAGCTTTCTCCAAATCTACAAAAACTAAAAATGTAGGTTTGCCTTTCCTTAATCTATCTTCTAACATAAGACGTAAAGTGAGTATTGCCTCCCGGGTTCCTATGTTCCTCCTGAATCCAAACTGATCTTCCCCGAGGTCATCTTCTACCAGCTTTTCCATTCTCCTGTAGATAATTCGTGTTAAAATTTTGCAACCATGACTTATCAAACTGATGGTTCTGTAATTTTCACACCTGTCTGCGCCTGATTTCTTTGGAATGGGGATTAGACACCACTATTGTTACTTGCTTTTGCGCATGCGCAGTCTGCAGGTCACTCGAAAATTTAGAACTCCACACTCGGCACAATCTATAGATCATTGATGTCATAGACGCACTCACCGTAGGCGCGTGCACTTTTATACTATTTTTACCTTAAGTCACACATGTTGTTCGTCTGTCCGTTTATTGCTGTCTGCATACGACTCTGGCTTCCTGTTCCTTCTACACCTGTAATTCTGCCCTGACCTTGACTGCGTCAGCTATAAACTCCCCTATTTTTCTGTGATGCTGAATAACATTTGTTTTCCCAAGGCTATTTCATTCAAAACGTTCAAATGTTTTTTTTTTAATCTACGGGACTTAGCTACTTTAGTCATCAGTCCCTAGGATTACAAACTACTTTAACTTATGCTAAGGACAACAAATACATCCATACCCGAGGGAGGACTCGAACCTCGGGCGGCGAGCAGCGGCGCGCTCCGCAGCTAGACGCCTTGGAACGCATGGCCACTCCACCACGGCGCTATTTAATTCAGAAACATTTATTGCAAGGACTTTTAACTAGTGTGGTTTTTATTGTGTGTTTTGCATTCAGAATTCGCGTGACTATTGTAGTCAATCCCTGACTGTCAAAAAAGAAAAAGGAAAAAAAGGCCTTAAACTTGTGAACGAATGTTCATAAAGATTTCATTCTCAGGCAAGTCATGGTACGTAGCTCCATACCAACACTTTGCCTTTATGGGAATGAAAATCCAGTGTCAGACTGCCAGAGCGGCTTTCACAGAGCAGCTCCTGTGACAGCATTAAAGCTCTGAACATGGGAAAGAGTGAACAAGAGTTTTCTGCAGGTACTTGAATATGATGATGTATCTTTGTTACTATTGAAAGCACTTCTCCCACGATTGAACACTTTGTCCAATAAGTGTTCTGCTACGTTTACGTTACCCCTTCTTTTCTTAAAAAAAATCCCGTATTTAGTGATGGAAAACGCATTTCCAAATTTTAGGTAGCACTGGATTTTTTGTGTGAAGTTTCACGGTGGAAATCTCCAGTAAGATGATGCATTTATATCCTCTTCGTTTCTAAAAACCACCAAATTTTTATGTCGCATAAATAATAACATGAACAACGCATTTAAGGTAAAATATACCTACAGTTGCAGCTAATGGCTGCTTCTTTTTGCCAACAGACTTAACATAAGAAACTACAATTATGCAACAATCTGTAAATAAGGATTGCTTCTTGGGTTCAGTCGTCGTTTCTCTACAAAATAAATTACCTTTTAAAATAAACACTTTTTGTGGTCAGAGTAAAATTTGCATAGTAAGTTCACGTCTATGCAGTTGCAGTACAGTCCAGATGAATAAAATTCATAGGTACAAATAAACTAATCTTGCTCACACTTATCATTATATACATTATCCGTTCTGTTTCGTTGCAAAACCTGCCAGATTAATTAGAACATTGGGAACTAATGAAGGGTGAAAGTAAAGAATAAACTATTCTCGCTTACGTACCAAAAAATAAGTATTTTGAAGAAAAATGACTTAAAATCTAGAAGTGGGTTTGTCTATTTTAGCACCTTATCTCTAATCGAAAAAAGAATCATAGGATGATAAATAAGAGTGAATAAAAACGTCAATACCGCTATGAAAAAGGCTTAAAAAGACATTACTTGCAATGAATCATAAGTATAGAGTTAAATTAGGGGGCAGAGGTGAAGCAGCGATTGATACTGAGCGGTGGTAACGTGTGTCAATGTCAGGTGTTGAAATCACTTAGCTGTGGAAGGCAGCCACCTTCGTAAGTCGATCACACTGAGCCACACATGACGAAAAAACCAAAGCAAGTAGTAAACACGCATTGTGGAAAGTGGTAGAAATTGTGGTTGATCTGAAGCGTAGACGGTGTCATCAGCTGTTGAAGCAGAACCACGCCGAGACCGCGCCAACGTCTGAGGGCAAACTATGCTACAAGACACCATTGCACTCTAAGGTTGGGCGCACCAGTGCCAGATGCAGTCCTCGTCGACGCCACCGCCATCGCTGTAGTGTTTTGCAGGAGTCAGAGCTATCGGGTAGAGTCAGGGTCTCCAGGGGTGTTGCTGCAGTAAGGCCATCGCTCCTTGTTCCGCCCTACTCACTGAGTTAGTCACTGCTTGGTATGAGACTTTCGCCACACATCAGACGAATGTTGTTTCGAGGAAATTAATTTAGGCATTCATTGAAAAAACTTATTGGTGCCAGAAGGAGCATACACCCAGCATCCCACCTTTGTCTGACACCTTCTATATTAGAACTTAAAAAATTCAATTAAAGAAATTAATAAAAATAACACAAAAATAATTTTGATTTTGAAATTAAAACTTATTGCACAGAGAGGGAAACAAATCATGTTCTTCTGTAGAAGAAGCTAATAATTTTCCACTAGGCTATGCAGCCATATTGTTATGATGTCCAAGTGACACTACACACTCAGTAACAACACTGAATTGTAGTTTTGGATAGGTCGTTCTTTTATATGAAACATACGAAGCTCATCTAATTTCACATGATATCTTTGATATCATACTTGTACATGATGTTAAATAATGGCTTGTGCAAAAGGATCCACTAGTTCGTGCTTAGTGCATTTAATGGTTTCCAAGTCTTGTTTTTTTTTTATTTTTTATTTTTTTTATTATTATCTTGAAATGTGAAATAAGAAGGGCAGACCTATGAGTTGGAAACAAAACAAATCGAGAATGAGAGCTAGACAGGGAAATAGAACTGACCAGTTGTTGTGGGAGTTTGGCAATGGGGAACGGTTCAGCTGCAATGTCGAGCACTCTGATTGGAGGAAAGCATTATAAGGAGTCAAGAACTACTGACCTCCTTACATGTCGTTTCCATATACTTGAATGGAATCTCCATATTTTCTGAGCAATTTGATACCTGACACATGATATTTGTGATGTTAATTAGAGGCAGTTGTTACTGTATTTGCAGAAGTCTTAGCATTTAAGTTTGCTGCATATATTAAGAGGCTGACGTGGGATAGACATTTTTAAACTGTGTGGAGGCATGGCATGGAAACCTTATTTATTTTGAGAAAGGAGCTGTTATGCCTAATGGAAAGCCCGGCCAAACCAACATAGCAGGCGGCTGGCTAAGAAAAGTTTTTAGCAGACAATAGGGGTTTTACAAGAGCTCTGGTCTTTGTGTAGCATGTTAACTGACTGTCGCCCACCCAGCGGTAGCAGCAGGAGACGTGAATGACACTCTAGTGCCAGACGGGTTTTTAAAGTGTACCAGAAGGGTTTAAAATCTCACTTTTCACATCTTTCATTGGAGGGACACGATGTAGCAAAGCTTCAGATACATTGGAACAGAGCTTCTCATTGGCTGTCTGGAGCGGTGCATTTTGGCTGCAAATTTGGGAAAAGATGTCGAAAGGTATATACAGCTGACCGAGCTAAAAAAAACTCTGATGGTATCCCTCCTTGCCCAACAACTAGACAGTGCAGCCTTGTGAGAATAATTATCGACTTGCTGTGGTTTTACCTAGTGGATAAACAGCAGTGTGCTTCACCTGTTATTAACGCACTTTCACAGGTCGAGTAGTGGACATTTTTGTCCACCCACAATAATTAGTTCACATTTGTGGATGATAGTGAGAAGGCACAATGATGGGCTGGTTTGCTGACGAATCCTGCTGTACTAGTTTGGACTACGGAAGTTAGTGAGCCTTGACTTCATCAAGGTTGATACAATATTTTAGCTGATTTGGTTCAGCTTCAGGTAAAACCAGTTAGTTTTTTTCGGATTTCAGGGTCATGGGCGTAGCCGTTGCTGACCCTGCAAGTGATGATCGTATGCTAACGCAAAGCTAACTTTTGTTTCTGCAGGGTCACTTCCATGCAACTGCATCGGCAACAGTACAATATTACTCACTGAAATGACCACTACAGCCTCTTCTATCTCAATTCAATTGTAAAAACAAGTGTAGGCGCAACATCTCAGCCATCCTCTGATAGATATTTTTCTTCTGATAAGAATTTTGTTTATATTTGCGGTCTGGGTGATCGAAACGACACCATTAATAGGTGAATCCTGTCCTTTATTATTATCTTTCGTGTTTAGTATATTGTAAATTTGCTTTGGTTTTTGCGTTTTTTTTTTGACGATAATAAAATTTTTACCTCTAAGTAGAACAGCACGTTTCTCTTACTGAGACACTGCTAAGACTACATTCCTGGACCTGGTGAGGTCATTTAGCAGTCACTATTTTCCTTTCTACTTATATGAGTGATTGTACGCTTCATTCTTACCTGCCTCGGATTCAAACGTGTACTACTCTCTGATGTCTGGCCTGCAGCTCTCGGTAGAGTTGTACCACCTGCATAACCAACCATTTTAGGGTACAAAACTTGGCAGATCAATCCTTGCATATAAGACACTCCTGGCCATTAAAATTGCTAAACCACGAAGATGACGTGCTACAGACACAAAATTTAACCAACAGGAGAAAGATGTTGTGATATGCGAACGATTAACTTTTCAGAGCATTCAAACAAGGTTGGCACCGGTGGCGACACGTACAACGTGCTGACATGAGAAAAGTTTCCAACTGATTTCTCATACACAAACAGCAGTTGACCGGTGTTGCCTGGTGAAACGTTGTTGTGATGCCTCGTGTAACGAGGAGAAATGCGTACCATCATGTTTCCGATACCCCAAAATACCACTCCACAACACAACAACTCCTCCGCGTAGTTGAACACATAACAGACGGCTACAACAAAAACAAAGCCACTGGACATCGAAAAAGCTTTCGAACGTCTCTGGCACAACGGCCTTATACGCAAACTTAACGACGCCGCGTTTCCCGACTCGTGCATCTCATACACTCATATCTCACCAACAGAAGCTTCAACACCGACGTGTAGGGCAAACAGTCTACACGACATGGTATTCAAGCCGGAGTACCCCAAGGCAGCATCCTGGGGCCCCTCTTGTTTAACATCTACTTTAACGATTTTCCATCCACACATAACACGATGACTGCAATGACACCGACATCATGGCGCAAGATTGGAAGCCTACAGACAGCACTCAGAACTGCCGAACCTTGGTTGGAAAAATGGCGTGTTAAAGTCAACGTCGACAAGTGTGAGGCAGTTCTGTTCACACGCAGACCGAAACACCTGCGCAAACACCAATACTGTAGACCAATTACTCTACATACACGCCCAATACGTTTCCGTGAGAAAGTCAAATACCTCGGTGTCTGGCTGGACCGAAAACTCACATGGGGGGACCACATACAACACATGACCAACCGAGCAAACGCGAGGCTCAAACAACTCTACCCGATGCTCAACAGGAAAAACAAACTGAATAGCCGGGTGTCGAGGAACCTCTACATGACACATCTTAGACCTCTGATGACGTACGGTGCTCCGTGCTGGGCATACGCGGCGCCAACACGGCTGCGCCGCCTGCAGCTCATACAGAACAAGGTACTACGCATCATCAGCAACGCTCCACAATACACACGCACCGTGGACCTTCACAATGAATACCACCTAGAATGCCTCTCGGTGGTATTCGAGAAACTCGCCACACGACTGTACAGGAACTCTAGACACTCTAACAACCCCTTCGTCCTACGCTTGGGGAACTACGATCATAACCATAGGTGGAAACATAATCGCCCCAAAACACTTCTCCTCAGAGACTAACCACCTACGGTCGTAGGGAACACCAACTCGCAAACACGATGAACATGGCAAACCCCTAAAGAACAGCAATTTGACTGGCAATGCCAGCTGAGCCCACAGCCGACCTACAGGCAAAGCAGGGAAACCATATTCAGCGCACTAAACACAAACAAACCTAAACAGCCCCGCACACTTAGCCAGTTCTATGACCGAACTGCCTTAACTACCATGACAAACTTGGCTATGTTACAGGTATTCTGCCACAGCCGATGTTAACGGGTAATCTGCCGCAGCCGACCCAGGAGACTTCACAGGAGCTCAGCTGCAGCAGAACCTCGCAACAAACGGACTGATTCTTTATGACGAACCTAGCAAAGTTAACGGTACTGAGAAAATACCCATTACTAACATTACCAAACCTTGCATGATCTGTCGCAGATAGCATACCGCTACTGCCCTTCATACCTACCCCACTGTCGCAGAGGTTTTTTTTCCCTTGGCTCTTGCCTTGGCACTTTTTTTCCTCTGCCCTTACATACCTTTACCCTTCGCATACCTTTCGACCAATTCAATCTCCAGATGCACCGTATTACATCTACATCTACATGGGATACTCTGCAAATCATTTAAGTGCCTGGCAGAGGGTTCATCGAACCACAATTATACTATTTACCTCCATTCTCGAATAGCGCGCGGGAAGAACACCTGAATCTCTCTGTTCGAGCTCTGATTTCTCTTATTTCATTCTGATGATCATTTATACCTATGGAAGTGGGAGTCAACAATATATTTTCGCATTCGGAGGAGAATGTTGGCGATCTGAGTTTCGCAAGTAGCTCACGCCGCAGCGATAAGCGCCGTTGTTGTAATGATTCCCATCCCAGATCGTGTATCATTTCCGTAACGCTGTGTCCCTTGTATCGTGACAATACGAAACGAGCTGTCCTTCTTTGGACTCTTTCGATGTCCTCCGTCAAACCCACCTGATAAGGATCCCACACTGGGCAGCAAAACTCCAAAAATGGACGGACAAGCGTAGTGTATGCAGTTTCTTTAGTAGTTCTGTTGCTTCTTTTAAGGGTTCTGCCAATAAAACGCAGTCTCTGGTGCGCCTATCCCACGATATTATCTACGTGTTCTTTCCAGTTTAAGTCTGAAGTAATAGTAATTCCTAGGTATTTTGTGGAGTTTACGGCCTTCACATTTGATTGATTTATCTTGTAAACAAAGTTTAACGGATTTCTTTTCGTACTCATGAGGACGACTTCACACTTCTCATTATTTAGAGCCAATTGCCAATTTTTACACTATGGTGATATCTTATTTAGATCGTTCTGCAGTTGGTTTTGATCTTCAGATCATTTTACTAGACGGTAAATGACGGAGTCATCTGCAAACAACCTAAGAGAGCTACTTAGATTTTCCCCTAAATCGTTTATGTAAATAAGGAATAGCAGAGGACCAATAACACTACCCTGTGGAACGCCCGATATCACCTCTGTTTTAGTCGATGCCTTACCATCAATTACTACGAACTGTGTACTCTCTGACAAGAAATCCCCTATCCAATCGCAAATTTGTGGCGATATACCATAACCACGCAATTTGATTAAAAGCCGATTGTGAGGTACGGTGTCAAAAGCTTTCTGGAAATCAAGAAATACGGAATCGATTTGCGAATCTTTGTCGATAGCACCCATCACTTCGTGTGAATAAAGAGCTAGTTGTGTTTCGCATGAACGATATTTTCTAAATCCGTGTTGACCTTGGGTCAATAGATCGTTCTGTTCGAGATAATTCATAATATTTGAATACAGTATATGTTCCAAAACCCTGCTGCAAATTGACGTCAATGAAATAGGCCTGAAGTTTAGTGGGTTACTCCTACTGCCTTTCTGGAATATAGGTGTGACCTGTGCAACTTTCCAATCTTTTGGTACAGATCCTTCTATGAGAGAGCGGTTGTATATGACTCTTAAGTAAGGAGCTATCGCTTCCGCATAATCAGATAGAAATCTAATGGGTATACAATCCGGACCAGAAGACTTGTTCTTGTTAAGTGATTTTAGTTGCTGCACTACTCCGATGATATCTACTTCTACGTTACTCATTACGGTATCTGTTCGTAATTCGAAATCTGGAATATTGGTTTCGTAACGCTGCTTTAGTAGCGCTGTCATCGGCAGGATCGCCATTACTATCACGTAATGAAGGTATTGTTTGTGATTTGCCCCGAGTATATTTAACATGTGACCAAAATCTCTTTGGGTTTTCAGTCAAATTACGAGAAAGAGTATCGTTGTGATAAATATTGTAGGCATCTCGCATTGAAATCCTCGCTAAATTTCGAGCTTCTGAGTACGATAGCAAATCCTGGGGATTTCGTGTTCGTTTGAATTTAGTATGCCTTTTCGTTTGCTTTTGCAACAGTGTCCTGACCTGTTTTGTGTACCAAGGGGGATCGCCTCCTTCTTTTATTAATTTATTTGGTATAAAACTGTCAATTGCTGTCGATACCACTTATTTGAATTTGAGCCACTTCTGGTCTACACCTACGTTTAGTGTTAGAAACGAGTGGAAGCTGTCTTTCAAGAAGCAATGTATTTTGTTTCCATCTGCTTTCCTGAACAAATATACTTTGCGTTTATTTTTGGTAACTTTGGGACTTTCGATATTCAATTTCGCTACGACAACTCTGTGTTCACTAATATCTGTATCCGTCTTGATGCTCGTTATGAGCTCAGGATTATTTGTTGCTAAGAGACCAAGCGTGTTTTCACATCCATTTACAATTCTAGTTGGCTCATGAACTAATTGTTCGAAGTAATTCTCAGAGAATGCGTTGAGTGCAGTTTCGGGCGATGTTTTATGGCTACCTGCTGATTTGAAAATATAATTTCGCCAACAGATCGAGGGTAAATTAAAATCACCACCTACTATTATCGTGTGAGTCGGGTACGTTTTTGTAATTAGACTCAGGTTTTCTTTGAACTTTTCTGCTATTGTATCGTCAGTGTCGGGAGGATGGTCACCACGTTGGTGTGGGCGTGAAGGGGCCCCATACTTGACTGTGTTGCCCAGGAGAATAATGTTGCAGCGAGCAGAATCCCCATACATCGTAATGTTGAAAAGCTGAGTATCGGTAGAATAACTGAACTGTAATTACTTAAAACTATGATAAACATTTCAGTACTCACCGAGCAGTGGCAGGGACAGGGCGGCCCAGGCGGCGCCGACGGCCAGGTAGCAGACGCTCAGCACGGCGGTGGTGCGAGCACGCTCTGAAGGCGCCGCCGTGGCGTTCACCAGCTGCGGCAGCGCGCCGCACTCCGGGTCTGCAAAAGGCCGCCGCTTCTGTCACCACTGCTGCGCTTCACGAGCTGTGCGCCACGCATTTTTTTTTTTTTCGTTTTTTTTTTCGTTTTTTACATCTACACCCTGTGAGGGGGCTGACATGGAGCCGTTTATTTCGCATATCAATATATTAGGTGAAACTTCCTGGCAGATTAAAATTGTGTGCCGGAACCGGGACTCGAACCTGGGACCTTTGCCTTTCGCGGGCAAGCGCACTACCGACTGTGCTATCCCGACACGACTCACGATGCCGCCTCACAACTATACTTCCGCCAGTACCTCGCCTCCTACTTTCCAAACTTCACAGAAGCTCTCTTGCAAACACGCAAGACTAGTACTCCTGGAAGAAAGGATATGGTGGAGACATGGCTTAGCCACAGCCTAAGGGATGTTTCCAGAATGAAACTTTCGCTCTGCAGCGGAGTGTGCGCTGATATGAAACTTCCTGGCAGATTACAATTGTGTGAAGTTTGGAAAGTAGGAGGCGAGGTACTGGCGGAAGTAGAGTTTGAGGCGGCATCGTGAGTCGTGTCGGGATAGCACAGTCGGTAGTGCGCTTGCCCGCGAAAGGCAAAGGTCCCAGGTTCGAGTCCTACAACTAATAACACAATGATTTAGACGGAGGATAAGAGCCTAAAATTATTTCATGCCGCGGTGGAGTAGCCGAGCGGTCTAAAACGTCTCGCTGCGGAGCGCGCGGTTGCTCGCCTTGGAGGTTCGAGTCCTCCCTGGGGCATGGATGTGTGTGTTGTCCTTAGGTTATTTGCCGGCCGCGGTGGCCGAGGTGACTGAGGCACTCCAGTCACGGTCAGCACGGCCACTACGGTCGGGGGTTCGAATCCCCCCTCGGGCATGGATATTTGTGACGTCCTAGTTTGTAAGTAGTTCATAAGTAGTTTGTAAGTTTAGCACAGTCGGTAGTGCGCTTGCCCGCGAAAGGCAAAGGTCCCAGGTTCGAGTCCCGGTTCCGGCACACAATTTTAATCTGCCAGGAAGTTTCATATCAGCGCACACTCCGCTGCAGAGTGAAAGTTTCATTCTGGAAACATCCCTTAGGCTGTGGCTAAGCCATGTCTCCACCATATCCTTTCTTCCAGCAGTGCTAGTCTTGCGTGTTTGCAAGAGAGCTTCTGTGAAGTTTGGAAAGTAGGAGGCGAGGTACTGGCGGAAGTAGAGTTTGAGGCGGAATCGTGAGTCGTGTCGGGATAGCACAGTCGGTAGTGCGCTTGCCCGCGAAAGGCAAAGGTCCCAGGTTCGAGTCCCGGTTCCGGCACACAATTTTAATCTGCCAGGAAGTTTCATATCAGCGCACACTCCACTGCAGAGTGAAAGTTTAATTCTGGAAACATCCCTTAGGCTGTGGCTAAGCCATGTCTCCACCATATCCTTTCCTCCAGGAGTGCTAGTCTTGCGTGTTTGCAAGAGAGCTTCTGTGAAGTTTGGAAAGTAGGAGGCGAGGTACTGGCGGAAGTAGAGTTGTGAGGCGGCATCGTGAGTCGTGTCGGGATAGCACAGTCGGTAGTGCGCTTGCCCGCGAAAGGCAAAGGTCCCAGGTTCGAGTCCCGGTTCCGGCACACAATTTTAATCTGCCAGGAAGTTTCATATCAGCGCACACTCCACTGCAGAGTGAAAGTTTAATTCTGGAAACATCCCTTAGGCTGTGGCTAAGCCATGTCTCCACCATATCCTTTCCTCCAGGAGTGCTAGTCTTGCGTGTTTGCAAGAGAGCTTCTGTGAAGTTTGGAAAGTAGGAGGCGAGGTACTGGCGGAAGTAGAGTTGTGAGGCGGCATCGTGAGTCGTGTCGGGATAGCACAGTCGGTAGTGCGCTTGCCCGCAAAAGGCAAAGGTCCCAGGTTCGAGTCCCGGTTCCGGCACACAATTTTAATCTGCCAGGAAGTTTCATATCAGCGCACACTCCGCTGCAGAGTGAAAGTTTAATTCTGGAAACATCCCTTAGGCTGTGACTAAGCCATGTCTCCACCATATCCTTTCTTCCAGGAGTGCTAGTCTTGCGAGTTTGCAAGAGAGCTTCTGTGAAGTTTGGAAAGTAGGAGGCGAGGTACTGGCGGAAGTAGAGCTGTGAGGCGGCATCGTGAGTCGTGTCGGGATAGCACAGTCGGTAGTGCGCTTGCCCGCGAAAGGCAAAGGTCCCAGCTTCGAGTCCCGGTTCCGGCACACAATTTTAATCTGCCAGGAAGTTTCATATCAGCGTACACTCCGCTGCAGAGTGAAAGTTTAATTCTGGAAACATCCCTTAGGCTGTGACTAAGCCATGTCTCCACCATATCCTTTCTTCCAGGAGTGCTAGTCTTGCGAGTTTGCAAGAGAGCTTCTGTGAAGTTTGGAAAGTAGGAGGCGAGGTACTGGCGGAAGTAGAGTTGTGAGGCGGCATCGTGAGTCGTGTCGGGATAGCACAGTCGGTAGTGCGCTTGCCCGCGAAAGGCAAAGGTCCCAGCTTCGAGTCCCGGTTCCGGCACACAATTTTAATCTGCCAGGAAGTTTCATATCAGCGCACACTCCGCTGCAGAGTGAAAGTTTAATTCTGGAAACATCCCTTAGGCTGTGACTAAGCCATGTCTCCACCATATCCTTTCTTCCAGGAGTGCTAGTCTTGCGAGTTTGCAAGAGAGCTTCTGTGAAGTTTGGAAAGTAGGAGGCGAGGTACTGGCGGAAGTAGAATTGTGAGGCGGCATCGTGAGTCGTGTCGGGATAGCACAGTCGGTAGTGCGCTTGCTCGCGAAAGGCAAAGGTCCCAGGTTCGAGTCCCGGTTCCCGCAAACAATTTTAATCTGCCAGGAAGTTTCATATCAGCGTACACTCCGCTGCAGAGTGAAAGTTTCATTCTGGAATATATTAGGTGTTAAAGAAGTTTTCTTGGTTGGAGAACTGTGTTACGTAATACAAAGGGTGAGAGAGAGAGAGAGAGAGAGAGAGAGAGAGAGAGAAGATAAGCTTGTATCCCGTGGGAAAGCTCCGCCCCTAATGCAAGTTGAGATCTGATCGGCTCCCGCCTATACTAGTTGTCCGCCAAAACTTCAAGCTTCTTTGATTAATCTTTAACTTTCCTATGTCTATTAAAATTATCTGTATACTTTCTGTAATGCTTTTGTGCTGAGCTATATTTCGGTTAATTCAAAGATTTAATTATTTGTATATTTTGTAATAAGTTGAACAATGTTAGTCTAGCAGTTTCGCTTGGCGCCAAAACGGTGGTTTGTGACGCGCAGCGAAGTGCGGCGGCAGTCAGTCGAGCGGCGACCGCGGTACCTTGCACATTCATGTTAGTTCAGTGCGGGCCAGGGACAGTTTATACGTTATGCAACGTTTATATTTTTAACATTACTTACTTTGTATATTTGTGCTTGGATATACACTGACATTTCTTAAATAAAAACAAGCACTGGCATCCTACAAAAGCTAAACCTAGCCACATCTCAACACCTCTTTTAACATCACTTCAAGTACAACGGATGTGCGACCTGTGAGCTTCACCTGCGCAATGGGACATCAACTACGACAGAAGACACAAGTTTAGTAAGAGAGCGAATTCAGACATGCACTGAAGCTGCATGTCGACACGGCACCTCGCGTGCAGTGCTGCCCCGTTTATAAACCAGGGCACTGGCACTAAGTGTGATGGTAACATCGCCGAGGGAAGGCATGAAAAAGGGGAGGTGTTTAGGAACTTTGTCAACTATGCGCTGTCCCTACCTGTCTTTTTTTTTTTTTTTTTTTTTTTTTTAAAAAAAAAAAAAAAAGAAGCCCCCCCGTAATCTACATACATACTCCGCAATTCACCGTAAGGTGCGTGGCGGATGGTACACTGTATCACTACTAAGCATTTCCTTTCCTATTCCACTCCCAAATAGAACGAGGAAAAAAAGAATGCCTATATGCCACCGTACGAGCCATAATTTCTCTTATCTAGTCCTTGAAATCACTACGCGAAATGTAAGTAGGCGGCAGCAAGATCGTACTACACTCAGCTTCAAATTCCGGCCCTCTAAATTTCCTCAACAGAAATTCACGAAAAGAACGTCGTCTTTCTTCCAGCGATCCCCAATTGAGTTGCCGGAGCATTTCCGTGACACTCGCGCATTGGTCGAACCTACCAGTAAAAAACCTAGCTGCTCGCCTCTGAACTGCCTCTATGTCTTCCTTTAAACTGATCTGCTGCGGGTCCCAAACACTTGAGCAATACTCAACACGTGGTCGTACAAGCGTTTTATATGCGGTCTAAAAAAAAAACGTTCAAATGTTTGTATAGCTTATGGGACTTAACTACGGGGTCATCAGTCCCTAAACTTACAAACTACTTACGAACTAGCTAACACTAAGGACGGCACAAATATCCATGCCGGATCGGGGATTCGAACCCCCGACCGTAGTGGTCGTACAGACTGTGACTGGAGCGCTTCAGTCCCCTCGGCCACCACGGCCGGCATACTCGGTCTCATTTATAGGTGAAGTACATCTTTCCAAAATTCTCCCAAGAAACCGAAGTCGGCTGTCCGCCTTACAACTGTCCTTACATGTTCGTTCCATTTCATATCGCTCCGCAATGTTACTCCTAGATATTTGAACGACGCGACAGCATCAAGAAGCTCACTACTAATGCTGTATTCGAACATTATATGATTGTTTTTCCTACTCATGCGCATCACCTTACATTTTTCTACATTGAAAGTTGCTGCCATTCTTCGCACCAACTAGAAATTTTGTATAAGTCATCCTGTATGCTATTACACTCAGTTACAGACGACACCCTCCCATACACCACAGCATCGTCAGCAAACAGCCGCAAATTACAACTTACTCTGTCCATCAGATAATTTATATAGATAGAAAATAATTGCGGTCCTATCACACTCCCCTAGGGCACGCCTGAAGACACACTCGCCTCTGATGAACACTCGCCGTCGAGAACAACGTACTGCGTTCTATTACTTAGGAACTCTTCCACCCAGTCACAAATCTGTGAACCTATTCCATAAGCTCGTATCTTCGTTATCAGTCTGTAGTGTGGCACCGCGTCGAACGCCTTTCTGATGTCGAGAAAAACACAATCCGCCTGTTGCCCTTCATCCGTGGCTCGCAAGATGTCATGTGAGAAAATGGCAAGCTGAGTTTTAGCAATATCTGTTACCTCTACTGGTAAAGAATTCTTAGTATTTCGCCTTAGAATACTGAAATTCCCAAACCAGTACATCTGAGAGCTACCCTTGCTAGTACAATGTCCTTCAAAAAACGCCATCACCAGGCTCCTGGTCAAAAGAACAATGCTCTAAGGAAGTCAGGTGCTAGGGACTACCGCGTCACCAACTGAGAACTGCTTCTATTGCTTTGTGTACAGGGTGTCCAGAAGAAGACTTCCTGATTTCAAAATTAAATATCTCGAAAACAAAGATCGATAGAGGAATGCAGTAAACGGTACGTTTATTGTGAAAGCTGTAAGAAGTTTATACAGCTCTTTGAAATATTACTTACAAAAGCTGCTAAGAGATGGCGCTGAACGCTGGACAGCTCATATCAGCATATATAAATGAAATAATCGTATGAAAACGCTCTTTGCAAACAATCACATCACAATGTTTTCAAAATGTTCACCATTAGCACTACAGAGGTGGCGCAAACGAAGAATGAAATTCGCCATCACATTTCGTAGTGTCTCAACCGAAATGGATTCACATGCCACACAGATCGCCGATTAGAGCTCGTCCAGCGTGGCGGGATGCTTTGGGTAGCCCATGTCTTTCACTGTGCCCCACAAAAAAATGTCACAGGGAGTCAAATCCGACGAAAACGGAGGCCAATCCATGCCTGCACCAGTAAATTTGGGATATTCCAAAGCAATAACTCGATTCCCGAAGTATTCCTCAAGAAAGCGAAAAACTTGTTCCGTCCGATGTGGTCGGGCTCCATCTTGCATAAACCATTCAGTACCTGGTCGATCCTCTAACGCTTGCTATGTGGCGACATATTGTTCCAAAATTGCAACGTAACGAGCGCCAGTGACCGTTTCTCTAATAAAAAAAGAGCCAATAATGCCTCTGCTGCAACTGCAGCCCACACAGTAATTTTAGGAGAATACAGGGGTTTCGCTTCACACCAATATGGCGTTTCGGAACCCCAAAATCGCCAGTTCTGCTTATTCACGTGTCCATTCAGGTGGAAGTGTGCTTCATCTGTAAACCAGATGCAGCCAACATCAAATCCTTCACTATCAATCATTGTGGTATGGCCTGGTGCGTTTGAATTTTTAATGGAAACATGTGTAGGCTCTTTCTCAGTATTTTCTGCATGCTGGAACGCTTCAAACCAGTCTCAGACGCAATTCTACGGACGGATGACATTGGATTTCGCTGAATAATTCCAGAAACAGAAGTAACTGCGGTTTGCTTGCGGCCAACATGCCCCACTAGATCATCAGTTACGCTGCCTGTTCGTTGAAATTTTGCGAAGAGCGTACGAATGGTTTTCGCACCGGGTCCTTTTGGACATTAAATCGTGCTTGAAAACTTCGCCTTGTTGCCGTAGGATTCTCTTCTAACCTGTGGTACTCTAGTACCAGAAGAACGCTTTGTTCAATGGAGTACATGGTTATAATCTCTTCCTTCGGTTCGCTAAACTCCTTTCAAGTTTCAATAGTGGAATTGATCGCTCTGGGCTTCGGATCACTATTTATACTAGGCATTACGTATGGCGATTACAGCGCCATATGTTAGAAGCTTTTGTAAATATTATTTCAAACTGCTGTATAAACGTCTTACAACTTTCACAATAAACATACCGTTTACTGCATTCCTCTGTTGATCTTTGTTTTCGAGGTATTTAATTTTGAAATCAGGCAGTCCTTTTCTGGACACCCTGTATATTCAGTGCGGAGAATCGATTGATTTTCCCAAGTGCTTTACCCCAAAAAATTAGTTTGAATAGTTAAACAGAGAACTGACTCGTGGACACTTCTTAAATACGCTTTTGACTAACAGGCGCCAACATTTCGGTTCCATTTACGCAAAACAGGATATTACGAGACTCTTATGGCATTACTTATTACGCTGTAAATCGTGTAACAGGACATATTGTGTCTGTATGGACATATTGCATTTGTATGGTCAATGCTGCAGTTGGAAAAAAAAGTGGAACTGCACAAGAATCACTAATGGAGGCTCCAGATGGATTCTTAGTGGTATTCCATTGAGCAGGCCACGTGTTTAGTACACTATTTCTTCGTCTGACCCTTTAGTCTAGAATGCACATAAATTTATGGATTAAATTTATCTAATAACAGCCCATTACTTCTTATGATATTTATTCTTTATATTCGATCTACTGAGAAACTGTTTGGTTTTTGTATGTGAATAGCACTAATTCCTCTTTCGCTGTCTTATGTGGAAATAGTAATGGAATCAAAATATTTTTCTGTATTTTTTTGGTATTTCCAAAATCGATAACTATCCCGTCAACCCACCCTAACTGATTTTAATCTTTCAATCTGCTGTGGTCCGAAACTGTGCGTGTTAACTTCAGAACAATAACAAAAACCAAACCGTTTGTTTTCCATTAGTAGTCAACTACTTTCAGTTTTAAAGTATTTGTACTGAGACTCCAAGCAGTATACAGGATGATGAAGAATCACGGAACTTACTTCACCAGAAGAAGTTCTTTTGAGACGATTTTTTTTGAAGGGCCTGGTTGACTACATCTAGCACTGTTTTCTTCAAATTGTCTGTTAGCATCCGGAGTTTTTCGTTTGCCACTATTTAAACTCTTAGGCAAACTCATTATTACTTTAAAATTATGATCTATTTACTCATACATGCTCACACACACAGACACACAGTACCTATCGAAAAATATACAATTCAAACAATGGCAAAGCGTGGCTCAGAAAATATACAGCCAATCGTTCACCACCAAAATAATAAATGCGGACAATGCTGTCAATATGTCTCATATATTCGGTCAGTTGAAGAAGCGTTATTCAAAAGCAAAGTGAGTAATTGTTGATGACTCACGCAACCAGCTGTATGCTTTTAAAATGTTTCATTTATTTCTGTCAGTAGCATGTCGTCTGCTTCTTCAATGCATAGGAATATTCAGATGTTTAGTGCCACATACATTTTTGTATTTTGGATTGCAGAAAGCACATATGCTGGAAATATATTATCATCGCACACTTCAGAATACTCAATACACAAGCTGGAGCTTGTTTGTTCATTGAGAAGATGCGGTGATTTGTATTCATGTGTACAAACCTCTATCTCTTCAAGCAAATTCATACGGCTGTCTTTATATACATAATGCAGTATTTTGATGTGACCCTCAATGCTTTTTATAACTGCTAGGAGTTATGTGCATGGCAAATGCAGATTTTGATGGGTTTCCCAGGCGTATAGCATCTAAATGTTCTTTAAAACGAACGTCAAAGCTTCTCCCAATTTGTCCTACATAGTAGGAGGGGCAACTTTGACAGATAAGTTGATATTTGCCTTACTTTCTGTATGGAGGATTGTTGTTTGTTATGAATGGCTAGTTGCTGTAATTTGTGGTTTGTGTGGAAGCTTATCTTTATGTTTGTGGTTTTGAAGAGATTACTTACTTTTTCTGCAATTTGTGATATATGCATGGGGGGGGGGGGTCTGGTGTGCAGCTTTATTGTTTTCTGTGATAGTTTCTCAACCATTTGGGGGTTATATCCATTATTTGAAGCTATGGATTTTATGTTATTGATTTTTTTAAATTTTGATTTTTTTCCTGAGGAATTTTGTGTAGACGATTCAATGTGGATCTGAAATATGCCATCTTATGCTGATTTGGATGGTTAGACGAGCTGTTGATACACACATCAGAGGCTGTTTTCTTCCAACGAATTTCAAAATTATGTTTATGATCTAGTCTGGATATTTTTGAATCAAGGAATTTGATGCTGTCATTGGTTTCATGCTCAACAGTGAAATGTATATTTTTATGCATGCTACTCAATGTTGTTGCTATGCTGTCAGTTTCATCTTTGGTGCCATCAAAAAGAATAATTGTATCAGCAACATATCTTTTATAGTAAATAATTTTGCCGTGCATGTAACTAGAACTAAAGAATGTTTGTTCTAAATAACTGATATAAATATCTGCCCATTTCCCAGCTAACCTGTCATTCTGTTTGTATATTTTGTTATTAAAGAATTAATTGTATGACAGTACCAATGTGAGCAATTCAATGAATTCACAAGTCTCTGCCATGCTCAGTTTCTTGTGTTTCTGTAGATTATTCCTGATTATATTTATGGTGTCTTCCATAGGGATATCAGTATAAAGGTTTACAATGTCAAGAGATGCAAATCTGGCAGTAATTGGAATGTGCACATCTTTGATTTTGTCAGTGGAGACGAGGTGCGATGGGGTTCATAGTAATGCGGTCCTGAACTTCCAATTCATTTACCCTGGAACTTAGAGGCGGGTGGTCAAAACTTAGCTAAATTATGTCATTACACTTGAAAAAATCCTAGGTTTTAGCAATATATTCTTTTTCATTCATTACTACAGCACAATAACTTTTATCTGCCTTCACTATTAAAGCTTTATGGTCAGACAAATTGTAGTTAATACATTTTAGAGTATTTTGTTCAGTATTTTTATGTGAATGTTTTTTTAAATGACTAGTTATTATTTTATTGACTTTGAAGGCTAATGCATTACTTTCTCTACAATATAATTTTGCAGCATCACCGCCAGTTTGGTAGATCCAGTAAGGGTCTTCTGGTTACTGTTATTGAGTTTTGGTTGAATGTTTTGTTTCAGGTCCTTGTTTATGAGGGCAAGTTCACTCTTTTTAAAAAATATGTCATTTGAGTTAATAATTCTTTCATGGAATTGGTGGAGACTGCTCTGAGAGGTTTTGACTGTGAGGCTGTATTTTTTAGTTTTCAGAGTTTGAAATTTTTTGTTACGCCTATCAATGATGTCATCTAAGTTAGAAAGGCTGTTACAAAGTTGCAAGTGTAGACTGTACGGTTGTTTGTAGAGGAGATCTTTATTTTTGTACTGCATTTTTATCTCTGTTTTTAGCTACAAGGTTTCACATTTTACTTTACTTTAGCAGTGCTTTTACGAGAGTTGATATTTACTTTTATGTAGTTTGGAGTTACATGTGCTGAAAGGCGTTCCTTTGTATTTGATGTTAAGGTTAGTCTTCTTTAGGTTTCTTCTGCATCTTTTGAAGTCGTGAACATTTCTCATTACCTGGCGAGGTGACCTTAATGCAATATTGTCGAAAACTGACATTTTGAGCCCTTGGTTGTGTATGAAATACAGGGTGATTCTTACAATAAAAAAAAGAGGAAAGAAAAGAAAAAGCAACCAACCACATTTGATTATGCAATTTATTTCCTAAATAGCGCCGTTACCGGTTTCGAACTTTTCAGTTCATCATCAGACGGCTGTTCACTTCCACATACACGTCATTTACATGTTTCTTACGCTTATAATTTTGCTTGTTGCGAAAGGTCTTTGGTTGTGTAGTGCCCTAAAATACAAAACATGATTGCAACTGCTTATTCGAGCGTAAATATAACTCATGATTCTGACAAATGTTGTGAATATCACATTGCAGAACACAACAGCCGAAAATATGTTGCACTGCCATTTATAGGCAACCTTTCCTACAAAATAAGTAATCTCTTTAAAAACACTGTCGTAAAGATAAGCTTCTACACAAATCACAGATTACAGCAACTAGCCATTCATAACTTAACAGTCCTTCATACAGAAGGGCAGGCATATATAAACTTATCTGTCAAAGTTGCCCCTCCTACTACGTAGGACAAATTGGGAGAAGCTTTGACGTTAGTTTTAAAGAACACTTAGATGCTATACGCCTGGGAAACCCATCAAAATCTGCATTTGCCATGCACATAACTCATAGCAGTTATAAAATAAAAAGCATTGAGGATCACATTAAAATACTGCATTATGCAGATAAAGGCAGCCGTATGAATTTGTTTGAAGAAAAAGAGGTTTATATACATAAACATAAATCACCACAACATCTCCTCGATGAATAAACAGAGTTGGCCAATACAGTCTTTCTACAAAATTTCATTCAGCTCCTTTCGAATTTACAAGATATAAACATTGCTACTTTTGCCACATGCAGTAATGTAATAGACACATAGAATAAGACAACAGCTCACTCAGGTGCACAATCATTAAATTGATCTGGCCTTCAATTAAAAACATAATACACACTATGGTAACACACTTATTTATCACTCCTCACAATATTCTATGTATACCACAGCCTGTGCTATATCGCTAAGTAAAATTGCTTTAAGAAACTGTAAATACAGCTCCCTACGTAATTATAGCCTATGTCACTGACTGTACAATGCACATGTATAATGTTTATTCTGTGTAAAATAGTTTACGTCTCTCCTTTGCAAAATACTTCAATGTCAAATCAATGTAGGTATATTCGATAGACAACGTCTTTGGTAGTGTTTTGTTGGCAATATCACCGTCTTTGTATTCTATGTGGCAAAAAGTTATATATTAGTTAATCGCGCTATGTTGCTCCACGTAAGTGATTCAAAAAGTGCTCACTGCATCAACAACTGCAGTAATGAGCGATACAACTTAATATAACCGACTTTTCGACGTGAGTAAAAGAAATACAAAAAAAAAAAAAAAAAAAAAAATACTATCGTAAAAGTTTGTTCACAACATTTGTCAGTATCATGAGTCATTTACGCTCGAGTAAGCAATTCCAATCATGTTTCGTATTGTAGGAAACCACACAACCTAAGACCAATCGCCACAAGCAAAAGTATATGCATAAGAAAAATGTAAATGACCTGTGTGTGGACGTGAACAGCCGTCTGAGGGTGAACTGAAAAGTTCGAAACCAGTAACGGCGTTATTTAGTAAATAAATAGCGTAATCAAATGTGGATGTTGCTGTTTTCTTTATTGTAAGAACCACCCTGTATTTCATACACAACCACGGACTCAAAATGTCAGTTTTTGAGAAATAGCAATCCAAGTTGTCTATAATTTTCGACGCATTAAAAAAATGCGCAGAACGTTATGACCAACATCGAGACAGCGCACTCCCAACAATTTGGAAGATAATAACCTTATGAAGTAGTCAGTAGTACATGGTAAGTCTTTAATTCATGATTACAATGCTTTTCTGTAAGATAGTGTCTTTTAATGCTATATATAAGCATGGGTACCGCGTTATACACCGCGGGGTTGGGTCAATGCCTGAACTCTCCTTCCTTGTAACTCCGGTCTGCTAAATTGTTGGGTGTCCAACCCCGCGATGTGGACACACCAGACAGGTATCACTCAAGTGGAGCAATAGGTAAGGCGATCCTTGCGAGATTTGTTTGTGGGTGTGCTTGCCGGAATCTTTTGTTTTTGCTGCTGCTCACTGGAACTGTAGTTGTAACATGGCGCACATAGTGTGCAATGAATAAAGAAGTTTATCCAGGCTATACTACAACAACATGGGTAAAGGGATACAATAGGATTTCAAATACTCTGGTAAGACAATGGACTCGCATTCGGGAGGATGGTGGTTCAAATCCACCTTCGGCTATTCAGATTTAGGTTTTCCGTGATTTCCCTAAATCACTCCAGGCAAATGCCGGGTTGTTCCCTTCAAAGGCACGTCCGATTTCCTTCCACATCCTTCCCCGAAAATCCGAGCGTAAGCTCCGTCTCTAGCGACCACGCTGTCGATGGGACGTTAAACCCTAAGCTTCCTTCCCTCCTTGCTTCCTCTAAGTACTCATTTCAAATAATAATAATATCAAAAGAAACAACTTCCTGATGTTCTGCCAAACTTATTTATTCGTCACAAACCAGCTTTCTGCTTTTTAGGCCATCATCAGGTGACAACTGACTGTAGTACACATGTTTCCAAAGATGTTACGATTTACAAAGATGTTATCACAGAAAATCGATACTTCACAGAAAAGTTCATTATAAGAACATATTTATGAAAGTTGTTAACGTACTTATTATGTTTTTATATAAATGTTAATATCTTTTATAAATATGTACTTGTAATGAACTTTCCTGTGAAGTATCGATTTTCTGTGATAACATCTTTGTAAATCGTAAGATCTTTGAAAACATGTATACTACAGTCAGTTGTCACCTGATGATGGCCTAAGAGGCCGAAAGCCGGTTTGTGACGAATAAATAAGTTTTGCAGAACATCAGGAAGTTATTCCTTTTTTATATTAATAAAAGTACAGTTCAATACATCAACACAGGCAGGATGAACTGACAAATAACCGACGCACTCACGGATTGTTTAATCTTTTTAGTATATGAATTTATTTACCCAGTTTCTCTACATAGACACAAGTCCTAACGAGTATTGACTCATTTCAGTTTATGTGCTTTAATTGTCCCTTTTGCGAGAATACAGCAAGTCCGAATGTATCACTTAGCACAAATTCTGCCTTCCCAAAGCGAATAAATAAAATTCGCTCGCTCTAAAATAAATTAATAAAGTTCCAAGTCACAGATACAGAATCACAATAAAGATAAGTCCGAAGTATTCCTCGGTAAAGTTCACCAATCGTCTGAGAGACTCTGTAAAATTCGCGACTGCACACTTCAATCAAAAAAATTAAGAAGTCTGGAATGGTAACATATCTTAACTGGCCAAACGGACCATTGTTTTAAGTGCACCAAGCGAATCTTAGTGGTTTTGTACACTGTGAGTTGCTCTGCAAACAGACAGAGGTCCTTCCTGTATCAGGTCTGACGCTAATTGTCGAAAGTCAAAATATGAGGGGGGGGGGGGGGAGATCTGTAGATTTCTCTGAACTGGGAAATTTTACAAAATCTTTAAATGGAACTTGTTCAATACACGTTTTATATCAGTTTGTAGAGAAAATTCATCAGTATTCCAGTTCTGTAACTAGTTTTCTCGTACATTAAATGGTTTTGCTAATAAATGCATATTTAGTTGCTAGTTCGTAAGTGTTATTTCAGAGTCTGTTAAATAAAACACAATCAATGAATTTATCTACAATACGTGGACTCCTACTGTACATAGAACATGAGTATTGCCTTTATTTGTTTATTTAAATAAAATACATGTCTTAGTCAACCAAGTTTTGTCACAAAAACATTTGTTAATGAATAATTCATAAATAATGAAAGTTAGGGCTCTGAGAGATTCATCCATTGCCACTTTATACGTGAAAATAGGTTCATTGGTTCTCTAATTATAAATTTCTAGAGTTACAGTCGTTACAAAATCGTTTATTTTTAGTTTGTTTATGTTCTAGGAGGCGATCCAATTATGATATTGTAGAAACATATAAAAAAGCCAAGGTCGCTGATCATCAATTTTTATTTAAGATGACCTGTTTCGCTGAACTATGTCAGCATCATATGGTCCAATAAAATCATTTTACAAGGCCATAATCTTGTAATGTCAATCAGTTGCTAAATAACATATTAGATTATGGCCTTGTAAAATGATTTTATTGGACAAGATGATTCTGACATAGTTCAGCGAAACCGGTCGTCTTAAATAAAAATTGATGATCAGCGATCTTGGCTTTTTGATATGTTTCTACAATATCGTTTATTTTTAAATGGTTGAAAAACTTAGGATGACACCATAGTTGTACTTATACCACATTGTTAGACCAAACATTATATCATTGTAGTTTGAAAATCTTCTACTGGTCCGTCTTTGCGTTACAAATGTAGGATTGTGGATCCGCCTTGATGCAAAACACTTGTAATTTTGATTTTCATACTGAAACTAGTTTCGGTGGAAAACCGGCCATCCTCAGTGGATTTTTTTATTTAATATAAAAGAATGCAGAAAAGACATATTTATAAAACTGTGAAACATATTGTAGTATAAGGTATGTACACATCGTTTTCGTTGTATCACTATATAAACATTCATTTCCGTACCTTTCATCATTACGCTATTTTACTCTTCCACGCTGCTTTTTGTCTTTTATATGGCGTACAGCAAGTGATCTGTAGCAGTATGAGCGGATGTTAGTGTTAAAAGTTACTATTGTGAAACAACCTTATTTCAGTGTATTTACGCCTCAGTTTTGTTTTTAGCTGTTATTGCAGTTTGTGAGGGTACTGATATTAGGTTGTGACAATATGAAATCGTACTTACGTACGTTGGTCGGTCCTCTGAATGGGCTTGATAGAACGTACTTACGTCACAAGGAAACATATTCCGCCTCTGGCAGTTGTTTGAAATTTACAGTTTTGCATGCGTCTTGTTGTTCAGCTTGACTATGCTGTCTGTTTTGTATTCATTTTCAGCAACAAATTGAGTATGTGACTTTTCAAGCTGAGTTTTGTATTCATTTTCAGCAACAAATTGAGTATGTGACTTTTCAAGCTGAGTTGAGTATGTTCAGTTTCTTTGTATATTTCTGGGGATAAAGGGGTGTTTTTGTTTATCCTGTGGAGCATGTGTGTGAAACTGGCATGTTTATGGGTTACTGGATGATTGGAGGAGTTATGAATCACAGTAGTTGTAGCTGTGAGTTTTCTGTAGATGGACAATTCATGTTGGTTGTTGTGTCTGTTATTGTAAGGTCTAAGAAATTTAGCTTCTTGCTTTCTTCAGATTCCATTGCGAAGTGTAATATGGGGATTCTTCTACCCTGCTTTGTATTTCATCTATGAGACAAATTATATGATCCATATATGCCATAAAAGAAGGCAAAAACGTAATGAACGAATAAACAACATTTTGCAAGAACACAATTTTCAATGCCTTAGATGACCTAGCACAGAACGCAGAGCGTCAATAAAACACACACAGTACCACAACAAGAAAGTATGAAAGTATCAAAACTAAATATCAAAACTCGCGCCACAGATACAGAAACAATCTCTCGATATACGACACATCTCGCGAGTCACGACGCTCGCAAAAATACCGTAAATTTAAAAAACGGCCAGATGCGGAATATGTTTCCTTGTGACGTGAGTACGTTCTGTCAAGCCCATTCAGACGACCGACCAACGAACGCAAGTACGATTTCATATTGTCACAACCTAATATCGTTACCCTCACAAACTGCAATAACAGCTAAAAACAAAACCGAGGCGTAAACACACTGAAATAAGGTTGTTTCACTAACAACCGCTCATACTGTTGCAAATGACATGCTGTACGCATGGCAAAAAGCAGCGTGTAAGTATAAAATAGCGTAATGATGAAAGATAAGGAAATGAATGTTTATACAGTGATACAACGAAAAAGAAGTGTATACCTTATACTGCAATATGTTTCACAGTTTTGTAAATATGTCTTTTCTGCATTCTTTTAGATTAAATACAAAAACCGACTAAGGATGGCGGGTTTTCCGCCGAAACTAGTTTGGGTATAAAAATAACAAGTGTTTTGTAGCAAAGCGGATCCACAACCCCACATCCAAATATCCTAGAGTAATGGCTTTCCAGTAGCGCACTTGGCTTACGAGTAATTACTTCCTTTCCGTTATGTTTATATTTAGCATTATCCTGGCTACCTGCCGTAGTAGCCGAGCTGCAGGCTTGGGTCATACCAACAGCTACTGGGGGTTTTATCACTCACGTGACATCCGGGCCCTCGCTCCCACTGGCGTGGTGCTTTTAACCGCTTCCAACCCGATACCGCTATCGCACACGGTCTAACACGGTCTACAGCGATCGCGCTCAGAGCGTGTGTTTATAGGAATAAATGCTATTCCAGGGACTACACTGCCACGCCGTATTTTTCTTGTGGCATGTTAATGATCGTGTATTCTCCATCAACCAAAGTGTGGGGTGACATGTTGAAAACGTGTTATAATTTAATTTTTTATCTGAATCCACCATATTTATTCCTCTTTTCGAACCTGCTAAACTAATAGACGAATTTTCACGTGCTTTACGCATGTACCTGAATATACCTAGGAGCAATATAGGCTACATTGCCGGAACAAAAATTAACACTCCTGGAAAGGCAAAGTGGATTTTGAACCGATGGCAGCGGATGTCACCTGTGGGGGAATTTGTGCAGGCATCAACGTGTGAAGCGAACAGGCGCCATGTCGGTTTGAAGACGGCCAGATTGTGGCATACCGAATGTCTGGAAGGTCCTTTCAAAGAATTTCCACTCAAAGACGCTGGTTTCAATAGTTAGGTGAACATTCTCACATAAGGCGAGCTTCTGACCGTCCACGCAGCACAGACGTTCGCCAAGACCTTCGCGTTGTAGGGGCAACAGTGCCAGACATCACAGCTACGAGAACACACGAAAGTAGGTTTTTGAGCCCAAAAGTGTCAACACGAACCGCTGTCAACCAGTTATTAGGAAGAGGACTATAGGCAGGCAAACCTCTAACCCGTCTCACACTCACACACTGGATGGACGTACACCAGTGGTCTGGTGAAACACTTGGAATAGTTGGAATAGTTGGCCGTGGTCTTCAGCGATTAAAACAGTTTTTTTCCTGCACGCAAGTGATGGTCGTTTGCACGTAGTATGTAGACTTCGCGATCGCTGTCTCGTAGAGTGCATTCGACCAAGGCACCCTGGCACTGGACCTAATGGTCTGGGGTGTGGTGAGCTACAACTCTCGTTCACCTTTAGTGTTTGTGGAGGCAATTCTCACCAGCGCTCTGTACATGCTGAATGTAAGAATCGTTCTCTACCGATTCTTATAACAGGAAGCTGATGTATTGTTGAACAGGATAATGCTCGCAAATACTCTGCGCAAGGAACTTAACGTCCTCTGAAAAACGTGCACCATCTCTCTTGGGCATCACCTTCTTCGGATTTGGTTCAAATATGATCAAATGTTTATAAATCTATGGGACTTAACTACGCTGATCATTACTCCCTAGGCTTACAAACTAATTAGAGGGACGACTTCAACCTCCGACGGTGACTAGCGGCGCGCTCCGCAGCTTGGCTTCTTGGGACGCTCGGCCACTCCACTGCGGCCCGGATTTGGTTCCGTAATAGAGCACGTGTGGTATATGGTGAGGGGAAAACTGACAGTGCAACTCTTCATCACGCAACTCTTGCGAAAATGCGTGAAAAGACCGAACAGGCGTGCAATAATATATCCCAAAAAGGTCATCTCTATGACGGGATGGATGTCAGAATCGACGGCTTCATTGCTGCCCATGGAGGATACACCACGTACTAATATGCGCTTTAGCTTGGATCGACAACTGGTATCTGAGTAGTGCTTGAGCTACTGAGCTGTAAATGTCATCATTTCATGTACTCCATATGTACTGTTTCAACAGTGAATCTTCAGTGAACTGAAAAACACTATATGGGTGTATTTAATTTTATTTACGGTTGTGTATTTGCTTTATGGTATCAGAATTGAGTCAGATACAATAATTTAAAGTTTTAGGAGACTGCTGCACGAAATAACGGCTAGATATATCATCAATTTTTTTATCTCAGTGGTAGAATAGGTTTTTGAAGTTTACGTTAGTGACAGAATTGAACATCACAGTATTAAATTTACGAACACAATATAGGAATTTTTTGGCTCGAATATGTGTATTTTTTTTATTTTCTTTCGTATATTTTAATAACTTAGAAATTTTTTAAAAGACGATTTATATTGACGACGCTGATATACATAAGTTATTTATTTCAACAGCATTGTTTCGGCGTAATTACCATCGCCAAGAAAAGTGTAAGTTACTGTGAAATACATGGCTAGTTGTACTATTAAATTTAAGTGCAAAATTTCAACAGATACATACATTATTTATACATATATAGGTTGGTCTGCTTTTCCTCGCAATGTAGATTTCTCACTCTATTTATATTGTTTTGTTTGGCTGTTTTATTAACAGATATAAAAGAACTGTTTTTTTAGTACTTCATGATGTTTTTCTTTTATCAAAAGTTTATTTCGTATGTAGTCGTTATATGACATCTCATTTGACATATGTATCAGCGATATTACAAGGTCATGTATCATAATTGTACAGTTTTGAGTGAGTGCTTATAATGTCTGTTATTCAAACAGCCAAACAAAACAGATAAACAGAGTGAGAAATCAATATTACAAGAAAAGCAATGTATGTATCATTTGAAATTGTCTAGTTAAATTTAATAGTACAATTATCCATCTATTTTACATTAACCTACAATTATCGTGACAGTGGCAATCAAGCCGAAACAGGCTTGTCGAAATAAATATCTAATATATGGCATCGTATTTGGTATAAACGGTCTTTTAAAAATGTCTGTAAATGACACACATGTCGCAGCGGGCTCAGAATAATACAAAATGTTAAGGTAATTTGTTTGGTTCTTTATTTATTTTTTTTATTTTTGACAGGGTTTTTGTATTTGATGTGATTGAGAAAGTGATCCTAAAGGGTTTCGTTTTGTCCCGAGTGTCGTACAGAACCGTAAAAAACGTGCAAAGGCCCTTCTGTAATGTACATTGCGAAGTGTGGACGTATAGCTAGTTTTTCCATATAAATATATAAAAAAGCAGTTTTTTGTCTACGAGACAGTTGATGACACCATAGTGTGTCGAAACCGGTATTCTTGTAAAATACGATCGCTCCGTAAGATGAGTAAATTACAAGTTGAAAAGGTCTGTTTGGACGAGAAGACCACGAATCAATCGTAGATATGCGCCGAATCGCTGTGGAAATCAATTACTTGAGAATCTAGTGGACAGTATGCCACGACGAATACAGGCGAGCATCAGTGCAAGAGGACGAATTACCGAGTATCAGGGGCACTGGTGTCTGCTGCAATCTACATCGCTCGATGCAGCATTATCTAGGTTACTGACGTACAACCTGTCAATTTCTGTTTTAATGAGCAATAGAGACAACTGAATTGTTTTTGTATATCTTCATTTTTCATTAAAAAAATGATGGTGATGCAACACTGTTTTTATGTAGGATAGGATCTTTGATTTCATCATCATCATTATTAACGACTGTTTATGCCTTTCAGCGTTCAGTCTAGAGCATAGTACCTCTGATAAAATTCCTTCATGGCCCCCTATTCAATGCTAATATTGATGCCACGTCTGATGTTATGCCTTTTATTTCAAAATCATTCTTCACCGAATCTAAGTACTTTCTTCTTGGTCTACCTCGACTCCTCTTACCCACCGCTGCCGAGGAGTCTCTTAGGTAACCTTGCTTCTCCCATGCGTTTAACATGACCCCCACCATCTCAGTCTGTTTGCTCTAACTGCTTCATCTATGGTGTTCATTCCCAGTTTTTCTTTTATTTCCTCATTATGGACACCCTCCTGCCATTGTTCCCATCTATTAGTACCTGCAGTCATTCTTGCTACTTTCATATCTGTAACCTCTACCTTGTGAATAAGGTAACCTGTATCCACCCAACTTTCACTCCCATACAACAAAGTTGGTCGGAAAATAGAGCGGTCCACTGCTAACTTAGTCTTGGTACTTACTTCCTTCTTGCAGAAGAGAGTAGATCTTAGCTGATCACTCACTGCATTAGCTTTGCTGCACCTTGATTCCAGTTTTTTCACTATGTTGCCATCCTGTGATGAAATACATCCCAGGTAATTGTAACTATCTACCTGTTCTAACTTTGTTCTTCCTATTTGGCACTCAATCTGTTTAAATATCTTTCCCACAGACGTTACTTTCGTTTTGGAGCTGCTGATCTTCATATCATAATCTTTCCACCTCTGATCGAGCTCTGAAATATTAGATTGCAACCTTTCAATCGAATCGGCCATCACAACTAAGTCATCCGCATATGCGAGACTGCTTATTTTGTTTTCACCTATTTTAATCCCGCCCTGCCAGTCTACTGTTTTCATCATATGATCCATGAATAGTATGAACAACAGTGGTGACATGTTACAGCCTTGTCTTACCCCTGAAACTACCCTGAACCATGCGCTTAATTTGCCATCTACTCTAACTGCTGCCTGACAGTCTACATAAAGCCCTTTAACTGCCTGCAAAAGTTTGCCTCCTATACCATAATCTTGTAGCACTGACAGTAGCTTCCTCCTAGGGACACGGTCATAAGCCTTTTCTACATCTATGAAACATAGATACAATTCCCTGTTCCATTCATAGCACTTTTCCATTACCTGCCGTAAGCTAAATATCTGGTCCTGACAGCCTCTAAGAGGCCTAAACCCACACTGATTTTCATCTAACTTGTTCTCAATTAAAACTCGCATTCTCCTTTCCACAATGCCTGAGAATATTTTGCCTACAACGCTAATTATTGAGATATCTCGATAGTTGTTACATATGATTTCATTATAATTAAAATCGGCTCATATATCATTGATAAATTCTGAAAAATTGTAATTTGACTGAAATAGTAAATAGTTGACAGTTAGTCCTTTATAATACCTAATTAGTTTTTCAGTGGCGCCACAGTGGAACTATGTCACTTGCGGTGAGTACAGAATTATTGGTTTAGGTGTTCAGTTAGTTTGAGTGTGTGCCTGCGACGGCGGGTACTCACTGTAGAAGAAAGCGACGTACAGGACGTAGCCCAAGTTCTGCCCCGGCGCCACATGCAGGTGGCACGAGCAGAGCAGGAAAGCGAGTAGACCCAGCACCGACCACACCGCCCCCTGCAACTGTCAACCACACACACCGTCAACTGTCAACCGTCAACAGCTGGCTGCCGCGGCGCCGGCTAACGCCGCTAACTCGCGAATGAAGCCCTGCGTAGCGGGAACCTCTCATGTGTACCGTAGCTAGCCGACAATCGCGTCATACTCTTGGTCAGTTGATCGTCCGTGATACTCGGCAACCATTTCTGGTCCAATATAAGCCACTACGTATGCTGCAGAAATGTCCTAATTGAACGTTTATTTCTTGTGGAATTGTGGAATTCGACTTTGGGGAAGATCAGTTTGGATTTAGGAGAAGTGTAGGAACACGGGAGGCAATACTCACATTACGACCTATCCTAGAAGGTAGGCTAAGGAAAGGGACCTACGTTTTTAGCGTTTGTCGACTTGGAGAAAGCTTTTGACAATGTAGACTGGAATACACTTTCCAAATTCTGAAGGTAGCAGGGGTAAAATATAGGGAGCGAAGAGTTATATTCAACCTATATAAAAACCAGACAGCAGTTATTAGAGTCGAAGGGCAAGAAAGGGATGCAGAGGTTGGGAAGGGAGTAAGAGTTGTACGCTTTCCCCAATGTTGTTCAATCTGTACATTGAGCAGGCAGTGAAGAAATGGAAGGAGAAATTTGGAGGGGGCATTAAAGTGCAGGGAAAAGAAATAAAAACATTGCGGTTTGCCGATGACATAGTAATTCTGTCAGAGACCGCAAATGATCTGGAAGAGCAATTGAATGGAATGGACAGCGTCTTCAAAGGAAGATATAAGATGAACATTAACAAGAGTAAAACGAAGGTAAATGAATGCAATGTCAGAAAATCAGGCGAGTCTGAAGGAATTCGAGTAGGTAATGAGGCAATAAAAGTAGTAGTTGAGTTTTGTTATTTGGGTTGCAAAATAACTTCTGATGGCCGAAGTAAAGAAGATATAAAGTGCAGAATGGCTATTAGAAGAAAAGCGTTTCGAAACAAGCGAAACTTGTTAACATCCAATATTAATTTAAATGTAAGGGAGTTCTCTCTGAAAGCATTTGTCTGGGAGTGAAACGTGGACGATAAGGAGTTCAGATAAAACGATGATAAAAGCTTTTGAAATGTGGTTCTACAGACGAATGATGAATATTAGATGGGTAGATCACGTAACTAATAAGGTGGTGCTTAACCGAATCGGCAAGAAAGGGATTTCTGGCATATCCTGACTAAGAGAAGGGATAGATTGGTTGGACACATTCTGAGACATCAAGGAATTGTCAACTTAGCATTAGAAAGAAGTGTGGGGGGTAAAAATCGTGGAGGGAGACCGAGGGATGAATATAGTAAGCAGATTCAAAAGGATGTAGGTTGCCGAACGTATTCTCAGATGAAGAGACTTGCACAGGACAGACAATTCTGGGTGGACTAACAAATAGTACATACTTTCTAGTCGCATAATGGGCTTGTTTAAACGATAACAAAATCCCAATGCAGCAGCAAGGGCACAGCATGACAAAGGAAACAGGGGGAACGAAATGTGGCTACACGGTGTCAGCAACACGAGGTTTTGGACAGGACGGCTCCACGGACGGTTAGTTGGTCGGTAGTGGGGGTAAGGGACCGTACCGATAGGTCATCAGTTCCTTAAACTCATACTGATGCATTAAGAAGGAGATAGTGCAATTAAAATATGCGGTCCAGCGAGGAATACTGAGCTGGTAAACAAGGAGGGGTAAACAACTGAAAACTGTAATACCGCAAGACAAAAAGCAACATGAAATAGGATGACCTACAGTACATATCTCCACACCTCTGCAGCAACATAAACGTTCAACCCCAATTCGCTAGGGACGAGCATGTACTGCTCAACAGACCATGTTCCTAGAGCCTAAACATGGAAGAAAAGAAAACAAACAATGCAAAAAATGTATAAATGCGTGGCTTTGAGAGGGAGGGGGGAGGTTGCTCCAAACTCTGCGAACAAGCTCACCCGCCCTGTCCGAGCGTCGGAGATAAAATGTTATAAGTGAGAATAAAAGCCACCTTCACGGAGAAGCCCGATGACCCGGCCAAGCATTTGAGGATCATCCGCCAAAACTAAAGGCAATGAGTCCGGAATTACATATCTGGCATGAAGGGCCAAGAGGAGCGGACATTCCACTAAGACATGAGCCAACGACTGTATGGCTCCATAAACACAATGTGGGCGAAGCTCATTGCACAAATAAAGCTATGTGTCAGCTTAGAATGTACGAAGCAGAGACGACAGAGAACAATGGATTCCCTACAAGAAGGATCTAAGGAAGAACTCCAAGCTGCAATGGTCTCCTTGATTGAGCGGATGTTATTAGATGGGGCAGTAGCCTGCCAGTTGCTGTTCCATTTTTGTATGAGCAGGGATCTTACTTGCACCCGTAAATCCGCACCTGGCATTGTCAAGAGAAATGGGCAGCGAGTAATTGCTGCTCTAGCCAAAGGATCAGCCTGTTCATTCCTTAGGATATCAACGAGACTGAGGAACCAGAGAAAGATAACTGAGCATGCAACATAACGAAGGTTAGCGAAGAAATGACCAAAGGATGGGAAGAAGTGACAAAAGGTTGGGAGCAGTAGTATCGGTCAATGGCCTGCAGACTGTTCATTGAGTGGTACAGGGCGGCCTGTTTAATAAAAAGAAGGGCTCTGCTACTGGACATTTGTTCTGCCGTAAAAACGCCACTTCTGTATGGCAGAAAATGGCATTCCACTCAGGCAGGAGATGTAAAAGCATATCCCACAAGACTTACAGTTTTAGAGCCATCGGTGTAGAAGATGGTGACACCCTGAAACTCTTCAAGTACTGGGAGCAACAAACGCAGGAAGATTTTGGGGGAGACTGAAGCTTTCGGACGTGGAAGAGATCCGTCCGGATTCGTGCCCGGGCACCATCCGAAGGCGGTGTGCCCGGTATAGGATAGCGCGTAAAGTCCATGGAAAGAAGATGGAAGTCGCTGCAAAGGGAGGTGACCCACTATTCGACGGGTATTCCCACTCGAGTGCGAGTGTCAGGAGGTGGACTGGGTCTAATAGTTTCAGGACTGTGCTATAAACATGTAACCCATAATATAATTGGGACAAAAACAGTGCGCGATATATATAAAGGAGTTGCACGATTGGAGCCTCAGCATGAGCTGGCAAGAAAACCGAGGGCATTAAGCTTCTGCATGCAGCTAGTCTGCGAGTCCCCGAGGACTCAGTCATAGAGGGAACGTAAAATGCGATGATGCCATTTGGTGGTGCTCGCCTCACTTACATCGAAGAAAACTGCAACTGGATGTTGGCGTTTAGAGAATACCTGTCTGACTGCCTTTTCCATTCTACATTTGTTTCTGTTATAGATCGTCCCTCCCAGAACCCACACTGATAAGGTGACAAACGTTCCCGTGATTCGAGCGCCCAGCATCATCCTAATGGCATCCTTTCTTTCACAGCAATTTACAGGGTGCATTGTGAGGCTAGTTCGCCAGTAATTGTCAAGGGATGATGGATCCTTGCCAGGCTTAAGGACAGGTGCGACAATACTCTTCAGTGAGAGGGGATAAGCCTTTGAAATCAAACATGGTTAAATATCTGGAGGAGATATTGTCATTGTGGAGGATTGTGGTGTTGGAGCAATTGGTTATGGTTGGTATCAAGATCAGGTACTGGGAAAGGGAAGAAGAAAGGGCTACAAGTAGTTCCCATTGAGTAAGAGTTGGAGACTTTGGCCTGCTGTTTCTTGAGAAGAAAGACAGCCAAATATGAGGCTGTCGCTGATACCTTCGCAAAATGAGTCGCAAGATGCTCTGCAATAACATACTAGTCTGTACAAGTGCCACCCGTTAAGGCAAGGCTGGGTATTAAAGACAACCAGCGGCAACTTTTCATCGAGCGTAGCCCACACTCGCGACAAGGAAACAGTCGAGGCCAACGAAGAGACAAACGCTCCCAGCACACCCACTTGCTCTGTAATTATGTAACGAGCTTTAGCGCGAGACTGGTGGAATTTAAGTTGTAGTAAGGCTCGATGGCGCTCATGAATGGCTGCCTCAATGGTTGCGATCGATCACGGTACTAGGAATCGAGGAACAGCGGTGATAACGGCTCAAGTAATTGCATCGGACTTGGAGGATATCGTCAGTACAGCCTGGCAGGTAGGGCGTGAAAACAACGCGGGAAGAATACAGTGGCCATTTAGCACGACGAAAACCCCAATGGGGTAGCCTATTCCTCGTCAGGTAGGAAAGGAATGAAAATAAAAATCAACGGGAAGTGGCCTCTATCGCAGAGGTCATCATGTGGTGTCCAGTGAAATGAAGGGAAAAGAGAAGTCAGTGAAAGATCTATGGCTGTGAAAGTGCCACGAACGACACTAAAATGGGTTGGGCAAAAGTCATTGAGGATGCACAGGTCGTGGCCTCTACTCCTGGGCCACAGAATAAGGAATATACAGAAAGGAAACTCCCGCTGCAGTCTGTCGTCCAAAATTTAGTGCGCATGCGCGGAACGGCCATCTTGAAAAGCAGTAAACGCGTGATCACTCCCTACTCTTTGGCATGGAAATGCGCCGTCTTTGTTTGTTAATTGTGTATTTTAACAGCTTGAATCGCATAAAAGTAAACAAGTATTTGGTACAGTGCAGTGCAGTGAAAAGAAAGAACTGTGTGTCAGTAGTTGGAGCTGTTCCGTTTTTATTATGAGCAGCAATAAAAGAAAAGGCGGCCGATGGTGTTCATCACCTAATTGCCGCAATAATTCGAATACAAATAAGGATGTAAGTTTCTTCACCTTCCCAAAACATGCTGAGCAGTAAGTGAACGTTGCTATATACGTGTAGTGAAAGTTAAATGTTATCAGTTTCGAATGAGAGCAATGTGTGCATAAGTATTAAAAGTAGCCTTGCTGTTGCTGCAGTAGTTCAACAGCATCGAACTTATATTTTATAAGTTTAACGTTGCAGGGAATAATATAAAATGAATGACAAAGAATAGTGCGTAAGTAGGCAGGTAAAATTTTACTTCCGACGTTGGAGGCGTAGCATGCTAATGTTGGCAACAAATGCTCTTCTGATACTCAAACAAATAGATTAAGGGGAATAATTATTTTATGCTGTTCTGCTCTGTGGTTGACAGATTCCTCTATATGCCCTTCTCCGATCAGTAAATTAATGATACTCCTAAAGCAACTACAACTTTTATATATGCCCAGACGTCATTAGGTCTGTGTAATCACGTTGTACTGCTAAGTCTGACTCAATATTTTGCGCGAATTTATTCATGTCAAATTAAACCTGGCAGTTGTAAAGTCACTTTCTTGTTTATAACTAATTTCCCAAACATAACTCCGCTTTATTTGGGATTTTTCTAGAGATAAGCACCGAATAAAACGATCATCGATTCCACCGTACATTTTCGTAGTTGTATTAAAATGAAGACCTATTTTTTTCGTTGGATTACAATTAGGTGCAAGAAGAGGGCGCAAAATAGATGAGAGCATAATGAAAAGCCGCTTCCTCTCGTAAAAGTCGGTGAGGTTAGCTGCAGTTCGTAAAAAGCCCATTTCCAGCCAAAGTACTAAGTGGCTATAGTTCGGCGTTTACTGCTTTTCAATACGGCGTCGAGCGCAACGCTTGGTAACATACAGATCAAAGGCGCCGCCCCCAGCTTTCCCTTCTGTATGATCCCTATTCTGTGCCTGGGCGGTCATGTATGAGCACTGCCACACAACGTCTGGTGGACATTGAAGTCCGCAAGGATCAGAGTGGGAGGGGTAGTTGCTGAAGGAGGGCAGTTAGGGCAGCAGATGTAGGTGCAGTGTTGCCAACAGTGAAACGGGATTTCCCACTAAAAAGCTTATTAAAAGCCACCAGAAACTACTAGATTTTATTCGTGTGTTTAACAAAATCACTATATTGTTATCATTTTAAGTACTGAGTATGTTGAGTAACCAAAAGTATGAGACAATTCAATTTATCCCTTGTGTTTAAAGCTAGAACAGTCGTTTTGTTGTGAAGTGCATAGCTTGTAATAGACAAATAAAATTATTATTGTATACACTAAAAAATTCTTAAAAAGAGAGATTGTACATACTGTTAATTATCGCATGATAAGCGAAAGTCAGTATCACATTTCTTTTATCATGCGATAGTTAACATTATGTATAATCTCTCCTTTGAAATACTTTTTGAATTTTATACTATTTAAATGTTTTTAAAATTTTTGGAAGCTTCGAACTTCACTACACTGTCGATTTCTTTTTTACAGTCTCTTCTGAAAAAGATCGATAATTTGTCGAAACCGGTAAGGATTCAGATAAAGGAAGTCGGATGTGTTTCAACATGGTAAATCAAACGAACATAATCTGGATTCTTCTGATGCTATTGCAAATGTTTAAATGTTCAAATGTTTGTTAAGCTTAAGGTACTTAACTAAGCTACGGGGTCATCAGTCCCTAAATTTACAAACTACTTATGACCTACCTACAACTAAGGACGGCACAAATATCCATGCCCGAGGGGGGATTCGAACCCCCGACTGTAGTGGTCGTGCAGACCGTGACTGAAGCGCCTCAGTCCCCTCGGCCACCGCGGCCGGCGATGCTATTGCAAGAATCTCTAAAATAAGTGACTTCTTCACACCCAAAAACTGGTAAAATTAGTTTTATACTTCCTAATAATTTCTTTTGCGATGTTTCTATGAAATATGCATTTAAAATATGTGTAATATTGCAAGTGTAAAGGTTCAGTCTCTCTCTCTCTCCCTGGTTGCGAAACTGCGTATTAAATATAAATATTTGAGGGAAATATTATTTTAAATTGACTTATTAGCAGTCAAAATCTGGCAGTTAAGTTGTATCATAGTTAATCAGAGCAAATGAATTGCGTATGTCACTGCAAACCTTCTATAAACTCACTCACTCTTCCTGCACATGTCGCAGCGGTTCGCGCTGCGAAATGTGATAACTCAGAATTTTGATATGTGGTCACATTAATGTGACTGGACAGTGTGCATTGCTTTAGTACGTATTCTGCTGGTGACAAATCCACCCGTTAGCCGTGCGCCCAGCTCTTAGCCTTTGGGATTCAGGGAGACGAGGTGGCCACAGATCGAATCTACCCGGAACATTCATGATGAGGGCTGCTGTGCTCGGCATCCTGGATGCGGCTTTTAGACTGTTTTCCACGCTATAGTATATGAATAGGCTTTTGAAACGTGGTGCTACAGAAGAATGCTGAAGATTAGGTGGGTAGATCGCATAACTAATGAAGAGGTACTGAACAGAATTGGCGAGAAAAGGAATTTTTGGCATACCCTGACTAAAAGAAGGGATTGCTTGGTAGGACACATTCTTAGACATCGGGGAATCGTAAATTTAGCATTGGAGGGAAGTGTGTGGGGTAAAAATCGCAGAGGGAGACCAAGAGACGCGTATAGTAAGCAGATTCAAGTGGATGTGGGTTGCCGTTCTTATGAGGAAATGAAAAGGCTTGCTCAGGATAGAGTAGGGTGGAGAGCTGCATCAAACCAGTCTCCGGACTGAAGACCATAACAACAGTATATGAATATAACGGTGTTACATACGTCCCGTCCAATTTTAGGGAGGACAAGGAAAATACCTTCCGACTTCAAAAAGAATATAGTAACTCCAATTCCAAAGAGAGCAAGTACAGACAAATGTGAAAATTACAGATCTATCAGTTTAATAAATCATAGGTGCAAAATACTGACACGAATTATTTACAGAGAATACAAAGAACTAGTGGAATCCTACCTTGGGGAGGATCAGTTTGGATTTAGGAGAAATGTAGGAACACGGGAGGCAATACTCACATTACGACTTATCTTAGAAGATAGGCTAAGAAAGGGCAATCCTACGTTTTTAGCGTTTGTTCGATTTGGAGAAAGCTTTTGACAATGTCGACTGGAATAAACTCTTTCAAATTCTGAAGGCAACAGGGATAAAATGTAAGGAGCGACAAGTTATATTAAGCTTGTACAAAAACCAGACAGCAGTTATTCGAGTCGAAGGGCATGAAAGGGACGCAGAGGTTTGGACGGGAGTAAGACAGTGTTGTAGCCTTTCCCCAATGTTGTTCAATCTGTACATTGAACAAGCAGTGAAGAAATGCAAGGTGAAATTTGGAGAGGAAATTAAAGTCCAGGGAGAAGAAATAAAAACTTTGCGGTTTGCCGATGACATAGTAATTCTGTCCGAGACCGCAAAGGAGCTGGAAGAGCAATTGAATGGAATAGACAGTGTCTTGAAAAGAATGTATAAGATGAACATCAACAAGAGTAAAACAAGGCTAATGTAATGTAGCGGCAGAAAGTCAGGCGATTCTGAAGAAATTTGATTAGGTAATGAGACAATAAAGCAGATGAGTTTTGTTATTTGGGTAGCAAGATAACTTCTGATGGCCGAAGTTAAGAAGATATAAAATTCAAAATGGCTGTGGGGAGAAAAGCTTTTCTGAAGAAGCGAAATTTGTTGAGCCGCGGCGGAGCGGCCAACCACATTGAGGCGCCATGCTATGATGCGCGAGGCCGTTCGCCGTCGGGGGTTTCGATTCTCCCCTTCGGTCATAGATGTTTGTGCTGTCTTCAGTATAAGATAGTTTATAAGTAGCTTGAAAGTTTAGGGACTTATGACCCCGCAGTTTAAGTTCCATAAGCTTAACAAACATTTGAACATTTTTGAACTTCGTTGACAGCCAATATTAATTTAAATGTTACGAAGTCCTTTCTGAAAGCATTTGTCCAGAGTGTAGCATTGTATGGAAGTGAAATGTGGGTGATAAGGAGTTCAGACAAAAAGATGACAGAAGCTTTTGAAATGTGGTGCTACAGACGAATGATGAACATTAGTTGGGTAGATCATGTAACTAATGACGGGGTGCTTAACCGAATTGGGGAGAAAAGGAGATTCTGACATATCCTAAGAGAGGGGATAGATTGGCAGGACACATTCTGAGACGTCAAGAAATCACCTACTTGGTATTAGAGGGAAGTGTATGGAAGTGAAATGTGGACGATAAGGCGTTCAGACAAAAAGATGATAGAAGCTTTTGAAATGTGGTGCTACAGACGAATGATGAAAATTAGTTGGGTAGATCATGTAACTAATGAAGAGGTGCTTCACCGAATTGTGGAGAAAAGGAGATTCTGGCATATCCTAAGAGAGGGGATAGATTGGCAGGACACATTCTGAGACTTCAAGAAATCGCCTACTTAGTATTAGAGGGAAGTGTGTAGGGTAAAAATTTTTGGGTCCCAACTTCGTCGCCGCTTTTGTGTCCCAGCCTCGTCGTAGGTGTCGGTGGCCGAGTGGAATGAGCCCGACACAGGAACAAAAATAGCACGCTGGTGCAGGTACGGGGGGGGAGCAGCCAGAAACTATAAACACTCGAGTAAATTAGAAAGAGATATATATTGCACAGAATGTAACAATACTTAACTTTTACATAGTACTGCAGAATGTTGATACATAGTTGTTAGAGGCCTGCCTAGTGCCTGTACGATAGCAAAGTCTTCAATGGTGCCTATCTGCTTACGAAGGTCCTAACTGGTTGCTGCCACCGTCCGAAGTGCTCGGTGTCTTTCCGTGGTGGCCACGAGCGGAGTTGTCGCAGAGGGCGCTCGTGGCTGTCGTCGTGAGAACGCCGCGCCGTGCGTGCATGGTGGCGCGCGGCGAAAGTAGGTGGCGCGCACTTTGTACTTGTGCGACACCACAAAAATCATAGAGGGAGACCGAGGGACGAATACAGTAATCAGATTGAGAAGGATGTAGGTTGCCGAACGTATTCACAGATGAAAAGACTTTCACAGGACAGGGTAGCGTAGAGAGTTGCATCAAACCAGCCTGTGGACTGAAGAGCACAACAACCTTCGGGCATGGGTGTGCGTGCGTGCGTGTGTGTGTGTGTGTGTGTGTGTGTGTGTGTGTGTTGTCCTTTATTAGAAGTAATTTTGTAAGTGTAGGGACCGATCACCTCAGAAGTTTGACTCCTTAGCTTTACAAACGTCTGAACATTTGAAACGTTCAGAATACGGTCACCTACTTTCGCATGGTATAACCATAGTCGCAGGCAGATGGGGTCTACAAAATTCTCTCCTGGGAGCGATAGGAAGGGGGGGGGGGATAACGGGAAAGGGCTTAGTCGAGGTGTTGACCGTAGGAGAGGCATTCGGCCACGCTACGGCGCTTATACTGCAGTAGTTGCCGATCTCGTTAAGATGCGGGATAAAGACCAGGAAAGAGCGGAGGAGTGGTGCGTGACAAAAGACGCCACATCACGGAACTGATTGTAATCTGAAGATCTCACGATTCTAAAATTATTATAGATAGCGCAATGAGTTAAGTGGCATTATACCGATAACAGCTCCAGACGATAAAGCTCACATCAGAACTTACGGAGAGTGACTTGGACTTCGTTCAGCAGCTACGAGTGCAGATGCACACAAAATAAACGGGGAAAAAATGAACCAGAGTACATTACAAAATTTAACTCCGGATCTGAGCATTGAGAGGGTAACACTTGTTTGTTTCGCAGTCAGTGACAAGTTGCTTTGGAATTTCACAACAAAATACCCTGGGTACAGTAAAGTCGTGCCAAACAATATCAATCACTTTTTCCGACATATTGCAACATCATACTGAACTGTTACGTCTGTTAAAGCGAACAGATGGGAATCCAGTTTGCCAGTTTTTTAAGACTAAGAGGAATCATATTTAGTAATAATCTAAAATAATGTAGGTCTACCTACTGCGGGAATACTCGTTGTGTTACCTCTAGATGACCAAGACATAATTATGCTATCAATATCAGCCTACGACGGATTTCGATTAATATTTTGATATATCCGACTTTTTTAATACACACATTAAATGGTTGAATAGATCGTTATCAGCAATTACGTCATCGCCGTCAATCACCGAAATATATAATAATTAATGACATTTACCTTAGTTCATTTTCTTCTTCTCTAATACAGGGTGATCAAAAAGTCAGTATAAATTTAAAAACTTAATAAATCACTTAATAATGTAGATAGAGAGGTAAAAATTGACATACATACTTGGAATGACATGGAGTCTTATTAGAATTAAAAAAAAGGTTCAAAAATATCCGAAAGATGGCTCTTCATCTGATCAGAAAAGCAATAATTAGCATAACAAATTATGACAAAGCAAAGATGATGTTTTTTACAGGAAATGCTCAATATGTTCACTATCATTCCTCAACAATAGCTGTAGTCGAGGAATAATGTTGTGAACAGCACTGTAAAGCATGTTTGCAGTTATGGTGAGGCATTGGCGTCGGATGTTGTCTTTCAGCATCCCTAGAGATGTCGGTCGATCACGATACACTTGCGACTTCAGGTAACCCCAAAGCCAGTAATCGCACGGACTGAGGTCTGGGGACCTGGGAGGCCAAGCGTGACTAAAGTGGCGGCTAAGTACACGATCATCACGAAACCACGAGCGCAAGAGATCTTTCACGCGTCTAGCAATATTTTTTTCTTGGTTCTAATAAAATTCCATGTCATTACAAGTATGTGTGTCAATTTTTACCTTTCTATCTACATTATTCCGTGGTTTATTAAGTTTTCAAACTTGTACTGACTTTTTGACCACCAGGTATAAAGCAGAGTGACCGTATGTTTGTGTGTACGTGTTGCATAAAAATCTACAGTTTTGTTCCAATCTTTATGAAATTTTGTACTCGTGAGTTTCAATCCACGAGGACGGTCGCCGAAAGTGTAAGGATCAAGTACAACACATAGTTCACGATATATGACGTCATAAACAATGAGATCCGCGGAAAACTGCTGCATTTAGCGACAATGCTGCTCATTTTCTCCTAAAACACTGGACCGATTTCAACTAAATTTGGTACACACATTCCTTACCGTGAGGTAACAATTGCTGCAGGCTTAAGAATCACATACGACTCAATTTTCAGATGATATGACGTCTTAAACAATGGGAATCGCCAAAAACTGCCACACAATGCGGCTAGACTTTATAAATACGCTATATGAGAATGAGAGTACTTAGCGACTTGCAACTAACTTCAAAATAATTTCAAACCTTTATTAAACTTTTTATCGCTGACAGCCATAGCAAAGTGGTGGAAGGAAAAAAGTTTCTCACTTACTATTTTTCCGCTGTTTATGGAGTAAAACTACAGCATTCGGTGTGACGTTACAATTTATAATTTATACACTAAAAATCGTAGTCGCAGGAAATTTACAGACAGTATACACACATATAGTTGAATGTACCTTCTAAATTGTATCACAGTACGACACGTAGTTCCTGATATATGAGCACATAAACAGTAACGCTCATGGAAAACCGCCCCTTTCCACACCAAGTTTTAATGCATTACTTCTTGAGTACTACTTGTATTCCCAAGAGATTTTATAGGCATACATGCCTTATAAAAATGAATATATACCTGAAAAATGGCAGGAGTAAATAAATGAATACCCGGGCAACGCCGGGATTTCAGCTAGTAGAAACTAAAATTTGTTGGTTTGCCTTTACCCACCATTACTGAAATACTATATATTTGGAACAAACACTTTTCAGTCTAGCAATGTTTATTTTCAAAAGTCATTGAATTACCACAGTGTTCAGCCTGATCGAATAAGATTAAAAACATATGTATATTCGTACTGGACGAGATTTTGAAGACATTTGGGGTAAGGGAGGAAATTTAAATTTTTTCCTTGGTGGTGGCAAAAAAGTGTAGTTTCACCATTTATTTTTAATTTCTCTAATAACTTCAGTGTATGTAATCTTTGCTTTAGAAATAACAACGTATAATCAGTATCGTGAATTACCAAGAAAATGGGGGAAGGGCTAATTTTATGCTTTTAAAACTAATGTTTTACTTGTTATTGTAGTACTTTAATAACGAAGTTTTTAATAAGATACTCATGTGTAATTGTGGTCCAGAACCTGAAAATAACTTTTAACAAATATTTAGCGAAACCAATGTTGTTTCAATTTCGTGTACTACAAGGATGTTGTATTTTATGGCCATGAAATATTAAAAAGTCTAGTTTATTTAACAACTGATAACTTCTTCTCAACATCCTTTTTAAAAACAGTGCGTATCGAGTGTAAAGTACGGTAAAGTGTTGAATAGGATAATCATTGTGAAGTCACATCTACTACTTGAATTTTTGGTTACCGTTTAACTGAAAATTTGTAAACTTTTATGAAACAAGGCAGACAATATCATTGAAAATAAATATTTTATTAAAGTTTTAAAACAGAGTCCCTGATTAGATTACAATACTTTCAGTAGGCGAGAGTTAATGATCGATCATCTATTGGAAACAGTTTGGATGAATTGTGATATCACTCTTAGTAGGACGCAAAACTATAATTTCAAGCTGCAGCAGCAATGACATCCACTGCCAATGTGGCTAGGGCATAAAGCCTTATCGGTAATCAAGAACGTTTAATGGCCAGAGAACTACATGCGACCGTCGAGTTATGAATTAGTTTGCAGAATATCCGGTACAGATAATGCCGCTGATAGGAAAGAGTGCTTAATTTGTTGACGTTTTTAGGGATACAAAATTTCCTCGTAACAACAGATTAGATTGTATAGCACTGGGACTTTATTTCTTTGTCACATGTAAGAGACTTTTCTCTTATAAGTCAGTGGTACCCAACCATTTGGTTTCTTTGTTGGGAACAGGGGCTACGAGGTTCAAGAAATCACTCTAAAGTTATAATTTCGATTAAAACTATAAAGTATTTGTTACACTTATAAGTAATGCGCAGAAGTAATCCTGTTAGAACTAGAAACACAAACGTTTGGTACAAAATTAAATTCAGGTTACCTTAATGTGGTTTTTGAACTTGCATCTTCTGTCGAAATGACATACTCCTGAGACTATGTCTATTACTCAAAGCTACCTGGATGATTAACTTTAGCTGTCTAAGCGTGGCAGCCATAGATGTTCATATTTTGTTTCTTATGAAATTACAACATGGCTGCTGCGAAATGTTAGTACAATAAGAAATCAAAATACATTTCAATTTCACTGCCAAACAAACCTTTCACTATATTGACACAGTTCAAGACAATAAGTAAATAAGTATTTCTTTGTCACGTATAGACTGGTGGAAACCTGTAAACCAAATTGAAACATGGCGGGAAATGCAAAACCGTGTGCAAAACATATTAATGTGCAGACCATAGCTACATATCAACGTTGTGTAGAGATCAATGCTACAGAAGCACAACGAAACATAAATGTTGTTCCTCACTGTGATGGCGATCACCTGTTTCTTGTATGGATAAATTTCAGGAAATTACTATTGGAACGACTATGCGTTTTCCTTTATCTCCAGCAACGACCAACTTTTTTACGGAGCAGTTTGAGGAACGGGCATTAAATTCAGCTCCCCTTCGTCCATCTTAATTTTTATGTTGAAGATATGGCGTGGACACACTCGAGCACTTCGTGGAACAGATGGACAGTATACACACGAATATTCAGTTTATTGTCGAGACGGAGAAGGAAGGAAGGCTGCTTTTTTTTATGCGTTCACCATAGATCGGATGGACGTCTCAGCCACTGTGTGTGCCACAAACCAACATATAGTGACTTGTATCTCAGCGCACACATTTTCCATCACCCATTACAGAAAATAGCAGTTTTGAACACATTGATATATAGCGCAAAAGTTCTTTCTGACGGGGACCAATAGGAATTCAAAATTAATCAACTGAAATATGTGTTTCGGAAGAACGGCTGTGTTCCACGGTATTATAAAGACCCATTGACCAAGAAAAGGAAACCTGATAAATGTTGAAGATTCACTTAATGGGCAACCGACTGTATTTCTCTTTCCTTTGGCTCTATATCTAGAAAAACAGGCAGTCTTGGGAAAATGAAGGATATGGTGCGCCCTGTTAAGGGCAATTTCGGCCTCAGAAGCCCTGGAATTCGTAACATACCATGTGAGTACGAAAGTAACTACATTGGTCAGCCTATCCCTACCGTTTTCGACCGCTGTACAGAACACCAACGGCATATTAAAAAGCGAGAATTGGGGAAATATGAAGTCGCTGAGCACAGCCTTTGACCGCGAAAGGCAAAGGTCCCAGGTTCATATCCGCAATTTTAATCTGCCAGGAAGTATCAAACAAAACTGTTCGAAGAAACAAAAATTTTGTCTCAGGCCTCCATATATTGGGATTCTGTAATTGAAGAGGCTGTGGAAATGAGAATGTATGAGGACAACTTTGAGCATAATTTCGATTTTAATCTCAGCAGTGTACGCAAGCGAGCGCTTGGTACAGAGAAGCATCGGACATTTCCTACAGCGTCCATGATACTACGAGATTGGTGGCGCCACCAGTTGACACCATCTGTCACAACCAATCAGAAGCTGACTAGTCAGATGCTGTTAATTGGCTATTCTAGTATAGATAGTCAGCTTCACCTGACGAAGACTACGGAAGCAGTAGTCGAAATGTCGAGATTTTTTCCAGAATCGACGCGGCGGGAAGTCCGATAATGTTTTATACATGAAACAGAGACTCTTGTATTACTTTTTAATCAAAACAAAAAACCCTTCTTCACATAACTTTTGGAGGAAAACAAGGCAAGTCTCGAACTTTGTTACAGGAAATTTTGTTATTCTTTATTTATTTTACAACAAAGCATTCCAAGAGGACACATTTAAATGTGTTTGTGACGACAATGGACCACTAATGTCTTAGAGAAAGAGACTAAAAGTGTACTTCCTTGTTTTACGAAGTTCTTTGAAGTTCTTCTGACTAGCGGCCGTGTTGTTTTCTTTTGCCTAAGTGTTTAGTTTTCTGCGTTAATATATTTTCTCCTACGGTCTGTTGGATTTACTGATCACCCTCATTGGTACGATAGTAAATCTACACATTGATACATTTTGTAGCGTCTTGGGAATCAGTAAGTCTTGGCACACTTAGACAAACAAATATCTTTCAAATTGTGCCGCTTTTATCGTCTTCTAGCAGCTCCGTGAAATCTTCGAGTGATCAGGGACAGTGTACAGTTGCCTGACACTGTAACAAGAGCTTGCTAATTTGAAACTAATAAATATTTTAAATTTTACAACGTTCATTGACCATATTTCAGTTCTTGCGAACTTCTGGTTGGGGTCAAGCACTGAATATGCTTCCTGTCAACAATATTGTCTACGCAGTGTTACAGTCGACTATTGTAACGTTAGAGAGCTTAGCTTACGTCCAACTTATGAAGTAAATAGAATAGCTATGGAGTTGTTAGGTGACACAATATCCGATGATTTCAAAGAATCGTTTCACCCTTGCTAACATCGGCAGCCATTTCTGGCAGCATAAAAAAAGGGGGATATTGATGACCTCGAACTAATCTTATCGCCGCTTAGCGATTGGCACCACATGGGAGAGATGGGGGCGCCAACAGACACCATACGGACTTCGTCTGAACAAAGGGACGCGTTATAAAGGCTGCACATTCAAAATATGCTAATAAATGTATCGGGCTGTCACCTCTGAGACGCAAGGAGTGTGAAGTTCGCCGTTACATACAGCATTTCGAAACGCTAACTCTGCAGTTCTCAAGACTTTTTTCGTCGTGGAAATCTGCAAATGACTTTTCCTCCCCGCGAAACCTTAACCCTATACTTAATTTTTTTCCTAATAATTGTTACTCCATAGTTCGCCTACTTCCGCTGTCTGTGTCTTCTGCATGATTTAGTAAATCACTTCATTTTTTAAAATATTTTGTTCCATCACGTCCATGCCTGTCACTAGTTCGTATGTTAAATTCTTGACTATTAGTACGAGAGTCATCTTCCATCGCAATGCTGCCCTAAAATGAATAAAATAATAAAACAGAGTTCTGACTCTATGCAGGTTCAATTTGTGCATAGCAAAAACAATAGTTTTAATTGCCTTAGTTATCCAGGGCGTTAGTAGCTTCCTCAGATACTGAGTTAATTGAAAGTCCGTAGAGTTATACGTACGTGTACGTATACTCGCATGAAAAAAAAACTCCGAATTGGGTCGCACTAATAGGCTACACTCGATGACTATTCTCGTACAGGTTTTAAAAAAAGTTAAAAGTTACTATGCTCTGTGAGCCACTTGCTGGATCAAATAAAAACTGCGAACGCTTGGCGTAATCTTTTATTTAACAAAAGCATTTGTTTGTTTGATCATAAGATATTGTTGCACAATTTGGAACATATGTAGTAAGGGGAGTAGCACATAATGATTAGTAACAGGTAACTCTAGTTCAAAATTCATCTACGTTAATGTTACTGGACTTTATTGTCAGAGATTGTATAATGTAGAGAGTGTCGTTCCTCTTCTTTTGAAGCTCAAATGTGATGATTGATACGGCAACGCACAAAACACGAATCTTATCCGAAATGGTGATGTCCCCTTACAAAATTAACAGTTTCGATGTTTCAACTGTTCATTTTGGTTTTCCATATTATTTTTCTAAACCTCCCCAAAACGAAACAAAAAATTCAAATCGGTGAAGCCATTGCCAGGTTTTAGCGAAACTAACACGGAGCAATTGCTTTTTATATAGCCTACGTAGAATGGGGGACAAAAGACTTCTCGGCCCAGATAAATTCACGTCCAAAACAACATTGCACATGCCCAAGCTCAAAAGCGGGTGCTGCCAACTTCGGCCTGTGCAGCTACAGCTTGCTGTTTACATCGTCAAATATAAGTAGTACAATAGTTGAGATCAGTATATGTCGAGATTAATTGCACTTTAACTCACTTATCATTTACTTTAAAAACATTATTTGAGCACATAGAAGCCGTTGAAGTATAAGAATTCCATGTGGGTATATTGATTACTGAAAGACGACCGTCTGTCGTCTTCCATATATTTTTGTTCAAATGTTCAAATGTTTTTTAAGCTTATGGGACTTAACTACGGGGTCATCAGTCCCTAAACTTACAAACTACGTATGAACAACCTTATACTAGAGACGGCACAAATATCCATGCCCGAGGGGGGATTCGAACCCCCGAACGTAGTGGCCGTGCAGACCGTGACTGAAGCGCCTCAGTCTCCTCGGCCACCGCGGCCGGCTATATTTTTGTATAGTTCCTGTAAAGTTATAATTTATTTAATGTCGCTAGATTATCATTTTGTTAAAACTTGAAACCCACTCTTTTCAAGGCTTGAGGAATAACATTTTTATTTCATGTGTTAGAATATTAGTTAATATTTCTAGGTTTTTCTTATTTTCTTATGTTAATAATTTGTTATTATATCAATTAATGTGGCATAAGTACGACCTCCGCTACGCCACTGTCCCTGCGAGAATGTGCAGTTGTTTTACTCTTAAGTGGGTGCGAGAATCTATGGCTGTCTGAATGTGGGGAGTGATACCTCGCTTTGCATCGTTCTCTCTGGCTCAGTACGATAACTGCTGATACTACCAAAGAGGTTTCTACACCTTTTGGTTACAGTCTAGTCAGCGACCTTTTTTTAGCGTGAGTCGCGCTCTCCGTCCCCACCACCGCTGTTTTCGTGATTTTTCCGGCTTCCGGTCGTTTTCCCGCGGCCCTGTGGCCGCACGGCGATTCATTCTGTTCTGGGCGTCTGGTGAGGTATGGTTGGTTCTTCTCTAGTTTCTGGAGATGGAAGCGTTTCATTGTCTAGCACGTTTAACTTAGTTTCGACAACTTGGAATCATTTTTTGGAATGTGTTCTCTGATTGTGTGCGGAAATGTGTGCTCGTTTTTCAATTCAGTGATTTCCAATAGATAAACGCGGTCTGTGTGTTTCTAGTTGCCGTTTGATAACGGCTTGGTATGTTAAAATTTTTTTGCGATCATGTGGCGGTGTATGCACTCTGTGTAAATACTGTACAGCTTTATGGGGCCCGATTTCATATAGGTGATATGTTCATTTTTGTACAGTGCATGTAAAATTCTTCTCATCGTTTCCTTCCGTGAGTGATATGTTTTCCACGTTGTTAGTTCATAGAACAAAGCCTTCAGCTTCCACTCTTGTTTGTTTCATGCCCATCAGGCAAGTAACTATGCGGGTATCCTTCTGATTTCCACTAATATTTCGCGATCTTCTCTCCCCGCCTATTTTAATTTCGTTGTTTCTTCTCCGACTGGTAGTACGCACTCTGTCTTTGTCAGTAATTCTCTCTGAGCCTTGTACAACCTCCTTCAATAGCTTCCTTATGTAATTCTAAACTTTTCTATGGGTTGCATGCCGTAATTCTTATTTTTATTCTTCCGACTTTGTAATTATTTAATTTTTGTGGTTTTTCTAATACTGGACTTCATCCGTCTCTGTAATCGCCCCCTATCGCGTGTAGCCGTGTTTCATTCGCTTCCTTATATAATTCCAAGCATATCTATGGGTTGCATGCTGTAGTCAATTTTCTTCAGTCGTCGGAATCTGAATTTATACAATTTTATCGGTTTTCGGAACCACGTGGGTATAAGTTCCCACTTCCGGGGCTTGCAGCTAGTCGTCTGAATCCACGAAGCTTCTCATATAAAACCAGTATCTAGATCGATTGCTAACAGACTGCAACTTAAGAATCCACGGTGATTTTGTATAATGAATCCGATTTTCAACCACTTCACTTTCAGTGGAATGCGTTCAAGTAACGTAGCCGTGTGTCGCTGTTAGCGTGTTTGCTCGCGGTCCAATTCATATGTAATTTTATTTGGCTACACACATGCACCATCTCAAAACAGGCACGAGGGACCAGAGCCAGCTTCAAAGTGTTTGTATATTGTGTTTTGTGCTATCTCCGACTTGCTGAATTTCGCCTACGATAGCGGCGCCTGCTTCCGCCTCGTCTCAGCACGCTGATTTTGGTGAGTTTCGCCGTGGCATTGGTGTGTGTGAGAGAATGAGTGTTGTTTGTAAATCCTTCCTCTAAGTAGCGTTAAATCATGTATAATTTAGGCTGGGCACCGTCTGCATTAATCCATGTAAGAAATGCATTTTATTGTATTAAGAAAATTGGTTCCCCATTTTGCTTGTTTTCTATCTGAATAAACAAATTTAAGTTCAGCATAATCGGTAAATTGCCTATAAATTGTAGTTTTTGAGTACCTTCCCTCTTTTATTTAATATTGTTCTTCACAAGTGCTTAGAACAAGTTCAGATGCAATTTTAATTAAGATCTAAATTCCGTTGGGCCATAAATGTTTTCTTAACCACCTTTCTAAGATAACTTTAATTGTGGTGGCTTGCTTATTAATGTCTTTGTGTAATAACGTGTGAGCTGCTATGTATAATGTCCACTGTAATATTAACTTCCTGTTATTGAAGTAATTTGAAACGAGTTTGTTCTCAGTTTGGGCCAGGGAACAAGGCTTTGTAGCAGGGAGTAACCAGTAGTTCACACGTACCTCATATACTAAATTTAGTGACAAAGCAAGGCTCTTGTTTCGTACAGTGGTCGACTATTATCTGGTTACCGCTGCCAGGATTCGCTCTTCTAGCGGGTCATCTGTTTGATGAAATAGTTTTTTGCTTTAAATGCGTGCGGGAATATTCTTTAAAAATATTTCTATCCCCTCCCAGTGGGTGAATGTCTGAGATTAGCAGCGCGCATTAATCTATTTCATTTTATGTTTTCAACACATGTAATTGTGTTTTTTTGTGTGTGTTTTTGGAAGGATTATTTTATGTAATTGTTTTTGTAAAAAGAGCACAGCCACAGTGCATTGCGTGTGAAGATTTGAGTTCGTGTTTTGTTACGCGGTTTTTGTTAGGCTAATTTTGTGTTTGTTACTTTTGTTCAAAATTATTTGTGACGATGGAGAATAGTTCTGCCTTGTCCATTTCCACTCGCTTTAGGCGTTTAAACCAAAGTCAGGACCGTGAAAAGTCGTCTAGGTCAGATCTTTCGACCGAAAGGGAAAAAGTTGCGAGTACAGACGGCCACGTTCCCGGTGAAAACGCCACTTGTTTAAACGTGGACGCGACCGGAAATGAGGGCAGGGGCGAACAAAGCGAACCACATAGGCCTACAAATATGCCGGCTTCTGCTACTGCGCAAATTAGTTCATCCAGTGTTACTAGGCCTGTGTGCATTTCTGATACTGCGCTAAGCGACCTCAAGGCCTTCATGAGAGAAATAAAAAGAGGAATGGAAACGCAAAATGATTCTGTTCTGGCATTAAAAGCAGGGATGGAAGCGCAAAATGCTTCAGTCCAGGCCGAACCTATCAAGGGTTCTGCGCAGTGCATGGAGGCACAAAGTAACACCGTTCAGATTATTAGCAAATAATCTGGATGGGTTGCGCACCGATATAGTGCGGCTAGTTCAGGAACGGCATGAGGTAGCAATGAATGGTATCGCAGAAAATGCGACAAAAATTGCAGGGAATGCGGAAGCGGCCCTCTCCGACCGTGTAGACAGGAATATCCACTCTCTGGAGGAGAGATTTAACGAGAGAGTTGATTTGAGAATGAAACTTTCACTCTGCAGCGGAGTGTGCGCTGATATGAAACTTCCTGGCAGATTAAAATTGTGTGCCGGAACCGGGACTCGAACCTGGGACCTTTGCCTTTCGCGGGCAAACGCTCTACCACTTTTTGTTTCTTTTTTTTTTTTTTGTTTCTTTTTTTTGTTTCGGGCCTCCCATCTCCCCTTCTAGCCCGTCCTTTCACTCTCCAGATATGCCTTCTTCGGCTAGGCTGCATTGCCTTTCTGTAAAATCAAAATCTTTTCTATTCTTCTTTTTTTTTCTTTCTTTTTTTAACAGAAATATTTCGTCCATGGTATATCCAAGAACTCAGTGTTTCATTTCCTTTTGCATTGGCTAAAAGAGGACTGAAAGATGTACGTCTTTCCAATGAGCTTCTTTGTTCAATAGTACATGTTATAAATTATTTCGGATTTTCTGCACCGAAAATTCAAAGAAAACTTAAATCTGTTTATAAACACAAAACGTTTCCTTGTAATTATATATGAGCCACTTAAGAGGCTTTCACATTAGTAAAAAAACGAAAGTAATGAAATAAAATTGTGTAGACATTTACTTATACGTCAGTGTTTTCTTTAGAAAATTCGCATATAATATTCGATAATCTTTTATTTGTTCTAACTGGTGGTGTTGTATTGTCAAATACATCAAAAAGTCTTCTTTGCTTTTTTCTTCATTTCTAAGAATGTAGAACACCGCATGTCCCATAATTCAGTTCACAGCATTCCTTTTGGCATTTGGGTATGGCACTTCTTCGGGGTGTAATAGTTTCGTTGGTGTTATAGAGTTATCTGATGTTCGTAGTATAAGCGAGAGTACATGCCGAACATAACCCCAAATATCCTTGATTTTGTCACATGTAAATTTGTGCTCGTCTGTGTCTATCAAGTCACACGTGCTGCAATTTGGTGATTCCGCCAAGCGTATGGTATGTAGCCGTCAAGTCGTCGGTATCTTCCTGTTGACTGCTAAATACCAAGTAGATCTTACGTGCGTGGGTAAATTGCGGTCGTGAATATTCTCCCATACCTTCTTCCAGTTAAAATGATTATACTTTTGTTCTATCACGTTTCTCGGTTTTCTGTCTATCAAGTTGTTGTATACTTCTCTTACTTGTTGAATGTGTTTCTGGGGAACTGCCCTGCGAATGTAGCTGTATTCAATGAGAAAATGTTTGAGGTGATACAGCTCGTTCGGGATGTGGCGCACATCTACTGGCGGGTCCATGCTGATTGGGGCTATCTCATCCAGAAGATGAGCCACCAAATTGTTAGCCGAAACTTTCCATTGTCGGTAGGTCTTGCAGATGTAAAGCGCCTGTGCCTTACTGTAAACATCTGTGAGATTAAGGCCGCCATCTTTGTGCATTAGAGTAAGGGTTTCATATTTCACTTTGAAAATCTGACCTTTACTAACGAAGTGGCCGAGCGCTGCGAGCATTCTCTTTCCCATCTCCATGGGTAATGGCAGAACTTGAGCTACATAGTTCACTTTGGCCGTTATGTATGTATTAACAAGCCGAACTTTTTGAATTTCATCGAGGTTTCGCAGGCTGTGAACTTGTATTCCGGCTCTCATACTCGTCAATATTCTTTTGTAATTGAGGGCAGCCGTTTGTCGTATATTCCGTGTGTAAACTATACCTAGACATTTCAATCTGTCCGTTTCCGTCAGTTGTCCTTCCGCTCTGATGTTATTGCCACTTCCAATGGTCATAATTCGTGACTTTACGTTGCTCAACCACTGAGCTACCCCGACACGACTCACGATGCCGCCTCACAACTTTACTTCCGCCAGTACCTCGCCTCCTCGCCTCGAGGCGAGGTACTGGCGGAAGTAAAGTTGTGAGGCGGCATCGTGAGTCGTGTCGGGGTAGCTCAGTGGTAGAGCGCTTGCCCGCGAAAGGCAAAGGTCCCAGGTTCGAGTCCCGGTTCCGGCACACAATTTTAATCTGCCAGGAAGTTTCAGAGTTGATTTGGTAGACGGTCGGGCAAAAACACACACCGATGAACTAGGCGCACGCACAGATGAACTAGGTGCGCGCGTTAAAGGAACTGGCCACCTCGGTGGCGCAGCTTCTACAGACCGGGAAGACTGCGGCCGAAGAGCAGCTCCCGCTGTTGTAAATGAATCGGAGGAAGTTCGCGACTTACTCCGATTCAAGGAACAACAGTGGGAAATTAACCGCAGGTGTCGCGATGTAGTGGCCGAGTTAGAAGAACGCGTCGCGCGTCTGGAGAAAGTCTCCGTTCCACCCCCGCAAGTAGAAAACGCCTGCCGCAGTTTGTGTGGAGGTCGGCCCTGTCGTTCCGACCGTGGAGATGATTCGGCTTTCGAGGAGGAGGAGGTCGAACGACTGCGTGCTCGTTCTGCCATAAGAGAAAGACCGAGTCGAGTGTCTGTGCGACAGACAATACAGGCATTTGATTATAACCACTTTCTCTCTGTAAAAATGTACCAGGTCTTCCGAAACTCTGCAAGCGGGATACACCCGCGTGCGTGGCTAGAGCAATTCGATTACTTTCTGCCTTCGAACTGGCCAGAAGGACATAAAATCGAGTATGTGTGCGGATATCTCGAGGGGGGGGGGGCGCCACGCGGATGCGACCTCTCTTAAGATAAGGGCATAACGTTTTACCAGACTGCCTGGAGCTTCAACTGCCAACACCAACTGTAGACGGACTGGGACAACACCACAGGACCTAGAGACAAGGCCTCACAACAGCTCGTGTCACGTCACACGGACCAGGCCATTACCGCCAGCTGACTGGTTGGCCGCTGGGGCACGACCCACCGCCTCGTAGCGGCCAGCCAGTCAGCTGGCGGTAGCGGCCTGGTCCGTGTGACGTCACATGGTATGTTTAGAGGCCTTGTCTCTAGGTGGTGTTGACTGGACACGCCGGGCAAGAAAGCGTTTCGTAACAGCTCACAAGTCTGAAGGCGAGTACTGTGTGCGGTCCTTGAAAGCTGGTGTTTGCAGCGCTGTCAATTGATGTGTGTATATCAGAGGTGTCGACAAGGATATAATTGGATCGCGCTTGGAATTGCGTGAAAGGAGCTATTCGATCTCTAAATGTAATTGCACAGCTTCACCTAGGTGGTGTTATTATTTTCCAAAATGAAACAAAGACGTTTAAAATACTGGAGACCTTTGTGTTAAACAGTATCTTGTATGTATTACAGAACAGTTATGTATATGACTATTAGTATCACAGTATTTCAATCTATAACGGTAACAACGATATTTTCTGGCGATATAAGCGAATGATATTACCGTCATGATCATGATTATAATCTCTAAATCACAACAGAGTACGCAATATAATTTTCTTTTTAATACTACAGAATTTACAACATACGAAACGTACCTACATCCATTTCTGTCGATCTTCCTTCCACACTTTGTCACTTTCACGGCCTTTCATTGTTTCTGTCCCATTCTTTTACTTCCTATTTCCAATGTCTTTCTTTAACACAGTCTGTTGTCTATGTATTCAGCCACAATTGTCTCTTCCTCACGAGGAAGACTGTAGCAGATGATCCCACTATTCATTCCGAGCCTTTTAAAAAGGAATATATTTGTCTTTTTTATGTCTGACAGAGGCTTCTTTAGCTGTTTCCCTTCTTTTCCTTGCTATATAAGGTTGTGCCGATTATATATGAGAAATTCCGTAATTACGTACAGCTAGTTGACATTCAGAAATTCTTTCCATTTGTTTTTAAATGCTGGTTGGTTATCTATCACACATTTGATGTTTTATGGTAACTGACCAGAAACTTTTGTGGCAACATAATTACCCACTTTTATGCAAAAGTTAGAAAAACCTTGAATAAATCATCCTTACTCGTAGTGTTGCAGCTATACACATTGCTATTACTTTTGAATTGGGTTATTAATAACAAAGTTCGTAAGAGAATATATACATATTGTAAAGCCACTGTGAAGACCCTTAGTTCCTTAAGTAAGATTCTGCAAGATCATCTTGGGTGGGCTCTAGAAATTCCTCTAATTACATCATTTTGTGCAATGAATACATATTTGCTCAATGATGAATTACCCAAAAACATGATGCTATATGAAAGCAGTGAATGGAAACAGGCATAGTAAGCTAATTTAATGAGATGTTTGTCAACAAGTTTTGCAATACCCTATTAGATAATTTCAGTAGATCATCAATGTGTTGCTGCCAAAAAAATTTCTCATCAATGGACACACATAAAACTTTGAATATTCTACCTTAGTTATAGACTACTGTTCACAGACTGTATTTATTAACAGTGTTATGCCCTTTACTGTAAAGCACTGTATATATTTTGTTTTATCAAAATGAAATGAGAGTCCATTTGCAGAGATCCACAATTTCATCAGTTAATACTCGTTTGTCGGGTGTCATTACTATACTTATATCACCAGCAATAAAAACTAGCTTTGCATCACAGTGAATATAAAATGGCAAAACATTAATATATGTTAATAACAGGAATGGACCCAATACCGAACCCTGTGGGTCCCCATTCTTGATAGCTCGCCAGTTTGAGGAATCAGCTGATTTTTGAAGTTTAACTGAACCGTTTATTTCAACTTTTAGCACTCTTCCAGTTAAGTGTCAATTAAATTATTTGTGCACTGCCCCACTAATACAACAATGTTGAGTCCCAATATCTCAAAATTAAGTAAACTGCTAATGATTTTCACAGAAGTCACTTTTATTAGGAATTAGGAATTTTTTTTAAATAAGAAAATAGTTCTTTAATGGTTTCACTGCAAAACCACTAGGACATCTGGTCTTGAACCATATATCACTTCGAGTGGTATTTTTTACAGCAATTTCTGATTTTGTAGGAAGATATAAAAAGCCAAGATCGGTGATGATCAATTTTAATTTAAGACGACCGGTTTCGCTGAACTATGTTAGCATTATCTGGTCCAATAAAATCATGTTACAAGGCCATAATCTTGTAATGTCAATCAGTTGCTAAATAACATAATTTACAGTGCACAGGTGCACTAACACATTATAATAAAACATAAATATCACTGTGAGTGATAATTGTCACTCACAGTGATAATTATGTTTCATTATAATGACATAGTGCACCTATGCACTATAAATTATGTTATTTAGCAACTGATTGACATTACAAGATCACTCACAGTGATAATTATGTTTTATTATGACATAGTGCACCTATTCACTGTAAATTACGTTATTTAGCAACTGATTGAAATTACAAGATTATGACCTTGTAAAATTATTTTATTGGACCAGATGATGCTGACATAGTTCAGCGAAACCGGTCGTCTTAAATTAAAATTAATCATCAGCGATCTTGGCTTTTTTATATCTTTCTACAATATCATAATTGGATCGCCTCCTAGAACATAAACAAACTCAATTTCAGATTTCCCCTGGCACAATCCCACATTACACCAACACAAGGCCATTACGTTCTGTGTGGTTCAGCTTTAGTGCTGCAGTGTACAGAATGACGAGATCGTCCTTGTATTGGCACGTGTTGGTTTGTCTGTTCTTGAGACACTGTCATTTTCAATTTGTTTGCATTTAGATTCTTGCACCTTCTTGATAGTGTACCACTTGTTGTGCCGTAAGTCCATGAACCATCGCAATCAGGAACTCCTTCAGTGACATTGTTGGCCCATCGCTTCTTTCTTGGAACAACAAAAATGAAGTTAGAATGGAGACATCCAGTATATGCCAAAAATTCTAAGTTAGAATCTTTTGCTTTTCCTATCAATCTCATACAGGCGTACCCTTTTGTTTCACGAGCATAGGACATAAGATCTCAATTACTGACCCATCTTTTTTTGTTTTCAAGACATTGTTGTTGTCTGTTGTGGATCATGGAAATGAGACAGAAATCACATTCCCTTCCTGTTCTTCCACATCAGTTCAAACAGGCCATCTTCTGTGCACCTTTTTCAGAGATAATCTTCGGGTAAGTCCTTTTCACATCATTTCACTGACTCGCATGTGCACGATGATCATGAAGATTTTTATTAGGCTAACAGAAGTGAAAAAACTGTCAAAGTAAATCATATCGTTTTCGTTCACCAGTTTCTGAATCAATTACTCCATTACCCTTTGACCCAATTGTTTTTCTGGACATTTACCAGTAGTCACTAGCTGTGTCTCTTTTGCACTAGCATCGGTCGTTTTACGCGAAAGCCACTGGTCCTTCCGAACATGAAAGCGTATATATAGTTTTCTTCTGAAAAGCCTTGATGAAAATTTGACCAACATTTTGTTCTGAGTTTTACAGATATAGGAAGCTACTCTTGAATACATTACTTTCTTAAGAATGTTGAATAAAGTTGTCAAAAGTGAGACTGGTCGATAGTTGTTGACATCGGAAGTATCTGCTTGTGTGTGTAGTAGTTTAACAACAGGATATTTTAGGCTCTATGGGAAAATACTCTGCTTCAGAGACCTGTTACATATGTGTCTGAGAATCCTACTTATCTGTTGGGATCAAGCTTTTAGTACTCTTCTGAAAATGGCCTCAATTCCATATGAGCTTTTACTTTTGAGTGAGTGTATCTTTTTAACTTCAAAGGCAGGGATGGGTTGAATTTCAGTTGCATCAGATTGCATAGGTATGGCCTCTCCCACCAGTATCTTCTATTGAACATTTAGATCCTAATTCATATTATTGGTAATACAGTCTCATTATGTTCTTGGTTGCTCTCTTTCCGTTATATTCCAAATTGTTTTAATTTTATTATCAGATTTAATAATCTGAGACATAATACACATGCTCCTGGACTTTTTAATAACTTTTCTTAATGTCACACAGTATTTTTTATGATATCTGCCTGGTTTCTTACGTGGTTTCTTACAATTATTTTCGTTAGTTTGTATAAAAGGAAAATAAACAAAATTTAATTTTTGGTACGGTTGTGTTGTAAAAAGAGGAAATGGTAACTGATTGATTTTGTACTAAGGGAAACGTATTTTCTTTGATATTAGCTTTTCTTTACCACCACTACCTTCATAAAGGTACTATAAAAGAGACAAGTCTGGTTGTACTTAATTTATTGTTTATGAAAAATAAATTGTACATTCTTAACAGTGGATGTTCAGACTGCTTGTTTCAGCAGCACTTAGCCGCCGTGCAACGTCATTGTAAACGTCCGATGTTTACATTTCTCGTCGCGTAGTGCATTCGCGCGCCCTCTCTCGCACCCCCAGGCGCTGCTGGCAGCGTGGATAGTCCACGCGGTTACAGGGCTCTCTCGTGTATCGTCAGTCGACAATGTAAACAGAAATACGCCTACCATCAGTCCTACAATCCTACAAAAAGTACATGAGTATTTCATGAGACTTTTCTGTCAAATACACTGAGATGTACCATCTGTATAATTTTGGCGGCTTATACCGTTTACGCCCTGTATATAGTGTTCATGTGTCTGTGATTGTTCATGGAGAGGCGAAGGAAGAGAATACACAGGAAGTACATCCGACCACCCTTTACTAACCCTTTACTAACATCTGGTTTTAACGCTCGCTACTAACGCCCGTCTTTCAGGAGGTTTTGAACTTTTGTTAGTAACACCCGTCAATTCGGCGAGTGTAATTCCAGACCAACACACTACCCGTGTACACTTTTTCATCAGTTGTTCCATAAAACTTCACAGATCACTGACAATTTGATGGATGTTACGAACAAGGGGAGGCCGCCAATTGTGAAATTCAGATTCCATTCATACTGCACATAATGAAAACTCATGGCCAGAGGTGTAATTTGGCAAAGCACCAAGATGCACTTCTCAGCAGTTGTGGAGAAAATCGAGAATTAAAAAAAAAAGCCGTTACGGTGAAATACTCTCTATGATCTCTATGATTAGTAATATTGTACAGAGGCGTGGCGTAGAGAGAGAGAGAGAGAGAGAGTATTTCACCGCAATGGTTTTTTTTTTTTTTTTTTTTTTTTTTTTTTTTTTATTGTCGATTCTCTCGACAACGGCTGAGAAGTGCATCTTGGTGCTTTGCCAAATTACACCACTGGCCATGAGCTTTTATTATGCGCAGTATGAATCGAATCTGAATTTCACAATTTCCCCTTGTAAGCCAGGGTTAAATTAACCGTGCCAGTTATATAGTCGGCCACGCAGACCTTGCGGAAGGCGAGAAAAAGCGCAAAGAAAAAGAAGAAAGAATGGTGGGTAGAGAATATGAACTGAGGAGGCGGAGTTTAACAGAGACAGGTCGAAGGACAGAGAGTAGGCTGAAGCGATAGGCCGAGAAGGGGGGGGGGGGAGGATGAGATAAACATAACGAGAGAAGAGGAAGAGAAAGAGGAGGGAACAGGAAGAGATGGACTAACAGGAGCGTTGAATAAATAAACACCCGGGCAACGCCGCGTTCTAAGCTAGTACATTATGTAATGGTCTTCAGGTACTCAACGTTGACATTTCAAACGCAAGCCATCTGTCAGAGCTCGTTCTTTATGACAATCGTCACCTGCCAGTCCACCGCTGTGACTGCTGTCTGATAACATTGTTGCGATGCTCGCCGTTACTACTGGGAAAGTGGGGAGCCGAGAACGGACGCTTGCTAGGAGCATCATTGGGCAGAGGCAGCGAACAGCTATCCCAGTTAGTAGTAACATTTAGCCGACATGTTTACGGTGGGTCTCTTTACAATTTACGGATGATGCAGAAGCTAATTCTCAGATTGTCAGTATTACCATTGGATCGATAATGGCCGGCCGCGGTGGCCGAGGGGACTGAGGCGCTTCAGTCACGGTCTGCACGGCCACTACGGTCGGGGGTTCGAATCCCCCCTCGGGCATGGATATTTGTGCCGTCCTTACGATAAGCTAGTTGATAAGTAGTTTGTAAGTTTAGGGACTGATGATCCCGTAGTTAAGTCCCATAAGCTATACAAACATTTGAACATTTGATCGATAATGAAACATTGTTCCGTCGTGTTGAACTCGCACAAGGAAAAATTTATATTGGAGACATGGAATATCCGAAGTATAACGTCGCGGTATTATGTCAACGATGTAATTGTACTTCACGTAAACGACATTTTAAAATCAGTTGCCGTACTTTCGAAGATATTATGCAACTCAAATCCGTGTCGGTCAAGAATTATCAACAGTTATACTTCCACCGTGCAAATGCTGTTGAGCTGGCATAACAAAGCCTCCATAAGACAGGTTGACTTTCATTAGTAAACAGAGTTCTGTGAGTCAGCAGTTACTCCATGCATTTGTATATCCTGTGCAATATACATTTCTGCTTGTTTATTTTTGACTATACGTAACGGTATAATACTTTTAAAACCTCTGAAAAGAGATAATGTCCGCCCATGTTTTTGAATGATTCACACACTGGCAATAATTATTTTCAGGTATTCATACTGATCTTCTAATCTGCACTCCAAATGACAAATATTGCATGTAGAAGTCACTGTTACCGGTTTCTTTACGAAACTATCCAACCGATATTTATGACTATGTTGACAACTCAACGAAAGTCTTACGTTTGAGTCTGCAGTGTATGCATTTAGACTGTCTGATTGTAAGAAAAGAATGTTCTAAACAGATAACAGCAGTTAAAATGTATTTGTAATAGTTGTCACAGTAAAATAAAAGGAGATAATTTCTTTCTCTTATCCGTTGACAATGTCATCTATTCCAAAGAGATACCTGCACTGAGTATAAACGTCGAGATAATGTACATTGCAACATACCTGGGCCTGTAAATCCACAGATTTAAACCGAAAGGAAGCTCTCTTAAACCACTTATATCGTAATACATTCTGCGCGAACCTTCCACCTTTGAGACTCGATGGATAAAATACAGTTTACGTGACGGCGGCTTCTGCTTGACGTATACATATTGGTAAGTGCGCTATGAATGACGGGAACTCAAGACAGCCAATCTGGAGTACCGTTTTTCCTCTCAAGTGGCATTAATTACTTCAGAAATTGTAACTTCGTAGCTTGTGGAAAACATTAAGCTATTTTCTACGAATGTCACGATTTTAGAATATGCTATTAGGCAAGTACCAATTTGTACAGCTTTAATTTCTACGAGTGAAAAGAGCAGCAATAACACGTACAATGTAAGTCGTCAGAAACATTTGTGTATTTGCAGTTACTTACTAAAAGTATTTGTTTCTAAAGTATAAAACTTAAGGATCAGGGGTTACGACGCCGACCGCGGTGGCCGAGGGGACTAAGGCGCTCCAGTCACGGTCTGCACGGCCACTACGGTCGGGGGTTCGAATCCCCCCTCGTGCATGGATATTTGTGCCGTCCTTACGATAAGCTAGTTGATAAGTAGTTTGTAAGTTTAGGGACTGATGATCCCGTAGTTAAGTCCCATAAGCTATACAAACATTTGAACATTTGATCGATAATGAAACATTGTTCCGTCGTGTTGAACTCGCACAAGGAAAAATTTATATTGGAGACATGGAATATCCGAAGTATAACGTCGCGGTATTATGTCAACGATGTAATTGTACTTCACGTAAACGACATTTTAAAATCAGTTGCCGTACTTTCGAAGATATTATGCAACTCAAATCCGTGTCGATCAAGAATTATCAACAGTTATACTTCCACCGTGCAAATGCTGTTGAGCTGGCATAACAAAGCCTCCATAAGACAGGTTGACTTTCATTAGTAAACAGAGTTCTGTGAGTCAGCAGTTACTCCATGCATTTGTATATCCTGTGCAATATACATTTCTGCTTGTTTATTTTTGACTATACGTAACGGTATAATACTTTTAAAACCTCTGAAAAGAGATAATGTCCGCCCATGTTTTTGAATGATTCACACACTGGCAATAATTATTTTCAGGTATTCATACTGATCTTCTAATCTGCACTCCAAATGACAAATATTGCATGTAGAAGTCACTGTTACCGGTTTCTTTACGAAACTATCCAACCGATATTTATGACTATGTTGACAACTCAACGAAAGTCTTACGTTTGAGTCTGCAGTGTATGCATTTAGACTGTCTGATTGTAAGAAAAGAATGTTCTAAACAGATAACAGCAGTTAAAATGTATTTGTAATAGTTGTCACAGTAAAATAAAAGGAGATAATTTCTTTCTCTTATCCGTTGACAATGTCATCTATTCCAAAGAGATACCTGCACTGAGTATAAACGTCGAGATAATGTACATTGCAACATACCTGGGCCTGTAAATCCACAGATTTAAACCGAAAGGAAGCTCTCTTAAACCACTTATATCGTAATACATTCTGCGCGAACCTTCCACCTTTGAGACTCGATGGATAAAATACAGTTTACGTGACGGCGGCTTCTGCTTGACGTATACATATTGGTAAGTGCGCTATGAATGACGGGAACTCAAGACAGCCAATCTGGAGTACCGTTTTTCCTCTCAAGTGGCATTAATTACTTCAGAAATTGTAACTTCGTAGCTTGTGGAAAACATTAAGCTATTTTCTACGAATGTCACGATTTTAGAATATGCTAATAGGCAAGTACCAATTTGTACAGCTTTAATTTCTACGAGTGAAAAGAGCAGCAATAACACGTACAATGTAAGTCGTCAGAAACATTTGTGTATTTGCAGTTACTTACTAAAAGTATTTGTTTCTAAAGTATAAAACTTAAGGATCAGGGGTTACGACGCCGACCGCGGTGGCCGAGGGGACTAAGGCGCTCCAGTCACGGTCTGCACGGCCACTACGGTCGGGGGTTCGAATCCCCCCTCGGGCATGGATATTTGTGCCGTCCTAGTTCGTAAGTAGTTCATAAGTAGTTTGTAAGCTTAGGGACTGATGACCCCGTAGTTAAGTCCCATAAACTATACAAACATTTGAACATAAAAAAAAAGGTTACGACGTGGCGGCTGGGGTGGGGGCGGTACTTTCTATCTCCCCCCCCCCCAATGTTCAAACGGGATCGATGACCAAAGTAGGTTGGTCCCTTTGAATCCCAGACCAACCAATCCAACCAATAACCATAGTTAGCACACCATTCGTTGGCACTGATATTGTACATACATGAAGCTGGCTGGCTGATAACGTCCAGAATACCGATAAAACGTCGGGTGTAAGTACACAAAAGCAAAGTTATCTGTCAGATGTTCATCTGCATGGATACTCTGCAAGTCACATTGAAGTGCATGATAGAGGGCTCATCGAACCACTTTCATGATATTTCTCTGTTGTTCCATTCTCTAATAGCTCGCAGGAAAACACCTAAATCTTTCTGTTTTCGTTCTGATTTCTCTTATTTTATTATGACGATCCTGTCCCCCTATGTAGGTGGGTACTAACAATATATATGTTTGCATTCTGAAGAGAAATTTTGTAAAAGGAATTTCGCAAATAGATCTTGTCGCAACAAATAACGCCTCTCTTTTAATGATTTCCACCCGAACTCGTGCATCATTTTCGTGACACTCTCTTCCCTATATCGCGATAGTACAAAACGAGCTGCCCTTCTTTGAATTATGTCTAAATCGTCCCTCAATCCCACAATGCGCAGCAATATTCCAAAATAGGACGCACAAGTGTAGTGTAGGCAGTTTCTTTAGTGGAACTGTTGCATCTTCTAAGAGTTCTGCCAATGAAACGTAGTCTTTTGTTCGCCTTCACTACAATATTTTCTGTGTGTTCTTTGCGATTTAAGTTGTTCGTAGTTGTTACTTCTAGGTATTAAGTAGAATTGACGGCCTGTAGGTTTGACTGATATATCGTGCAACTGAAATTTAGCGGATTTCTTTTAGGAGTCATATGGATGACCTGACGCTTATAAAGGCTTAATTGCCAATTTTTGCACCATGCTAATATCTTATTTAATCATTTTACAGGCCGCCCGCGGTGGCCAAGCGGTCTGCGGCGCGCCAGTCGCTGTCTGCATGGCCACTACGGTCGGGGGTTCGGATCCCCCATCGGGCATGGATATTTGTACCGTCCTTAGTAATAGCTAGTTAATAAGTAGTTTGTAAGTTTAGGGACTGATGACCCCATAGTTAAGTCCCATAAGCTATACATTTTTTTCCATTTTACAGTTACTTTTGATGTTCTGGTGACTTTACCAACCGATAAATGACAGCATCATCCGTAAACAGTCTAAGAGAGCTATTCAGATTGTCTCCTAAATCGTATGTAAAAATAAGGAACAGTAGGGGCCGCGGTGGAGTAGCCGAGCGGTCTAAAGCGCCTCGCTGCGGAGCGCGCGGTTGCTCGCCGTGGAGGTTCGAGTCCTCCCTGGGGCATATGTGTGTGTGTTGTCCTTAGGTTAGTTTACCTTAGTTTAAGTAGTTTGTAAGCTACGGACTGACGACCATGCAGTTTGTTCCGATAGATTTACAAACATTTGAACATTTGAATTGAACAGTAGGGGACCTATAACACTTCCTTGGGAAACGCCAGATATCACTCCTGTTCTGCTCGATGACTTTACGTCAGTTACACCGTACTCTCTCTGATAGGAAATCACGAATCCAATCGCACAACTGTAGCGAAATTCTATAAGGATGCAATTTGATTCGAAGACGGTAGTGAGATAAAGTGTCAAAGCCTTCGGGAAATATAGAAACACGGAATCTGACATCCCTTGTTGATAGCACTCACCACATTATGCAGTACCTTGTTGAACTCCCTCCCTATCCAGTAATAATACTTCGAAGTTGTTACCTCTGGTACGGATATCCTTATTGCTTATGTGAGTGCGACTGGCTGTCTTCACTTCCCATTATTAACCACGCCGCTACCAACGTGTTCACCTCAAGCAGAAGCCGCCGGCACATAAACTGCATTGTAACCGCCGTGAGAACTACTGCAGACACTATGGATGCACACATCTTGGTGACACCTGGCAGGGCGGTTGACGCTAGTTTCTGTAGAGTCGTGGCACATCTCGGCAGTGCTGGCCTGACTCCTCGAGCTTCCTTCCTGCCTTCGGCAGTGCACGTGCTCCAGTTTTACGTGTAAACACCAACAGCGGGCGGTGAGGTTCCCCACAGACGGCCGTTGACTGACGCCGGCACCAGCTGGACAGAGGACGCGCGACACTCACCAGCCCGAGCACGCCGGCTGTGACGGCGACGGCGGCGGCGTTGCGCGTCCCGCAGAAGCACATGCTACACTGGCACATGGCACATGCTGCTCTGGCACTGGCACATGGCACACGGCACGCGCTTATCGCGCCGCTCCTGCGCGCTGATTAGCTCCAGCCAGTGGCCGCGAATAAACACGTGACGTCACACGCACACTGTGCCGCGCCGACCTGCCTCTGGGACGCAGCCTCGCTAAACGGCGCCGCGACTCTTTTTCTTTTTCCCTTGAAGTCCGTCTACAAACATTCGTGCAGCAAGGGCGTAAGCATTACCATGTCGACTCCTGTAAGGATGAGAAACGAAACATCGTCAACGTTACACTGCAGTTTGCACCTTTCTCCGTCAACGGGGTTTCTAACGTTCATCTTTGCGGACATACTCAACGCGAAGTTGAGTGTCTGTTGTGTGTGTGTGTGTGTGTGTGTGTGTGTGTGTGTGTGTGTGTGTATGCATGTATGTGCTTAATGGGTGGTGGCACGGGGCAGGAGAAAAAGGAAGAAAAGAAGCTTAGGGCTTAGCGTCTCGTAGACAGCGTGGTCGAGGGGGGAGGGGGAATTTTCCCTGTTATTTGTAGTAAGATCACGTGTCTCTGTCAAACCATTCGATACAATAGATACTTTACAAGAGCTCTCTTTGTAGCCCGGCCTCGCTTCTATGTGGGTCAATGTGTGGGAAATGAATGAGAAAGTACTCTGCTCAAAACAATATAGAAATAGTAATGTATTTTATTCAGATAGTGCTTATAATTGTAATTTGTGTGTGATAAAGAAGATATTTTTCTGTCTCAATTGCTTACTTCAGTTTAGCCTATGATGCATGAATTATTAACAAATGAGGGGAAAAAATCTGAAATGGGGCTTATAAAGTAAAGAAGAATGTCTATTTTCATAAAATGGAAAAATATCTAATTTTACTATTTTTAAAAGAAAAAATAGTCATGCAAATGGAGTACATAATCACTGTGCACTTGAGATCTCCCGAATCCTTTCTATGAGTTTTTCATTTATGTATGAGAACTTTCAATGCAAGGCTCTTTACATTTAGTGACAATATAATTTGTCTCTCTTTTGTGACAGTGGATGAATACCATTCGAGAACACTCATTGCACTTCACGTTCGCCACTTGACCCGCTACTGCCTTCAGATGAAGTTATTGGCGCTTTTCAGTTCATCCTGCGGCATCTAAAGTCCAGCATCTGTCGAATGGGTCCCCTGGAGTGGACTCCTTGTGCCTACGACTTCAATGTAATGAGTGGTCGTCGTCCAGAGCGCACCTCTCCAGAGCCAGCACATTTTCAGTTGTAAGTGAAACCGGCTTCTCTCTAGAAGCTACATATTTTGATTTTCAGTGCGCTTTCGCTTCACTTCATTAAAATTGTGTGCTCGCGTTTTTATTTGATACATATTCGCGTTAAATATCTGGTTAGTGCATTATTCCGCAGTGTGAATCGCGTCGCGACAGTCGTCTGTCTTTATTTTCTGATTAGAAGCGACATATAGTATTTTGATTTTCGTCTGCGCGTTCTCGTTTCAATTTGTAAATTTATACCGCGTATTAGATTCAGATCCGCGTTTTAACAAACAGTGTAGTCTTCCTTTGAACGCATCGCGACTGTAGTTTCTGTTTTTGTCGGCACTGTAATCATGAATAGGGACTGTGACTGCTGTGTGCGGATGCAGTCTCAGCTGGTGACACTTCGCTCCCAGCTTCAAGCTATGTTAACCTCAGTTGCACAGTTGGAAGCTGCGATCGATGGGCGTCGTTGTTGTTGGCCGGCAGTGGGGACTGAACGGACTCGCGTCGTCTCCACCGATCGGCCTGCGACAGCGAAATGTCCTGATACTGCTAGCAGTGAGGCAAACATCCCACCCGTGGTTGAGTGGGAGGTTGCTCCAGTGCGTTGCAGGAGGCGCAAGACATTCCAGGGGACCGATCGTGAGGCCTCTCCGGTTCGTCTTGCGAACAGGTTTGAGACACTATCTGCTCAGGACGACGTTCCTGAGTCGGATGGTGTCTCTCATCCTGTCACTACCCAGCCCGCAAGATCCGGGCTTTCACAGAGGGTGGGTTTACTTGTAGTTGGGAGCTCCAACGTTAGGCGGGTGATGGAGCCCCTTAGAGAGATGGCTGCCAAGGAGGGGAAGAAGGCCAACGTGCACTCCGTGTGCATACCGGGTGGAGTCATTCCAGATGTGGAACGGGTCCTCCCAGATGCCATGAAGGGTACGGGGTGCAGCCAACTGCAGGTGGTGGCTCACGTCGGTACCAATGGTGTGTGTCGTTTCGGATCTGAAGAGATCCTCTCTCAGGTTTCGAGCGGCTAACTGAAGTGGTAAAGACTGCCAGTCTTGCTTGCAAGATGAAAGCAGAGCTCACCATCTGCAGCATAGTTGACAGGACAGACTGTGGACCTCTGGTACAGAGCCGAGTGGAGGGTCTGAATCAGAGGCTCAGGCGGTTCTGCGACCGTGTAGGCTGCAGATTCCTTGACTTGCGCCATCGGGTGGTGGGTTTCCGGGTTCCGCTGAATAGGTCAGGAGTCCACTATACGCAGGAAGCGGCTACACGGGTAGCGGGGGCTGTGTGGCGTGGACTGCGCGGTGTTTTAGGATAAAGAGCTTCGGGGAAAAACAAAATGGACAATTTCAAAGGGTGCAGGTGGATCACAGGAGAAATGTAGATCCGAAAACTATCGGTATAACAGTTGTAAATTGTCGTAGCTGTGTCGAGAAAGTACCAGAACTCCAAGCGTTCATAGAAAGCACCGAAACACACATCATTATACACAGCGAAAGTTGGCTCAAGCCAAAAATAAGTTCAGAAGAAGTATTTGCAAAAGATCTAACGGTATTCAGAAAGGATAGATTAAACAAAATAGGTGGGGGCGTGTTTGTCGCCGTCAAAAGTAGTATTTCATGTAGCGAAGTTGAAGTTGATAGTTCCTGCGAGCTATTATGGGTAGAGGTTGTACCCGAAAATCGTAAGAAGTTAATAATCGGTTCCTTTTCCGGCCTCCCGACTCTGACAATAGCAGAAAGGTTCAAAGAAAACCTGAGTCAAATTACAAAAACGTACCCGACTCACACGATAATAGTAGGTGGTGATTTTAATTTGCCCTCGATCTGTTGGCGAAATTATATTTTCAAATCAGCAGGTAGGCATAAAACATCGTCCGAAATTGTACTCAACGCATTCTCTGAGAATTACTTCGAACAATTAGTTCGTGAGCCAACTAGAATTGAAAATGGATGTGAAAACACACTTGATCTCTTAGCAACATATAATCCTGAGCTCATAACGAGCATCAAAACGGATACAGGTATTAGTGAACACAGAGCTGTCGTAGCGAAATTGAGTATCGAAAGTCCCAAAGTTACCAAAAATAAACGCAAAGTATACTTGTTCAGGAAAGCAGATAGAAATAAAACACCATTGCTTCTTGAAAGACAGCTTCCACTCGTTTCTAACACTAAACGTAAGTGTAGACCAGATGTGGCTCAAATTCAAAGAAGTGGTATCGACAGCAATTGACAGTTTTATACCAAATAAATTAACAAAAGAAGGAGGCGATCCCCCTTGGTACACAAAACAGGTCAGGACACTTTTGCAAAAGCAAAGGAAAAGGCATACTAAATGTAAACGAACACAAAATCCCCAGGATTGGCAATCGTACTCAGAAGCTCGAAATTTAGCGAGGATTTCAATGCGAGATGCCTACAATATTTATCACAACGAAACTCTTTCTCGTAATTTGACTGAAAACCCAAAGAGATTTTGGTCATATGTTAAATATACTCGGGGCAAGTCACAAACAATACCTTCACTACGTGATAGTAATGGCGATCCTGCCGATGACAGCGCTACTAAAGCAGAGTTACTAAACATAGCTTTTAGAAACTCATTCACCAAAGAAGACGAAACCAATATTCCAGATTTCGAATTACGAACAGATGCCGTAATGAGTAACGTAGAAGTAGATATCATCTGAGTAGTGCAGCAACTAAAATCACTTAACAAAAACAAGTCTTCTGGTCCGGATTGTATACCCATTAGATTTCTATCTATGCTGAAGCGATAGCTCCTTACTTAAGTCATATACAACCGCTCTCTCATAGAAGGATCTGTACCAAAAGATTGGAAAGTTGCCCAGGTCACACCTATATTAAAAAAAAAAAGGCAGTAGGAGTAACCCACTAAACTACAGGCCTATTTCACTGACGTCAATTTGCAGCAGGGTCTTGGAACATATCCTGCATTCAAATATTATGAATTATCTGGAACAGAACGATCTATTGACCCAAGGTCAACACGGATTTAGAAATATCGTTCATGCGAAACACAACCAGCTCTTTATTCACACGAAGTGATGGGTGCTATCGACAAAGGTTCGCAAATTGATTCCGTATTTCTTGATTTCCAGAAAGCTTTTGACACCGTACCTCAGGAACGGCTTTTAATGAAATTGCGTGGTTATGGTATATCGCCCCGTATTTGCTATTGGTTAGGGGATTTCTTGTCAGAGAGGACACAGTTCGTAGTAATCGATGGTAAGGCATCGACTGAAAGAGAGGTGATATCGGGCGTTCCACAGGGTAGTGTTATTGGTCCACTGCTGTTCCTTATTTACATAAACGATTTAGGGAAAAATCTAAGTAGCTCTCTTAGGTTGTTTGCAGATGACGCCGTCATTTACCGTCTAGTAAAATCATCTGAAGATCAAAACCAACTGCAGAACGATCTGAATAAGATATCAGTATGGTGTAAAAATTGGCAATTGACTGTAAATAATGAGAAGTGTGAAGTCATCCACATGAGTACGAAAAGAAATCCGTTAAACTTTGTTTACAAGTTAAATCAATCAAATGTGAAGGCCGTAAACTCCACAAAATACCTAGGAATTACTATTACTTCAGACTTAAATTAGAAAGAACACGTAGATGCGTTTTATTGGCAGAACCCTTAAAACATGCAACAAAACTACAAAAGAAACTGCATACACTACGCTTGACGGTCCAATTTTGGAGTATTGCAGCCCAGTGTGGGATCCTTATCAGGTGGGTTTGACTGAGGACATCGAAAGAGTCCAAAGAAGGGCAGGTCGTTTCGTATTGTCACGATACAGAGGAGACAGCGTTGCGGAAATGATACAGGATCTGGGATGGGAATCATTACAACAACGGCGCTTATCACTGCGGCGTGGGCTAATTGCGAAACTCCAATCGCCAACATTCTCCTCCGAATGCGAAAATATATTGTTGACTCCCACTTACATAGTTAGAAATCATCGTCAGAATAAAATACGAGAAATCAGAGCTCGAACAGAGAGATTCAGGTGTTCATTTTTCCCACGCGCTATTCGAGAATGGAATGGGAGATAGGTAGTATAATTGTGGTTCCATGAACCCTCTGCCAGGCACTTAAATGTGATTTGCAGAGTATCCTATGTAGATGTAGATGTAGAAGAATGATCTGGGATGCTCAAAAATGCTTCCAATAACAACCGTCCATTACAGTGGACGCTATGCGTCCAAGGTTTAAATAAACTGAACCTTGTTTCACAAAACTTTATTTTTTTCTACACAATCTAGGTTTCGAGTTATGAGCCCATTTTCTTGTGGGTTCGTAACCCGAAAAAAAAGTCGTGTAAAATAAAGTTCTACATCTACACATCTACATACATAGTCCGCAATCCATCGTAAGGTGCGTGGCGGAGGGTACGGTGTACAACTAATAGGCATTTCCTTTCTATTCCACTCCCAAATAGAACGAAGAAGAAAAGAATGCCTATATGCCTCCGTACGAGCCCTAATTTCTCTTACCGTGTGTTTCTGATCACTACGCGAAATGTAAGTAGGCGGCAGGAAGATCGTACTACACTTAGCTTCAAATTCTGGTCCTAATATCCTCAACAGAAATTCACGGAAAGAACGCCGTCTTTCCTCCCACGATCCCCAATTGAGAACCGGAGCATTTACGTGACACTCACGCCCTGGTCGAACCTACCAGTAACAAACCCAGGTGCTCGCCTCTAAACTGCTTCTATGTCTCCCTTTAAACTGATCTACTGCGGGTCCCAAACACTTGAGCGACACTCAAGACGTGGTCGTACAAGCGTTTTATACGATGAAGTACATCGTCCCAAAATTATCCCAATAAAAGGTTCAAAGGTTTGTAAAGCTTATGGGACTTAACTACGGGGTCATCAGTCCCTAAACTTACAAACTACTTATGAACTAGCTTATACTAAGGACGGCACAAATATCCATGCCCGAGGGGGGATTCGAACCCCCGACCGTAATGGCCGTGCAGACCGTGACTGAAGCGCCTCAGTCCCCTCGGCCACCGCGGCCGGCTTATCCCAATAAACCGAAGTCGGCTGTCCGCCTTACTGACAACTGGCCTTACATGTTCGTTCCATTTCATATCGCTCTGCAATGTTACGCCTAGATATTTGAATGACGCGACTGCATCAAGAAGCTCACTACTAATGCTGTTTTCGAACATTATGGGATTGATTTTCCTACTCATGCGCGTCACCTTACATTTTTCTACATTGAGAGCTACCTGCCATTCTTCGCACCAACTAGAAATTTTGTCTAAATCATTCTGTTTTGTGAAATAAGTCAATAAGTGTTTACATGGCGTTTACTTACAGCGAGCCGGCCGCGGTGGCCGAGGGGACTGAGGCGCTCCAGTCACAGTCTGCACGGCCACTACAGTCGGGGATTCGAATCCCCCCTCGGGCATGGATATTTTTGCCGTCCTTAGTCTTAGCTAGTTCAAAAGTAGTTTGTAAGCTTATGGACTGATGACCCCGTAGTTAAGTCCCATAAGTTCTACAAACATTTGAACTTACAGCGAGGCTCCACCGGACTACCATAATAGAGAACAGTCATTCCCGTTGTCTTCTAATTTGGTGTGTCATCATCTCGGATGACCAGTACAGTTTTACACCTACGTGATATGGACAGTATGAGGTTATCAGACAGGTCATGAGGGATAGTTCGCTATTAGTCCATGAGTGTGGCAGTCCCTGCCGCAGTTCGGGCACTTGCAATGTGAAGGTCTTCGAGTAAAAGGCTCTCTCTCTCTCTCTCTTTCCATCTTGTCCTCTTCAATGTATCTGCTTGTTCGTTCTCTGCAAGCATTCCCCTATGCGCACAGCTAGTTGCCACCTGAGAAGGTTGTAACGGTTCTGCTATGTTGCAAACTCCTAAAAATCAGTTGCCAACATAGAAACACAAAATATCTGACACCTAAAATAAAACTTCATTACCGGACATGTAAAATATCACATTTTCGCCTTCTGTTTGAAATTCTATTAACACTATTAGTAAAATACCTTTAAGAAATAGTACGTTGATTTAAATATAACTTTGGCTGACCTTTTACGTAATTTTCAGTTTTTAATACTTTCGTAAATAATAGCTGCAAATACTAAAAATGCATTACACTTAGTTTCGGAAATTGCTGAACCTATATAGATACTAATTTGTATAAAAACAACAATACTACATGTTATAACTATTGCACAACATGATTTCATACATACCTTTTGTTTAAATAAATTAGGGCAGACCATGTTTTATATATCACTGGATCCTAAATTAAATACTGATAATTTTTCATGCACTAAATTTAATAATCCGTTTGGTACTAAGAAACTATCTTCGAAATTAACAAAACTACAACAACCAATCCGTATTAATAAAAAATTAGACCGCAAACTGAAATATATTAAAGTTCCATGTCACAATAATAGTACGCCTACACAATATTGGCAAAACAAATATGTGTGCACTTCGAAAAACACAAATAATGTGAATAATTTGAGCACTGTAAACACTAGTCAAAAGGATGACTTTAAATTTGTGTACCACATTAAATACAATTTTCATGAAACAAGTACATACATTGACATAAATAGTCAAAGCTTAAATGTAATGTTTTAATTTCTGTATTTTGGCATATTTAATGTAAAAGAATATTGTTTAATTGTGAATTACAAAACTGTGTCATCAATCTTATTACGCGGTTACGTAGAAAGATGTTTGAGAGAAACCATGTTTATTTAGTCTTCTAGCAGCCACAAACCTGTAAGCAGCTCTGTTGGCTTGCCGCTGCATTTTTTGATTGTGCAATAATGTGATTGATTTAAACGTTGTTTAAGTGGAAATAAAATTGTTTCCATATCAACTGACATGTTTAAAATTTACGAAAAGATCCTGTAACATCAAATCTTTTAGTGAATGCTGACGACAGCTCACAACGCAATGGACCTCAGCCAGCATATAAGTTCAACTTCACCTACAGTGGAATGACTTTGTTATAGACTGTGAACTAATAAAACTTTCCTTGATTCAGGAAAATATTAGGGCTCAGTTTGAGTCATTCCGAAAAGGGGTGACGGGCGTTAGAAGGTCATCAACAGTACAATCCCAATGAGATGGATTGATGCGGGCCTAGGACAGCTATCTCTTGCAGATATCCT